>OZ014486.1:23060769-23660769 GCA_963965965.1 Trididemnum nubilum
ATGAATACGTGTGCCATTGTGATTGTCGGTACGTAGGTCGCACTACTCAAAGGCTTCAGGAACGCATCAAGCAACATGTTCCAAAAGCAATAAGGCAAAAAACCACTCTTACTCAGGAACAGGGAACCCAACGATCTCAACCAACCAGAACCCAGCCAAATAGAAATTTCAAAGCAAAAAGTAAGACTCAATTCGAACCAAAGAGCGATTCAGCCATTGGCCAACATTTGTTGGAATCCAATCAGTGCGCACGCAACTATTCTGATTCGCAGTTTAAAATCCTAACCACAGCTCGCTCTCAGTTTCACTTGAGCCTGTTGGAAGCGGTTTATATTTCACAGAAAAAAACAGATTTGTGCAGGCAAAAGCAGTTTGTATTCACTCTACAACTGTTTCGGCAAGATCAAAGCCTGCTGCCATTGGAGAGATTGCGTTTTTCCTTACTATTTTGCAATCTCCTTAAAATGCATTTCTCCTTACTGCAGAGTGCATTTCTCCTTACTGCATTTGGTCTTTAAAAGATCTTGCTCACCACATACCAAATCAGACAGAGATCGGAACTGAAGAGTTCTGTCCGAAAAGCTTATTGCGAAAGCAAAATGAAATCGACTTTATTGAAAGTCATATTCGAAACGAAATTATGGAAGAAGTTGCCAAACTGGCCAATGTAGAACTCTCCGCTGATCTCATATCAACATTCCACAGACTTGCTGTTAAACCTAAACGCACAGCAGGCACTGAAAATGGTAATAAAACGGAGACACCACCACCTTCTTCAATAATAGCGCATTTCTTAAGTAAAGATGTTCACAACCAAATTTATCGCAATAGGAAACTACTTCGCAACGCTGATCTGAAGAACTTTTCGGTTGAAGTCACAAGCAAAACCCTCATCAATGAAAATCTAACCCCTAATCGGAAAAAATTATTCTGGAAGACAAAGCAGCAAGCAAAAACAAATAACCACAGATTTTTTTGACTATTAATTGCAATGTGTTAGTGAGAAAAAGTAAGGAAACCAAATCAGTTTTGATCAAAAACGAACATGATCTGCGCTTGATTGTGTAGTAGTGAAGTATATAACTAGTTCACTTAACAGATTGCTGCAATCTTTTCTAATGGTTGATTTATATTGCAAGATATGTAAAGGCTTAATACAAGAAACAAGACTACCCGTAGCATGGTATATTTCACACCAGACTCTATGCAGATGATACTGCATTATTTATTTTTGACAAAAATTTATACGCCCTTAATAAAAAAGTAAATGATGAAATAGTTAACATTGACAATTGGCTCAAATCTAACAAATTAACTCCGAACTACACAAAAACCAAATTTATGATAATCTCACATTAGAAAAATGCTAAATCAAATTTTGGAGGTACGATAAACAAAGTTCCGATCAGCAACTGCAATTCTTACTAATACTTTGGTATTATATTTGATGACGATCAGAAGTGGAAAACACATCTTGAACATGTTTCCAAGAAAATGTCTCAAGCTGCTGGCATTATAGCAAAACTTCGAAATTATGTTTCAGGTAGACATTTAAAATTAGTTTACAACTGTTTTGCGCAATGCTACTTACAATATGGAGTCTTGTGTTGGGGTAACTCCAGCAAAAAAATAATAGAACCCCCAGAAAAACAACAAAATAAAATCGTAAAACTTAAGTCTGGTATTAAATGGAACAACTATGTAAAATTAGACCAAATTTATCATACTGAAAAGATGTTAAAAGTCTCAGAAATCGCTAGATTAGAATTGGCAAAATTCATGTACCGCTGTCACAAATTTAAGGTGCCTAATTTCTTCGTTACAGAAAATTATTTCACTCCATTGATGAAATCCACTCCTATAATACTCTAAGTAGCTCATTCAAGTGTTATTTTCTCCCTTCTGTTATCACTACTGCATGCAGACGTTCATTACTGTTCCGTGGCACAAAACTTTGGAATGCAATTCCGGTTGATATAAAACAATATCCATATCATAAGTTTGCTAAATATTACAAGAATTATGTAATTCAAAACATCAAAACTTGTAATTTTTTTCATCACCCCTAATTACCCCTAATGACTAGTTCAAACCGTAAAAATTATTTAAACTTTAAAAAATATTAAATATCTCAAATATCTGCATTTTGCATATCTACAGCTTTGTACCAATCTTTGCGTGGTGCGTTAGTAATCATATTTTAAAACAATATGTGTATTTTCAGTTGTATGTGCGGTTTTTGTAAATATTTGTCGTATGTATAGATGTGTATGTGCTGTAGTTGTAAATATTAGTCGTATGTGTGTGCGTTGCTGTTTTTTTTTTGCTTCAAAGAATGTGTTGAAAGTTTCATAATTCAATGGTGGCAGCAGACGAGATGAGCGTCGCTCTTTCGCTGCTTCCATTGCGTTGTTGTCTCTTACCAATTAGACAATTTCTTACGCGCATCACTTTGATGATTGTTTATTAACTTCACGCTAAAACTACCAATAAACTTGAAACTTGAACTGGCTGAATAAAATATACAGGCATAAAAGAAGGAAAATCTCAAATTTTGACTTATTTAGCCATGAGAAATTTTGAAGACTTGGGTGTAAATTAAGGCCGAAGTAGACGAATAAATTTTATTTGCAAGAGCTCTTACAAAAGCGTTAATGCTACTTTTTTCTGTATGTAAAAGGCCTAGCTAGAAGACTGTGCAACGCTTGCAGAAACGTTGCACAAACGTTTTCTTGCAAAATTTCTGAAAGGGTTTGTCCACACTAAAAAAATTTTGGTCGACTTTTAAATTTCACTTTCCGGTTAACTTTTCGAACTTTCGAACTTTTCGAACTCGGACTAGTGATCTTCAGTTTTGGTGGACTCGGACTCGTAGCTTAAGGACTCCCACTCGGACTCGTGAAAGTGGCAATTGTCCCAATACTGGCAATAAGTACACTGTTTGCGCAATAGGTTTACACACAACCAAAGCACCGCAATTTGTTGACAAATAATAGAATAGATGTTAAACACTTCGATGAGAATATCACTTATCACCTTGTATCCGCGTATATTTTTCTGTAAATACTATGCTCGAAATCTAGCATGGAATTGGTATGGAAATATGGAAAATTGTCTTCCATTTCATTCTCGAAATCTTTCATTCCATTCCATCTTCCATATTCCATACCTAAATTTCTGCTCCATTCTATACCATGCCTTGCTGTTAATCATAGGTTTGATTAATTATGCGTCTAAGGCTCTGGACACTGTCTATCGCTTATTATTCAAACTATTTTTCCGGATCAAAAATTAAAAAATGCTCCTAAAGCTTTGTTTAAAGATAAAAAATGATTAATAGCTAATAAGTAATGATAACAAACTTAATATTGAGTAAATCAATTTTTTACATGAATTTGGCAAATTTGAAATTAGCTCATTAAAGTTTGTCGGTTGTGAATTAAATATTAATGATAAAGAGTGAAAATCCCCGTCATGTACCTTCAGTACTATTGACACCATTTCCTTCATAGCCAGGTGGGCATATGCAGTTCGCAGCCAACGTAGTGGCACCAGTGCTGTCTATAGCATCGCAAGCAGCCAGTGCTGAGCAGTAAGCTAAGGTTTCGCTACAAGGATTGATTGCTGAAAAATATTATCAATGTTAACTTTTCATTCATTCATTCATTCATTCATTAATGAGTATGAACAAAGACATTCTGCGTCTGTCCAAAAACAATACTTACGCAGAGCACCCTTTTTGGATCTTAGTTTGTGAGTCTTTCATCAGGCCGAGAAACTAATATTTTGCCTGAGCCCAATAGAGAATTTCAGCGTTTAGGCCAGATCTGTCTACACCTGGCGTAAAATTATAAGCCTACAATCGTATCTTCAGTTTATTTTAAAGGGATTAAAGCATCCAGCTAGGGTTATGTGCAAAAAATAAAGAATAATCTAAAACTTATCTTCACAGAATTTCAGCTTTCTACAGCCTATCGTTTCTGAAATATTTCATTTCAAAGTTTGTGATCTCCCAAGCAACTGTGTTGCCTGTAAAAATCCAATTTCCTAGACATTAGAATATCCTATCTAACTTGTAAACGTATATCTGTAGCAACACTAATTCATTCTGAAGCCCTGCATTCAGGAGCTTTCAAACCAATATGGAAGATACCTTAAAGCATTAGTTTAGAAAGATAAATTTTAACCGACAACAGTGCTGGAGATATCCTAACATTAACATAAAATATCTCAGAAACAAAGTTGTAGAAAACTGAAATTCGAAGAAATATGTTTTAGATTATTCGTTTTATGTTGATCAACCCTAGCTGGATGCTTCACCACCTTTAACCTACTTTATAGCAAATTGTACGCTGGCAAGTCGGTACGTTATGGCGCACTGAATTTCTGTTTAAAATAAACCAAGAATACGCTCGCTTGCTCACGATTTTACGTTGAGTGTAGACTGAACCTTAGACGTCTTTCACGAAGACAACGATAAGAAAATTCCGATAAAAAAATCGAACGCGAGCCTGTAACCTATTAAAGACTAACTAGCCCGAAGCTTTTAGTCACAAAAATGTATTGTCCATAGGACAATTTTTTGTTGCACTAAAAATTTAAAAAATTGCACTTCTTTTCAACGAAGGTTGCAAAAAGTTGCATTTATGCATAAAAATTTTAAACAGCAGTGATTTACTCAAGCGATTTATTTACATACAATGCCAAACATTTGCAAACATTACTTGGGAAGAATTGGTATCTTTTGCCAACAGTTTGCATAGCATGGTAAAACTTCGCTCCACAATGCACGAAGTTGTAAGCCAACTGTTGCGTCCTATGTAACATTGAGACGCAGGTAATTCGTGCATTAGCTTTTTTTTATGCAAATCAAGAACAATAGCACAGTAATGATATAGATTTATATATATAGCATGTTTTTCAAATCACAATAACATTTTGCGCCTTACAAAAATTGCAGTGAAGGGTTGCTCGTTTAAAAAAAAGTTGCAAAATGTTACGAACTAAAATTCCTAAAACAGCTAAAAACATTGTACTGCATAAATTCTTAGGATTTGAAAGCTGTCGGAAGCTGTAAAAAAAGTCGCAAAAATTGAAAAAACTTGCCGAATTATCACTTGTTGATTAATGTAAACTAATTGTCGAAGTTGCGCATTTTTGTTGCAAAAAAAAGTATCTATCGATCTATTTATCTGTCTGTCTGTGTGTCTGTCTGTCTGTCTGTCTGTCTGTCTGTCAGTCTGTCTGTCTGTCTGTCTGTCGGTTCGTCCGTCCGTCCGTCCGTCCATCCATCCGTTCGTCCGTACGTCCGTCTGTCAGTATGTATGTATGTGTGTATGTGTGTATGTGTGTATGTTTGTATGTGTGTATGTGTGTATGTATGTATGTATGTGTGTATGCATGTGTGTATGCATGTGTATGTATGTGTGTATGTATGTGTGTATGCATGTGTGTATGTATGTGTGTATGTATGTACGTATCAAGGGCGTTGCAGGAGAGAGTAGGGGGGCCAACTGCCCTCCAAAATTTTACGTTGCCCCCCGAAATAATTTCAGTTGAACGTTATTTTTAACAAAATTTCATGCATTTCGTGCCTAAACACGTTACTTTGCCCCCCCCCCCCCCCATCCCCAGGTTTTTTGCCCCCCGAAATTTTTCCTTGCCTCCGAAAATTCTGTTCTGACCACGTGCTTGGTATATGTATGTTTGTATGAAAGTCGACATAAGGGCGCAGACAAAAGGTCGCAGGGTATAAGGGCGCAGAATAAGCGTGCAAGGACATAAAGGCACAAAAACATAAGGGCAAGGGTGCAGAGACGTAAATCTGCAATCTGCGCTCCCATTTTCGTGCTTCGAAAAACAAATATGTAATCAAAAAAACTAATTTGATTATTGAGTATTTAATTTGATTTTTGAAAGACAAATTAAAAAAAAAAGTTTTTGAATTCGCTTCTGCCTTCAGGTTTCATTTATCGCACAAGCGCTACCATAACGAGCGAGAAATGAAAGAGTTGATTTGATTTTGCTTCGCAGTGGGACAAAAGACTAATATTATAATTGTTTGCTTAACTGATTAAGTGCAACAGTCAAATGACAGCGTTTGAAAACAGTTAAATGATTGCGTTTAAAAGCAACCGCTGACGTGGTTACGTAAAGCAAATAAACTTATTAAAAACAAGCATTTCTTTTCAAATGTTTGGTCAAGATTGCTGCACGGCGACCTAAAAACAGTTTAAGGGTAATGCTTGGAGCGATAATTGAGAACTGAAGGCAGAAGCGAATTCAAAAAACTTTTTTCAAACCTTGACTGTCAAAAATTAAATTAAATACTCATTAATCAAGTTCGTTTCTTTTATTACACAATTATTTCCTAAGCACGAAAATGTGGGCGCAATTTGCAGATTTACGTCTCTGCGCCCATATGTTGCAGATCGATGTGTGTATGTACGTACGTGTGTATGCATGTACTTATGAGTGTATGTATGTATTGCAGGGGCGTACGCAGGATTTTTCAATGGGAAGGTTTCAAAAGTGACATCAAAAATTTGTTCGCGATCTATACTTTTGCGAATAAATAAATTAGTGCAATTTCACAAGATGGAATCAAATTCACATAGTGCGTAATATACTGTAAATAAAACTTTTCAAACATGAAACAATTAAGCATTAGGCATTAGGCAATTTTTTCTTGATCGTGCAGTTGCAACCTTATGATGTTAACTATAGATCATAAGGTTAACATCATATTTAACATCATAAGGTTGCAACTGCACGATCAAGAAAAAATTGCTCAAAACAAAAGCTACTATCAAGAAAAAATTGCTCAAAACAAGAGCTACGAAAAAGCATATAATTATAAACAGTGCAAAGTTGCAGAGCGCGTAGCCAGAAATTCACAATGGGAGAACTGTTTTGGGGGTCTGGGGGCGGAGCCCCTAGCGCTTGAAAATTTTGCATTTTTTTCAAAAATAATTTAATTTTAGGCCTATTTTGATAAAAAATAATGCTTTTAAAACGTGGCATGGAAATTGGTAGAGCAAACTTGATTAAACTGCTTGCATAAATGGGCTATGTGGGAGGTGGCTAATGGTAAACTTTTAGCTCTCTTATTTACATTCTGGTAAATCATAAAATCCTATACTTCAAGAAAACTCACACAGAGTAACCTATTTCGTTTATATTTTATAGAGAAAAATAATTGGGGGGCCTAATGGAAAAATTTTGAGACAAGTGATTGGTAATTAACTAATACTGAAGAGCCCCCCCCCCCTATTCCTAAGTTTATAATATGTTTTTTGATGAAACCTATGTTTAGCATTTTTATATTAGCGATCAAATTTGATTGCTTGTTTTTGGCCATTTTCAAAGTTTTTATTGAGTTTTATTTTTACAAATTAGCCCCCTATCCCCTAAACTTATGTTTCAAAAGACGCTTTATATCACTTTTCAGTCCATTGCAGTGCAAAAACCAGTCTCAGAAGTGCTAAAAACGTGATATTTTCCTTATTCTGCTTTTTGGTTGACAGGCCAGTGGGGGGCTACAGCCCCCATCCTACGCTACTGAAAGTTACTCTGACTCATAACACGACATTCCAGATTTTCAGTATTACACTTAGTCACTTACAATATTGCATTATATAGCAAAAAAATTATTTACTCTAATTAACTATTTCGTATTAATGTGAGAGTAAAGAAGGAGCTTGTTTGGTGTTCGCAATCAGACGATATTTCAAACGATATACGTCGGATCAATAGGGAGGGTGGTTTAAACCCCCACCCACCTGTTTACGCTTTTGCGCATAAGTAAGCTATGTGGGCGGTGGCTGATGGTAACACTTCAGTCCTCTAATTTACAAGCCGGTAAATCACAAAATCATAATTTGAAAAAACTCACAAGCATTTATATTCTGCAGTTTATAGAGTGAAACAGTTGGGGATTGGGGGGGAGGGCTAATGGAGCGAGATTTGAATGGATTAATATTTAACTGATATTGATTAATTAACTAATACTGAAACCCCATCTCCATATTTTTCATGAAGCCAATGTTAAGCATTTTTAGCGGTTAAATTTGCTAATTTTGGCAATTTTTTAAAGTTGTTACTGATTTCTAAGTTTTATCTTTGATAAATTACCCCCCCCCCCCTCCCAAGAAACTCTAAATGTTCCAAAAGTTACTTTAAATCATATTGGAGTCCATGTCATTGCAAAAAAAACAGGCTCAAAAGTGCAAAAAACGTAATATTTTCTTTATTGTGCATTTTAGTTGACAGACCAATGAAGGGGGTTTGAACCCCAACCCTTCCCCCTGCGTACGCCCTTGACGCATTGATATACAATATGTATATAAATTTTGAGAAAGACTAATACAAGAGTCATAATCAATAGCTTTCTAAACCGAGAGTGTTCAAACCACTAAATTGGTTAGCGTAAATCAAATTCAGTTAATGGAGTTCAGAACAAGAGCACTTGGGGTATTGTTTCACAAAATGACTAATGATTTAATGACAAAATGAGAATAAATGCATTTGCGCCATCGCGACGCGTTTTGTCCTTGCTCAAGAAACTCATAGGGCGACAAGGGCCAAGTTTGTTCTTAGCAAAAAAATTGTCATTGGAATTGGCCCCACTTGTCGTTTCTAAATGTCTCCCAATGCAATATTGCTACCTCAAAACTTTTTGCCTACAACTACAGACCACCGCTTTCCAGCACTCACTTTCTACGAAAAATCTTCAAATTTTACCGTTGGTATAAAGCTTCTGCTAAAATCTACTACCTATTACCGAAATCTACAAGCGATGCCCTCTTACTGCTAGCATTGCAAATTTGGTCTGCATAAAGTTAAATTTGAAATCAAATCATAGAAATTAATAGCGAATAATAGCCCATATTGGTGTCAAATTTGCAGAATATTGCAAAACATTACGTAGGGAGCTTTACGCAATGGAAAATTTTAATGAGAGTCCACAACGTTATTCTAATTAAAATTTTCTATCCACATAGCACTATCTCAGGTGCTCAAATTAAAAAAATAAGCGAATTCAACGTTCGAGAAAAGCTAAGACATTAAGACAAGGATCTTAGTCAAGAGATTCCTAAACTGAGAGAGCTCGAACCACTAATTAGGCGACAAATCAGGCGACAAAGGCCAATTTTGTTTTTTAGCCGAAGAAATTTCTAATCACAATCCATTCCAATCAAAATTTTCTTTGGCTAATGAAACAAAATTGGCCTTTGTCGTCTGATGAGTTGCTTGAGCAAGAACAAAACTTGTTGCGATGGCTCAAATCCATTTATTGTCGCATTGTCATTAAATCATTATGTATTTTGTGAAACAATGTCCCAAGTGCTCTTGTTCTGAACCCCGTTAACTGAATTTGATTTACGCTAATCAACTTAGCGGTTTGAGCACTCTCGGTTTAGGAATCTCTTGATTATGACTCTTGTATTAGCCTTTCCCAAAATATGAATGTATGTATGCATGTATTCATGTATGTATGCTTGTATGTATATGTATGTATGTTTGTATGTACCGGTATGTATGCATGCATGTATGTATGCATGCATGTATGTATGCATGCATGAATGTATGCATGCATGCATGTATGCATGTATGTGTGTTAGTATGTATGTGCGTATGTATGTATGTGTGTATGCATGTATGTATGTAGGTATGTGTATGTTTGTCTGTCTGTCCTAATTATAATTGTATTCCTAATTATAATTTTTATTGGATGCTTCCGTGTTTCAGTAGTGTAGCTTAGCCAATTGCGACGTTGCCTTAGGACAGAACCAAAATGGCGTCGCCATTGTTATCAACGTTATGGTTCCCGATGAAAATCATGATTAAAGCGAGTTGTAAGTCGTGTTTGAAGTAAAATATCTCTGGAAAAGCTGGGCCAAGAAGAATGGAGTCAACGCCAATCTAATTTCATACGATTGCCCTAATGCCTTCGTAATAATAGGGCTTCAGTTTATGGTATCAAGTCTGGGTCTAGTCCTTCAATTGTATCAAGAACCACTTTTTCCTCCAAAGAAATATAAAGAGACCCCCCGAAACAACTGCTACTCACCAGGAACGGAGTAATAAGCCTCGAGTATGCAAAAATTATCACTGCAACTTCTTCTGTGATCTCCATTGTCGGAGTAAAATGATTGAACTTCAAGTTTGTAAACTGTGTTGGGTCTAATCCCGGTGAGAGTGGTGACGTAACGAACTCGGGTATTGTCGCACGAGACTAGCTTAGAAAGTTCCATCTCAGATAAAGCTACAGTGGAAGTAATCTACGAAAACAACAGCACCGAAAACAATACTGGAAAACTGAAACTTTTTTTTGTAAATTGAAAAGTTTTTTTTTGTAAATTTTAAAAAATTTGGAAGATTGATAAAACATTAAAACTAACAACTCGAGCATGGTTTTAGCGTAAGTGTAATTGGCTGTAAAAGAAGGGTCCTCACTGCGGTCCCAGAAAGTAACCAACTTGAAAAGTAAACGCCAGTAAATTGTGCAACCACAGCAGTTAATTAATTAGACCGATTAGATATAGGCAACATTCAAAACAGGATTGGAGCGAGTCACCTTTTGAGTTACTCGAGTCGAGTCCGAATCATCAAAAAAATGTAACTCGAGTCCTTCCATCCCTGACCCAAAAGCTAAAGAAGGCAAGAAACTGAGTATAAGGCAAATAAACTCATACAAAAAGAGAGAACAACAAAACAGATCTTTTGATTCTTGGAACATCAAATCAATCAAATCATTCATTAAACTCAGTCTATTACGCCGAAGCCTGTAACGAGTTTCCGGGGCCCATCTCCGTTTCATTGCGCCCAGGCAACACAGCTTCTTTCGAAGAAATATCGCAGTGGAGGCGATCTGTCGGCATCATGGTGTCCAATTTGACCGGCCCAAAGTTTGAACCTTAGACCTCGTGCTCCAGAGACGAACGCGTTACCGCTTGACCGTTTGGACGCATAATTTTAATAAGCTAATCGTTCCCGAACCCACCTCCTCCTGTCCAGTCGAAGACTGATTTTCAGGGATAAAATATTGCAGTTTGAAACCTGTAAAATTTTCTGAGCTGATGGGGGGGAGCCAGGAAATCTGAACCTCTACTGTATCGTTCATAAAATTGACCTGAGGCTCGCCAAAGGTCAGGTCACGTGCAAGCACTTGCGCCACTCCAAGTTCTAAAATAGAAAAAAACATTTAACTTCACATGAATTAAAAACTGGCGTTTCTTCAATTGAAGATTTTTTAATTCTAAATTGTTTCAAATGGATTTCTTAATCGCTTTTGTGTTTTCTGGCCTTAAAGACTACCAGTGCGGAAATCAATCAGGAGAGCCACCAGAACTAAAAACATATTTTAGTTGTTAGCGTGCTTTCTGGCCTAAAGCTACCATCTCAGAAACCTAGGAAACAATCACCAGAATGGCGACAACTTAAAACAACCAATGCGAAAACTTGTTCTCCCACAAGATTACTTGCGGCCTTTGGATTACCGGTCCACTGCTCTGACTATCAGTTGAGCAGCTAGTAAAAACGTCTCCTTGCATGCTTAATTTCGGCCATTTTAAACCCAGCAACTTGCTTATACTATGATGTTAATAATAATCAATTCTGATGTTTTGACGTTTGCGGCCATAGTTTTAAATGTGTTTTTATCGTTTGCGTACTTTCTGGCCTAATCGTTTGCGTGGCTCCCTAGGCTTCCGCGCTGGTAACTTTTAGGCCAGAAAGCACGCAAACGACTAAAACATTAAAAACTCCCGACCCAAAAGTCAAAACATCACGACTAGTATTATCGACATCATAGTACAAGCAAGATGCTGGGTTTAAATAGCCAAAATTAAGCATGCGAGGAGAGGTCCTCTCTAGCTCAAGCGGCAATCAGACTAGAGCAATGGTTCTGGTGGCTCTTCACTCAGCTTCCGCGCTAGTAGCTTTTGGCCATACAGTACGTAAACGTTAAAGCATTAATCCTCTGGCCCCGCAAAGGTCAAAACAACTTAATTGTTGGCTACCAGTTTTATTTTTAAACCTGTGTGGTATAAGACGAATTTGGCTTTTCTGGTCGTGTTTGGGCCTGAGATTGACAAAATATCGGGCCAAATGTATGAACTTGCTGTATGGTTTCGCCTTTTAGGAGCTTTAAAAACCTAATGGAAATAATTTTGCAACACTGAGTTACGACTTCTTTTAAGCATCAACGCAATATAATCATTTATGTTATTGCGACACAATTGATCATGCGTAACCGTACACTTTTTTTAGACCTAACTTATCTATAGGGCTTTTTCGGGCCTGGTTTTGGCTTTAAATCAATTTTCGGGTTTGGGCCTGGAAGGCTAGAGATGGAACCGGTCAGGGTTTTCTCGACCCGACGGGTAAATTTCAAATTCTACGCCGGTTGACCGGCCGGTCGACCGTTTTTTACCGAAGGTTTTTGTTCACTGTTTAATGCATCCAACAAAAAATTTTCAAAAGGGGGGCATGGGTGAGGGGTTAAAATTTGTGACAAAGCAAAGTTTAACTAAAGTTAACTTATTAACTATAACTTTCGTTAAACTACTTTAATGTCTACATTAATCCGTTAAATTTCTAAGCTGCACCATGATTCCTAATGCCATAATAATAGAAATAAAAAAATAAAATAAAAAAAGGCTACCACTCTGTCTATCTATATTAAAATTATAAATACCATAGAAACAGAAATCAGAATGAATAATTTTTATCTCGTATGAAAATGCAATCATTTTATTGGGCATCAACTGCAGGTTAATATTGAATTTTTTTTACAATTAATGAATTAACTTTAACTTTAACTTGCGTTACTTTTGTTTTTCAGTTAACTATTTAACTTTTACTGATATCAAAAATTGCTTGAAAATTCTTCGCGAATTGACTTTTAACGAAGTTAACTTTTCTCATTAACTTGTCCAACACTGCTAAATTCCATAGATGGTGAAAAATCGAAATGCATTGTTTCCGTATCCTTGAGAAACTTCATTTAAGTACAATAGCTGGTGTTAAAACAATGGAAATCGCGTTAAGCTTATAGCTACACGCTGTGGACCAACTACAGAATGGAGTAAGAAGGCTTTGACGTGATTTATATGCAAATTGCCTCGCGTTGTTTTTGTTGTAAGCACTCTTTTTTCTCTCGAAGCAATCTTTTTCTGCAGTCATTGCAAAGACTTGCGTGGTTTTGGTTATCAGATAGCAATGCAGCGTACTGTAACTATTGCACGTGATACTTTGATATAGCGGTACTTACAGTTATCAGTTTTGAGTATAATGTTAACTATGTTTTAGATAATACTGTATGTTCAATTTAAGTTGGTTTAAGCTTAATATGTTGCAAATGCAAAAGATAACAAGTGTTGTTGATAGTTCAATTAAACCCACTTAAATTTAATGATGGCAGCAGCTTCGTCCAGTGAATGGATGAAACCGTCAAAGCTTGACGATGACCCTAATTCAGCGAAGGCTACAAAACATTTCAAGTATTGGCTTAAGACGTTTACCAATTTTGTTACGAGGTGCTTGGCCGCTCCCCGGGCTGATGGCGTTTCTGAGCCTCAACAAGCTCGAGATTCTGTGCGTTTATATGAGTGCAGACGTTTATGAATTAATAGAGGGTTTGGACTGGTATGATGCAGCAATTGCAAAAGTTGAAGCAAGCTTCATCAAAACTCCGAATGTTATTTTTTCTCGTCATCAACTCGCAACGAGAAAACAGAAAGCTGGAGAATCTTTAGAGGAGTTCTAACAAGCTCTGCATGTTATGAGCAAGAATTGCAGCCTAAGGAACGTTTTAGCAGAAGATTACCGCTTGGATCTAGTATGAGATGCTTTCATCAATGGTTTGGCATCTCATCACATACGCCAGAGACTACTCGAAAGCAATGAATTAACTGTTGATCAAGCTTTTAATAAAGCCAGATCACTTTTCCAAGCGCAAGAGTACTCCGCAACGTATACGTCGAGTATGTCGGGAAGTAACTCAGTAGCGGCATCGGCTACGCGCACCGAAGATAACATTGAAAACGAGGCAGATATCAATTCGAGTTCAGTAACATCTGACAAAGTATTGGCAGCCGCAAGAATCTCTGGAGGAAGAAAATGTTACTATTGTGGGCGAAGATACCATCGTCGAGCAGACTGTCCGGCTAAAGAAGTGAGCTGCCACTCATGTGGAAAAGTTGGACATTTTTCTCGCGTTTGCAGGTTTAATGGTACAAAACCAACCAAGAAACCTTCCGTAGGATAAACCAGTGCTCTTTCATCACACAATCCTAGCCCCTTGTTTATAACTTAAGCGGCGGCGTGCCCTAGCAGCTTAATTAAAGCTTTGTTGGGTGTTTCCGTTGATGGAATAAAGTTAACTGCTTTGGTTGACTCCAACAGCTCTGGGAGTTTCATTAACTCTGATACCAGTAAGAAATTGGGTCTAAAACCAATCCCATCTAATCATAACGTGCAAATGGCATCTGCTGCGATGAAAATGAGATCTTCCGGTTTTTGCGTTGTTGACGTGGCAATCAATGGTAAGAAGTATGAAGCCACCAGACTGAATGTATTGGATAATTTATGTAGCGATATAATTCTTGGTCTGGATTTTCAGAGTCAACATCATAGACTTATCTTTGAGTTGAATGGGGATTCTCCTGATTTAATTGTATCTAATGATTCCAAATGTGCATTGGCTGTTGCTGATATAAAAGAAGCTACCTTTTTCAGTAACCTAACACCTGGAGTAAAGCCGATTGCAACAAAATCAAAACTGCTAATTTACCTCACGAACAATGGGAAATGATGCTGTCTAATGCCTTGCACTCAATCAGGTCGTAGCTTTGCACGGCCACCAATGCGACACCCCATGAACGATTTTTTGCCTTTCAGAGAAGATCGAGTACCGGAGCAACACTACCAACCTGGTTGACCTATCCTGGATCCAAAGCATATCTACGGCGTTTTGTTCGAACCAGTAAAACCGATCCCCTCGTAGACGAAGTGGAGATAATCAACGTCAATCCAAACTACGCAAATGTTCGTCATCTCAACGGCCGGGAGGTTACCGTCTCCTTAAATGATTTGTCTCCTTGATGAGTCCCAAGATAACACCGATACAAGTGAGACCCAACCATCAGTTGATGCCCAAAGTAACCAAAGCGCAACTACCGCCACTAGAGACAATGATGTTGATGCCCATAACGATGATGTACGCGCCCCGTCGGCCCCTGTTTTGCCTAGGCGGTCTGCTTGAACATCCAAAGATGTTCCCCCACTCCGGTATGGTATCCACGACTCTTCTGTGTAATAATGCGTATATTTGTGGTGCAAATTGTGTGTATTGCTAAATTTTGATGGGGTAAGGTTTTTTTGTTGGTATACTGGTGTTCGTTTTTCTAGGGCGGAAGAATGACGTGATTTATATGCAAATTGCCTCGCGTTGTTTTTGTTGTAAGCATTCTCTTTTCTTTCGAAGCAATCTTTTTCTGTAGTCATTGCAAAGACTTGCGTGGTTTTGTTTATCAGATAGCAATGCAGCGTACTGTAACTATTGCATGTGATACTTTGATATAGCGGTACTTACAGTTATCAGTTTTGAGTATAATGTTAACTATGTTTTAGATAATACTGTATGTTCAATTTAAGTTGGTTTAAGCTTAATATGTTGCAAATGTAAAAGAAAACAAGTGTTATTGGTAATTCAGGCTTCAGCCCCCTCCCCTTAGCCAAGTTACTTACAAAATTTAACCAAAAATGCAAGCGTTAAAGTATGTTTTTGACTTGACCTCTAAGTAAAGAGGATGGGGCTGAAGGGGCATTTTCTTCAAGTGAGTTCCAACTTATAGCCGTTAAGTTTTTCCAAATAGATCTGAAAAGTGGTAAACGTGATTCAAACAGCATTACAATGGCTTTAAACAAAAAAAAAAAAAACACAAAATTCGTCTAGCGGCTGGCAGCCCCAGACCCCTGTTTGTGATATGCTTAAGTTTAGCCAGTTATTTTCTCAACACCAAAAATTGAGACATTTCCTAAACAAATTAATAAAAAATCGGATTCAAGACCCCACTTTAGGAAAATTCTGGTTGCTTGCCTGGCCACACAAAATGCGCTGTAGGCAAAAAAAAAAACTGGTTACTGCTTTTGCCCCCCCCCCCCCCTTTAAATATGGTTCCACTAACGCTGGAGTAGGCCCGTTGGCAACTTTGTTTCTGAACTGACATTTTGTCGTTGTGTCCTTGGAAAAGACACTTAAAGGTGCATTCAAGTCAAGTTTTTCAATCTTGACCAAAATGTTGGAAAAAGCCTATAAATACATTCTCACTAAAATTAAACTATTAACGCCTTGCTATTTTAAAGATATAGCAGTTCATAGGTAATAATTTTCCTTTTAATTTAGTGCTGCTATTTTGGCAGTATGGTGACAAAAAATTAACTTTTGGAAATCTGGCTTGAATTTACTTAAAAAGCAACTAATTTACAATTCTGACCATTTACTTTGTATTTACTTCAACACAACCGAAAACACTTAATGAAAGTTACAAATACGCAATAACTTTCGAAGATTTTTGTAATTGGAAACCCTGGCAAAATTTCTAACGGTAAATCTAAATTGTCATATCTGGTTAACGGTGGGTCGTAGAAAGCTAAAATTTGGTAAAATTCGTCTACAGTTCTGTCAAATTTTTTGAGAGAAAACGGAGAAAAAGCATCATTGGCTTAAATGCCCTTTTAATGCTTTTCTCGTCGCCGTCATCCGTACCAAGCTTGTCGGGGTGGCCTAGCCTGACGAAAAACTCCAAACAGAGATAAAACTCCAAAGTTTTCTTGCGTTGGTCGAGTGCCTGCTTCAACGCATGAATGCGTTATTGAGCATTTCAAACAAAAGAAACTCGTTTACTTTGATTTCCTCGTGCCCTGTTTTATAATATATTCTGACCAATTTTTTTGTGTGATAATTTATCTAAAGTTATCTAACACCAATGACCTAGCAGCTTAATGGAAACAAACACTTAGACGGGACACAGCTAAGTGGTTTGAGAAAGTACCGGAATCTCTATGACGAAATGATGACCCAGCTCATGTGGTCAAACACAAGAAGAGTTGTAACTAATTGCTCACTTGATTGTTAATGTTGCGTTATTTATTACTCTGATTTTGATTTCTTTTTTACTTCATATTGCTGGTGAAATCAAATTTACTTGATCAGAGATCAAATGGATAGAGCATCTGCCACTGAAAAGGTAAACTTGGGTTCGATTCTCGGACGGGTCAAATCAAAAGCTGTAACAATTGATATTAACAGCTTGCCTGCTTGACGTGCAGCATTATAAAGCAACAGTGCGAAGCCTCCACCGTGTGTGGTAGATAGGTGGGCAGATGGTGGCTTCACTCAAAAACGGCTTGTCCCTTCACTGTCTCCTATAGCCAATTAACTTCGGAAAAATATTGAAATTGTTTGTTATTGCAGAAGCAGTAATGACAATTGCAATTGTCATTACAGAAGCAGGGCATTTTTGTCTAGTTCATAGCTGTATAACGTTTATCATGATTGATGTACAAAGCTTCACTTCAAGTCGTAGGCAGGATCAGCAACTTACTGCAGCACATTTCAGTAGCTCTTTTTAATCCGATGCCGGTGGCGTTGTCAACAGACCCAGGACATTCCAGAAAAGGAGGAATAGTGAAAGAATGCTCATGGTTATCGAGTGAATGCACGAATTCCCTAAACCAAAAAATTGCTCAGAGATTTCTTGTGATTAATGCAAAAAATTCCAAATTACGAATTACAGTATAATTTTGTATCAACATAAGGCTAATTACATTTAAAATTTTTCTGCTATGTCTTGAATCTATGGTGACCGAGTGAATTATTATATTTTGTCCTTGTGTAATTTTGTCTGCGGTATCCGGTTATTGGCACATATCGCTCATTGCTATTGGTGATATTGCATAATGAACGGATATTGCGAGACAAAAGAAATATAATTGATGTTGTTTTTGTTCTCGCTTTTCTTTGTTCACTCGCTGTATATATACCGCTGCTTTGCTTTATGTGGTCCTTTATTAGCTTATTAAATATACTACTTGTTGAAATTAAAGAACTACGTGTTGAGACTTATCGCGTACGAACTCACTAAAAAGCTGAATCGCGAGAATTTAACGAGATAGCAAATCAGTTCATGGAGCGGTAACGCGATCGTTTTTGGAGCGGGAGGTCTGAGGTTAAAATCTCGGGCCGGTCAAATCGAACACATTGTTGCCAACCGCTCGCCACCGCGGCGACATTTCCTCGAGTGAAGCTGTATTAGCGTGTGCAATGACGCGGAGATGGGCCGCGCAAACTCGTTACACTCTTCGGCGGAATACCACGAGTATAAGGAAACATTTGCACAGAGCTGGACAGCGCTGTTTCGAGCTTTTAGCTCTCATCGGCAGCCCTCAGCTTCTCCAACAAAGTTATTCCCCAGCTGGACAAGACTCTTGGCCGAACTGGACAAACCTTAAGGGCTTGCACAGCGGCAGAGAGTTTGTAGGGAATAAACGATTTTTCACTTGTGGTACTTAAAATAAACAAGTGAAAAAATCGCTGAATCCTTGCAGTAAGGATAGCCATAGGCTATCCCTACTACAAGGGTTCCCCTTGTGTGACCACGGAAATCATAACCGACAAGTAGGACGTCAAACTTGTCGGTTAGGAAACATTTGATTTGATGTGATTAACGAGATATTACAGTGTGCCATTGTAGGTTGGGGATTATTAACTATCGTGGTGCTTCCAATCTCTGGTCACTTTTGACGAAACTGCAAGAATCTAAAATGATGCGAAAATAACAAGCAATTGCACCAATGACAGGATTTGCTGTTTTTAAAGAGACATTTTTCCGAGAAGCGACGAATTTAACTTGCCTTGAAACTATTTAATTTTATTCGATGTTCCTATTCGATTATTGAAAATCTTATAACTGAATAGTACACATATCAGAAGTCAAATAGAGATTAAAAGTTTACTTTCAGTCAGCTAGCAAACGAGTCTAGCACAAAATATTCATTCTACTATACTTGAATCTTTTTTGGTATTTACCTGTAGTAAGCGAAAATCCGTAGAGCATATTGGTCATGAAAGTTGATGTTGGTGAAAGTTAAACTTCGAACATTCTAAAATTTACAATTTTTATTAAAGAGAATAAAGGCTATATTTTTCAAAAGTTCATAAACTAATATGGAGAAAAAATTCACATTATACTTATCCTGTAAGCAAAACAAAGCAATAGTTTCTACCTTCCATTGCAGTGATCATAAATTTTATTCAAAAAAAATTTTGACTCATGCCATTTATTTTAATTAAAATATACGCTCATTAATTTTTTCTATTTAAGTTCATTTTATATGAATAAATTCTTTTTACAGTATATACAGTAAATTCATTTTATTAAGAAACTGAATCTATTCAAAGGAAAATAAGAAAGACTTTTGCGGTTACCACATGGCCGCAGTAAGGAAAGGCGATGGTTTTATAACTCACACTACGCAAAAGAAAAAAAGTTCGAACTCTACATAGAATTTATTTCGGAAAAATGAATATTTCTATTTCGGAAAAAAGTGTTGAATATTTCGGAAAAATCTAAACTTACATATGGTATGGACAAAAATCCGCCTCCTGCCTTGATAGGAATCAGATCGTAACCAACAGTTTTACAGCTTGGCGTCGTTCCAGTGCTGTTGCTTCCAGTTGGGTTCATATATAACGGGGACAAGTAATCATATGGACAAAGACGGAGATCTGATTCAATCGATTCGCTACACGCACTCGTGCTGCTCAAACATCTCGTATCGTTGCTTCTTTCCCATAATTGCTCATGCCTTAAACACAAAGCTAGTGGCATTTTGCGTCAATTTTTCTGACTTTTTCTTTATTGTCATGTTGCCAAAAAAAATGGCAGCAATGTGAGCGAGTAAAATATCAAACATTACCTGTTTTCGATCAGCCTTGTTTTACCTTTACAATCATCAATTATTTTCATAACACTTGCCAAAACATACTTTTTGTGAAGTGCTAAATTAACAAAAAAATCAAATTGTTGAAGCGATAACACGTTCCTCTCGAGCGAGAAGCCTAAACTTTAAACCTCGGACCAGTCAAACTGAGGACAGTGTTGCCAACAGCTCGCCACCGCTGCAACATTTTTGTGCTCGAAACTATGTTGCCCAGGCGCAATGAAGTGGAGATGGGCGCGGCGAACTTGCTACACGCTTCCGCATACAACATCTATGAGTATAAAGAATGTTTAAGATGATGCCACCAAGCTGCTCTTACTGTACAATTCGGCCCATAGGCGTAGCCAGGGGAGGTCCAGGCGGCCCCCCCCCAATTAAAATACCACCAGTGATAAAAGTTATAACAACATAGCCTTGCGATGTTTAGTTGAATCTTTTTTTCGGTAATTACAAACATAACAGTAATTAACAACAATATTAATAACGACGAGGGAACCCCGGGGCCTCTAACTAACAACCAGGGGGCTCCGAGGCCCTTTACTAACAACCAGGGGGCCTCGGGGCTCCTAACTGACAACCAGGGGGCCCTGGGACCCCTAACTGACAACCAGGGGGCCCCAGGGCCCCTAACCGACAACCAGGGGGCCCCGGGCCCCTAAACAACAAACAGGGGGCTCTGGGGCCCCTAACTGAGAACAGGGGCCCCGGGGTTCCCTCGTCGTCATTAATATTATTGTTAATTACTGTTATTATTAATATTATTATTATTATCATTAATATTATTGTTAATTGACAACCAGGGGCCCCAGGGCTTCTTACTGACAACCAAGGGGCCCCAAGGCCCCTAACTGACAACCAGGGGACTCCGGGGCCCCTAACTAATGACCAGAGGGCCCTTTAACTGACAACCAGGGGACCCCGGGGCCCCTACCTGACAAACAAGGGGCCTCTAACCGGCAACCAGGGGGCCCCCGGCCCCTAGATGACAAACAGGGGCTTCTGGAGCCCCTAACTGACGACCAAGGGTCCCGGGCCAGGGGACCTGAATTCAAATTTTTAACAATGTATATCTAAAAGCTTTAGGAAATCTAGAAGTTTTGTCTTAAAAGTTGCAAACCCATGCCCTCGTTTAACGTTATTATGAACTTAATGCTATAACACAGGCGGTAATGCAAACCCCCCAATTAAAATGCTACCAATGATAAACATAGTGAGAGCATAGCTAGTATGTTGTCCTTGTTCGGAATTGCAGTTTTTTTTTTAATTTAGGATTTACGCGTACAAAAGTAAGTAATAATAATGAAGATTATGTGTCCACGTCATAATAATGTCATGCAATTCTTGGACGTTTCAAAAAACTGCCAAGTGACTTGACTCGAGTACTCCACGTTTTAGAAATAAGTTATTTTGATTCTGCTTAAAATATTTTTTTATCAAAGAACTTAAAGGTGCGATCTTATCTCAAAATCATAGGCGTAGCTAGGGGGTGGCCCAGGGGGCCCGGGAGTCTTTGATCGAAATGCCACCAATGACAAAAATTTGAAAAAAAAACCTTGTTTCTTCATTTTCAGTTTCTTTCAGCATCTTTGGGTACAACAGTACACGCGTACAACAGTAATTAACAATAAATAATATTGACGACCAGGGGGCCCGGCGCACCCCCTTAATCCAATTTTTTCCTACCAATTTAAACGTACAATCAGGGTGAAATTATGGGTTTTTGTCCTAAAAGTTGCTACCTCAAGACCTCATCTAAACTTTTTATGAACGTAATGCAATAACCCGCCGTATTTGCCATATGGCTCAGTGCCAGGGCCCGGCGCTCAAATAGTAGGACTTTTTTTTGGTCTTCATTTATATTTGACAGGAAGATGTTGTAAAAATCTCCTTAGTGCCAGGGACCCGCGCAATGTAAATCCGGCCCGGGAATAACATGTTTAGTAAGCGTAACCATCTATTGTACCATTTTTCAATAACGATTCACCTCCACCTTGCCAGTTTTTACGCACAAAATACTTAAAAAAACTAGCTAGGGAAAATGCTCATTGAACAAATTACTGGATTTCAATTGAAGAGGCCTGGGCCCCCCGGCCGTACATGTACTCCTATAACTGGTAAACTTCATGACTAAACAAAAATCACTAAGAAAAATTTTCGAGTAGATTATTATTTACTTCTGAAGTACTGCAGGAGGCAACGTGCCTTACTTCCCCCTACATAGACCAAAATCAATCACTTACTATTACAATTTTACACCATAATGCAAGATTCTAAACGTGTTTTGGACTTTAATTGCTAGTAACAGGAGGATTAAACAATTAAATTTTTTCAATTGGATTTCAAATGTTAAAAATCTAGTTCTTTCAAATGGCTGTGAACACGTGCGAAATGTGATCCAATGGGATTAAAATAGCTTTTTTTTTTCCAAAAACTCACAAAAATCGCCCAGCGGCTGGTGGCTTTGCCCCCAGACCCCCGTCTGTGATATATTTAAGTACACTATCTTACTCAACACGTCTCCTAAGGTAGACATTTGCATTTTCTAATTATTAGTTTTTGCTTTTTGCCCTCTCTCTTTACCAAAATCCTGGTTAAGTGCCAACAGGCTACGGTTTCTGATCTTCCATTTTACGATATCTTTGCCCCACAAAAAGTTCCTTTTTTGAAAATTTCTGATGACGTCATTGCATGCGATTTGTGGTTTGCCCCCCCCCCCCCCCCCAATCAAATATCCTGGCTACGCTTATGATTCGGCCTAACATGTGCTATCATAAATGAGGATTTGGAAGAAGTAATGGAGTAAAATGCAACTGGGCAGCATATCTTGCACTAGAAATGCAAAATGAGAGGAATCTCGAATCTGCATTTTATTGTAGTTTTAAGAAAGTGCTCCGTTGTCCCCATTTCATGTCCCACTTCAAATGAGTTTAGTACTTTTGCTCGAGTTGAGCGCAGGTGAAGTTACTTTTATTTTTTGTAATTTTTCTTTTAACTCTGCTCAATTTATATGTCAAAGTTCACAGAGCAGACCAGCGCTGTTTCGGACTGTAAGCCCTCATCAGCAAACCTCACAAGTGGCAGAAAAAACTCACTTATAACTTACCACTCACCTGCTCAATTCCATTAGAAACTGAAATGACCTGAAAAGAGTTGGTAAGCAAGAATAAAAACTAATATCAGCTCAACTCGAGCAAAATCGTTAAACCCGTTTGAATGACGTCAGTCTCAATATACAGTAAAATAAAAAAGTGTTTCGTAGCAGAAAAACGGGACGATGCGAAGAGCTTTGACAAAAAAAAAAAAAAAAACAGAGCCAAGACAAAAAGAAACATTCCATTTACGAAACGTTCGGACTTAAACTATAGTCATAATCAATCTTATTTAAATAAAATGCTAATTTTATTTAAAACAAAAAGTTTTGCGTAATAAACTACATAAAGCGTACGACCTATTTAAACAGAATAGTTATTGAAAAGCACCGGAAAACCTTATGCAGAACGCAAATAAACCCTGCATGCTGTAAATGACAGCATAATCGTTAACGCATAATCATGCTGTTATAATCAGCATAATCATAATCAGCATAATCGTTAGCGGTTTATTTTTTAGTAAAGTAACTCTGCTGCATATCAAAGTAACCAACGCCTGGTCATTTTCTTTAAGCTCATCAAAATAATTGTCGCCAAAAACCTTAATTTATAATCGTGTTGTCCTATGCTAGTAATGATTTCGCAAACTGCTTCGAAAAAATCACGCATTTCATCACATCTGATTGCTGAACTTCGAAACGTTTGTAGCTTACAACTTCCTGTTTCACCAACAAGATTTCCGGTGATAATAAGCTTCCTTCAGCTATCTCTTTCATCAGCAATGGAAAATCACTTTGCGCTTAATAGCATGTGATATGTAGCTAATAGCCAGAGGTGGAGTCGAGGACACAAGGCTCGAGGCCAAGGCCAAGGACACAAAAAATCCGAGGCCAAGGCCAAGGACAGCCTTTTTGAGGACAGACCCTCTCGAGGCCAAGAACAGGAATGCTCGAGGCCAAGGCCAAGGACCAAGGACACAGTCGCAAGTGTTCTCCAAAATAAAAAAAAACTTTTTAAAAAACTTTTTCTGGCAATCTCCACTTCATAGGCATTCCCAGAATTTTTGATTGGAGGAGGCCTAAACCTCAAATCACATGCAATGACGTCATCAAAATTTTTCCAAACAGGAAGTTTTTGTGGGACAAAGATATCGTAGGATGGAAGATCTGAAATCGTTGCCTGTCGGCAGGTAACTAGAATTTTGCAAAGAGAGAGCGCTTAAACTAGTAGTTGAAAAGTGAAAATATCTAACTTCGGAAACGTGTCGAGAAAGCTAGTGTAACTCAAACGTATCACAGACGGGGGGTCTGGGGGCGAAGCCCCCAGCCGTTGGGCAATTTTTTGTAACTTTTGGTAAAAAAAACTTTTTTACGAGTAATGCCTTTGAATCACATTTCGCAAGTGTTCAGAGCCATTTGAGAGCACTAGATTTTTGACATTTGAAAGCCAATTGAAAAAATTAAATTGTTTAATCCTCCTTTTCTTTGCAATTTAAGTCCAAAACACGTTTTACATCTTGCATTTTGGAGTTAAATTTTAATTGTCGGTGATTTGGTCCAGGTAGGGGAAAGTAAGGTGCATTGTCTCTGGCAACATTTTAGCAATAAATAATAATCCATTCGAAGATTTTCCTCAGAGATTTTTGTTTTGTCATGAAAATTTCCAGTTATATAAGTACATGTTCAGCCAGGGGCCCCAGGCCCCCTCAACTAAAGTTCAATGATTTGTTCAATCAGCATTTTCCATGGCTAATTTTTTTTAAAGTATTTCGTGAGTCAAAACCAACGAGGTTAGAGTTGAATTACTGAATTGTTATTGAAAAATGGTACAATAGATGGTTACGCTTACTAACCATGTTATTGCGGGGCCGGATTTACATCGCGCTGGGCCCCTGGCACTGTGGATATTTTCGCAACATCTTTCTGCCAAATATGGGTGAAGACCAAGAAAAGTCTTACAATTTGAGCGCGGGGTCCCTAGCTGGTACTGTCTCATATTATGGTAGATCCGGCCCTGATTAATGCATTACGTTCATAAAAAGGCTAGATGTGGGCCTGATATATTAACTTTTAGGACAAAAACTCTCCATTTCTTTCAAGTTATACGTTCAAATTGGCTGGCAACAATTCAATTGAGGGGGGCCCGGGGCTTGTGGTCTTCAATATTGTTGTTAGTTACTGTTGTAAGCAAAAAATGCTAAAAAGAAACTAAAACTGAAGAAACAATAAGCGTTTTCGGTGAAATTTCAATTGGGGGGAGCGGGCCCTTTGCCCCACCCCCCCTTGGCTACGCCTATGCTCCAAGTGAGGAAAACAAAAAAGGTGTTCGCAAATTTTCCGCGAGGTTTCTGGCGTTTTCTAACGAAATTTCAACTGTTCAAAAAATAGTGCTGTCCTCGAGCCAAGGACAGGGCAATTTTTGAGGACTTGAGGCTTCGAGTCCAAGGCCAAGGACTTGACCTTCGAGGCCAAGGCCAAGGACTTGACCTTCGAGGCCAAGGCCAAGGACTTTAAAATGTGTCTTCGAGGACGTCCTCGAGGCCAAGGACGTCCTCGAGAACGCAATCTCTGTTAAAGCCATACATGCAATTTTTTACTGTGTGGACTTACTTTACGTTTCGTTTCCAAATTCTTCTTTGTCTTTATAACGTGAAAGCCTCTTGTAAGTGGCTGCAAGCTCGAAGACCCTTTGTTCCTTCACAACTACCTTGTTGCCACGTGGATATTTGAATTGTTTTTATTGTTTGTTTTATGTTTGACTGCTTCTGATATACTGTACTGAATGAACGACAAACCAAACTGAAATAATTAATTTAAAACAGCATTTTACCCAATGTCACAGACGTTGATGGCAGGTATTGTATAATTTCCAACCCCCACCGCTGGATCATCAAAGTGATATATGAATCCGTCCAGTTCCAACCCTGGTAACAACATTAGAATATGTTGTGGTCCCTTGCAAAATACATACGAAAACTCTATTTTTATAGTTTTTGATCTGTTATTTTTGTTTGTTTTTGCGCTGCTACAAATTTTTTTAAGAACAAGATCAGATAGCATCTACCATTTAAGAACTTTAAGAACGATATCATTGGGGCACCATGCAGTAACCAACCTCTACGCGGTGTGCCCTAAAAACTGATGACCATAATCAAGCTAATCGTAACACAAAGAGCCAGTTCAAATTGTCCTTGAGGTGGTAAAAAGATCACCGCTCGGCTTCGAGAAATGGCAAGAACCTCACATTGTCCTTGCAGCTTTTTGCAGCGCTATCTGTAGGCCCGTGTTAGTCTGAATTGAATACGCACAGACCAGATAGAAAACCTGATACGTTATTTTCCCGCTAAGTAATAATCTTGTAAAGGAGACTGTCACAAGTATTGAAGTTTTGTATGCAAAACTAGTGCATCAATTCAAGAACAAAATGGCGTAATAATGTAAATTTTCACCTTCAGGAGCTGTTACGTCCCAAGAAACATGCAGCAAAATGCGAATGTCAAACGAGGAGTGGTTCAAATCTGCAATGAGCTCGTATCGATGAGTGACGTTGCCCAGTCGAACTTGGCGGGTTAAATCTGAACAAAGAATACAAATAGGAATTGGCAGGAACGAATCAAAACGATTTGATTTTTTTATTATTGTCATTACGCCTTTATTTATCACGCTGTCTCGGCCAAGGACATATTTTAGTATTCGAATCAAGCTGTCACCTGGCCATTTGTCCAGGCGCGTAGCCAGAAATTCGAATGGGTGGCTGTTTTGGGGGTCTGGGGGCGGAGCTCCCAGCCGCCGGAGGCCAATGGAGTCTGGAGGTGAAGTCCCCAGCTGCCGGAGGCTGGGGATTTGGGAGCAAAGCCCCCAGCCGCCGGAGGCACGGGGGTCTGGGGGCGGATCCCCAGCGCTCGAAAATTTGGCATTTTTTTGCAAAAATAACTTCATTTTAGGGCTATTTTCATTAAAAAATAAT
The DNA here is from genome assembly GCA_963965965.1 of Trididemnum nubilum. Lineage (NCBI taxonomy): Eukaryota > Metazoa > Chordata > Ascidiacea > Aplousobranchia > Didemnidae > Trididemnum > Trididemnum nubilum. Next base: position 23,087,835 of record OZ014486.1, read on the forward strand.
GCTTTTAAAACGTGGCTTAGGAATTGGCAATGCAAACATGATTAAACTGGTGGCATAAATGGGCTATTTGGGAGGTGGCTAATGGTAAAATGTTAGTTCTCTTGTTTAGATGCTGGTAAATTATAAAATCGAATAAATCAATAAAACTCACGCGGAGTAATCTATTTCGTATACAGTTTATAGAGAAAAATAATAGGGGGTGGGGGGGCTAATGAAAAGAGATTTGAGAGAAAAGATTGTTTATTAACTAATACTGAATAGCCTCCCCTCCCTATTCCTTAGTTTATAGTATATTTGTTGATGACACCTATGTTTAGCATTTTTACACTTGCGATCAAATTTGATTGCTTATTTCTTACCATTTTTTAAAGTTTTCATTTATTTGTTAGTTTTATTTATAACAAATTAGCCCCCCCTGAATATATGTTTCAAAAGATGTTTTAAATCACTATTTAGTCCACTCGAGTGCATAAAACAGTCTCAAAAGTGCTAAAAACGTAGTGTTTTTCTCATTCTGCATTTTGGTCGACATGCCAATGGGAGGGGCTATAGCCCCCCCCTGGCTACGCTACTGCATTCGTCCACCGTAAACAAATGAAGGCTTCAGCTGTGACGTTGTCCTTTTATTTGCTCAAATTGAAGAAGAAAAACTGTGAACATCATTATGTTTATTCGTTGGTGTGACGCGACTAGAACCCGAGTCTACCCCATCAGCAGAAGAGCACTATTTATTACGGCCACTAATCGGTAAAAACGGGTCATTATTTTATGGAGTTTTTTTTTGTAAACTATATATAGGATTGAAGAAATATGGTCACGACGTATGGTTTAAGCTAAGTTATAAAGCGTTGAATCACACTAAAGAAGTAAAGTTTGATCCAGACCAAGCCAAAGAAAAAAAATTTCTCAACTTATTGTAAAGTGTAATAATCGTAAACAATATAGGATCTAAGAAAATGGATTGTTTTAGAGCAAATTGTTTTAACATTTTTACAACTGTAGTCTGCAAAAACAGACTAAACTACTTCAGAAAAGTTAAAACTGTATCCAAATAATTTTAGATTTACTCACCATGACTACAAAATCGTCGTGAAGAAGTTGCTCTCCAAAGTGAAAGATTCATCAATATGAGCAAAAGCAGACAAAGTAATTTTGCCATCAACGTCGATTTGATAATGTTACGGTCAGCAAAATAACGATGTAGTATACACTGAATCACAATGCTGTATTATTACAGATAAGGCCTACACTTTTTTTTTTATAAGAACAAGTAAATTTTGGGTTGAGGCGTTTCTAAATTTTAACGAATTTTCAGCCTCATTTGCTCTTAATTTATTCTTAACTTTATAAGAGAATACTGTAAAGTGACACAAATTTATTGTTGCTCGGCTAAAAGTTGTTTTTGCTCATGACAACTGTAAAGACAAGTCAACAAAGGCAATTACGAAAAGGCCAAGAAAACTCTGCTGATTACTTGCAAATGCGTTGTGCTAGCACATGCTCTTAATTTTTTTCTTGGTTAGCTTGGCATTGTTCTTAATTTGCTAAAAAAGTATAAGTTTTAAGCAAAAATAAGCTCGTGTGCTCATAAGATTGTTCTTGCAAAAGAGTGTAGTTTTAAATGATCTACAATAAATTCAAATCCTAATTAAATATGGTTGATGCGTCAATACAATAATTACAAATACATCCGAATCTAAATAAATAACCTTCACAATTTTCTGATCAAAGCCATTTTAAACTTGGTCATCATACTACTAATATGTGTCGAAGTACCAGCATGCTTCTACAAATCTACAGTTAAAGATATTTTGATGGCCCTTAAATTTGGTATACTTACTATTGCTCAACAAACAGTTTAAGATCAATTTATGACGATGCAGTTTCAAGATTCTGATGACTCACATGTGATGTCAGAGATGTATTTTGACTGCTAAAATTATGCACACGACCTCTCAAGATCTAGCTAATATTGCATATGTCTCTTCAGTTTGTCATATAAACTGCAATCTTGGTAATATCGTGTTAACCCCAATAGAAATAAGAATGTATAAGTCTATCAGCTTCAAAACGAAAGAGGGCGGGTCTTCCAGAAAGCAATTTTCTGAACGAGTTTCGAGCAACAGTTTCCCAATTTTAGTTTACTTCACTATTTAGTAAATTTTTTTTTTGCTAATTTTTGCAATATAATACTAGAAACAACTCCAACATAATACCAAAGTTCTGTTCAACCAACATTTGCCCACAATCTATCTCTCATCGAGGCCCAGCCCTCTGGAGTAAAATACCAACTTCTTTCAAATCCTAGAATTTCACGTTAGCATGCGAAAAAAAGTGAAGACTTAATACCAGAAGTGGAGTTCCTCGTGGACGTCCTTGGCCTCGAGGACGTCCTCAAGGACATATTTTGAAGTCTTTGGCCTCGACGGTCAAGTCCTTGGCCTTGGCCTCGAGGCCTCAAGTCCTCAAAAATTGGCCTGTTCTCGGCTCGAGGACGGCACTATTTTTTGAATTGTTAAAATTTTGTGGAGCGCCTGAAAATTTTTTGGAAAACGTTTTTTTGTGGAGATCGCTTGAAAAATTTTTTGTGAAGACCTTTTTTTTTTGGAGAGCACTTGCGCTTGTGTCCTTGGTCCTTGGCCGTAGGTGGGCAGTACCGGTACCGTCGGTACTTTTGTGGTACCGGTACCGCGGTACTCTGCTATTTTTTGGCGGTACCGGTACTTTAGTTTTGTTTTATTTTTTAGTAGGGATTTTACGAACGTAATTAAAAACTTGAAACGTTGTAAAAATGCTTGCGAATAAACCGAATAAACAACGAATCTTTTTTTTCAATTTAGTGTTTAACTGTTGGTCTTACTCGCTACTACCACCGCAGGGACCTAGCGTTGGTAGTTTGCTGGCCCATTTGAAAAATTGACGTTTTCTTGCAGTGGCAAAATGATGCATTACCAGTATTCATGCACCAGCAAAACAAAAGTAGAACCGCTAAGAAAAAATTGTGAGAGACGACTTACGTAATGAATACTCATCACATCAGACGTGAATACAGTATCGAAGCCAGGGAGTGCGCGGGGGGACTATAAAAAATTGTTTAAAGCATATTTTGAAACGTTTATTGAAGGGAGGAGAGGGCTAATTTGTCAAAAATAAAACCTATAAATCAGAAAAAAGACTTTAAAGAGTAGTCGAAAATTGGTAATCAAATTTGATGGCTTATTGAAAAATGCTTAACATAGGTTTCATCAAACAAAAAAATATATAAGCGCAGAAATAAGGGGGTAGGGCTATTCAGTATAAGTTAATTACCAACCACGTCTCTCGACCTTTCTTCGATTAGCCCCCGTTTATATATATATATCTTGCACTATAAAATATAGCGTAATAGATTACTCCTTGAGAGGTTTACCAACCTACCGAAATAGAATTCTATGATTTACCAACTTGTAATTAAGAGAACTGAAATGCTAGCGATAGCTACCTCCTACATAGCCCATTTATGTAACTAGTACGGTATAATCATTTTATGCGCTGCTAATTTCTATGCCACATATTAATAGCATTAACTTTCATCAAAATAGGCCTAAAATTAAGTTATTTTTGCTAAAAAAAAAGTTTTTCTTCGAGTCCTGGGGAATCCGACCCCCACACCTTATGCCTCCGGTGGCTGGGGGTCTTGCCCCCAGACCCCAATTGCCTCCGGTGGTTGGGGGATCCGCCCTCAGACCCGCAACGCCTCCCCCCGTTCGCAGATTTTTGGCTACGCGCCTGCATGAAGAAAAATTTACTGCACGTTACTGCTGGCCTCCATTTGTATTAGCTTTTGATTTTAAATATGCCTGGAACGTTTGGCGAAGAAGATGTTCTTATTCACTAACGGTGTATAATACGACCTAAAGTATTTCACCCGGTAATACTTATACAGAAAAATTATCTCAAAAAATCTTTTCATCTGCATCAATCCCATTTTGGCTTTGGCCGCGATGAGGTTTTTTCTTTCTGAACATTGTACGCTCTTTTAAAAAGTTCTAAAAGGCAAAACAACGCAATCTAATTTTTGTACAAAATTGTCGAGTTAAAAACACGGTTTTGTTTGTCTCTTGAAATTTTTGGGTGCCACCTCCCCGGAAACCCCACAAATTAAACCCCAGAAATCAATTTTTATGAAATTACACCTCTTTTAGAACCCCCGAAATTGAACCTTACAAAAAATAAATATTGTAACAGCTTTAGCTAAAAAGCTAATTTTTTTATAATCAGAAGAGACCAAAAATCTTTTTGCGAGTTCCCCAAAAGCGTGGCCAAAAGTGCCAAAGCTTTTTTTGCGAAAAACCTAATTGCATAATCTCTGTTCATCCCACACTCTGGTTACGTTGTTGCGTTCTAGATAGGGCGCTTTACGATGATTATCTCTGCTTGTGGCTTCGAACAAGCAACAAATTCAGTGGCAAGAAATCGAAATTTACGGGACATTGGAAAACTAGAAACTCTTTAAGCAGGTGCAAATTCCTCCAAGCACGAAGTAATTATCACAATGAAAGCTTGCGGAATGTCCAATAATTAGCGTCTAACGCTGTGCTGTGACAAGAGAATAAATATGCTATACAACAGCAATAAAACATGCTGTAATTTTGAAATTGTTCTCATTACGGGGGAACAAAAGGATTTTTTAAAAATCACCATTAGCATGCGTCGTTCGTTTATAGGCTGGCAACTTGTAAGCTCCCATCTAGCTTTAAATAGGAAATCCAAAAAGTAACTGCTGCAACGAATCAACTAAAAACAAATCAAAACAGCTCACTTTGCCAAAAGTGCAATTTATCCCCCAGTTTCTAAGTTTTGTATGATTGTCACTTGCGCAATAATTGGTAGCTGATGTATCGTCAGAGTAGCCTTCAGTGCCAACTTACGCACGTGATGCTTTAGAGATGACTGCTGTTTGGTTATTAGTGGTGACAAGATACCAGAGGTGGAGTCGAGGACACAAGGCTCAAGTCTAAGGACACAAAAAAAGCCGAGGCCAAGGCCAAGGACAGCCTTTCCGAGGACAGACCCACTCGAGGCCAAGGACAGGGATGCTCGAGGCCAAGGACTAGGACACAGTCGCAAGTGTTCTTCAAAAAAAAGTCTTCAAAAAAGTTTTTTAGGTGATCTCCAATTCATTGGCGTACCCAGAATTTTTAATTGTGGGAGGCCTAAATCACAAATCACATGCAATGACGTCATCAAAATTTTTCCAAACAGGAAGTTTTTGTGGGACAAAGGTATCGTAGGGTGGAAGATCTGAAATCATTGCCTGTCGGCAGGTAACCAGGATTTTGCAAAGAGAGAGGGATTAAACTAACTCTTGAAAAGAGCAAATATCTAACTTTGGAAATGAGTTGAGAAAGCTAGTGTAACTCAAAGGTATCGCAGACGGGGGTCTGGGGGCGGGGCCCCCAGCCGCCGGAGGCTTTGGGGGTCTGGGGGCGAAACCCTAGCCGTTGGGCGATTTTTGTAACTTTTTGGAAAAAAAAGCTATTTTGATGCCATTGAATCACTATTTGCAGGTGTTCAGAGCCATTTGAGAGCACTAGATTTTTGACATTTGAAAGCCAATTGAAAAAATTAAATTGTTTTATATCTCGTTTAGTAGCAACTTAAGTCCAAAATACGTTTAACATCTGGCATTTTGGAGTTAAATTTTAGTTGTAAGTGATTTGGTCCAGGTAGGGGAAGTAAGACGCATTGTCTCTTGCAACATTTTAGCAATAAATAATAATCCATTCGAAGATTTTCCTCAGAGATTTTTGTTTTGTCATGAAAATTTCCAGTTATATAAGTACATGTTCAGCCAGGGGCCCCAGGCCCCCTCAACTAAAGTTCAATGATTTGTTCAATCAGCATTTTCCATGGCTAATTTTTTTTAAAGTATTTCGTGAGTCAAAACCGGCGAGGTTAGAGTTGAATTACTGAATTGTTATTGAAAAATGGTACAATATAGATGGCTACGCCTACTAACCGTGTTATTGCGGGGCCGGATTTACATCGCGCTGGGCCCCTGGCACTGTGGATATTTTCGCAACATCTTTCTGCCAAATATGGGTGAAGACCAAAAAAAGTCTTACGATTTGAGCGTGGGGTCCCTAGTTGGTACTGCGCCATATTATGGTAGATCCGGCCCTGATTAATGCATTACGTTTATAAAAAGGCTAGGTGTGGACCTGAGATAGCAACTTTTATGACAAAAACTCTCCATTTCTTCCGGGATGTATGTTTAAATTGGTTGGCAAAAATTGAATTGAGGGAGCCCAGGGCCCGTGGTCTTCATTATTGTTGTTAGTTACTGTTGTAAGCAAAAAATGCTAAAAAGAAACAGAAACTGAAGAAGCAATAGGCTTTTTTTTCACATTTTTGTCATTGGTGAAATTTCAATTGAGGGGGACCCGGGCCCCTTGCGCCCCCCCCTACCTCTTGGCTACGCCTGTGCTCCAAGTGAGGAAAACAAAAAAGGTGTTCGCAAATTTTCCGCAAGGTTTCTGGCGTTTTCCAACAAAATTTCAACTGTTCAAAAAATAGTGCTGTCCTCGAGCCGAGGACAGGGCGATTTTCGAGGACTTCAGGCTTCTAGGCCAAGGACTTGACCTTCGAGGCCAAGGCCAAGGACTTCAAAATGTGTCCTCGAGACCAAGGACGTCCTCGAGGACTCCATCTCTACAAGGTACTGTAGTGGAATACGTAGCCCGATGACCGTAGTTCATATAAGTTAGATACCTTATCGAGTCAACTCCATCACCAGTATATTGTACTCACTATAGTAGTAATACTAATACTGCAATCGCTTACTATTCTACTGCAAACTTTCTGTAAAACGAACTGTAGGTCTGCGCAGTGTGCTCTAGTCGCGGAAACGAACCTAATTGCTAAAAAAGATGATTAAACGAGGTCAATAAGTCCAAGTTCTTTCTTTTAATTTTTTTAAAAAAGTACCGCAAAAGTACCGCGGAACTACCGCGGTACTTTTAATTTGAAAGTACCGGTACCGATACTGCGGTACTAATTTTAGCGAAGTACCGGTACCGCGGTACTTTTGCAAAGTACCGTGCCCACCTATGTCCTTGGCCTTGGCCTTAAGCATTCCTGTCCTTGGCCTCGAGAGTGTCTGTCCTCGGAAAGGCTGTTCTTGGCCTTGGCCTCGGATTTTTTGTGTCCTTGGCCTTGGCCTCGAGCCTTGTGTCCTCGACTCCACCTCTGCTTAATACAAGTGTAATTTAAAGGACATTGTTGTTATTCACGCGTAAAATCATCCTGCTGTTTTTAGTCGTGTTGTTGCACTAGTCTTTTTTAGTCGCTTTAAGTCGTCTTGTTGGACAGGGCTAGCTGGAAAAGTATTTTTGCTTGGTGGTTATATTATAAAACCTCGAGAAAACTCCGAAAGTGTTTCTCGGCTTTTGAGTCTCTATGAATTCGTGTGTTCTTTTTCTGCTTTTGCCTTTTCTTTTCAGGTATATTTTCGAGTGTGCAAACCAAGCGGAAAGCAGCATCTATTGATGGTGCTTTCGTGCGGGACAAATTCAACTGGGCTAAGCACCAGGAACTGAAGTTGTGTGGCTATTTACCGACCTGAGCTTTAAATTTATCTATCTTTTATGCTAGTAGTTGATCTCGATAGCTATATAGTTTGTCTATCAATGTCATCGATTCAGATCTTTTTGACATCCAGTCAGAATAATCATACATATCCTGTCTTGCCAGGACATGGTCAATTATACTCTATGAAACGATTATCATTGATTTATTTTTACCATACCTAATTACTTCCCCATTAAAATAGTTTCTATCGTCCTTATTCAGTCGTTTTTGTTATTTGTGTGTCGTTTTAAATTACTGCTTTTTTGTTTTATTTAATTTGGTGTTATTAACTCTGACATACTTGAACCCTTTGGCAGAGTCCTGTGGCATTAACTTTAGTGAAAAACTTTACGAACTCAAAAAATTAACGATTAACTGGAACTGGAACATAGGCGTAGCCAGAGGGGAGCCCAGGGGGCCCGGCCCCCCCCCCTAATCAAAATACCACTAACGACAAAAAATTATGACAACATAGCCTAGCGATCTTTAGTTGCAGTTTTTTTTCAGTAATTACGCACATAATAGCAATTAACAACAACATTAATGACAACAAGGGAATCCCAGGGCCCCTAACTAACAACCAAGGAGCCCTTACTAACAACTAAGGGGTCCTGGGGACCTTAACCGACAACCAGGGGGGCCCGGGACCCCTAACTGAAAACCAGGGGACCATAACTAAAAACCAGGGTCCCCAGGGCCCCTTACCAACAACCAGGGGCCCCCTAATTGACAAACAGAGGGCGTTGGGACCATTAACTGATTACCAGGGCCCCAGTGCCCCTGACTCACAACCAGAGGGCTCTGGGGCCCCTAACCGACAACGAGGGGACCCCTACCGACAACCAGGGGGGCCCCTAACCAACAACCAGGGGGCCCGTAGTGCCTAACTGATAACCACGGTCCTCGGGGCCCCTAACCAACAACCAGGAAGCCCCGGGGCTCCTAACTAACAACTAGGGGGCCCTGGGGCCCCTAACCAACAACAGGGGGCCCCGAGGCCCCTAACCAACAACCAGGGGGCCCCGGAGTTCCTAGCTGACGACCAGGGGTCCTGGAGCCCCTAACTCACGACCAAGGAGCCCCAGGGCCCTTAACTAACAACCAGGGGACCCCGGGCCCCTAACCCTAATCGACAACCAGGGAGCCCCACGGCCCCCCTAACTGACGACCAAGGGGCCCTGGGCCCCTAATTAATGACCATGGGGCCTTTGGGTCCCTAACCAACAACCAGGTGGCCCTGGAGTCCCTAACGGACGACCTGGGGGCTCCGGGGCCCCTAACTCACAACCAGAGAGCCCCAGGGCCCTTAATTCACAACCAGGGGGCCGTGGGGCTCCTAATCGAAAAACCTGGGGGCCCCTGGGCCTTTAAATGGCAACCAGGGAGCCCCAGGTCCCCTGACTTACGTCCAAGATTCCCGGGCCAGGCGCCCCTTAATTCAAATTTTTAACAATTTAAATGCACAACTAAGCTTTGAGAAATCTAAGAGTTTTGATCTAAAAGTTTCCACCCCAGGCCCTCGTTTAACGTGATTATAAACTTAATGCTATAATACAGGCGGTAATGCAAACCCCCCAATTGAAATACTACCAATGATAAATATAAAGAGAGTATAGCCAGTATGTTATCCCTGTCCAAAATTGCATTTTTTTTTCATTTAGGGTTTAAGCGTACAAAAGTAAGCACTAATATGGACCACATGTCCACGTCATAATAATGTCATGCAATTCTTGGAAGTTTCAAAAAACTGTCAAGTGACTTGACTCGAGTCCTCATCGTTTTGGAAAAAAAGTTATTTTAATTTTGATTTAAATGTTTTTTTTTATGAAAGAACTTATTAGGGGAGCGATCTTGTCTCAAACTCATAGGCTTAGCCAGTGGGTGGCCGAGGGGACCCGGGCCCACTTAATCAAAATGCCACCAATGACAAAAATTTGTCAAAAAAGCCTTGTTACTTCATTTTCAATTTCTTTTAGCATCTTTGCGTATACGCGTACACGCGTACAACAGTAATTAACAATAAATAATATTGACGACCAGGGGGCCCGGCGCACCCCCTTAATCCAATTTTTTCCTACCAATTTAAACGTATAACCAGGGTAAAATCAAGAGTTTTTGTCCTAAAAGTTGCTACCTCAGGCCCTCATCTAAACTTTTTATGAACGTAATACAATAACCAGCGCCTTATTTGCCATATGGCACAGTTCCAGCTAGGGCCCTGCCCTCAGATAGTAGGACTTTTTTTGGTCTTCATTTATATTTGACAGGAAGATGTTGTAAAAATCTCCTTAGTGCCAGGGACCCGCGCAATGTAAATCCGGCCCGGGAATAACATGTTTAGTAAGCGTAACCATCTATTGTACCATTTTTCAATAACGATTCACCTCCATGCACCTCGCCAGTTTTACGCACCAAATACTTTTAAAAAACTAGCTAGGAAAAATGCTCATTGAACAAATTACTGAATTTCAATTAAAGGGGCCTGGGCCCTTTGGCTGTGCATGTACTCCTATAACTGGTAAACTTCAGACTAAACAAAAATCGCTAAGCAAAATCTTTGAGAGGATTATTATTTACTGCTAAAGTATTGCAGGAGGCAATGTGCCTTACTTCCCCCTGTAGACCAAATCACTTACAATTAAAATTTTACTATAATGCAAAATTCTAAACGTGTTTTGGGATTTAATTGCTACAGAAGGATTGAACAACTAAATTTTTTCGATTGGCTTGGAAATATTAAAAATCTAGTTCTTTCAAATGGCTGTGAACACGTGCGAAATGTGATCCAATGGAATTTAAATAGCTTTTTTTTTCCAAAAACTCACAAAAATCGCCCAGCGGCTGGTGGCTTTGCCCCCAGATCCCCATAGCCACCATCGGTTGGGGGCTGCGCCCCCAGACCCCCGTCTGTGATACGTTTGAGTACACTAGCTTACTCAACACGTCTCCTAAGTTAGACATTTGTACTTTTTAACGATTACTTTTCGCCCTCTTCCCTTACTAAAATCCTGGTTATGTGCCATCAGGCTACGGCTTCAGATCTTCCATTCTACGATATCTTTGCCCCACAAAAAGTTCCTGTTTCGAAAATTTCTGATGACGTCATTGCATGCGATTTGTGTTTGGGTCCCCCCCCAATCAAAAATCCTGGCTACACCTATGAACTGGAAATTACTTGCACAATAGCTGTCGGCAATTAGCTGCTTACTCGTGAATTTCAGTAGTTCGCATAGCAAGAAATGTAGTGCCGTAACTTTTTGATTTGAGTATTACCGAACTCTGCCTAGCTGATTTAAGATACACTCCATCAACAACGCGTTGACCCATATTTGGTACCTCTCAATAAAGTCAGTACATCTGTGTTTTGTTTAAGTCATTGGAGAGATTAAAACCTATGGTGCGTTGTTCCAGCCATTTATATAGACGCAGTGTTGATGGTGTGACTCACTCTTGATGTATGTTGTATATAATCATTTTAATGCATATGTGTAGATTACAAAATTTGTTACTATCTTGATACTTTGACCAGCTGCCACTTGAAAGGGTTTCCAAACCAGGTAAGGTTTCATTTTCAGGGTGTTTTTTCTTTCCTCACCATGCTCCTTTGAGCTAAAGTTAGTTTATGGGCAGGTTACGCCGCCCATTGACCACCAACCTAACCATGCCTGGCCTACACTGGTCACTGCCCTCTGTCTCCTCTTTATCAATTATTCGAACAACTACTCAGTGCCGTCGCCAGAGCTAACGAAGAGATGGGGCATCATAGGCATAACCAGGATTTTTGATTAGGGGGGCCCAAACACAAATCACATGCAATGACGTCATCAGAAATTTTCAAAAAAGGAACTTTTTGTGGGGCAAAGATATCGTAAAATGAAAGATCTGAAGCCGTAGCCTGATGGCACTTAACCAGGATTTTGGTAAAGAGAGAGGGCAAAAAATAATAGTTAGAAAGTGCAAATGTCCACCTTAGGAGACATGTGTGAGTGAGCTAGTGCACTCAAACGTTTTACAGATGGGGGTTTGGGGGCGCAGCCCCCAGCCAGCGGTAGCTATGGGGGGTCTGGGGGCAAAGCCACCAGCCGCTGGGCGATTTTTTTGTTTTTGGAAAAAAAAAAGCTATTTAAGTCCCATTGGATCACATTTCGCACGTGTTCACAGCCATTTGAAAGAACTAGATTTTTAACATTTCCAAGCAAATCGAAAAAATTTAGTTGTTCAATCCTCCTGTCGCAATTAAATCCCAAAACACGTTTAGAATCTTGCATTATGGTGTAAAATTTTAATTGTAAGTGATTTGGTCAATAGGGGGAAAAAAGGCACATTGCCTCCTGCAGTACTTCAGAAGTAAATAATAATCTACTCGAAAATTTTTCTTAGTGATTTTTGTTTAGTCTGAAGTTTACCAGTTATAGGAGTACATGTACGGCCGGGGGGCCCAGGCCTCTTCAATTGAAATCCAGTAATTTGTTCAATGAGCATTTTCCCTAGCTAGTTTTTTTAAGTATTTTGTGCGTAAAAACTGGCAAGGTGGAGGTGAATCGTTATTGAAAAATGGTACAATAGATGGTTACGCTTACTAAACATGTTATTCCCGGGCCGGATTTACATTGCGCGGGTCCCTGGCACTAAGGAGATTTTTACAACATCTTCCTGTCAAATATAAATGAAGACCAAAAAAAAGTCCTACTATCTGAGTGCTGGGCCCTGGCACTGAGCCATATTGCAAATAAGGCGCTGGTTATTGTATTACGTTCATAAAAAGTTTAGATGAGGGCCTGAGGTAGCAACTTTTAGGACAAAAACCCATGATTTCACCCTGGTTGTACGTTTAAATTGGTAGGAAAAAATTGAATTAAGGGGGTGCGCCGGGCCCCCTGGTCGTCAATATTATTTATTGTTAATTACTGTTGTACGCGTGTACTGTTGTACGCAAAGATGCTAAAAGAAATTGAAAATGAAGTAACAAGGCTTTTTTGACAAATTTTTGCTATTGGTGGCATTTTGATTGAGGGGGTCCGAGTTTCCTCTGCCACCCCCTAGCTACGCCAATGATTTTGAGACAAGATCGCTCCCCTAATAAGTTCTTTCATAAAAAAAACATTTAAATCAAAATTAAAATAACTTATTTCCAAAACGAGGAGGACTTGAGTCAAGTCACTGAACAGTTTTTTGAAACGTCCAAGAATTGCATGACATTATTATGACGTGGATATGTGGTCGTCATTATTATTGCCAGAGCTGGGCAAGTCCGCAAATTAGTCCGCAAGTCCGCAAATCCGCAGTTGCAGACTAACGAAAAAAGTTGCGGACATGCGGACTTGCGGACTTTGGCAGTTTAAATTGCGGACTTGCGGTTGAGGACTATTTTTAATTTTAGTCCACAATTCCGCAACTTTTATACAAATATTGAAATTACTTACTATTTTGGTAAAATATTCATGTTTTTACCCACTCAAATAAGAGGAATCAATTTAATTTTTTCGAGTTCAAGTTCGGCAAAAATATCAAGTTTTTCGAGTTCAGGCTGACATAAATACTAAGTTTGCTTTTCGACTTAATCGCTTTCTTTTTGTTTACATGCTGTTTTGTAACGTGAGAAACGAATAAATGCCGTGTTCACATCTTTTATGCAAATAGTTGGTTGATTTTTTAGAACATTTTAGGAGCCCCTTTTGTGCTTGTTTTAGAAATCTTCATGAACTGTCATTGTGGTAATTTTAACTGTATTGTCTTTAGACCTTTAATCTCATAATCTTTAAGTCTGCAACTAGTACTCAAATTAGGTAGTCTTCGACAGTACGAGTGATGTGGTGTCTCAAATTTTCGTAGTTTAGTGTATCAAGTTAGATGTGTAACCGGCCAGTTGGTCGAGCGGTAACGCGTTCGTCTCTGGAACGGGAGGTCTGAGGTTCAAATCTCGGGCCGGTCAAATCGGACACAGTGTTGCCAACGGCTCGCCACCGCTGCAAGATTTCTTCGAAAGGAGCTGTGTTGCCCGGGCGCAATGACGCGGAGATGGGCCCCACAAACTCGTTACACGCTTCGGCGTACTACAGCGAGTATAAATGAAAGATTTGATTTGATTTGAAGTTAGATGTGTAGTAAGTTGGTTGCTGATGTTTCTATTTCTATAGCGCGACCTCCAAGCAATTTTTTAATAGTATAGTGTAGTAAAGTGTAGCATAGTGTTCGTATAATCAATAGCGTAAAGTTTGGTCTAGTAAATTTTAGTTAATTGTTATTGATTTGGCTAGTTGATAATTGACTTCTTCTTTTGCCGTGCTCCTTTGGATGAATCAAATTTTTAGTGTTCTGTGAGGAATAACATTGTCATATTTATATCCAAAGTGTGGTATGACTGCAGAAATATGAAGGATACGGCGCGCCGCGAGACAAGCTATTACAAGCGGGTCTAACCTGATTCAAATTGGAGTCAACACTGTTTTCTCGACTTTGGCAACACAAACGACTTTTTTTGGGTTTAAGTTCGAATTTGCAGCACTGGTTCAAAGTATGGCTTTGTTGTTTTTTACCGTGAGTTCACAAAATTTGCCACTGAGGTATCATTTTTTGTACTGGTAGCCAGTGCCGTCGCTATGGTGGGGCCAGAGGCGCCGTCCCCCCCTAACGACTGCTTGTGATCTCCCATTTTGGTTCATTCAGAATGCTTTTTTGGAGCATCGCGTAACGACAAGACAACAGGCAATAATGGAAAAAGGAATAATAATTTTCAAACATGATTCTCGTTTGAAGTTTTCTCGATTGTTTGCAAAATTGCTGGCCACCAACTGCTTTACATAAATGTGACCCAATAATCCGTCTTATTAACACGCCTTTACGGATGTGTCGCGGAATAGGGATGTGTGCTTACAGAAGCGTCACCGGTATTTTGTTAGTGATTATGACCTGAAACAATTGGTGAAAACATTTTTTTAAAAGACCAGCTGTTTTTTTTTAGAGCTCACTCAAGATTTATTTTAGTTCGCAGTCAGTGGCGCAATTAGGGGGAAGGGGTTAAGGGTCCATCAGCCCCCCTTTAACCAAGTCATTTAGAAAATATAACCAAAAAAAGAATAAGCGTTTAAACGTGTTTTGGACTTGACCTAATGTATATGGGGGCTCAAGAAGCTAGACAATTTAAATCGTTTAATGACTTCTGAATTTTAGCAATTTACTGTAATTATTGATATGGTTTTAAAACGTGCGAAATGTGATTCAAATGGCGTTAAAATCGCTATTTTTGCCGCAAAATCGCAAAAATCACCCAGCAGCTGAGCCTAATCTGCAACACGCTTGAGTAGCAACGGTTTGTTCAGCACGGGACCTAAATTAGACAATTTTTGTGCAAAAAACATTTACTTTTGGTTCAAGCCCCTCTCTCTTAACAAAACCCTGGTTGCGCTTCTGGTCGCATTCACTCCTGTAGACGTATTTTTCAAGCGATTATACCGGCCGCATGCGAAACGAGCTAATAAACGCTGCCGGGCTTATATGTATCTTTTTCCAAAGATGAATACAAAATTGTAGCTTTAAAATATCAGTTTTTATGTGCAAAAGTTCAGTCCATTTTCGGCTAGGGCCCCCCCCATTTTTGGCTAGGGCCCTCTCACTTCGTTTGGTGTGGTGACGACATTGCTGGTAGCGTGTGTTTATCTCATTCCTAGAGTATTTATTGAAACTAGGGACTAAAAATTTAGTAATACGATTAGTGATATGAATGTTTTTTTTGCCTTCTACTGCCTTTGCCTTTTCCTGCCTCGAAAAAAAATTGTTTTCTTAGAATATATTGTTGCAAGCGTAGATGCGGATTGTGCTTTGCTATTTGATGGCTTCTCACTGTAATTCAATGGCTTTTAATCTCCAAATCCCTAGCTTCATTGTAGCATTTTTAAGGGTTCGTCGGTGGGTTGTGCATTATGCTTCCACACAATTTAGGCACGTACTGTATAAGCAGAAGCGCAACCATGAGGGCTGGGGGCTAAAAACCCTTAGTCAAGTCCCAACTTTAACCAAAATTACAAGCGTTTGAATCTGTTTTGAGTTGGACCTGAAAGTAAGAGGAGCTGGGCTATTCTTAAAATTGCCATCCGAAAAAGTAGCTCAATAACAAGTCATGCTGTGGTACACTTACTACAATCAACGATTGTGAGTAATTTCTTTTATTGCGTGAAACGTATTCACCATACGTTTGCTATACTTCCCACATGTCACAACTTTTGACTTGTTTTTGCCAATCAACTCTGAGCAGTTCACTTCGGGACGTGGTTAATAGCAAAACTCTTTCACTCGGTTCATAAAAAGTTGCGGACTTGCGGTGCGGACTTCAAATATTACGAAGTTGCGGACTTGCGGTTGCGGATTCAAGAATCCTGAAAAGTCGTTGCGGACTTGCGGTTGCGGACTAAGCTTTTAAACGTCCAATTGCGGACTTGCAGTTGCGGATTAAGAAAATTGAAATTCGGTTGCGAATTTGCGGACTGCGGACTTAAAAAAAAAAACTTGCTGTGCCCAGCACTGGAGACCAGCATGCTGGTCATTTCATACTCTTAAAAGTGAATGTGTCTTGCAGTAAATGAGGCATAAACCATACCAAAAAAGATCCTGTAAGATGATAGAGCTTTTTCAGAAGACTGAGATAGTGAATTGCTATCGTAGTTGTTGCACTGTTTCCTTAATTTTACTTGTATTCGTAGTTTTAAGGTTGATGGTTCTGGTTTGTGATCTAACATAATGTTCAACTTTTGAAAATACCGCTAAATCTACAACCATATCAATGAAACATAATCAATAATGATTATAGTAATAAAACTTGCAGTAGGGTACATTTTAATCGGAAAAATTGAAGCTAAACACTATGAAATATTACTAATTTTAAATTAATTTCAATCGTACTCAAAGAGAAAGACTTTGTGAATAGATTTTATTCGAATAAGATTGAGGATAGTTTATATCCGAAATGTTCCTGATTGAAATGGATTGCCTGTATTTTTGGATCAAGTTTCCTGATCAAACGAAATGTTGAACCTATATTTTTGTAGTTCATTAATTTTACCGAAAAAAAGTTTTGATAAAAACTGGAGAAAAACTAAACTTAGCTGATTTCTGTTTTACAATATTAGACCATAGCTAATCACTTTCCGTATTGTCAATACTACCAGCTGTACACAACGTAAAAGTATAATTTTGAGCTGAAAGTAACTTACTGATCAATTTGTATGTACTGCATTATTGAAATCATTGTTCTGCAGTATTTCGCTTCGACTAAACTACAACTTTTTGTCTCTTTTTTCTTTTAATTTAGATCGTCCAGTTTATTCTTAGATAGTCAACAGCGCTAATAGCTTGGCTTAAGTTAAAAAAAAAACGTTTTAGATGTCATACACAAAGAAAAAAGAAAAACTCTGAAACAGTAGCGATTACTATTTCCGTTGTCGCTCGAATTAGCGTTACATGGTATTAATCACTCCTAGGCACCATAAATCGCACTTTTTTCCTTTCCTAGTTCGGTCTTCATCGTGAAACATCTCACAAAAATTGTACGCTTTGTAATCGAGCCCTAAAACTTGCTTTATGCACAGTTTCACTCATTTGGACAGTTGTGTATTTAAAGGTCATAAGAAGTGATTCAGCGTTAGTAAGTTGTTTTTCAATTATTTAGTAGCCCATTTCCAGCATTTTTTAAGTAATGTTAACAAAAAGTTTAATTCAAGATAGACTTTTTTAACTTATGAGGTAATTTATTTTGCAAGAGCCGTTAAACCAATACCAGTAAAGCCATTATACTCTCCCTGATAACGAAAGGAAGTTATTTGTTAAGCAGGTGCAAAAAAAGAAGTAAAAAAAAGAAGTTTATTGAAGAGGTTTTAAAATTCGTAGTGGCCTCCGCTAATGATGGATTCTTGGTCGAAGCAAATCAAATAGTTACACTCAGATTTATGCAATTTTGAATTTATCTGGCTCAATTTGCATAAGATTCGCCGTGACGTTTCCGTGGAATTGCAAACAAATTGTAATTTTATCTTTTAGTCAAATTGCGTTGGTCAAGAAGCAGCAAAGCTGGGCCTTAGACGCATGGAAGATTTTCACTTAGTATCACTGCTACTGCAGCTGAAATTGCAATTGCGGTTATGCTGAGCCCCCTGAAATTTCTGAACCCCGATTGACCAACGCGTCTGGCTAGGAGCTTCGCGGACTTGCAGCGACCTTTCGGCCTTGTAGTTAAGCTGCCACCTACCTATCTGATTTACGGACAGGTGTGGGCACTTTTCTAAGAATAGCTTCCTTTGCTCACTAATTTAATTTATTGTTTTATTAATTGTCGCGATCGTTGATACTTGGCTAGAGTACAATCTTTAATCTCTAGATTAGTCCACGTCGACTTAAACCAGAGAACGAATAAGATGTTAATTGACGACTTGAAAATGGCTGTTGATAGCTCCTTTAGCTTCTTAAATCGCACAAAGCAGCACACCAATCTTAAATTAAGAAATTCTATTTGAGATTAAAACACAAATCAACTCTCACTGAGCAAAATTGCTCCTCTAGAACTTACCACTAAACGGCTATACAAGCCAACCACAGATACACAACTCGGCTTAACTGCTTACGAAACTAATATCTAAACTTATACCACTCTTAGAATATTAGAATGAATGAAAATAAAACTACCCGCCTATTATACTTTGGCAAAAGCTATCGAATATCCCAGAAAAATTCTTGATACGTCAGAAAAGAAAAAATAAACGAATTTACGATAACAAATTGCAACATAATTAGGACGTCACAAAATTCAAGTCTAAATATAGCAATTAAGAGTGGTACACAACCAAATAATTAGATAACTGTGGAAGATCACAGAACATACTAGAAAGAAATTATCTGGAACATTCTAAAATAAAAAGGCGGCAAAACTAGTAAAGCAGTCACGTTTACATTAGAGCATGGCAAATAATTATAACAAGAGCATTCCAAATTAGTATTAGTGACGTTAACCTTCAGTTTATGTATGTTTGTTAAGATTTTCTTACTACTACTTGTGTCTGCGAAGCTTTGCTCAAGTGCTTTTTTGAATGGTATTAAGAAGCAATTGTTTGGTTAATAGCTGTGTTTATTCTTTGCGTGCATATACGAGCTTATTGAAGTTAACACGTTAGTACAAGATTAACGTTTTTAAGACAAACTGAAGAATCATCAGTTGATTTGATAGCCAAGGCGTTGCAAAGTGTAAGATATTTCATGTCAGAATGAAACCAAAACTTTGGAGCAGAAAATAATTATGGGTTTAGCACTTAGTTTGATCCGAAATATTTGAGTCAAAATTACGTGAAACATATTTGAACTAGAAACATTTCAGTTTGATCTTAAACTAGCATTATCAATGCTATTCAAAATTGTCTTTGAATAAGATTGATAATAGTTTACAAATAATCGAAACTTTTCGAGTTCAAATGTATTTTGTATTATTTTTGCTTTAATATTTTTGAAGAAACTAAAACTATTCTGGTTGATTTTTGATGCTGTCTTTTTTAATGCAAAAACTCTCTCTTAGTAAAAATAATGCTTGCAAGCAAAAAAATTTGCACAGTATAACAGTAATGATAACGTTATATAACGCTTCAACTCAACTTACGTTACATCTGGGCAGTGGCGCAATCATCAGCGGGCTAACGGGGCTTCAGCCCTCTTTAGTTAAGTCACTTAGAAAATTTAGCTCTCAAACGCGAGTCTTTAATCGTGTTTTGGACTTGGTCTGTTGTTAGTAAGGAGGTAATGGGACTGGGCAATGATTGGTTCAAATGGTTTCCAAATGTTAGCAATGTAGATTATTTCAAATACAGCCAAAAGCGTGCAAAATGTGATTCAAATGGTGTTAAAATGACTATTTTTTCAAAAAAATCAAAAAAATTGCCCAGCAGTTCGCGGGGCGATGTCCCCAGCTCCCATGGCTTACGGCAGTTAGGGAATCTGTCTCCTAATCTCGTCTGTGATACAATCGAGTTGGACCAGTTTGCTCAGCGCGCCGCCTAACTGGGATATTTTTCGAACAAATTAATGTTAACTTTTGGTTCAAGTGCCCTTCGCAAAATCCTGATTGACCGCTAGCTCCTGGGCACTGATCAGATTTTTTGGCGTCGTTATGATCCAAATTATCAAATACTCGAGTGACGGTTAGTGGGGCCCTTAGCCAAGCTTACCCTCTATAGCTTAAACTTTTAGTTAAGCCACTTCTGCGTATACATCACACGCGGTACAAATTTCATACTCTGTCTTTTCAGAGCCGAGAGTCAAACCAGGAAAGCTGTAGATACCAATTTTTATATGCTGACCTGAAATCGAATCCTAATTTACCGTTTCTGCGGCAAAACTTTTATCTACGTTACTAGATCACTGATCAGATGGTGAAAATCACTTTGCTATGGAGTCGTATCATTTTGCGGTGGTTTTGTGTTTACTCTGAGACTCCACGGAGACTTTATGGCAAAGTCGATGGGAATTGGGTTCCAAGTGAAATGTAATTGAATTGCAGTGTTAACGAGGAGAGGGAGACCGAAGCGGACAAGTTCATGAAGCAGCTTGGGATAAGATAGTTTAAATTATGACTCATAAAAGAGACCGAAAGAGCTTCTAATTTTTATTCATACAGTGTAAAATAAATTTGTCTATGATGAAAAGACAACAAAACAATAATGTTAGGCTAAACCAGGATATTGTCGGCAGCGTGACCGAATGGATAAAGGCGTCGTTTTAATGCCGACTTTGGTCGCATGATCTGGGTTCAAAGCCGCACCCTGGTCACGTTATTGATTCCTTGGATAAGACGCCTTACAATAATTATCTCTGTTTGGTTGCTTCGAAAAAGCAGCAAATTTGGTGAGCAGGAATTCGAAGAAATCCACAGGAACTCCTAAGCTGGTGCGGATTTCTCCAAGCACGAAGTAGTCATTGAAATGAAAAGTGTGTGGATTGTCCAACAGTTAGCGTCTGATGCTGTCCAATGACAGGAGGATAAATATTCTCAAAAACAACAAACAACAATTCACATTGCACAATTGTTAAAACTTTCTCGAAATATTTTTCGTGGCCGACCACAGGAAGAAATAAATCGCAATTCCTAAGTATATTCCCACCACCAATCACAAAGCGTTGCTCAACATTTTCGGTATTTGAAAATTTTTTAGATTGTTTTTGCAAACCTCATGCACATTTTCAGAAATTATTATCAATCCCATTAACTTCGTTCGAGTCTTTAAAATAAAAAACAAAGTTGAACCAATTATAATGTCTTTGGGTCGCTGTTGCAATATTGCTCCGAAACAAGTTTTTGTTTTCTAATTGCAACCATAAAAATCACAGTAAAAGGTTGAAAGCACAACAATCTGTTTCGTCCTAAGGATTCATAAGCTGCTAATGTAATCTTATTCGAAAAAAATTTATTACTGTTTTCAAATAAGGTTTTACCGTAGCACCGTTGTTCTTTTACCATTTTATTGTGATTTTTATAGCTGTATTTTGCTCTGATTATACTGCTGTGTATCATCGAGCATTGTTACAGAAGATTGACTATCAACAATTTTAATAGGTAATCTTTCATCTAACCACACATTCACCAAATGACATCAGCAAAAATCGGTATAAAATTTAAAGGTTGAAGTGGACAGCCTGAAGTTTCCACCGTGTGTCATAGGCAGGTGGCATTTTGTCTCAAATCCCGACGGGCGCCTTTGCTCAATGTGACTTTATTTTTGCAAAAATGTACCTAAAGTGTGACTTCATTAATTCTAAAGTACAACAGACAACGAAAAATAGCAACAGTTTATACAGCAATAAAATAGTCTTAATTGGTGCTCAAATTATTGTGCACGCACATATAGACTTATCATTCGCATGAAACCATATCGGCGAAACAGACTGTAGGAGAATGGTAAATTGTGGTAGTCAGCAAGTAGTTAATACTTAATAGTGAATAGTTTAGGCAAGTTTTTAAAAATTCAAAATTAAGACCTCGCAAAGGTGCCTAATTGCTTATGCATTATTGGAAGCTTTGTGGGCTTTATATTTAGGATATAAACACCTTGGGGCATTATGCAGATTGTAAATTTATTCCAATTGCAGCAGTGAAAGAAAAAGAAGTAGGAAAATTAGGCCAAAAATGCACAAAACACACTGTTACCTAAAAGACAAAAAGAAACCTAAAAACACAAAGTACATGTATAGCTCTTTGTAACCTTATAACTTCAACAGACCCTGCACCTGTAAAGTTTTGTTTCCATGCTGTTTACATTTATTGGAGCCAGCAAAAAAAATGACTTTTGTGACCTTACAGTAAATCGCCCTAGTAATGACGAATAATATTGATGAGTAATGAAATTACTATTCCATATTTGAATGCATTGAAGCATGGTCAATGGTCATGGCCTTGCAAAAAAGACGAAAGATTGCTGTATGGCACAATACAGAATTATTGTCACGTGAAAGAGATGACGCTTTAAAGAAGCGCTTCGTGACTCAGAAAAGGATGCGTTGAATGAAATGTTAGATTTTATAATGGCTTAAAAAACAGACATGTTGATCGTAGACGTGGTTGAATTTCTATTCTTTATCTTTTGAACCGAGTGAAAAATTTCCTCTTACGTATTCATGAATCACTACGCTGCAGCTCTTCACTTTACGTTTTATACAAAATACTACAGTACAAGGCCGCAAAAATTTTACACAAATTTTTTTTTAATATTCAGTTGCCGACCCTTGAAAAATTAACCCAACGAGAGAATCGTTTCCCTGCCTCAAGTTCATATGGTGGAGATCAAGTAATAACAAGCTATGTGTTCAAAGAAATGCTGGTCAAAATCGGTTTTATTAAAGAAATGAGAACTACAGTACTTTAGCTAGCAAAGAGGCGCCCTAAACCTTGTTCCATTATTCCCCTTATGTGCCAAAATAGATTTAAACCTTTTGACTCCGTAACATTGGCAATCCTGCGTTTCAAAATTTTGTAACATTAAAAAAGGATCATCAAACATCGCGTTGCATGTTCTGGAAGAAATTTTGCAAAGTCATTCTTTTCTTATGCTACAAAATTCAGAAACGCAGGATTGCCAATGGCATGGAGTCAAAAGGATTAAATCTATTTCAGCGGATAAGGGGAATTGTGGAACAAGGTTTAGGGTACCTCTTTGTTAACTCAAGTACCGTAGTTTTAATTTTTTCAATGAAACCGATCTCGAGCAGCATCTCTTTGAAATACGGATTGTTTGGTCTTGCAGTTGACTCGGCAACTAAGTCACAGAAAGTTTAGGAGCTGTGTTCTACAACACCTCACGTGGCAGGTCTGTAGTTGCTTTGATATAATACTTTCACAAAGGGTAGAAGTAGTTTTTAGTTGAACTGACTGTTTGTCAATTTATACATTCCGCGCAACATCGTCAGCCGTTCCGCAAGAATTCATTTGTTTGGACATATGACGTGAAAAACGTAATTACTTTCACGTGAGTGCTATTGCCATTGTGGTGACGTTTTGTTGCGCAATAATACGGTAATTCAGTTAGGATGTATGTAGTTTTAAATGCAATCACTGTTTGTTAGCATTAGCTAGTAAGCTGGTAGTTAGTTTAGTAGCAATAATTTCAAAGCAGGCCCGAACATCACACTGAAACAACTAAACATGAGTAAATAACTGAAAATGAGTTAATAATTTTGTCTTAAAATGTGTTTAATTTTTTCTTGGTTTTCCGCTAGATTTGTTAAATACAAAAAGTGTTCCGTAGTTGGAAAAAGGTTGAAAAACACTGATTTATGAAAAAAAAACAATTATTTCAATAGTTTGTAATTCGCTTGTGTAAGTCTCATCGAGATGTATATAATTGTATTCAATGTACAATAAAGACAAAGACAGCAAAGCAATGCAAAAAAAAAGAAGTATTTTGTAGTAGCCGCACTATCATTGGCATTTGGATGGTAGAAATATTAAACTTGATGTAGTTTTGTACCGCAGTGGAATATTTTGTGACTTATCGCATTAAAAAGCGGCTCTAAAAACAAAAAAGCAGTGTAAACTCGTGCTTTACTTTACATGTTACTATATTTTAATCAATATTGCTGTGGTGTACATCCTAACAAATATGCTCACGCCTCGGAAAATGTGGCAAAGGAAATGATTTCGCACTTTGAAGAACACTATTCCATACAACTGTAGTATCAATATACTTTGCAACATACTTTATCGAAGTTATGATTTATATTTTGCAATTAACACTAACAATAAAATTTTCCAGTGAGCTTTTATTTCATTCCTTATTTGGTTTTCGATGATTCTCGTACCGCACAGTTATCGTCGAGTTTGTGGCATGCTTGCAAAGCGTGCAGCTCTTTAGCGCTATCAGTAATCCAATTTCTGACCGTTAGAAGACGCTGTAGAAGTACATGATAATAATCGCTGCCCTCCGAGAAGGGTTTTGAATTCGATGAAAAACCTGAACTTTGTTTGATATAATACTTTCACGTTTGTTTGTGAAAAAAATGCCGTAAATGTGTTTAAATTTTAGTTTGATTTTTGCTTTTCTATATCATCATGTAAATTAAATTTTTTTGAAACGTAGCTATACTGACGAGAAATGAAAGACGAATGTCGATTCCGAAACAGTATGTTAGGCTGTTAATCAAAAGTTTGATTGTGCCTATAAGATTCTGTATACTGTCTATAGCTTATTATTAATTTTCTTAGTACATTGTTCTTAATGAATTCAATTTGTTTATCAAGTTGTTTGAGTACAATTTTTTTCAATGCTGTACTTTAAAAAGTTTGAATTAGATTTTCATTACTTTTTTAAAACTATTTTTATTTGAAATCCAGCAAGCTAAGGCAAGTCGAGCTGGACCATAATTTTAATGTTCTAAAAAAAATTAAAGAGGTGACTCAACTTCAGATTTAATTTTAAAATTGGAAATAGTGACCCAAAACCATAAAACAAAATTTTCGTTTTCAAAGTTCCACCGGTCAGTTGGTCGAGCGGTAACGCGTTCATTTCTGAAATGGGAGGTCTGAGGTTCAAATCTCGAATCGGTCAAATTGCTAACGACTTGCCACCGTTGCGAGAAGCTGTATTGCCCGGGCGCAATGACGTGGAAATGGGCTACGCAAACCCGTTATACTGCAGCGAGTACAATCAAAAATTGGATTTGATTTGTTTGAAGTTCAACTGATGTAGCTAGCGATAAATACTCTGCCACAAATTAGTTGAAGAGCTCGACGATGTTTAACCAGAGTAGATTAAAAGTTAAAATCAATGAAGCCCATATAAACGTATTTGCTTACTCTTGGAGGGGCGGTTGGTCGTCGTCGCCCGCTTTAAGCAGGTGAGGGGTAGGCAGATACCTTTTTTAGTGAGCTAGCTTTCCATTCCTTCTTTTATTGCTCACATTTTAAATTTAAATTTACTGCCGTCCTCTTGAAAAGCCTAGTGGCGAAAGAGGTTGTTGGGTTTGGGGTTGTCATCGTTATATATATTTTATTTATTTTAGTTTTTAAGTCGTATAAGACATGAACGTTTTTTTGACAACATTATTGACCATACCGTACAAAAAAGTTTGGTGGGATATTTTTGAAAATTTACAAAATTTTATCGAAATTTGTCGCTGAAAAATTTTGGAAATTTTTGTAATTTTTGCTATGCTAATGCTTTGCAAAAATCATGGAAAAGGAAATGGATATTATCAAAATGTTTTGGGATGTCGAAACTCTTTATTTGCTTTTTACTGTTATCATGTTGGCATTCAACTAAAGAACGTAAAATAAGACTTATAAAAGCATTCTTATATCAGTAATACTTTTGGAAGACTTTGATCTATAACTTCACTTTAAAGTGATTATTTACAAAACATTGATGAACGGCGATTTTAACTAAATTTGAGGTAATAACACAAAGCTGTTTGTACTTAATGAAATTATGACAGAAAAATGAGCAATTGAATAGATTTGGGTGCATTTAACCAGCTTATCTAGCAATTAGATTACATGTCTGGAATAAAGGGTTGTACGGTCTGTAATCCTACACTACTGTATTTGATATAATACATACTGTAGAGTGTAGACGTTCATTTTAAAGCAGACAGTAAAAATACCAGGATTTTCTGTGCCTGCAGAAAGCAATCTACTAATATGGCTTTAAAATTTTTAAATTAATTTGTTCGATTTGTTTTGAAAATGCAATAACATAATAATTTTTGCGTGAATGAATATCTTGAATGAAATCATAAATGTCGTATTTACTTGCGTATTTTTGAAAAAAGTCAGTATAACAAACCTTGAGATTAAGTAACTTAAAATTGAAATTATTAGCAATTAAAAAAATTGTACCAATAAATTATTTAATGTCTGTAGCTGATTTTTGTTTAGAAGTAAACACCATCCTAATTTTCATAAGTTAATATTTGTATTGACGTTAATTGATGTTTCATTTGCTTACTTAGTAACTTTAACTATGCGTTTGGCCTTATAAAATTACGTTTCGACATAGGTAAATTTTATTCAATTTACTGTTGAAACAATTTGATTAAACTCGCAGTTGTAGTATGGTTTGAAACTTGTTTATCCAATAAGAGTTCCAAAAATAGAGCAAAAGATGTCAAAATTTTGATAAAGCAGCTCCGATATTTTTTGTACTTCGAAGCCGGGAAACTTCCTTTAACTCTATCAAGTTTTCAAGGGCTTTTGTGGACAAACTTTACGCAAAGTCAAACTCTAATTTCAGTTAAAACGCTCTTTGCAAAAGATTTATCACAAAAAACAAAAAAACGATTGGGATCGTTTTTGACTCGGTTTGAATGGTTGAGCAATTAGTTGTGCAAGAATGGGCTTACAGCTTGGTGAACGCAGCAATTTATCTTCAATTTACTTTTTTTTCCCAGTGGCGTCGCTAAGGATGGTAACCCCCGGAGCGGAATTTCGTGGTGTCACCCTTCATAATGTATAATTCGCAGTAAAAGATTATGTTTTAAAGATAGCCGCTATACTTTATTGCTGTTAGATAGAGGTTGTTATTTGACTAGCTCAACAACTTCTCATTGTACGATTCTAAACTTGGAAGTATGAGCAGCACACGTCTAGTATCAGGCGCGTAACCAGAAATCGGCAGTGGGGTGAGGGGTTGTTTTGGGGGTCTGGGGGCGGAGCCTCCAGCACTCGGAAGTTTGTTTTTTTTTTCAAAACTAACTTTAATTTGAGCTTATTTTGATACAATTAATGCTTTCAAAACGTGGCATAGAAATCAGCAGTGCAAAAACATAATTAGACACAGGCACGCAGCCACATATGTACAATAGTGTGGGGGTTGTTGTTTTCGGGGGTCTGGGGCAAAGCTCCCATTCGCCGGAGACTGAAGGTTCGAGAGGAACGCCTCCAGCGCTCGAAAAAAAAATTATTTTTGGAAAAAATAACTGAATTTTAGGAAATATTTTGACAAAAACTAATGCTTTTAAAATGTGACATAGAAATTACGGGTGCAAAAACATGATTAAACTGGTTGCATAAATGAGCAATAGCTTTATGCGATGTGGCTAATGGTAAATTTCGGTTCTCGTATTTACAACCTGTTAAATCATAAAATCTTATAGTTCAATCAAACTCACAAGGAGTGATCCATTTTGTCTATATTTAATTGAGAAAGAGAATTTGGGGAAGGGGAGGAAGGGCTAATGGAACGATATTTGAGTCGAAGTAATTGGTAATTAGCTGATACTGAATAGCCACCCCTTATTTCTGAGCTCATATTTTTCTTTTGATGAAACCTATATTCAGCATGTTTTAACTCGCGATCAATTGATTGCTTAGTTTTGGCCATTTTTCACTGTTTTTACCAATTTGTAAATTATATTTTTGACAAATTAGCGCCCCTCTCTAAAAAATGTTTCAAAAGATGCTTAAAATCATTTTTTTTGTCCATTTCGGTATGCTAAACATTTTCAATGATCTTAAACATTTTGTTTTGTTTTTTGCTTTGTTTGGTATCATAAAATAGTGTCACCCCAAAATGGTGACACCCAGGGCGTGCCACCCCCCATCCCGTCCCCCTTAGCAACGCCACAGCTTTTTCCTTTTTTCCAAAATTTTTTTCGAGCAACTTTGCAATAGACTGCACTCATAAACGTGAAGAGCACCGAGTAGAATTTGAAATCAACCGGTTCAACAAAGTGCTCGACAGCGGAGGCGCTGCAATCATTCTGTAAACAAATGAGTACATGAATAAATAAATAAACAAATAAATAAATAAATAAATAAATAAATAAATAAATAAATAAATAAATAAATAAATAAATAAATACGGAACTGCAGCATTACAAGAAAATCTAATGTTTGAGTTTTGTCTTACTTTCTTTTCTTTCAAAATTTTTTTTTTTGTTGAAGAATTCAACGAAGTAGTTGAGTCGCGAGAATCTTGGAATAGCATATCCTGTGATAATCTAACTACTTTCTAACAGCATGATACCACTTAAATGAAAAAACTGTAGTTTTTTGGCTAGATCAGCAATTAAGAACAAAAAGTTGCAGAGTAACGGCAATAGAAAAGCTACTGCTAAAGACTACTGTATACGAACGTAGGTCGCGTGACCCAGTAAACACTATATTAAAGAATCAGCTATGGCAGGGATGCGCAACCTTTTCACTACTGCCGGCCGCAAAACATCCTATAAATACACTAACGGCCGCCACTAGTTAAGGTCATTTACGTTTTACGTTTCAAGCCTTACTTTTAAACTACACATGCTAAAGATTAGCAAAAGTCAAGTTTTCAAGTTTGGAGAATTTATTCAATCATAAATCACAAAAATGCTAGATCCGAAAAAAAAGTAAAAATATATACTGCAAAATGCTAGATGTAAATGAAATATGCTAGATTATAATTTCGAAAAAATAAGCAAAAAACTGCTCAACATATTTTATTGCTGTTATTTTGTTACCGGAAACCAGACAGAAAAGGGTGAACTAAGTATTGCACTGTTTGCTGACCAGCAAAAAGCAGGCGCGTAGTCAGAAATCTGCTTGGGGGGGCTATTACAGGAGGAAATTGGTATTTTTTGGCAAAAACTTACCTTAGTTTCAAGCCTATTTGGATAAAAATTAATGCTATTAAAACGTAGCATAGAAATTAGCATTGCAAAAACATGATTAACCTCTTGCATAAATGGGCTACGTGGGAGATAGCTACTGGTAAAATTTCAGTTCGTTTATTTACAAGCTGATAAATCATAAATTCCTATACCGGTAGTTCAATAAAAAACTCTCAAGGAGTAATCTATTTCGTCTATATTGTGTAGAAAAAGATATAATGAGGTGGACTAACGAAAGGAAGTTTGAGAGAAGTGATTGGTAATTACCTAATACTGAATAGCCTCCCTCCTCCAATTTCTGAGCTTACAGTATATGTCTTTTGATGAAACCTATGTTAAACGTTTTCAATAACCGATCAAATTTGAGTACCAATTTTCGGCCATTTTTTTATTTTTGTTTGATCTATTAGTTTTATTTTTGTCAAATTACTCCCCTGAACAAACGTTTCAAAATATGCTTTAAATCATTTTTTACTCTATTCCAGGGCAAAAGACAATCTCAGAAGTGCTAATAACGTGGTATTTTCCTTATTCTGCGTTTTGGTCGGCAGGCCCAGGCCCGGCACCAAAGTAGCGTGACTGGAGGGGCATAAACAATTTTTGAGAGAGCATAAAAACTTTTTTCCTTTGAATTCAAGAGTGTAGATCAAAAACCAAAGGTCTTCATCGCAAAATATGCGCGAAATTTCGCGAATTCGGGGGTGAAGGCCAAAAATAGGTCTTTATTGCAAAATTTGCGAAAAAACCGTCCTTGCTCACAAATTCTGGGGTGATGACCAGTATTTTGGGGGATCTCAGGCATCGAACTGCACTCCAGTGGCACCAAGCCTGTTACTTTCTTTGGAGCACAATCCTTGCATTGGGGGGCACAATTTTCATTTGGGGAAGCACAAGTAGTGATTTGGGGGTGAGGGGGCACGGCCTTGCAATGCCCCTCCGTGGAGCCGGGCCTGGGAAGGCCGATGGGGTGGAGGAGGCTTCAGTCCCCTCCACCTTTCTTAGGCTTCACTCCCCTCCACCTCTGCTTTCCCATCACTACCTTAATGGGAAAGCAGATAGTGAGGAAGTGCTACCTTACAGTTGTGAAAAAAGTTTAAGTTCCAAATATTATATTTTTATTACATATCTTGCATTAACTGAATCCTAAGCAGTGTAGTTAGCTAATACTTGTAATGCAATTAAACAGCAGTTTCACGTCAAAACTATTCTCACTTCCATTCTCTAAGTCAAGAATATTTACGTTATTTATAGGCAAAAGGAACAATCCCGAAAAATCTAAGAAAAACTAACTCGTACGTAAAAAATTATATCATTGTAGCGTTACCCTCAGAAATTTGTACACGGCATTACACTAGCGTAATTGCTAAATAGCAAAAATGAAGTTTTGGGAATAAACTAGTTAAAATAACGGCGACGTTGTAAAGTTACGCAACTATCGAATTGGAACTTTCTGAAAAGGACTCTGCTAGGCCAAATGTAAACGGTAAATAGTTACGCATTGGTATTTAAATAGCATCTGCACATTATCGTCTTAATTAACTATTCAGTTAGCAAATCGTAACTGTTCCTAACAGTTATTTGTAACAGTTACGTATAGCAAAACATTTTAATCAATATACGGCCGCTACAACGTGCATTTTGAAGTACCATTTTACAACCGCAAAAAAATTCTTTTTACGGCGGCAGGTTGTGCATTAGCGTTATGATTTTTTTTATCTGCAAATGCCCGATGTAGGAAGTGATGAACTTTTGCATGTTAATGACAAATATCACTTTCTTTTTGCTTAACACTACAAAAACCTGGCGCATCCATGCCCTGAAAAAATCTTACGATTCACTGAAAAATCGTATCTAAATCAGCCATTATAACAGAGCGAATGTAGCTACGTACAGCATGTACAATTGAATCAGTAAGTTAGTGTCACACCCAATCCTACGAATTAAATTTTTGGTGAGGAGAAGTAGTACGTTTATGGTAACTTCAAATACCATATACCCCTACATATTTGTAATGTTTAACGATTTTTGAAACTTTTTCTATATGATACTGATTTCTTTTTTGGCTACCACGTTTGATCGTATTATCTCTACTGCTGATGAAACATCAATGCAATGAGTCAGAATTTCAATGTTTTTGGGCATGCTATGAAGAGTTGGAGCTAGTAAAAGAAGAGCTTGATTGTACTAACAGAGGCGCCGAGAGCCAAACGTGGGCCCGGGGCCAGCTCAAATATGACGGATTTCCGGTTTTGTGAACTCCAAAACAGAGAAAATGTCTTTTTTGTCCGAATTAAGATGTGATCTTCAAAAAAAAAAAAAAAAAAAAAAAGGTCTTTACCGAAATTTTAACGTTTTTTTCGGTCGAAATTAAGTGATCTCCAAAAAAAAAAGAAGGTCTTCAGGCCTCACATGCTAAGCCAACGGCCTTCCTGAAGCCAATGGGCCCCCTAAAGTCCATGGGCTCCGGGGTCATTGTACCCCCCTGCTCCCCCCCTCTCGGTGGCCGTGTATACTGATGATAGCTGAATCAAGCTTTTGCTCACACAGTTATGGTTTACAGTAGATGATTTTCTACTAACTTGTTTTGAACTAAATAGAAAATTTTGCTTTTGCTTAAAAAGTATTTTTATGGTGCTATGGCTCTCTTAAAAAGGATTTTATAGCTCTCCCATACTGGCAACAATTTAACGTTTGACTAGGTTTGAAAAATTGAAAAGCTTGCAAGGAAAAATTTTGCAAAGGACATCTACCAAAACATATATATAAATTAGTTACAAAAGTCTTTTTTAACGACTTTAGCTATGAGCTAATATGGTTGACTGTTTCAAGCTTTGTCGCAGGTTAGATCATTGCAAGTGCCATTAAAAAATGTTTTAGAATTTTTGCTTTTCTTTTGGCCTTGATATTTCATGTTGTTAAAAATCCAAATTTAGTTGATTTGTGTTTTGGTCATTTAACGGTCATTGCCCTAAATTTTTTGTGAGTTACCGAAAAAACAATTAACCATTCTGGTCTCAATGACCAAAAGAAAAAAATTGAAAAAGTTCTACTTATTTTTAAATCCAATCCCGAAAATTACCCTCTTGCTATTGCAAAACTGACCTTAAGATTTTTAAACTAACAAAAAATTCACTAAATCGGACATTTGACTTAAAAGTCTGAATGAAAAATATACCCAAGATTCCGATATCTGCCAACAATCTGCTTTTCCACAGGATTCTGTAAAAAATTTTCAAATTTTCGAAGCACTCTCTTATCAAGGAGATTTCTTCTGTTTACCGTCATCTTTCAAATTTTGTGCCTTTATCGATACTATAGGTAGGCTAGCCTACTAACTGTTCTTCCGGTAAAAGGCACATGGCTAGCATAACGCTAATTTATTACCTTGACGTTTCGCTCAGCTGAAACGCCGAGCATCTTCAGAAGTTGAGTTGGAGGAGTGTCGAGCACTCCTCCAATACTAGCACAAACAGTTAAACATATCGCAGATAAGTTACAGCAAAATAAATATCAAAAGAACCGAATAAATTAAGTGAGTTATAGATGATTATAACGTCATAATGATCAAATTGCGAGTTGGACTAATTCAACAAAACGTAAAAATTCAATTGCTTTACTGTGATAAAACGAGAGAACGTGGCTAAGTCATATATGGTAAACAAATTAGCAAAAACAAAAAAAACAGCATTTACTGAGCACTTTTGGCTAAAGATCGGTACACTGATGGCAATGTCTCACCATCCGAGCGGTTGATAACGTTAGTGTGGGCATTGATAAACCAACTTTCAGCAATTAACCGTCTACGATAACAATTAACATATTTTAAAACAGTGGATTCTTCCCAATTAATACGATGATCAAACAACATTAAATGTTCACATAAAGCGGATTTTTCTGGTTCCGCATTTTTGACGGCTCTTTTATGTTCTGCAACACGACTTTTTAAATCCCGTTTCGTTTGCCCCACATACACAAACTCACAATCAGCACAAGGTATTTTATAAACTAATCGACTCTTTTCATGCTCTGCAATAGAATCTTTGGGAGAGGTAAGAATGTTTCCAATGGTTTTAACCGGCTTCATCGCAACTTTCACACCAGCTTCGTTAAGAATACGACCGATACGTTCTGAAGTACCCTGTGCATAAGGTATGTAGGTGAAGTGCTTAAGATGCCGTGTTGTGTTCCGTTGTTTGACCTTGGGGATGGGGTAGGAGTGCCGGAGAGGGAAACCGTTGAGTTGTAGAACAGACAGAACATGGGTGGCTTCGTGTCGTGCATCTGCTGGGATGGTGTTGTGTGTGTTAGCTCTGTCATGTAGTGTCTTGGTAACTGCGAGTTTCTGGTGCTGAGGATGATGAGAATCAAAGTGAAGGTATCTGTCTGTGTGGGTGGGTTTGCGGTAGACTTGTGTGCGAAGAGTTTTGTCATGTCGTGTTAGTAGAACATCCAAGAACGGTAAAGAGAGATTCTGCTCTTCTTCCATAGTGAACTGTATATGATGACAAACCGAGTTGATATGTTGTTGAAATTCTGTCATGTGCTCTTTTTTTAATACACAGAATGTATCATCTACATATCGAAGCCAGAGTTTAGGTGGCGTGTGAAATGTCGTGAGTGCGGCTTTCTCTATATGCTCCATGAAGATGTTAGCCACAATGGGAGAGATGCATGATCCCATGGGAGTACCAAACGTTTGTCTGTACAAAACGTTTTGAAAAGAAAAAACAGTAGAATTAGAACAGATTTCAAGGCCAGTTTTTATGTCATGAGCATTGAGTTGTGTACGTGTAGGCAAAGAATCATCAACCACGAGTAAATCAAAAATACACTTAATGGCGTAATCAACAGGTACAGAAGTAAAAAGGTCTACTTCTGAAGATGCTCGGCGTTTCAGCTGAGCGAAACGTCAAGGTAATAAATTAGCGTTATGCTAGCCATGTGCCTTTTACCGGAAGAACAGTTAGTAGGCTAGCCTACCTATAGTATCGATTTTCATGCCCGGTAGACTAGATGGTTCTAGAAACCACTCTTATTCAGTTTTTGAGCCTTTAATTGGCACTTCAATCTATCACAGTTTTCAGCTCTTTTATACAGTAAGTGCATAGTTTTTTACAAAGCTCACGAAAAGAGTAAATTTGATATCCAAATTATGACTCACTAACCAAATAAATATACAGTATACACCCGTCCCAAAAATTGAACGAAAAGATTACAATAGCCAACATTCAGCCAAATTATGAGTCGCCGTTTGTGTACCCTAATTTGTGCAATAGTTTTTTGCATATTTAATTAAATAGTATTTTAATTAAATGTACAAAAATAAATATACAAAAAAAGACAAGTGCAAAAATAAATATGCAAAAACTTTTGAATATTTATTACACCATAATTTGCGCAACGTTTTTTTGCATATTTAATTGAATAGTCATTGTAATTAAATATACAAAAATATATGCCGCAGACTAAACCATTGCAAAAATAAACAGACAAAAAATTGTCACACAAAAATTTTTTACGCAAAAATTGTTGTTGCAAAAATAAATCTACAAATATTTTTGTGGTTTTATTTTAGCAATATCATTTTTTGCATCAAAATTTTTTGCATTACAATTGTTTATGTCACAAATATTTGTACATTTATTTTTGATAGCAAAGAAACAACACACGCCAAAATAAATGAGCAAAATTTTGTAACACAATTGAAAAATTGTTCATGCAAAATTTCTTGTCCCCCCAAAAAAACGCGTGCAAAAATAAATCGTCAAAAATGTTTTACTATTTAAGTTGTGTCCAAAATGATAAAGGGTTGGAATTATGCGTGCTGGAAGGTACCGGCAAGGTATAAAACTGAAACTTCAAGACAAAAGCTTCGGGTTGTACGGCAGCCTATATTAAGGTACTAGCCCACTTATGAGACCTCTGGCTGGGCTGGGAAATGACAGTTCATTCATCCGTACCTTACGCCCGCAAAATTCCAACTCTTTATCATTATGGACGCGAACTAAATTGTCAAATATTTTTGACAATTTATTTTTGCACGAGTTTTTCTTGCGAAAAGAAATTTTGCATCAAAACTTTTTGCGTTACAAAATTTTGCTCATTTATTTTGTCGTGTCTTGTTTCTTTGCTATCAAAAATAAATGTTCAAATATTTGTGACACAAACAATTGTAATGCAAAAAATTTTTGAAGCAAATAATGATGTCGCAAAAATAAGACCACAAAAATTTTTGTAGATTTATTTTTGCAACAACAATTATTTTTGCAACAACAACAACATTTTTGCAACAACAATTTTTGCGCTAAAAATTTTTGTGCAACAGTTTTTTGTTTATTTTTGCAATGGTTTAGTCTGCGGCATATATTTTTGTACATTTAATTACAATGACTATTCAATTAAATATGCAAAAAACCATTGCACAAATTAGGGTACACAAACGGCGCTCCATACCATATTTTGTGGATCTCGTTCGCAACTATAGCTTTACTTCATCGTTGTATTACTTCTTGCTAAATATAATGCTAAAAGAGCAATATCAGAAATAAACTTTTGGTTATCAATACGTAAATTATAGGCTTAACAGGCCGACCTAAAAGTTGAATTTTTTGAACATTCTGTGTGCTCTTTGTTTTTTATTAAAACTGCAAAAAATTTTTTGTTCATACAAAAATTTCACCTCAGCTTCATTGCTGATATTATTAGCCTCCACTATTTTTTAAAGCTTGGTTGTGATTCTTTGTTCTAAATTATTATTCATGGCCATAGACAGAGAATATTATATTATCAGGTGAGGCTCACGAATTACTGTCGAAAAGCTGGTCAACACTAAACAAAAAAAAAGTTCACTTGCAGCCAGCGAGACAAAAGCTTGGGGCAAAAGAAGCGTTCTTCGAGCGAGACTATTATGTTTGTTACTGCGATATCTTCCAGGCGCAACCAAGCAGCTTTAACTTTTTAAGACGGCTTCAGCCCACCCTCGACCCTTTTGGCTACGGTCCTTCTTGTAATTATAAAAGTCTTTAAAAATCAAGCGGTGAAATTGCTTGAAACAGCATGATTGACATGTTTAAATATGACAAAAGTTTGGAAAGTTTCGAAGTACTGGGTGCGCCAGGGTTTTTTTTTTTTTTTGTTTCAGAATGAAATATTAGTGTAGAAATACTTAGTACATAAAAGCTCATTGATTGCAAACCCAGGAATTTAATTTCATTCCAAAAGTTGAAAAATTCGTAACCTTATTGTACACTTGTGAGCTATGGCAATACCGCAGCACTAATCTAAAAGCGTTTTTCATAGGAACGCTACAACGAATGGAAAGGTATTGTTGTGAACAAACGATATGGACTTTTAAGCATAATATTTTCAAACAGTTTTAGCTGCAGTTGTTGTCTCAAGGTTTTGCAAAATTTTGAAGAGGCTTTTTGCAATAATGATACGAAATATTAAACGAATATAGTTTCAGCTTTAAAAAAATGTAAAAGCAGGACCATAGTGAGACGTAAAATTCACACGGTTTAGCAAAAATCGAATGAAAATTTTTATTAGGGGCTGGGCTCCGCCTGGTTTCTTTCTGGCTACGGTCTTGAGTAGCATCGGACCAACCTCGCTGTGATAGAAGACTGAAGACCCAACCCCCAGGTGGGTGTGGTTAGAAAAGATAGGGTGTATTAAAAGTAAGAGCAACAGAGATTCAGGTTTATGATAAATAGGCCGAATACTTTTTTACTACTCGTTTCTAAAAATTTTTACGCAATTTTTGCTTATATTTTTGTTTCTAACTTCAATAAAGTGGAAATTTTATTCAGCCAAATAATAGCAATGAACAATAAGACTAAAGTGATTCTAGTGATTTATTTACAATCAAAAATACGAACGTTTTCGCTTTCATCAGGCCTCTTCAGGTATTAATTCAATCGTTAAATTTTAGCCAATTAGAAAGAATGAAATACAAAAATCGAGCGATATCAAGGTATCGATTTTTATTTCTACGAAAAAAGCTAAAAAAGTGTCAAAAAAGAGAACATAGAAGAAAAGACTGAAAAAGCAGAGTGTTGACTTCATCATCAGTGTGAAGAGGAGTCGACGCAGCGCAAGGAATTGTATGATCTGGGAATTAGGCTAACTCGCCTGATAATTTTGAATTTAATTTTGTTGTTTTGATTAGCAATTTTGAATATCTTTGATCCATTTAAATGTTTTTGCAATTCAGTGGCTTGTTTTAGGGCTCTCCGCATCCGTGCCCTCAAAATCTCCGTGCTAGACTGACTATAGAGTAAATAGACAGTATGAGAGTGCTGCATTTTGTTGCTTTAAGGGAGGGTACATTGCAACAGTGCAACATTTGGAGTACATTGGAACTTTTCCAAGTTTTCTTGCGTAGGAAATTCTTCTGATACAGTAAAAAAGTTTCTAAAGAGCTTAGGGTTTAATAGTTATTGCACTTAATAGATGAAACTTAAGCATTTAATTATACTGTTGAAAGAACAAGCTTCTTCTCGAGACAAGCGCTTCGGACTTAGAGTTTATCTAGCATTCTTCTGGCTCTTAGTTTGTAATCTTAGCCCAGTTAATTAAATTTTATGTTGATTATGTTGTGTCGACATGTTTCCTCATTTTATTGTACCATGATTTGATTATTTATTGCTTATTCATTTTACGAGGAAAAATTCTAATTAAAGCCAGAGACTTTATCCAGCATGAAGTAATTATAACATAAAAAAAGCAAGGTTTGATCTCTATTATCTTATTAAGAGAATTGAATTTAAAGCGCAAGAATACCAGAAAGAGCTAATAGGCTAATTGTTCAACAACTCATACTCATAATAAACAAACACCAAAAATACAATGTAAAAGGATGTTACGAATGATAAAGTTTTTATCACCAGGTCTTGCGATATGTTTCAGTTTGCCAAACCGTTTCTCATTAAAACTTTATTCTTAACTTTGAAGATCTGCTAAGACTTGCCAATCAGAACCGTTTTGTGTTTTCTTCATGGCGACGATGTGGAGTATTATAGCCAAATTCAATAACGTGTAGGAGAGCTATGCCAAACTCTCCCAATCCCTTTCTCCTTCTGACAGCTGAACATTTGATTTACTGATTTTTAATGAGATTTATTATTATATTGAATAAAGAAAAGTACAGAAAAAACGAATTAGTCTTAAATACGATGTAAAGACCAATTCAGGGCCTTTCTTCCAATCTAAAAAGACTGTTCCCTCTCAGTCAATAGTCAAATCCATAGGCAAGGAGGAAGAGGAAGGGATCGCAAAACACAATTTACCCAAGTTAAGCAGCTTTTAACACGGTTCACCAAATACTGACACTGTTCACTCGACTCATTTTTCTCACTACTGAGCTCCCAGGCTCCAAGCACGTTTAAATAGTCCCAAGCATTAGTAGCACGTGATAGATTGCCTTTGTATAGCATCCAAAGGCCGGAAATTAAAAAACAAAGTTTGGCAGCTGCCACTCTACAGTCGTCTCGAAAAACAAATAATGCACGAAAAGACACCTTCTAACCAGAGGTTGAGTCCTTGAGGACGTTCTTGGCCTCGAGAACATCCTCGAGGACACATTTTGAAGTCCTTGACCTTGGCCTCGAAGCCTCAAGTCCTTGGCCTCGAAGCCTCAAGTCCTTGAAAATTGCCCTGTCCTCGGCTTGAGGACAGCACTATTTTTTGAACAGTTGAAATTTCGTTGGAAAACGCCAGAAACCTCGCGTTAAACATGCGAACACCTTTTTTGCTTTCCTCACTTGGAGCATGAGCGTAGGCAAGGGGAGGGAGGCAGCCCCCCCCCTAATTGTAATTTCACCAATGACAAAAATGTGACAAAAAAGCCAATTGTTTTTTCAGTTTCTTTCTAGCATTTTTCGCTGACAACAGTATAACTAATTTACAATATTGAAGACCAGGGGCGCCGGGTCCCACTCAATTCAATTTTTGCTAGCCAATTTAAACGTATAACTCGGATAAAATGAAGATTTTTTGTCTTAAAAGTTGCTATCTCAGGCTTAAAAGATGCTGCGAAAATTGCTATGCTATCTCAGGCTTAAAAGATGTCTTAAAAGTTGCTATCTCAGGCTTAAAAGATGTCTTAAAAGTTGCTATCTCAGGCTTAAAAGATGCTGCGAAAATCTCCAAAGTGCCAGGGGCCCAGCGCGATGTAAATCTGGCTCGGCAATAACATGGTTAGTAGACGTAACCATCTATTGTACCATTTTCAATAACAATTCAGTATTTCACCTCCAACCTCGCTGGC
Source organism: Trididemnum nubilum (assembly GCA_963965965.1). Classification (NCBI taxonomy): domain Eukaryota; kingdom Metazoa; phylum Chordata; class Ascidiacea; order Aplousobranchia; family Didemnidae; genus Trididemnum; species Trididemnum nubilum. The sequence goes on from OZ014486.1 coordinate 23,126,818, forward strand.
TTTTACGTACAAAATAGTTTTTTTAAAAATTAGCCCTGGAAAATGCTGATTGAACGAATCATTGAACTTCAATTGAGGGTCCTGGGCCCCCTGGCCGAAGATATACTCCTATAACTAGTTATTTTCATGACAAAACAAAAATGTCTTAGGAAAATCTTCCAGTGGATTATTATTTACTGCTAAAATGTTGCCAGAGACAATGCACCTTACTTCCCCCTACCTGGACCAAATCACTTACAATTAAAATTTAACTCCAAAATGCAAGATGTTAAACGTGTTTTGGACTTAAATTGCAAGTAAAAAGAGGATTAAACAATTTGATTTTTTCAATTGGCTTTCAAATGTCAAAAATCTAGCGCTTTCAAATGGCTCTGAGCACATGCGAAATGTGATCCAATGGCATTAAAATAGCTTTTTTTTCCAAAAACTTACAAAAAATCGCCCCCAGACCCCCAAAGCCTCCGGCAGCTGGGGGCCCTGTCCCTAAACCCCCGTCTGTGATACATTTGAGTTACACTAGCTTTCTCAACACGTTCCCAAAGTTAGATATTTGCATTTTTCAACTATTAGTTTAAGCCCTCTTCCATTGCAAAATCCTGGTTACGTTCAAACAGGCAACGACGATTTCAGATCTTTCATCCTACAATATCTTTGTCCCGCAAAAACTTCCTCTTTGGAAAAATTTTGATGACGTCATATCATGTGATTTGTGGTTTAGGCCTTCCTTAATCAAAAATTTTGGGTACGCCAATGAATTGGAGATCGCCTGAAAAATATTTTTGAAGACCTTTTTTTTTTTAGGAGAACGTTTGCAACTGTGTCCTCGGTCTTGGCCTTGGCCTCGAGCATTCCTGTCCTTGGCCTCGAGAGGTTCTGTCCTCGGAAAGGCTGTCCTTGGCCTTGGCCTCGGATTTTTTTTGTGTCCTTGGCCTTGGCCTCGAGCCTTGTGTCCTCGACTCCACCTCTGCTTTTAACACAACGATTCTAAAATACGGTCTTTGTGGATGCGCTAATTAACAGCTTATTTTTAACCAAGGATAATAATTACTCAGTAATTTAACTTAAACACCGATTAGACAATGACAAATAATCTTTTCGATTCAAGCCACAAGATTGCGAAAACCAATAATTATTCAGACACAAATGCACAAACAAAGATTTAAATTTGGATCTTCAGTCACTAGTTGAAAAGCAGCGCAGATTATTTTTAGTGTTTTTAACAAAGGACGCTGCGAAGGACCTCGAGGTCATTAAGTTGGTCAGTCACTTAAAATTTCATATAAACTAGATATTTTTTAAGAACTTCTAAACTTTAAGTTAAGGATGACAGTTCTTAAATTTTCACAAATATTCAGTTTCATTGTTTTGGTTTTTATTTGTTCGTAATTTTATTGTCGCGAATAAAGTGACACGAATTATTCTTGCTTGGTTAAAAGATGTCCTTTGTGATTCGTCTTGATCATGGTTACGCAAATCAACAATAGCAATATAAGAATGGCGAAGAAAATTCTGCTGGCTACTTTTTAAAACATTGCACTGTATCGCTCGTGTTTTTGTTTTTGTTTTTCATGATGAAGCTCGTATTTTGCTCTTGATCTGTTCATAAATTTTAAGTAAAAAAAGCGCAAATGCTGTTTACCGTTTCAATACGAAAAAAATCATTTTTCATATGTGCTTATTTGAAAATAAACGAAGCTTGACTTTGAATTTTGATTACTAAAGTTTTATCAAAACATCAGTTTCAATTTTTAACGTGCTTTAAGGATATTTCAAACATTTATCAAAGTTTTGTATAAATTGTGAAATAATTTCACAGCATGAATGCTATATGTTACACCCACAAGATTGTGTAGACCAGGGTTGTCCATAGTGCGGCCCGCACAGCAAGTTTTTGCGGCCCGCGACTGGTCTCGAGATTTACTACAAGTTTCTCTCGATACTCCGAAATTTTCACCAAAAAATATTTTTGCGAAATTTGTTGACGTTTTTTTAATATTTTTCGTAAATCGTTAATGTTATTTATTGGTTAATAATGCCACTACATGTATATTAGAAAGCAGCAAATTTGCATTTCGTCGACCACTACATTAGCTAAGATGTAACTTTTTTTTGTTTTCCTGTTTACATATTTTCATCGCCGCGCAGCTTGCATTAAAAAAACGAAGGGTTGCAACTGTGCTATACTTCATAGTTTGCCCACGATGCTTTCACAAGTGCAACTATCGGGGAACAGACGTTGCGGAGGTGGAAACCTTCTTGATTAGCCGAGTAATTTCAAAGCGCTAGCAAATATGCTAGCTTTTAAACGTGTTTTGGACCTGACCTATAAGTGGGGGATGAATTGGATTAACAATTCGATTATTTGAAGTGGTTCTAAAAATTTGCAAAATCTTTTAAATGGAGTTAAAATGGTTATTTTTTAATGAAATTTCAAAAATCGCTGAACGGCTAAGGGTTCTGCCGGCAAATGTCTTCCATGATACATTTTCAACGAACAGTAATTTATTCAAAACGGCGGATACTGCATAAACTTTGGCATAAAGAAATGCTAGCTTTTTGTTGAAGCTAGCGTCTCCCTTGGCAAAATCCTGAATATGATGAAGTTGGATAATGGACAGGATTGACTTTGCTGTGTAATAGGTATTATAGGACAAACACGCAATCATGGGGGCTCTATTTAGCCTAGTCACTTAATACAAGTAATCCCAAAATAAAAGCTTTTAAATGCTTTTTGGTCTTGACCTGTAAGTAAGAAGGAAACTGAACAACTTAATTCTTTCAAATGATTTCCGAAATTTGGAAATTTAGCTCTTTCAAATGCCACAAAAAATAATCAAAATGTAATCCAAATGGCGTTAAATGGCTGCTTTTTGCCAAAAAATCAAAAAACTGCCCAGCGGTTGGGGGCTTCGCCTCCAAACCAGAGGTGGAGTCCTCGAGGACGTCCTTGGCCTCGAGGACACATTTTCAAGTCCTTGGCCTTGGCCTCGAAGCCTTAGGTCCTTGAAAATTGCCCTGTCCTCGGCTCGAGGACAGCACTATTTTTTAACCGTTGAAATTTTGTTGTAAAACACCAGAAATTTGGCGGAAAATTTGCAAGCACCTGTTTTGTTTTTCTTAATTGGAGCATTGGCGTAGCCAGGGGGAGGCAGGGGGCCCGGGCCCCTCCCCAATCAAAATTTCGCCAATGACAAAAATGTGACATTGTTTCTTCAGTTTCAGTTTCTTTTTAGCATTTTTCGCTTACAACAGTAACTAACAACAATATTGAAGACCAGGGGCCTGGGCCCCCCTCAGTTCAACTTTTGCCAACCTATTTAAGTGTATAACCCGGGTAAAATTAAGGGTTTTTCTCTTAAAATTTGCTACTTAGGCCCTCATGTAACCTTTTTATAAACGTAATGCAACAACCAGAGCCGGATTTATTCTATGGCACAGTGCCAGGACCTCGCGCTTAGATGGTGAGACTTTTATCTTCACCTATATTTGGCAGGAAGATCTTACGAAAATCCCCGAAGTGCCAGGGGCCCAGTGCGATGTAAATCTGGCTCGGCAATAACATGGTTAGTAGGCGTAACCTTCTATTGTACCATTTTTCAATAACAATTAAATAATTCACCTCCACCTCGCCAGTTTTTACGCACAAAATACTTTAAAAAAAATTAGCCCTGGAAAATGCTGATTGAGCAAACCATTGAACTTCAATTGTGGGGGCTTGGGCCCCCTGGCCGAAGATATACTCCTATAACTAGTTATTTTCATGACAAAACCAAAATGTCTAAGGAAAATCTTCGATTGGATTATTATTTACTGCTAAAATGTAGCAAGAAACAATGCACCTACTTCCCCCTACCTGGACCAAATCACTTACAATTAAAATTTAACCCAAGAATGCAAGATGTTAAACGTATCTTGGACTTAAATTGCAAGTAAAAGGAGCATCAAACAATCTCATCTTTTCAATTGGCTTTCAAATGTCAAAAATCTAGCGCTTTCAAATGGCTCTGAACACGTGCGAAATGTGATTCAATGGCTTAAAAATAGCTGTTTTTTTCAAAAAAACTTACAAAATATCGCCCAACGGCTGGGGGCCTCGCCCCCAGCCCCCGTCTGTGATACGTTTGAGATACACTAGCTTTCTCAACACGTCTCCAAAGTTAGATATTTGCCCTTTTCAACTATTACTTAAAGCCCTCTCCCTTTGTAAAATTCGGGTTAAGTGCCAACCGGCAACGATTTCAGATCTTCCATCCTATGATATCTTTATCCCACAAAAAGTTCCTCGTTTGAAAATTTTTGATAACGTCATATCATGTGATTTGTGGTTTGGGCCCCCCTACCAATCAAAAATTCTGGCCACGCCTATAAATTGGAGATTGCCTAAAAAACTTTTTTGAAGACCTTTTTTTTTGGAGAACACTTGCGGCTGTGTCCTTGGTCTTGGCCTTGGCCTCGGATTTTTTTTTGTGTCCTTGGCCTTGACCTTGAGCCTTGTGTCCTCGACTCCACCTCTGCTCCAAACCCCTTTTTGTAATATGCTTGAATTGCACCAGTTTGCTCAGCAAGCTGCCTAAAGAACTAAAGTATTTTAAATTTTGGATCAAGCTCCTCTCCCTCTTTCGCAGAATCTTGGTAGCGCACTTGATTCGGGATAAAATTATCCAAACATTTTACGAGAATTGTATGACCCACTAAAGCTCAGAAAAAGTGTAATGCAGTGCGTCCCTCAAAAAGTTTGGGAACCCCTGGCGTAGATTGGATAGTCTTCGTATGATCAGTACCTAAACTGTAAAATTTTGTATGGGGAGACGCTTTTGCAGCCTTGACCAAATGTATTCGAAATGCGAAAGCACCTTAATGGAAATTGTGTCTTTCCATCCCCGAAATCGAGTCAAGATCAAAAAAAAATATTCACCGAAAATTGAAGAGTTTTTATTCCCGAAATCAATTGAATACCATTAAAAAAAAGTTCTTCACTGCAATTTGAGACTAATTTGGCCAGAATTTGTGGGATTTATTCGTGCTGACAGCCCCTTTTTCGTCTGATCAACCAGCACTCAAATCTCGATGGGGGGACGCTAAATCTCGATGGGGAGACGTTAAATCTCGACGGGTAGACGATAACGCTATGGGGGGACGCTTCTCCCCGCGTCTTTTTTTTATTTTGTATTGTTAATTTGTCTAACAGAGGTCAGCTGTTCATGAGCTATAAACAAGGGCAACTTTAAACCAGCAGAAATAAATTTGTGTCACTTTATTCTCCAATAATCTTTGGTACTGATGATTGCAGGGTAGTTTTATTTAAGTTGATGAAAAACAGTAAAGCCTTATTTGAAATAGTAAAAATGGATACCCAAGGACTTTTGTTGGCAATTGTATTTGAGGTTTTTTAAATTCCCATTGCGCGGATATTAAGACCACAAACCAAATCACTACTCAGCCTAGTTAAAAGTATTTGTCTTGCAGGCTTTCCTTTCTGAGACCAATCTCAATTCAAGTACAGCATGAAATCGGCCTTTTTTTTGGATAAACACAAATGGGAAAATCAAAGTTAGAGGTACTCGTAATACATTTCAATTAAAAAGTTTTTTTCGCGTCAACGATCAAGCACTAGTACATCGGTCAATGTGGTCTATCGCATTCATTGCTTGTGCGGCAGCTAATAACTTACATTGGTGAGACTGCCAGAAACTTGCTAACACGACTCAACGAACACAATCCCGGCTCCAAGAAATCTAAAAACATGGAAGTTACAAACCATTTCTTTGAAAATTCCGACCATAAAATTGACTTTGACAAACCTAAATATTTAGAACTGCCAGAAATCGAACAAGGCTTTTCATTTTGGAAACCTGAAGCATTGACAGACTGAAACTGGACATAAACGTTGGTCACTCATCGGAAACTTTGTATTTGTTCAGCACGTAATATTGGTTTTTCCTTTTTTTCATTCACTGCACAGCGCTAGGTATCGCAAAAATACTCAGTGTGTGTAGCAGTAGCACAGCAACTTATTTAAATTTAGCAAGTTTTACGTATTTGCAGCGCTATTTTACAACTCGTATTGCAATGAGGCTAGTTTCACTCTAAACCTGTTTTTACACTTTTACTGTTTTAGATTTTATTTTTACTGTTGATGGACATAGGCAACTCCGAAACGTTTAGAAATTTTTCTATTTTAAATAAGGTTTTACTGTTTTTAATCAAATTCTTTAATAAAGTTTAAGAAAAAATTAAGAACCAGCGGAGCTGAATATTCCTTAAAATTTAAGAACAGCCAGTCTAAACTCAAAATTTAGTGGTTCTTATTACAAAAAAGAGCATCTTTAATTATCATCTTAGTTTAATTTTTGTCATTAATCATCTTTAGAGCAAAGGCAAAAAAAACATTAAAAATTTGCTAAGCATAAAAGAGGCACAAAGAAGATGGGCATAATTTCTGTTATTTTCTCGAAAAGAAACTTTTTAAAAGTACTTTTGGACGAACTTCAAGATAATTTTGTTGTGATATTAACTCTAGAATTACGGATATTTTTGTATATCTGCATAGAGCTGGACAGTGCTGTTTCAAGCTTTTAGCTCTCATCGGCAGCCCTCAGCTTCTCTAACAAAGTTATTCCCCAGCTGGACAAGACTTTTGGCCGAACTGGAAAAACCTTAAGGGTTTGCACAGCGGCAGAGGCTTTGTAGGGAATAAACGATTTTTCACTCGTGAAACTTAAAAAAACAATTAAAAAAATCGCTGAACCCTTGTAGTAAGGATAGCCATAAATCGCTGAACCCTTGTAGTAAGGATAGCCGTAGGTCGTCCTCTTCTGGGTTCTGGCTACGTCCATACAAACCGATTTCTCGAATACGAGTACATCTAGCACTGCACTTTTAGCATCCAAAATATGTAGGTCTATTAGGAACTTTATCATTCATGAAAAAAATGAAGAACCAAATAAAAATGTGTACAAAAGTCCATAAGATGTTATTTGAGTCACATTGCGTTATTACAAACATATAGAAAGTTTCGAATTAGAATGTAATTTTGGATCAAAAATTGAACTTTATTTGTCATTGTGCATTGCGCATAGAGAATTTAAAGTTTTAGACTATCCCGAAAGAAAAAGTATTGCTCTTTTGTACTCCCTGTAGTGATACTTAGTAGTGCACCTATTGTTACATAGTGTGAAAAATACTATCTTGGCAAAAATAGACAGTTTGAAAAGTTTCTGAACTATAGTTACTTCAAGTATTTGTTTGTCACTTGTCAGTTTTACTGGTGACAAAAAATTCAAAAGTGATGGAACTTATTTTCAAAACTGCTAAAGGCCTAACAGCTTTTTTCCGATTATTTAGATTTTTATTTTGCTGCGCAAACAAATTGGATGTTAACTTAAAAGAATTTAAAAATGACGCTTTTGTCCTCTTCTCTCGAATATTGTTCCCTCTCATTCAAAATTGTGGTTCGGCCAATGTCATTTAGTTTGAAATGCTTAGAGTAAAAATTACAAATTTTAACCAAAAATCAAGTAGTCTAAAATAAACTACAAAAATCAATTTGTGACAAAAGCGATGCCAAACATCTTTTATTCCTTTATAATGTTATAGAAGTTTGCAATGACAGGTTTGATGGGGGCTGTTGTGGTAGCCCAGACTTGCAAACGAACCTAAAAAGGTGCTCGGCTTTGCTGTAATGCTGTAGCTCGGCGGACGCGTAGCGTGTGATTCATCATTCTCATCAATAAATAGTGAAGTCCAAATACAGGGGAATCAAAAATTATTTTGGGAGAAGTGCGCTACTGCGTCATCTTCAAAATGCATACCGAACTTTCGTACAGTTTATTAGATTTTCTGTAGAGAAAGCGTTCACTATGCTTGGCATTCCTTATTTTGTCAACTAACAAACAATCTAAATTCAAAATAACTCGCAAAAAAATACGGTATCTCGTTTAACTATGTATTCACATGTATTTTTGTCATGTGTTTTCTTGTTCATCAACAATCATGAAGGAAAATATACGAGTATGTCGAAAGAAAAGGGCCGTTTGCTTGATTTTTTTATGGTTGATTTCGCCGCACAAAACAAGAACAGTTTTGTTTGAAAAATGATCGTAATGTTTTTACTACGGTACAATAATTTTCGTCATTTCTAGTAACGTATTCACATTTACCAAAGTGTTTTACAAAGAATTCAGCCCAAAACTAAATTGTGGTTTGAAAATTATGCTGCAGGCAAAATCGTAAAAGTGGTTTTTTGTTTCTGTTCCTTTTGTAAAGAAATGAAACAATACAGTTCAAGATGTCTCAGAGTTTACGTTTTTACTCGCAATTACAGTTCAAGAAATCGCGTGAAATTGCTAATTATGAATGAACAATGAGAGTAAATAGAATTACGCTAAATTGCTGAAAATCTTGCTAAAAACACCGTGTCGACCTTGAAAATCGTTTCATAACTCCAAATCTATCTGTCAGAGGTTAATGGTTTTGGAAATTGTTACGGATTCGTTCTTATTCTACGCCTGCTTTTATTGAATTCGTAAGACGCGACTTGGTTCAAAGTATAGTCTTTATTGTCAGTGGTTTCTAGAAAAAACAAACGTTAAGTAACTCAAAAAACACAAGAACTAATTTACGAAAAAATTTAAGTTGAAAAGTTGTATACCGGTAGTATAGCAAAACAAAAAAAACTATAACGCTGTAACAAAAACAAAATAGTAACTTTCGCACATAACCCGTTATCTCATCGACACAATTTATGACAAGAATTCACCCTAGTATTGTACATTTCACTTATCGATGAATTTGCGTTGCAGACGTAGCACGTAAATAGTAACTAATAATTTGGATGTACTGTAAATCCAATGTTGATTTGGAAGCTGAGACTGCATAAATCCAAAATTTAAACTACAGCACTAACGGCTAACAGGGGGCGTAAAAGGAAAATATTGAAGTGGAGTAAGCCGGTTAGATACCATCCAACGTATGACAACGGGCACTTAAGCGACGGCTCAATGCTAACTATTTAAATATGTCTTCCAAACATGCTGCAAAGCCAGCGATAACTTGACTTTAATCTAGATTTTTTTCTTACCGGCTCCCGCTTTTTGTCACAGAAAACAAAAAAGCCTTTGCTCTCCGCAGACACTAAACTGAATGTGTGTCCCACTGCAAAGTCTCGGCTTGCAAACTCCAAAAATTTGCATACAACACAGAGATTGAAAACGTTTGATCAAAAAATGAACATTAATCAAAATCAAAAAAAAAAGATTAATCAAAATCAAAAAATGGACAACTACGTCAATAAACATTAAACAAAGAAGTACTTACAACACAACCAGATTTGTCAAGTTTCAACGTCTTTTAGATAATTTGCTTGTGGCCTTTTGAATCAAAAGATAAATGAAGATAATGAGCCATGGCGTTGAGTGTAATACAAACAAATCAAAAAATAAGGGTTCAAAACTTTACTAAGTCAAAAAGAAACAGAACAGCGCTATACAAATAATAGTTGAAGTAGTAAATTTTAGGAAAAGTCAGGAAATTTTATGATCGCAGCGTTACTGGTTCATAACGAAATTACAAAATGTGTGAAGGAGGGATCGTTTCGATCCCCCTTGGGCTTTATAGGATTAAGTAATCGTACCTTTTTTCATTTAAGAAAGTTGCTGATAAGAAAAATTACGCATCCAATGACCTAATGACGCATCGAATGAAAGAAAGAATGACGCATCCAATCAAATTAACTTGCAAAATTCGCCTTCGTTACGGCATGTGCCCTGTACTTCACTTCCATATTTTCCTTGCTTGGGCAACCGTAAACCTCTTAAATGCCATTCTCACTCAATTAACTAAATTTCGTTATTGCAGACTTGTTATTAACTATGTGATCAGCAATTTTAATACCACATTATGTTTACCGCAATTAAGCCTGCGTTGCGTTACAGTGTCATTTTATTTCTCATCTTCTTTTCAATCAGGTGCAACTCACAACGTCTCTGCAGGGACAGTAAGTATTTTAGTTTTATACTTACAATGATCATTATTATCTTGATACTATGACCAGCTGCAACATGAAAGGGTTTTCGGATCCAGTGCAGTTTCATTTTCAGGTTGTTTTTTTTACCATGCTTCGTTAAGCTAAACGTGGTTGTCCGCTCGTTGCGACACCCATTGACCACTTAAGTAACCGTGCCTGGCCTTGCACTGGTCAATACCCCTCTTTTTCTTCTTTCTCTATCATTTTTTCGAACAACTACTCCAGCCGTTAAATTTATTTACCTCTTGTGTGCCTGCATGTGTATGGTGATTAGGCCTATGGTGATTATTTGTGTATATTTCAACTGGTGTGATAGGTGTAGCAACCATGCAAATAAAAGTCGCTTACTTTGTCTTCAATATCCTCTGCATGTCTTAAAGTCTGACATTGTGTCGTTACTTCCTCTTCCTTACTTTATGTGTTATTATTATGAATGCATCCATTCGCTACTATTGTGGTGGTCAAGAATAAAACATGAATGAATAAATAAATTAACAATTTATTTATAGAGCAAATATTGTAGCATCGTAGATATTTATGATACGCCTTGCTACGTTTGGCGAAATTGTATCGTTTTGTGATTCAACACCCTCTACGAAAATTCTGAAAATCGTTACAAAATGCAGGGGTGCCGATCTTTGTTGAGCATTGGGGGGGATAATTTGCAATTTTACTCCAATTTTGCCCTATTTTCAACATTGGGGGGAATGAACTTCGACCACGATTTCGTTCAGGTGAACAAATTAAATGAATACCAAAAAAAAGGTCTTCACCAAAAATGGAACACTTTTTTCTCCAAATTCAGGTGAAGACCAAAAGAAAAAAGAAAAAAAAAGGTCTTCACGAAAAATAGAACACTTTTTTCCTCGAATTCAAGTGGATACCTACGCTCAGATGCACACCAGAGTCAAATTATTGGGAGGATACAGATGTAGACCATACTCGAACTATTGAGGGGGATACAGCCAAGTTATTGGGAGGATATATCCCCCATCCCCCCGGGTTTCGGCACCCCTGACAAAATATAAATTTTGAAACGTTGAATCGAAATCTGGATTTGTTCAAATGCCCAAGTGAGCACATCGTGATCACCTGACGTCATAATTACGTCATTTTGTCGAAACTATTCCTGTCAATTGCTATATTTCATTTGCCTAAACAGCAAACTTTGTCCAAATTAGTTATTGACTAACTAACCATAAACAATCAAACCTCTGACGTCCCAGACGATGACGTCGTAGTACAAACTACTTTTTCGGGTTGAAATGCAGAAAATTACAGAAACTTTAAACGTGTTACGTTTTTTTGTTTTTAAATGTATCGTGGAACACTACCAAACTGAATTTAGAAGGAAATATAAGTGTTTGACTACAAACTATGCGGTTTTTGTTAAATTCGGCCAACGTCTTAGTGTAATTTTCATCAATTATCGCAAGCCACCAGAACGTCAAAGAGACATGTATTTTGTGAAGTAAATTGCATATTTTTAGTGAAAGAAATTGAAGTAAATAAATTCTATGTTCGATATAGACTAATCTTAATTACATTGGCTGTAATTTTTGTAATTAAAAATTGCATATTGGTTATACAAACGAAAAATAAGGATAAAAATTTCTTGCACGGGCTTAAGTCAACTAATACAGTTTTACAGGCATTGCCAGGGCGCCCTAGTGGAACTAAAAAACTATCCATGATAAAAATTATGCCAACATAGCCTACGTATGTTTCCTTCAGTTCCAGCTTCTTTAGTTTACAGTATAGCCCTTACGTGTGCAACGATAATCAACAATAATATTAATAGAGACGCCCATGGTCTCCTCCACATTCGAAATTTTTCCAACCAATGCAAAAGTATTACCCGTGAAAAATTCGGAGTTTTTTCTTATGAGTTGCAACCCCAGGCCCTCATTTAACCTTTTTGATGAACTTATTGCAATAACAGAATTAGTAACCATCTATTGTACTATTACTAACAAAATAACAATCCATCTTTGCTAGCTTTTACTCGATGGAATACTTTTGAAAAAAAAGCTAGGGAAACATTTGAGTAGTTTTTAAACAAAAAAACGTTGGCAATAGCGTTTTTTAGGGCAAGCCATTGCTTCATGCTCTCATCACCGTTTTTGGCCGTGGCACAATACAAAAACAGAACATGCAAAAATCGCTAAAATACGTGTTATTGGAGCAGATTTTATATTTTTTGTCCAGCAAGTCAAAATTTTGCTGCCTTGGAATCGCCCAACTCAAGAATGCAATAAAAAAAGAAGAGCTACCTATATTTTATACTCAATAAATTTTTGGGGTGGTTGTCTATTCGATTTTGTTCATGTCGTAAAAACCTAAAACAATATGCAAAACGCTAATGAAATAGCTTGGTTTCCAAGCTGCTTTTAAGCGTTTTGTGTTATTTGCGCAGCAAAACAGCACGTTTTTTAAATAGACACTGGACAAAAATAATATCAGAATTGAGTTACTCTGCAGTGTTTTTGGTTAACATATCGTAAAAATATTTAAGCGCTGGGGGCTCAGTCCCCAAACCTCCTAAATTGCCTCCGGCGTATAGTATAGTCTTACTTCTTGTCTCTGGCTGCGAGGGGATCTGCACCCAGCTTGTGGTCCATATTTTTTGTATGCCCTCCTTTGAAATTCATGCCTACACCATCACTAGATGTACATGTACTTCTAAATCTGGTTATTTTCATGACAAAACAAAACTTTCCAAGGCAAATCTCCGCGTGAAATATTATTTACTGCAAAAAACAATGCCGTAGGCAATGTACCTTGCTCCACCACTTGGAAAATGGCGCTAATGCAAAAAACATGGCCATAGAAATGAGCCGAAAAATGAGGGGTGCCTGTATTTCATTGTAAATTTCAACTCAAGCATATTGCTACTCAAACGTTTCGCAGTAGAGAGTTAGGGGCGGAGGCTGGGCATTGTTGGTAATTTTTCCGCAAAAAATAATCATTCTAGTGCCATTTGGATCACATTTCGCAATTTTTTGAGCCATTTGAAAGAACCAAATTTCTAAAATTTAGAATTCATTTAAAAGAATTAAATTTCCCAGCTCTTTCAGCTCTCCCTTTACATATAGATCAAATCTAAAACACATTTAATCGCTTGTATTTAGAAGTTAAATATTCTACTGTAAGTGACATGGCATCACATGTCTGAAGACCCTATAGCCCCTCCCCTCTTTTTTTTTGGTTGTGCCACTTTGTGTGAACACTGATAATTAATAATCACTAACCAGGAAGGGAAATGGCGTGGCTAAGCTGGCGGGGTCTATCTGAGTCTACGAAATTAAGTAGGTAGGTCGAACCTACCCTCGACGGCAGCGTAAACTCTCAGTTACTGCACAGTGTGTCTTGCATCAATCACATATCTGCATTTGATAGACGATTTTTACTATGTGGTTAGGGTAGTTTCCAGTCTTGGATAATGTAAATTACAAAATTTCCTCGTGTATATTTTAATTTTTATTGCTTTTGTCACTCTAAGGTTAAACAACATTTGAAAGATGGTGGTGCTATATATGCTACTTCAACAACATTTTAATTTTCTTGCAGACCATGATGGAGTGTCCTTCATAATTACCTGGTTAAGAAAATTTTGAAATCACGGTAACTGCAACGAAAGCTGTCACCATATATTAAGAACAATGTACTGAGAAAAATTAATAATAAGCTATAGACAGTATACAGAATCTTATAGGCACAATCAAACCTTTGATTAACAGCCTAAGACATACTGTTTCGGAATCGACATTCGTCTTTTATTCCTCGTCAGTATAGCTAGGACTACAGGTATGAACATGACTACAAGTTTCATTCGGTAAAGATTTAATTAATAGCTCTGGTTTTATTGGGTGAGGATTTTTCAGCTAAGATTTACCTATTTTGGCTAAAATTGACTGAATGATGGGTAAAGATTTATGTATTATAAACGTAATCGGTAAAGATTTATTCATTGATTGATAAATTGGTAAAGATGCTTGTTTTGAAAATTTTTATCACTGGTGATATTTGTCCTTTGGCCTTGCTAGCCTTACTAATGAGCCCTGAGATTGGGCGAAACAGTTGTCTAAGGCATGCTATTTGAAATTATTTTGCATTAAACTACTAGAATAATCTTTTGTAATATTGTAATTACTTTATATTTTTGGGAAAAAAATTGTGTCATGATCTGGTTAATTTGCGATTCTTTGCCTTTCTACGCTCATGTTCATACCTGTAGTCCTAGCTATACTGACGAGGAATAAAAGACGAATGTCGATTCCGAAACAGTACGTCTTAGGCTGTTAATCAAAGGTTTGATTGTGCCTATAAGACTCTGTATACTGTCTGTCACCATATATTTTTAGCCAGTGCTGTTGGTCAGGGGCGTATTTAGGGGGGGGGGCATTGTGTCATGCCCCCCGTTTGTGTCGCCAGTAAAGTATGATTACCTCAGAATAGTAAGCAAAATTGAGTCATGGCCCCCCACTTTGGAAGTTGGGCAGAAAATCTGGGCAAAACGGACTGAATATGAGTGAAGTCCTTTTTCTTTTGTTTTTGTTTTGGTCTCCATCTTTTTGTTCTTCATCTTCACCAGTTTGGAAATAAGATCGTTTTACTTTGCTTTTTATCTCCGTTTCGAAATTCCTGGCTACGAGCCTAGCCCCCCCCCCTCCTTTCGAAAATCCTGCGTACGCAACTGCTCTTGATAGTGGCAATGTTGCTAACACTGACAGAGATATGGAAGTGTTTCGACCGGAGTTAATATTTCTTTTTTGGGTTGAATTATAGTGAAGACCAAAATTAAGGTCTTCGCTGTTTGTGGCCCCTTTATCGCACCTAAAAATTAGTGTGTTTCCAGTTCAAAAGTCGGTAGTGCGAAGTCCCCCGCGAAATTCACTGCTGATTGTTAAGAGAAAACATACAAACCAATAAAGTTTTATACTGTAGTAGCTTTTTTGTGAGATGCAAACACTTTCCTATATGCTAAACTACATTTCAAAGATTTCTGTTTCAGCCGCCATTTTGGCAACAACTCTAACCGATGTTGAAGCTGAATTTGAAACAGTTATCACCAGCTCGAATAATATTGAATTAAATATGGTCGTAACTTGGAATGTCAACAACCCACGAGGTAAATGCTTAATTCAAATAGGGCACGTATTTATAGGATTTCTTCAGTGCTGGTGGTTAAAGCTAATCTGACGTCACCGCAACTATAAGATTTTCCCAATATCTTATCCCTTTCAGGGCAGATTTATTCATTGATTGATAAATTGGTAAAGATGCTTGTTTGTAGAAATTGAATTTTCTACAAATTCAATTTGTAGAAAACCTGTAGACCTACACTTATTTATGAAAAAATTTTTATAAGAACACAAAGCTCATTTTTTTGCACAAAAGTTAAGAACAAATTTAGCATAAAATAGCATTAAAACAAAATTAAAAAACAAATTATAGTAAAATAATATTTTAATTAAGAATTTATTGCTTTTATTAAAGTCGAGGAACGTCTTTGTGTCACTTATGATCTATGATGTGATATCTAAGATTGATTCAAAGAGTCACAACGAAAAACTGAGATCTCAATGTTCATAATTTTAATGACTTGTACTAAACTAATTTAAATTAAGAATAATGCCAACCTCAGCAGCAAAAAATAATTAAAAACAAACGAAAAAGAATAAATTCCAAATCAAAAGAAGAAACAAAATTTTTCACTGATTCGAAACGGTAAAACTTTGGTGATTTTCCAGTATCTGTAAGCAAAATTGCATTTATTCCAAATTTATGAAGTGCTGCTGCGCTCTTTGCTGGTAACTGAGAATACTTTTGGCAGTCGTTCAAGTTGGAAAAAACTCGCTTTTGGAATTTTTAAGAAACAGCAAAAAATGGTTTACTCAAGCACAAAAAATAGTTTACTTAACATTAAGAAACAGCAGTACAAGTATGTGTGCTAAAATTGGCATGGATACTCCCAAAATTTAAGAACAAATGATGCTTAAAATTGTCAAAAAATTAAGAACAGCCAGCCTCATTTCAAAATTTACTGGTACTTCTAAAAAGTGTACTTTTTAAAACTGGTACTTACACGCCCATTAACAAATAAAGTCAATTTTTTTAAAACCTACTCTTCATGCGGTTCTGTTTTCTCACGTTGTTGACCCAAAACAAACTAGTCAACTTCAGTTTTTTCGTGTAATTATTTCCTAATCAATAATTGTTTTTTGTAAAATCCAAACCGGTAATAGTTACACCAAAATAGGTAGCTTATCCGTAGCCCCTCCAGTAACCGGCATAATCTTTACTGACTGCACTCCGTGTTACGTTTTGTTACACTGACTAAAGAAAATAAAAACTTTTAAACTGAAATTATTTTTGTCTCCCTTAAGTCATTGTTTGATTTTTAGACGTCGCTCTTGATGGTTTTTTACTTCGAGTTCGTGACCAGTCGGACCTTACTGGCACAAACATCGCACCATCCGACCACTGCATTGCACCACGGTAAGATGAGTTGGGGGGTGATATTTAGGAGGGTTGTATTTTTGCAAATTTACACCCTATCATGAGCAACTTTGTAGACGATTTCAAAGTGATGTCGAACTACCAGAGGTATTAAGGTGTTCCTCTTTACTTCGCGTCTTAGAGCAAAAATTTGCTATGCTGGTTTGTTTTTGTTCGGATTTGGCAAAGCATTTTTAAATGAAAACTCTGAAATTCTCTCGTTATAAACACACCACTGCCAAAAGTACGTACGCTGGTTTACATCTTTATTGATAAAAAAAATGAAAAGTTGATTGTTGGTACAGAATTTGGGAATTGCTTTGCTTAAACCGTTCATGTCTTTGAAGCACAAAAACATTTTAATTAACGCAATTAAAATGAGTTTAAAATGAAGGAGTCAAACTGTTCAAATTTTTACAAACATTGAGAAGATTTCAGCTTCTCGTTGTGACTTTTTGCATCAATCTTAGATGTCACATCATTGATTATAACTTAGAAGTGACACAAAGACATCCTTTGACTTTAATGGGAAGGTCCCTATTAGCGATAACACATTGCCCGCACGCACTAACCACCTCGTATGCAATGACATAAACACGCAATTTAATTATGACTACGCTCAAATAAACAAAGCATTTTTCAAAGCAAACCGGCGAAGTTGCGATAAATGCGCTATCCGATTTCGAGCTTATATTGAGGCGCATGTAATACACAAATTTAAGTAAAATAGGCTGATAATAGTACAAGATTGTCCTGCAAGCCTACCATGCACAATAAGACCAATCAAATTGCGTTTCGTTTTGTAGGCTTACAGGTCAATGTTAAAATAGCAGTCTATTTTATTCAAGTTTGTGTATTACATGCGCCTGAAGAGAACCAATTTAAGCTCGAAATCGGATTGCGCATTATTCATCGCAATTTTGCTAATTTGCTGTGAAAAATGCTTTGTTTATTCGAGCGTTGTCAAAATAAAATTGCGTGTTTATATCATTGCATACGTGGTAGTTAGTGCGTGCGGGCAACGCGATGTTGCTAAGGGCATTTCCATTAGAGTTGAGGGATGTCTTTGTGTCACTTATAACCTATGATGTAATATCTAAGATTGATGGAAAGAACCACAACGAGAAACTGACATCTTTTCCTTCTTCTCCTGTTCATAATTTTGATGACCTTAATCTAAACTAATGTTCAAATTTTTCTCGGAGACAAATTACGCTCATTCTACTCCCAATCTATTTTATAGTTACAAAGGAGCTTTCTGTTTGTTGTTGTTGAAGCTTCGTTTTGCCATTTTTCTTTAAAAAAAAAACATTTGAACTGATGTTTGGTGGAACAAAATTTTTAAATGGATTTAAAGATTATTGGATTCATCTTTTTTCTTTTGAATGTTTGGGGTAGCCTTGAAAAAAGCTATTCAATAAAACTGATTCAAATCGTTTTCTTCTCGCCCATGTCAAGAATTAACGCGAGAATTAAATTTGAAACCTGCTTTTTTTATATTATTATTTCGAAACGTTGAAAATTCTCTCTAAAAAAAGATTGAAAGTGAATTTGATTGGTTGATTCGATTCAAAAGCATTAAAAAAAAAGATGAATCCAATGATCTTTAAAGCTTTTTTAAAAAAAGTACGGTGTTAGACCAAGGATCGCCCGCAGCGGGGGGCAAGGAAGAGCATTTGCCCCCCCCCCTGGAAATTAAGATGTCAAGTATTTTTTATGTTCAAATTTGCAAAGTAAGTCTAAATCTATCCATCTAAACTAAGAAAACAACCCTTTATGCATCTTTTTTGCCTTGGTGCAGAGGGCAGGGCAGCAGTGGCCTCGCTAGGAGGCGAGAGACCTCCACCGGTGTCACCATTTTGTGGTGACACCATTTTATAATACCAGTCGAACAAAAAAGAAAACAATATGTTTAATATTATCAGAAATGTTTAGCACAGGGAAATGGACTAAAAAATAATTTTCTCTTTTGAAACATTTATTTAGTGGAGGGCGCTAATTTATCAAAAAATTTAACTGACAAATCAGTAAAAGCTTTGAAAAATCGCCAAAACTAAGCAATCTAATTTGATCGCTTGTTGGAATATGCTGAATGTAGGTTTCATAAATAAATATCCAAGCTCAGGAATAGAGAGGGTGGCTGACTGGCTATTCAGTACCAGTTAATTACTAATCGCTTCAACTTTCGAATACCGTTCCATTAGCCCCCCTCACCAATTTTTTTTTTTTTTAATATAGACGAAGTGGATTACTTCTTGTAAGTCGCTTTGAACTACAAGGGTTTATAATTTACAGTAACAGCTTGCAAAAGAGAGGACCAAAATTTTACCATTAGCCACCTCCCACATAGCTAATGCCCATTATGCAACCAGTTCAATCATATTTCTGCTCTGCTAGTTTCTATGCCACGTTTGAAAAGCATTAATTTTTATCAAAATAGGCCTAAAAGTTATTTTTGCAAAAAAACACAAAATTTTCGAGCGCTGGGGGCTCTGAATCCAGACGCCCGAAACAGCCCTCCATTGCAGATGTCACGCCTGAGTCTAATCATGTTTTGCATTGCTAATTTTTATGTTACCTGAGTTCTCCCGAATTGCCTCTTTCTAAAAGTATTAATTTTTATCAAATAAGCCTGAAATTAAGCTGTTTTTGCAAAAAAATAAAATTTTTCTGAGTGCTGGGGCCTCAGATGGAGACGGAGCTGCAGGACCCCCGAAACAGCTCCTTTCACCATCGCAGAATTCTGGTTACGCGTCTGATACTAAACGTGTGCTGCTAATACTTCCTAGTTTTGGAATCCTACAATGAAAATTTATTGATATAGTCAAATAACAACCGCTATCTGAAGTAATAAAGTAGTACCGCTATCTTTAAAATATAGCCTTCAACGACTATACATTATTATTCAGAGTGACACCACGAAATTCCACCCCGGGTGTCACCATCCATAGCAACGACACTGGAGGGCAGGAGGAACAGGATTGACATTTTACGTGAATTATCATACAGCATTTTCTTAAAAGCGAGCGTAAGCAACACTCTAGGATTACGCATCAAATTGTTGGATTAAATTATTAATATCAAACGTTTCAGCATCTGTCACAGATCTAAATACATTACAGCGTTTAATATTTCAAATTTACGCTGCGCTTATATAAACACTAAAATAATAATTACGCCGCTATTAAATTAATTTTGCTCAGAAACCGAAATCAAAGCCAATCTTGTAATCAACAGCTTAGCCAGGGAGGCTGTGCCCCCTGCGTCGGCCTGTAGACCACAGAGCACGACAAGGATAATGCCACAATTTTTTTCTTCTGAGGCAGTCTTTTGCAGTGATGGCCTCTAAAGTGATTCAAATCCACTTTTGAAGCATTTATTATTATTATTATTGTTTTTTTTTGTTTTTTTCGGGGGGGTGATATTAACTTACTTGTCAAAAATACAGCTTACAAACTAATCGATAAAACCTTCAAAACATGGCTAAAAATATAGAGTCAAAATTAATCACTTAATGCAAAATGCTTCGCATAAGCTTCATCAGAAAATATGACGTATAAGGAAGGCTATTCAGCATTTAATTTATTTGATTACAACGAGTTTTGGACTTGACCTTTGAGTAACGTGGGGATTTGAAGGGGCTGAGCTATTATGGATTTCAAATTGTATGAATTTAGTTTTTTAAATGCCTCTTAAAAGACGCGAAATTTGATTCGAATAGTCTTAAAATGGCTTTTTTTTCTAAAATATCATAAAAATTGCCCAGCAGTTAAGGTTTTGTCCTAAGACCCCCGGTCTGTGATATGCTTTAGTTGCACCAGTTTACTCGGCATGCTGCCCAATTGAGTCCTTTTTCAAGCAAAAAATTTCAATTTTTAGGATCGTAAAAAAATTCAGGTTGCAGTCAGTGGCGCAACCAAGGGAGCTTAGCCTCCCCTTCTCCTTATCCAAGTCACTTGGAAAACTTAACTTACATATGCGAGCGTTTAAACGTGGTTTGAATTTGATCTACAATATTAAAGAGGATTGAAAGGGCTGGGCAATGTAGGAATTTCAAGTAGATTCTTAATCTCAGAAACTTTGTTCTTTCCAATGGCCTTAAAAACGTTTGAAATGTGATCGAAATGACGTTAAAATGGTTATTTTTTTAAGAAATTGCAAAAATTGCCCAGCAACTAGGGGCTTAGCCCCCAGACCCCCGTCTACAATACATTTGAATTGCACCAGTTTGCTCAACACCCCGCCCAATTGCAACATGTTTTGAACAGGATTATCACCTTTTGATTCAAGTCCCTTAGCAAAACCCTAGTTGCAGCTGTAAGGTTTTATTTGATCCCATCGATAATGGATACGTCGCTTGCTTCCCCTCCTGAAAAAATTTCTGCGGGCGCCTCTGGTTAGGCCTGAAGTAGTCGGCCCGTTTTCAACTCTGATCCACTGCGCCGATATGATACATCATAACCGTTCAGTACCTTTTTTAGTTTTTTACTGCTCTCATCAAAATAAATTTCCGAGGCTAAAAATTGTCAAAAAATGCCTTGGTGCTGATAAATGGTTAAATAGCTCTATCCAATAAGATGGTTATCTTTGATACAAAAGAAAAAACATCAATTGTGCATCCTATTGAAATTTAAATTCCCAGCTATTTCGTGATTTATGAGAAGCTTTGTTCATCAAACTACTGACAATGCCTAATTTTCTTAAAGCAGATTGTTATCTTTTTGTTCTTTTCCGCAGTTATTGCTTCTCATTGAAAAGAAGGAGAAAATAAAATTTTGCTTTTTTAAGTTTTTCTTTTTCTATGCATATTGCGTTGTTAATGCTGTTGCAATACACGTTAAAAGGAAATGGAATCATTGTGGGAGAAGCTTCAACTACTTATTGAGAGAACAATAAGAGAAAACTAGATCAAAACTATGTAAGCTATCTCTAATGGTTTCATTAGCATGTTTTTGTAAAACCGTAGAAAGCGTTTTATTTTAAAATGAACGCTCACTCTCATGTGTTTCCAGTGATACCAATTTTGGTCCTTCTGGTATCCTTACGGCACTGGCTCGAATTCCGCAATAGACAAAAACTACAAGTGAGTGACTATTTCACCGGAAAATTTTTAAGTTAAAGAAAAGAAAACAAAAGTGAGGAGTATTCATCCGCGCATTTTTCATTTGCTTTTCAAGGAAAATTGGGGTTTGAGTTAGTGTTTGGGTTAGGGTTAGGTTTGGGTCAGAATTAATGAAAAGTAAATAAAAATTTGCGGTGAAATAGTCGCTTCCAAACTGCAATGCTTCTTACTGTTTATGAGCTTCTTTTTGTCGCATGCAGACATTATTTTCGAAAAATAACTCAGATTTTTTCCAATGTACTTGTGGCGTATTTAAAAATATAAATAAATAATTCTTTATGCAGGGGTGAAAACGATATTAAAGCACTTTGGCTGAACGCGGGCGCCTGTCCCGAGCCTGTGAACGCAACTTGTCCGCCTGGTGCGGAGTCTAATGTCACAGAAAGCTGCTTATGTGTGAGCACGTGTTCGATTTTGGGGAATTTTTCGTGTGCAGGCACTCCACGATATCTTTTCGACCTCAGAGGATCGTTCATTTCAATAAGGAGCGTAAGTAGGTTGTTTTATTATGCCATTTTTTGTGTCAGTGGATAAAGGAATTTAAAACGGAAGACTCCCAAGCCAACGTTGAACTTTACGGAAAAGATGCAGTAGTAAACTTGAAATTTGTCAAAAAGTCAAAACTTATGTTTAAATTTTGAAATTTTGTCTACTGTTATGGACTCAAATGCCAATTGTGCTGCTGTAGTCTTCAAATTTAGCTGCTAGTTTCACAATTAATAAAATTCGAAACGAAAAATCCGTGAATTAATGCAAAATTTGTCCCTTTATTTACATAGTATGTTATATACATGGTAACGTATTTATCTGCACTAAGACATGCGAGTACCGTTTTACTGATCTCGTATTAATACCATTCTACCGGTAGTACGTGATACGCGTGATCGGTCAAAAGGGCCTCAAATTGTAAATTTCAGAATCTGAAAAAATAAAAAAAAATAAAAATCGATGCAAAACCATACAACCCATACAACCACTAAAAACCTCTATCATTATGGCAATTACTTGCCCCAATTCATCAGCTTCAAAATATAAAATGATAATTTATAAGTAATAACAACTAGGTGTTGCTCGCATAATCAGAGTAATTCAATAAACAAGCTCATGGCTGACAATCATACCAATTTATACATCGAGGCCAGTTTCACGCGTTACCGCGATCCTCAGAAAGTAGATCTTATTCGATAGAATAAGAATGAGATTTATTTGATTAATCTAATCAGAAATATTAGAGCCAAACATACTGTACGTAAAATATATTTGAATTAGAAACGCTTTAATTTATTCTTATAACCAATCTATAGTAAATCATATACAAGTCACTCAAACAGCAGCCTGTAACGTAATCATTAATGCAAACGAGAAATCTTCCTCTATTAATAAGCGGGCGATGGAGGGCGCAGGGAAGTGAGTCTGGTAAGGGAGGAAATGATAAAACTAAACAAAGAGCATCTAAACAGATAAAATTGAAAAAGCTTGACGTTCTTCGTGGTCGACTCCCGGGACGTCATAACGACTTTTGGAAATTTCAACCACCAACCCTGCAGCCGCTAGCAGATAGAGTCAATCATGCGCAGAGCTGGACAGCGCAGTTTCGAGCTTTTAGCTCTCATAAGCAGCACTCAGCACATCTAAACAAAGAATATTTTGTTGTTGTTTTTTATTACAAAATTCCAAAAACGTACAGAATACAACATGTCACAATTATTTTCAAATCAAATTTTGTATCTAAACCAAGAGTATTACCGCACTTTGTTTTTATTGCAACAAAATTACAAAAACGAAACAAAACACAACATGCCGCAATTATTACCTAATCAAATTTAATGTAGGAGAGCATTACATAAAAGTTTCAAAATTTGATTGTGCTTTTTATTTAATCGATAGATTGAAATTAAGCGCCGAGAAAATAACATGTTATTGATTTCTTTAATGATGCAGTGTGAATCAAAATTTACTTGGTTATAAACTATACTATTTCGATGTGTTCATATACAATATTTTGTCACACTAAGCAGGAAAGCAATTCCATTTTCTGCATGATTAACTGCGAATGAGAAAGTTGGGCGGTCAGGAAACTAAATTCAAAAAATAAACATAAATTCAAAGACACCTATGGCAAAGAATACCCAGTTAATTTAAACATCAAAAACATAAAGAAGTTCCACACACTTTGTAACTTAATACACGAAAAAAACGAATGGGAATCAATTGCATCTTGCTGATTACAGAAAAAACACAAACTTGTACCACGATATGTAGCAATATACCGTTTAGGCTTTACTGATATTGAGTTCCATGTTATTTTATTATTAAAGGTTTTCAAAAAGTATCATCATTGATCTGTTTCCGCTTGTTCGGGATGAAAAAAGGAACAGAAGGGATCAACCTCTGACTCCTTTTTTCTATGATCGAGTGGTAGTTTGTCTAGCGTTCATCGTTTCAATTTCATTTTTACTAAGGTTATATGTGAATAAAGTACGTGGAGAAACCAATTATAAAATTCAGATGGTGTAAACGCATGTGGAATCGAGTTACGAGGGGACAGTTGTTGTTTTTTATCTGGCATTCTGCTAGCGTTGTACTCCATCAAAAACCAATGAGGTAAACATTCACCTTGATCAGTTTTATACAAGTAATAGTTTTTTACTTCTGCAACACAAGACAAACCTTTATGGTTTGCACAGTGGCAGAGGCTTTAGAGAGAATAATCAATTTTTGGCTTGAGATACTTCACACAAGAAGAAGTGGCAAAACTTTACTCAAGTGAAAACCCGTGGTTTGTCCAGTTCGGCCGAGAGGTAGCTAGGGAATACTTCTGGTTCAGATGCGCTAAGGGCTACTAAATAGAGCAAAAAGCTCGAAACAACGTTGTCCAGCTCTGTGCACGATTGACTCGATCTGCAGGGTAGATGGTTAAAATTGCCACCTAACCGACAGTGGAAGTCTTTGTGACACTCCTGAAGTCGACCACGAAGAGCGTCAAGCTTTTTCAATTTTGATTTCCGTGGTCACACAGAGAGGGAGCTCTTATATTAAGAATAGCTCATGACTGCCCTTAATATAAGAGCGTAGAGTTTTTTTCACTTGTTCGTATGTGAAGTACCACAAGTGAAACATCGATTTTTCTGTAAAGCAATGGCGTATTCTCCATGCATGAGAGGCATGCATTGCATGCCTAGTAATTTAGCAAAATAATAATAATACTAATTTAAACGAGTGTAGTACGTGTAAAAAGTTAAAACAGCATCAAGCTAAGTTGCCCCAATTATAGGCATTAACTTTCAAGTCAAAGTAGCCACAAATAATCGTGCTTGATTCATTGATATCACTTTTAGCCTAGTTTCAGCATCTCGCTAAATTAAAAAAAATAATGGCAATACGCATGCAATTTCAAATTGCATTCAGCGGTTCAACACATCGCTATGTTTCGATGAGATTACAAACACAGTGAAATAGGTTTGAAAACTTTGATTGACGCACTGTTAGCTGCAAAAGTTCTTTTATAAGTCTAGTTTCTTGTTTTAGTAAAATGTAGTCCCTATTTTCATTTTAGATTTGTAACAGTGAATTGGATTAAAACAGGCCACAGACAATGCATCAAAGGCATGCAATTTTAAATATTGCATGCGTGTTGCCATTTATTTTATGTGATTCAAGCGATAAGCTAAAACGAATAACTAGGCAGTAAAACGAAATCTGTGGTAACCGGTAGGTATTAGCATTAAGTAATCTAAGCCATAAGAACAAGCTGATTAATCCGATTGATCCAAGTAAACAAGAAGTTACCGATAGTTGGTCCAATTAGTGCTTAGTTGGCTTAGTTGTAGAATTTGCACTACGGATTTGCAAAAAAGTTCTTAAGGCTATCAATAAATCTCCGGTAAGTTGTATAACTGGTTGTTTCGTTTGTGTTCTACTGGTTATTAAATAAAACTAAGCAGGGCGAGGCCTAACCATACTTGCGTTAAACCATGCGAGTGCCAGTAGCTAGTGATGGGCACAGCGGCGTTGTTCACCAGCGGCGGTACTAGCGCCGCTACTTTTTCGGTAGCAATAGTGACAGCGCCGCTGTTTTTTTAACCGAAAAAGCGGCAGTGCTGGTTTTTAAGCAAATATTCTGCCGCTGCCGCTACTGCTTATAAACTCCTTGCAAGACTTTTTTGATTCACATTTTCACACGTTTCCGCTTGGAGTCGTTACTCTCCGTTTGTTTTCACTCTGCTCTTGTTACCACGTTATTTTAGTTTAGTAGAACAACTAGGTTACCTTTTTTTGAAGTTTTGTCGTAGCTCGCATACGTGTATGCGAGTTTTATCGTATGTGGTCCTATTTTTTCTGAACCGAAATTGAACGAATAATGTGGCTAGTAGCGGGCCAATTTGAACTGATAAAACCGATTTCAATAACGCCGATTTTGAGCAGCATCTCTTTATCGAAAACGCGATAGCTACAGTTCGATAAATTGCTAAAAACTTGCAAATCGCAAAGACAGTTTTCCGCGATATTTCCTCAAAATGCTAGCATGTAGTAAAACAAATGAAGATGATTTGTAGGCTATCTGGTCGCAGACCACAGTACAGTTTGTGCACTGCAAGTAGAACAGTACAGTAACAGGCCCGGAGCCAGAGTAGTGGTTTCGAGGGGGGGAGGGGGGAAAAACTTTTGGGGGGACGCTTACGCAGCCGAAACCAGGTGCCTTTAGAATGCTTTAGCAATCTGGTGAATGTTTTGCTCCAAATCCTATGTTTTCCTCCTTTGGTATGGATTTTGCCCTCAAATTTGTGGTGAAGATCAAAAAATTAAAAAAGTTCTTCATCGCAAAATCTTAGGCTGCTTGATCACGTTCACTCAATCTGTCTTGCTGTTTCACAGAAAAAAAGGGTTTGTGGTGACCTGTTTTAGGGCAAAAGTTTTCTGGTCCTCTTATACTAGTACAGACCCGGCGCAACGGGGGGCATTCCGGGGCCGTGCCCCCCAAATGACTGCTTTTGCCCCCCAAACGAAAATTGTCCCCCCCCCCCAAGCGAGGACTGTGTCCCGAAGAAATTAACAGGCTTGGGGCTACTTGAGATCACCCGTTTTCGGTCTGAAAAAACGTTTGAAGTTTTGATTTCGGCTGGAAAATCCTTTAGAATTTCAGTGAAGACCTTTTTTTTTGGAGATCACCTGTCTTCGGCCGGAAAAACGTTTCAATTTCTGATTGCAGCCGGAAAATCCCTCTGAATTTTTGGTCTTCACCTTGTTCATTTGATCCAGACTGGGATAAATTTCTCGTGCCCCCGTGCCCCTCTCGAATTCACATAATTAAACTTCTCGTGCCCCCCCAAAATTTATTTCTGCCCCCCCCAGTCACGCTATCCTGGCGCCGGGCCTGTACTAGTACAAAAGTTTACTCTCGCTTGGGAGGCACAAGCAGTGATTTTGGGGGGCACGGCCCAAAAAGCCTCCCCCCCGTGCTTAAGTGTAGCCAAGATTTTTGATAGGGGGGGTGCCAAACCAAAAATGACATGCAATGACGTCATCAGAAGTTTTCGAAAGAGGAACTTTTTGTGGGACAAAGATATTGTGGAATGTATGATCAGAAGCTGAAGCTTGGTTGGGCACTTAACGAAGAGTTTTCAAAAGGGACAGCGCTTAAACCAAAAGTTAAAAATGAAAATATGTAAACTGGGAGACGAGAGTAAGCAAACTAGTTTACTCAAACGTATCACAGATGGAGGTTTGAGGCCGAAGCCCCTGCTGCTTGGCAATTTTTTTGCAATTTTTTGGAAAAAAAAGATATTTTAATGCCATTGGATCACATTTTGCATGTGGTCAGAACCATTTGAAAGCACTAGATTTTTAACATTTGAAAGCCAATTGAAAAAAATTAAATTTTTTCAATCCTCCTTTTACTTATACTTTGGTCAAAAATATGTTTATGATTTTGCATTTGGGGTTAAATTTTGTAAGTATTTTAGCAGTAAATATAATCCACTCGAAGATTTTCCTTAGAGGGTTTTTTTTTGACGTGAAAATAATCAGTTGTAAGAGTATATGTACGGTCAAGAGGCCTCAGGCCCCTCCATTCAAATTCAATAATTTGTTCAATGAGCATTTCTCCTAGCTTTTTTTTTTCAAAAGTATTTTTTCGCGTAAAAACTAGCGAGGTGGATGATTGTTATTAAAAACCGTACAATAGATGGTTACGCCTAATTGCCATGTTATTGCCCGGGCGGGATTTACATTGTGCGGGGCCCTTGGCACGTTGGAGATTTTCGCTGAATAAGTCTAGACCAAAAATAAAGTCTTACCATCTGAGCGCAGGGCCTTTGCTACTGTGCCATATGGTAAATCACGTCCTGGTTATTGCATTACGTTTTTAAAAAGGTTAGATGAGAGCCCGAGGTAGCAGCTTTAAGATAAAAACCCCTAATTTCTGCCAGGTTATTCATTTTAATTGATTGGCAAAAATTAAATTGAGGGGGCCCTGCCCCCTGGTCGTCAATACTATTGTTAATTACCGCTGTACACTTGTACTGTTGTACGCAAAAAAGGCTGAAAAATATTGAAACTGACGAAACAATAGGCTTTTTTGTCGCATTTTTATCATTGGTCGCATTTCAATTGGAGGGGGCGCCATTCCTGGCTGCGCTTATTTCCCGTGGCGCCGGGCCTGAGTAGTTACATCAAGGCGTGTAAAATAAATTTTGCTACAACATTTAGCATAAAACTAAGAATTGAATTTATAGGGCGCTGAGAATAGAACAAACAAATAGAACCAGGTAATAAATAAGCTTTAAAGATGACTTAGTTATGGAGTTATATTCGTAGAAAAAATACTTAGTGTAACATGTATCGCATTGAGCATCATTTTACGTCATTACTATAAAGTATCCTCTTCGACTTCGCAAAACACCAATATCTTAAACGCTCGATCTACTTTTGCGTCAAACTTTTAGTTACTTGTCTACCATTTTAGCCTGTTAATGCCGATTTTAACTTGTACCTGTATTTTAAAAGCTTGAATAATTTACTTTGGTAAATAAAGTTGAAATTTCACTATTACGTACCGTATTTGAATGCCATCGTTTTTATTCTCTTTTTTATTTTTTTGAAGTAGCAGCAGCGGCCGCTGTTTTGCATGCAAGTAGCGGCAGCGGCGCTACTTTTTCATTTGAGTAGCGATAAGCGGCAGCGCCGCTGCTTTTTTTTATCTAACAGCAGCAGCGCCACTACTTTTCAAGTAGCGGGTGCCCAGATCTGCCAGTAGCCCAGCACCATACTACGCTAACAGTAAAGTTGGTCTAATAATATTGACGTAGAAACATTAAGTGAGGAACAAAGCTGAACCAACTTGTTGAATAGCAAATGCATAGCCTACTTTCATAGCCTCTTTCGCTGGAGCCATTATAGCATATCGTAACCTGGCAACAGCCAGCAATGCTATGCAGTATTAATCAGGCTGGTAGCCTCTGGGCTAGTTCATAAACTGCTAAACCTGCCACTGTCTGCAATAACACAAGATAGACTCATAAGTGGGCACAAGTCCGTTAATCGTTAATCCGTTAATAACGAAGCTAACTTTTTCATTAACTCGTTCATCCGTTAAAAAGTTTTTTCATGTTAACGGACTAAATTAACTTCCGTTAAGTTCTGTTAACGGACTAACTTAACTTCCGTTAAGTTCTGTTAACTTCCGTTAAGGTTTTTATCGTTAATATCTTGCACCATTCATTCATCGTACCGGTACAAACGAGTTTGCACTGGTAACACTTGTTGCGTATAAGCTCGAGTTTTATAGAAAAAAGCGAAGAAAGGAGCTCTTTTTTGTGGCAAATAATAAGCTGCAGCCTCATAGGTCTATTAATTATCGCTGATCACAATTTCCAAAGATTTTCGGATGGCAGCTTCGTTTGTGCATTTGAACTTGTTTTTATCTTGAAGTTAGATTAGACTGTAAAATGTAACTTCCAAAACACAAAAAGACCACTACAGCAATAAGTATTCCCTTACAATCAGCTCAACAGCGTCAATACATGTTCTAGAAGCGAGTGAATAAGAAGAAATGTAAATTACACTCAAACTATTAACGAATTAACGGACTTTGTTAACTTCCGTTAATTAAAGCTGAAAATAGCGGATTAACGTTAACGGAGGTGTGAAGTTCGTTAACGGACTAGTGGTTAACGAAGCTAACGTTTTGCATTAACTTGCCCACCTATGGATAGACTTGTACACAATCAGCTATAATATGTGCTGGGGAAGGGAGGCCTAATTGCAGTTTAAGTTGTTTTATTGCCTGATAACCAATGACGTCATCAAAATCGATGACGTCATCAAAACTGCATACCTTTTCTAAAATGTCACGCTTCGCCACTGCTGTAAAGCCTCTGCCACTGTGCAAGCCATTAGAATTTGTCCAGTTTGGCAAAGAGGTTCCTGGGAATACTC
The DNA here is from genome assembly GCA_963965965.1 of Trididemnum nubilum. NCBI lineage: Eukaryota > Metazoa > Chordata > Ascidiacea > Aplousobranchia > Didemnidae > Trididemnum > Trididemnum nubilum. Next base: position 23,156,901 of record OZ014486.1, read on the forward strand.
TTGGTTTAGTTGTACTGAGGGCTGCTGATGAGAGCTAAAAGGTCGAAACAGCGTTGTCCAGCTCTGAAAGCTCTACGCAGATAAAACTTTTCACTGACATAATAACATAATTATTGATTAAGATCCTCTTCTTGATGACCGCGGAAATGCGTGAAACAAGCCTGCATGAAATAAAATGCTGTAATGGTCAGCCATAAGCTATTAAAATGATAATTAATTATATGTTCATTAAAATGATAATTATAATTTATCTACTCTTACTAGTTTCTTTTTCATATTTCCAAGTTGAGTTTTTTATTGTTATTTTGGGTCTGTTTGATATGCAGTATGTAGATTGTATAGCATCCATAACAACAAGGCTTACTTAAATCAAAATGCTTATTATGCTTATGATTTTTATGAGTAACTTAACCAATTTTTAGGATGTGAACAGTTTTACGTTCCCTGCCGAATTTCATATTTCGTATCAAGTCGATATCTATCCTTATCGCAGGTATGGCTAACTCCGAATCTCAAAAAAGCACAATGCAGCTTTGAACGGTTTTTACCGAAAATCAACTAATCATAAAAAAATTATAATAAAATAATAATAACCCTCCTCTCCAGCTCTAGCAGATATAGAAATCGAACTTTTATTTTTGGACAAGTCCGTCTAAGTAAACAGTGATTAATACATCTCCAAAAGCTTATAGAGAAGCATTTTTTTTTCAAAATCTTTTGAGCAAAATCTATTTCGCTCAAGTCCTGTTTAAAACTAAGCCCGTTTTAGTGTATCTTTTTAAGATTGCTAATTTGTACCGCGGACTTTCAAGGTCAAAGCTTGTTATTACGATTCCTGCAAATGTTCGGTAATTTAATTTAAAAAGTCATACATGACCGTTAGTATGCAACCAACAGGGTGATAAATTGAAAAAGAACAAATGACGATTGCATTGGTGCTTTCAAAAAATTACCACAATCAACAACTCGTTTTCCGTTTTCTCCTGCAGAACGCTCCGCAGTTAGTTACGTAGCGATTCAAAATTTTGAGCTTTGTTATCTGTTAAATGGCTTGCTAACACTACAACAACAGAAGAGCAAATAACTCAATAGTAGCAACTAAAGCAAAAAGTTTGTATTTCAGACAATTTCTAAACCCCAATGTTCCTCCTTCGGTATTTCGCGCTTTTGATTGCCATAAAATCATTATGAACAGCATGGCGGTGCCGTACAGTGAAGCGGTGTCTTTCTGCTGCGGTAAATGCTCTAAAACATTATCTCTACAGTCTACAACATCTTTTCTATAGCGCATGTAACTGGCAGCAGTGACGTTGTAATCAGCTAGAGCTAAAGAAAAAGGCAAATTGTTATATTCGCTGAGTTGGAGCGAAACTTGTGACGAGTCTGCCGGGTTCGTTTCCGCGTCATATTGCGCTCAGACAGCAACAGCTCTTTTTGAAGAAATATCGCAGCGGTGGTGAGCCGTTAGCAATACCATATCCGATTTGACCGGCCAAAGACCCCCAGCTCCAGGACCGAGCGCGCTACTGCCAAACCAACTTGCAAGCAAAAACACCTAAAGTTGTTCCCTGTAATTTCCTCAAGAATCAATCATGGAATAATGGAGTGAGCTACAATTTTATACGAATTTTCCAGCAATGATGAAATGAGAATTATAAAATAAGACATTGGTTTCCTTATTTTTAAAATGTAATGTAATAAAAATAAATCAACTTGATTTTGGTTTTAAAATTCTCATTTTATCATTACGCCAAACGTTATGTTACTGCTTTTGCTGCCGTTTTGCAGAGTTGAAAAGAATCAAATCTTTGATTATATTTGCTGCATTACGCCGAAGCGTGTAACGACTAATTAGTTTGTGCGACCCATCTCCGTGTCATTGCGCCTTCGGACAACACAGCTCATTTGGAAAAATTGTAGCCGAGGTCGCGAGCCGTTGGCAGCACTGTGTCCGAAACCTCAGACAACCCGCCCCAGAGACGAACACATTACTACTCGACCGACTGGCCGGCAGTGATTATATTTTTAAAAATCAAATCTATAGAAAAGATCTTTAGCGCCTATAGTATAGAGATGCAGTCGAGCGGTTGTATGCAGCTCAGGACTAAGGTAACTCTAGGCCCTAATTAGTTTACCATGCAGTGTTTTTATGTCATATACTTTTGTGGACAGTGAATGTGCTTTTAACTACAAATTTATTTCTACCCGTTGTGTATTTTGGCCATTGATTTATTCATAGGCGTAGCCAGGGGGGCCAGGAGCCCTTTCTCCAACTAAACTGTCACCAATGATAAAAATGTGATAGCAAAGCTTATTGTATCTTCAGTTTCAGTTTCTTTTAGCTTTTTTGCGTAGTCTGCAACAGTAATTAACAATAATATTGATGACCAGAAAGTCCGGCCCCCTCAATTCAATTTTTATCAACCAATTTAAATGTATAACCCAGGAGAAAATAAGGGTTTTGTTTTAAAAGGTGCTTCTTCCGGCCCTCGTCTAATCTTTTTATGAACGTATAATGCAATAACCAGGGCTGAATTTACTACATGGCACAGTGCCAGGAGCCCCATGCTCAAATGATAAGACTTTTTTTGGTATTCACCTATATTTGGCAACAAGATGTAGCAAAAATCCCCAAAGTGCCAGGGCCCCGGGCAATAACATGATTAGTAGATCTAATCGTACATTGTACCATTTTTCAATAACAATTCACCTCCATCTCGCCAGTTTTTACGCGACAAAATACTTTTGAAAAAAAATTAGCTAGGGGAAATGCTAATTGAACAAGTTATTGAGTTTCAATTGAGAAGGTCTTGGGCCTCCTGAGCGTACATGTACTCCTACAACTCGTTATTTTCATGACAAAACAAGAATCTCTAACGCAATTGGCAAATCTTCGAGTGAATTATTATTTAGTGCTAAAATATTGCAGGAAGCAATGTACCTAAATTCCCCCTACCTGAGCCAAATGTCGTACAATATTGAAGTTCAAAATGCAAGATATTTGGACATAAATTTTAATTAAAAGGAGGATTGAACAGTTTAATTTTTTCAATTGGCTTTCAAATGTTAATAATCTAGTTCTTTTAAAAGGCTGTAAAAACGTGCAAAATTTAATTCAATGGCATTAAAACAAGTATTTTTATACCGATCAGTGGCCGAGTAAATAGAGCGTCTGCTACTGGAGCGGTAGACTCGGGTTCGATTCCCGGTCGGGTCAAACCAAATAGTATAAAAATTGGTATTCACAGCTTCCCTGCTTGACGTTCAACAATTAAAGGAACAGTGTGAAGCCTCCACCGTGTGTGGTAGACAGTTGGGCAGGTGGTAGCTTGACTCGAAGACTGAAAGGTCCCTTCGCTGTCTCCTGGCCAATGCAACTTGATGAATAAAATGTAATTACAATTTCAATTTTTTGTAACAAATTACAAAAAATCGCCCAGCGGCTGGGGGCTATGCCCGTCTGTGACACGTTTAAGTTACACTAGTTTGCTCACCACGTCTCCCAATTCAGACATTTTTACTTTTGGTTCAATTCCTCTTCCTTTTGCAAAATTCTAGTTAAGTCCCAAATTAGGCCACGCTTTCTCATCTTCTTTTCTACGATATCGTTGTCGATAAAAAGTTCTTCTTTCGAAATTTTTTGGAAGACGTTATTGCATGTGTTTTGTGGTTTGCTCCCCCCCCCCCCAAATCAAAAACCTCGGCTACGCCTATGGATTTTGCCCACCTTGTAAGCAGGTGTTCAAACAATTTTTAAAGTTGATATGGAATCTTTGGATGAGCTTCCTAAAAGAGTCGATTTTCGTTTTAATTTTATTGTACAGTAAAAAAAATTAGGAATTTTTACCAGTTGGTAGAACTAATAGCTTTTCCAGGTATTTTGTGTGATTCATTAGCTTATTCACAACAACTAAAGTTATTGGTTGCTTTTGTAAAAAACTTGCGAATTTTGTTTGCCAAAGAGTCGAAGTTAAATAGCGTAACGACTGACTTCAAAATGTATACAATTAAGTTAGGTTTGATGTTGCAGTTAATACCAATTACGTCTTTTCTATTCTAATGTAAAGCTGATGACAAATATTTTCTTTGTTCAGATTTTGGCATACCACATTTTAACCCTTTGTTTTTCCAAATTGCGGAAGCAAGATCAAACGATACTTCTGGAACTCTGAATGTCACTGTTGTGTGGTTCCCTCCTCTTTTTCAAGAGCAAGATCCAACGTTTGTAGGTTTAATATCCCAAGAAGCAAACCTTCCTCCGATGAGTCCTGATCCTAAACGAACGGTGAGCAAACGCTGCGGCTTCTTCAAACCAAAAACACAATCATTATTTTTTTTTTTTGCCGTTTTAATTACGACAAAGTATAACGACCAAGTTTGCGAGGTCCATCTCTCGTATTTGTGCCCACGAACGCAACTTCTTTGGAAGAAATCTCACGCCGGTGATGATCTGGTCCGATTTGACTGGTCCAAGTATTGAACCCGAAAGTTACCATTCCGATATGAGACCGCAAATCGCTTGAAAAACTATCCTGTTAGTTTTCACTCGTAGTTCATACCAAGCATATAAGCTTTGGAAAATCCATGCAGATTCATGGGCGTAGACAGGGGGTGGCCCCAATAAAAATGCCACTAACGATAAAAATGTGACAAAAAGCCTATCGTATCTTCAGCTTTTTTAAGCATGTTTTGCGGTCAACGGTACACGCGTACAACAGCAATGAACAATAATATTGACGATTAGGGGGCCTGATCCCCCTCAATTCAATTTTTGCCAACCAATTTAAATGTATAACGCGGGTGAAATTAAGGGTTTTGTTTTAAAAGTTGCTACTTCCGGCCCTCATCTAGCCTTTCAATAAACGTAATGCAAAAACCAGAGCGGATTTACCATATGGCACAGTGCGAGAGGCTCCGTGATCAGATGGTGAGACTTTTTTGGTATTCACCTATATTTGGCAGGAAGATGTTGCGAAAATCCCCAAAGAGCCTAGGGCCACCAGCAATGCAAATACGGCCGGGGCAATAACATGGTTAGTAGGTATAACCGATTGTTGCACCATTTTTCAATAACAATCCACCTCTACCTCGTCAGTTTTTACGCGACAAAATACTTTTGAAAAAAAAATTAGCTAGGGAAAATGCTCATTGAACAAATTATTAAATTTCAATTGAGGGGGGCATGGATCCCGTGGCGGAGGTGGGCGCGCGCTACTTCAAAAGTAGCGCCGCTACCGCTGCTTGCCCTAAAAAGTAGCGTCGCTACCGCTACCCGCTAGTTGTCTTCAAAAGTAGCGCGCTACCGCTACTTTACCACGAAAGTAGCGGCGCCACCAGCTACTTTGAACAACGTGTAAATTTTTGTTTTGCTGTAACATATAAGTAACAGGGTATATGCTGGGATAATTAAGAAGATACATTAGATTATCATCGACTGTCTTGTGAATAGTGTAGCTGAAAAACTATACATTTTTTGAAACCAGTATATTTTGGGTTTGGGCTGACTGTTTTAAAATTTTTACGTACAGTATTTTTAACCTCATTTTATCTTAACCATAGTTAGAGTATAAAGTGACATAAATTTTATTAAGTATAAAGTGGCATATCCATTTTTGTGAAGGTAAAAGTTAGCTTTTGTTTTAAATTAGATCATTATTATTTATAACCGATCAGTGGTCAAGTGAATAGAGCGTTTTCTACTGAAGCGGTAGACTCGGGTTCGATTCCCGGTCGGGTCAAACCAAAGACTAAAAATTTGTATTCACAGCTTCCCTGCTTGACGTTCAACAATTAAAGGAACAGTGTGAAGCCTCCGCCGAGTGTGGTAAACAGGTGGGCAGATGGTGGCTTGACTCGAAGATCGAAAGGTCCCTTTGCTGTCTCCTGGCCAAGGCAACTGGGCGAATAAAATGTAATTACAATTAAGCCTATACTGTTAGACAAATCACTAAAATCAACAATGGCAATATAGAAAATATCAAGAGAACTCCATTGATAACGTACAAATGCGTCGAATCAGCTAGTGCTCTTTAAATATTTTTTTCCTGCTAAGACTAGCTTTGGTCCAAATTTGTTTTTTAAAATTTGAGCAAAACTAAATTTCGTGTTCTTACAAAAGTAATATCGGTCTTCCAACAAAAAGTATTTAGTAAATTATTAACTACGTTTTTGTGATCAAAAACACAGCGCTTGTATTATTTAGATCAGTGATTCTCAAAGTTTTTTCAAAGTGACCCAAAGTTATTGAAAAAGTCAAATGTGTGACATAAATGACCTATATTTGCGGAATGTTAGGTAAAGACCAAAAAAAAGGTCTTCACTTCAGGAATCCACAAACTTCCGCGGGTTCGATTAGATTCGTGTACCACAAGGCTTTGTATACCGCGGGTTTTAAGGTGAAGACCAAAAAAGACGTCTTCACTTCGGGAATCCGCATATTTCAGCTGGTTTACTTAATCATTTTTTATTATTGCGTTATGGCTATATGCATATTTCACCCTTTGTGGATGTCTGCAAAAAGAAACCTAGCGACCCAAAAGAATTTTCAGGTGACCCAACTTTGGGTCGCGACCCATAGGTTGAGAACCATAGATTTAGATTGCTCAAATTAAAGCTATGCTTCGTATTTTTTATTAATTATGTTTATTTATTGTTCAAACAAAAACAAACACAAACACTTAATCAACCTTGAACATTGCTATGCAAACAAACAAACAAACAAACAAACAAACAAAACAAAATTGCTTGACGGCAACTGCAAATTACTGCAACAGAACTCCGTAAAAATGCTTTCAAAGTTTTTTTTTGTTTTGTTTTGATCTTCAAGTAAACTAAACAGGTTTTGTTTATTTTTTTGGTTAAAATTGACGAAAAAGCTACTGCATTTCGATGAAGACCTTTTTTTGGTCTTTACCTAAAATTAACGAAAAAGGTTACTGCATTTCATTGTTTTCAAACCGCACCCCCAAAAAAAGTTTTTTGAGCTCCCTGCTCACAAGCACACTACTTTGGCTCCGGGCCAGCCTCTAATTGTCTAATCTGGCCGAAGCAAGTGCAAGTCTCTACTCCGGTGCCTAACTGTATTTTTGCTTTTTCTTTTTAGTTCGCTTTTTGCCAACAGACCTAGTACTACTTTATAATAATTACCTATAGTTTACGCTACTCCTATTCAAATACAGCTGCTACCGAACCACGGCCATGAGGCCATAGTTTAGTTTAGACTTTAGATGACAGTGATTACTCGTACAAATCTATTGCTGGAAATAGCAAAACGTTGTAAATTCGTCATTACAACGTCACAAACAAAGTTATGTCAGCATTCTTACCTGTACTAACAATTTTGTGAACTAAATATAACAGTTTACTAATGTATCTGTTTTTGATTTCATTAAACATATTACAATAAGCACTTGAAATAGGTAGCGGTAGTGGGATAGTTCATTTTCTAAAAGCAGCGGCGCTATCGCTACCGCTACTTGCCCTAAAAAGTAGAGTCGCTACCGCTACCCGCTACTCGGTTTCTACAGTAGCGGCGCTACCGCTACTCAAAAAGTAGCGGTAGCGGTAGCACCGCTACTACAGTAGTGCTACTACAGTATGACAAGACAAAAATCTCTAAGTAAAAATCTTCGAGTGGGTTATTATTTAGTGCTAAATATTGCTGGAAGCAATGTACCAAACTTTCCCTATCTGGGCCAAGTCACTGAAAAAATTTAACTCCAAAATGCAAGATTTTAAACGTGTTTTGGACTTATATTGTAAGTAAAAGGAGAATTGAACAATTTTTTTTTTAATTGGCTTACAAATGTCAAAAGTCTAATTTTTTCAAATGGCTTTGAACACGAGCAAAATGTGATCCAAAGGCATTAAAATAGTTATTTTTTCCAAGGAATTACCACAAATCGTCCAGCGAGTGAGGCTTCGTCCCCGGACCCCCGTCTGTGATACTTTCGAGTTACACTAGTCTACTCAAAACGTCTCCCGATTCAGACATTTTCACTTTTTAACTTTTGGTTCAAGCCCTCTCCCTTTTGCAAAATCCTGGTCAAGCGCCGAAAACAGGCCGCGCATTCTATTCCTCCATTCTACGATACCTTTATCTCACAAACCGTTTCTCTTTCGAAAATTTCTGATGACATAATCGCATGTGATCTGTGGTTTGAGCACCCAATCAAAAATCCTGGCGACGTCTATTCGTAGACTAATGATGAAATCCACATAAAAGACTACTGCTATGCATCTAAAAAGGTACCTAGCAGCACTATTGTAATTTAGAAATTGCTAACAGCCAACAAAGCTCAAATTTATGGCAATTTACCCATTTTAGCGAATCAAGCACCATAGACTACTATCAAAGACATTCAACAAAGGTGGCTGAAATCTAGTTCCTTCATAACCGGCAATTCAACACAACCAACAAGCAGCTAGTTTTCTGCCACCCTTTCTTTTCATTTATTATAATTCTGATTAAATTCTGGAATAAATTTTGCGAGAAAGCGTAGAAGGGAAAAACCTGTGGCTGAGACATGTCTTGAAACGAGGTGATTATAAAAGACCACAAATTTCATTCAAGAAAGCTAACAATCAATCATAAAACTATCGCAAAAAAAAACAGAATAAAAATACTGTGCGTGTGTTATTTCAAATATGATTCTGTAAAAAAAATTTATATCTAAACTAATAATTTTCGGAATAAGGGAAATTAGCTAATGGTAAAAATTTTAAATTCTGCTGTTCAACTGTGTAGAATGATTGGTCAGGAGGAACCAAATGTCTCTATACACCGCTCTGTTTATCACAAACGGCGGAGGCTTCAAGAATTCCTTATAATGCAGAAGTTCAAGCAGGAAAAATGAAAAAAATGCATTAGTTTTTACAAATGTAAATCTTTGATTGGACCAAGCTAGAAATAGAAATCGAACCCAAGCCTAACGTTTCCGTACTGTTTTGTATATCCACTGGAGCACTGACAAAGCAACTTTACTGCAATGTTGACAACAATTAGCTTTATTACCGAAGCATTTTCAGGGAAAAAACAAACTAATGAGAAAAACGTATTTGGCAACTCTTAGATTTTATATTATCTTGCAATTCATAAAGAGTTCAACGTTTCTCTACGAAATTAAGCCAATTAAGGTGTTTGTTGTTTAGGATGTAAAACGAATTCTCAGATTTGTTGAAACCCCGCAAGTCTTGCAGATTCCATGTTACAACGCAACCTATATGTACCAAGTTGAAATGTATGATCTGGTACCCGACGTTGACTACATCCTAACAATTTTTTCAATTTTTCCTGATGAGACCGGTGATAGATACTGCAGCAATCCAACTACTTGCAATGGCTTTTTCACGGTTACTTCTTCAGGTGGGTCAGCGCTTTAATCCTATTTCACATGGACTATTTATTTAACGCATTTTACACTGAAGGAAATCCTCCCTAACTTACCTAACGTCTGAACCGGAAGCCCCTGCATCGTCAAATTTGGCACGCATGCTGGTGTTCAGCCAAGTGCTTTTAGAAAATTGTAGTTTTGAGTTAATAAGTAACGCTCCCAACAGGGTTTTGGCAAAAATGACGTCTTTTTGCATCGACATCAGAGACAGTTTAAGTTTTGTACCCTGGTTTGCTTTTTTGAGTCTGCATCATAAATGTACAAGTCAAAATAATTATTTCACAGAAGCGTTATATGACGTCGTTTAAGTAAAACAGGGTGAAGTATCCAGCTGGAATTATGAGCGAAAAATAAGGAATAATCTAAAACATATCAACAAAAATTGACGCTCTTTAGGTATAACCACGTTTTAGTAGTACGGAATACGGAAAAATTAGTCCTGTTTGTGATTTCCTTTCATGCAAATTCTATGCATTTCTACCACGGGGATCGGTCCTCCAAAATTAACGTTGTTAAAAGAGGAAATTTAGATGCATAATGTTTACTCATAAATATTCAGCCATGTGCTATTGGACGACTATTTAACGATTACTAATACTCGTTTAACAAATACTATACATAAAGCTGCATTCACGCGGGCGACTTTTAGCTGCGAGAATCGGCATTTTTCCTTTTTTCTCTGAAATCGCGCCGGTCAGTTACCACAGGAGGAGTCCTCGAGGACATCCTTGGCCTCGAGAACGTCCTCGAAGACACATTTTGAAGTCCTTGGCCTCGAAGCCTCAAGTCCTCGAAAATTGCTTTGTTCTCGGCTCGACGACAGCACTGTTTTTGAACCCCTAAAATTTCGTTGGAAAACGCCAGAAACCTCGCGGAAAATTTGCGAAGACCTTTTTTGTATTCCTCGTTTGGAGATGGCTTGAAGAGTTTTTTTGATGACGTTTTTTTTGAAGATCGCCTGAAAAAAATTTTGGAGACCTTTTTTTTTGGAGAACACTTGCACCTGTGTCCTTGGTCCTTGGCCTTGGTCTCGAGCATTCCTGTCCTTGGTCTTGAGAGGGTCTGTTCTCGGAAGGGCTGTCCTTGACCTTGGCCTCGGATTTTTTTTGTGTCCTTGGCCTCGAGCCATGTGTCCTCGACTACACCTCGGCCAGTTATACGGCGCACGATTCGCGTAAAGTTTTGTCTGAGAGACATCGCCAGACACGCCCATAAAAATCAAATCGCAGCAGTCACTCACACGTGTGAGATTTTAACGTGATGCTCGCCTACGATTGCAACTCAGAGAAGTCACTCACACCAGTCACACGTTGCGACTGTCTGGCAGTGATTCTCGCAAAATCGATTCTGCGGAAAAGTCGCTATTGCACTGTTTCACTAATACAGTGCGAGGTAGTTTCGAAGCGCGGCTTGCTGGTTTTGACTTTGCGAAAGCCAGCTGCTGCAAATACTGCAACTTCAAACGCGCCGCTTGTCAACTTTTGCATTAAAAACAATCACGCTTCAGAATTTTTCGAGTTTTTTTGAAAAAAAAGAATATATACGTATATACATTATACACACAATATACATGCACGTATGTAGCCAACGCAAGTGTAAACGGATTGCAGTGAATGCAATTTAGCATAGATGGAGTCGAGGACACAACGTTTGAGGCCAAGGACCGACTTTTCGAGGACAGGACCTCTCGAGGCCAAGGACAGGAATGGTCGAGGCCAAGGACAGGAATGGTCGAGGCCAAGGCCAAGGACTGAGGACACAATTTTTCTAAATTATTGTCGGTAAATTTTCAATCATTTTTAAGCGCAAAAGTGCATGATAATGCATTTCGTTAAGTTTTTGGTGATAATTCGAAAATAATAGTTTTTTAAAATATTAACGAATGCCGTTTTGAAGTTTTACACGTTAGCAGCTCGTCTTGATTTTGCACCGTAGTGGTGTCGTAGTAATGAAACAAGGCAATTACCGTGAATGGAAATATAGCCAGTACTTAAATTGTAGGAGGGACGCTTCCCCCCATTGAGATTTGGACTACCTCTCGGAAAATTAAGCGTCCCTCCATCATACAGGATAGGCGGAAAAGACCTTTTTTTCTAATTTGTTTGGTCTTTATTCGACTGAGATGGTCAAATATCGTACAAAAAACATAATATTGCACGATAAAAGAAATGCCGCACAATAAAACCACATACAATAAAATTGTCCAATAAAACCTTTTTGTTTTGATCTTCATTTCAATTAGGCGAATAAAAATCTCAACAGAATGCGATTGTTTTTGTTTTTCTTCTGATTTCGGGGCAAACTTCACACCAAGTTGCTGCCACATTGCGAATGCATCTGATCAGTCTGCTAAAGCGTCCCATCATGCAATACTTCACAGTTTAAATGCTGAATATAGCTAAATTATAAACGTAAAAATGGACAATTTTAGGGCCATAATTTCATCAGTTAAGGCCCCGATGCAAACGTCTACTGATATATGGATCGCGACGTTTTTAGTAGTTTCCTAAACGCAAACTATATTCCTTGATTAAACCATTTCTTTTCACGAAATTTTTCAAAAATTATTGTCTAAAAATATTTCAAAATACTGTGAATTTATGTTTTTAATATGATTTGAGGTACCGTACCGTAAAGGTTATATTTGTCAGCTCAAAAGTTTTGGCGTCAAACAAACAAGGGGATTTTGGGGCGAGGGTATTATCCTCATGCCCCCGTTAAACAATTTTAGTGATTTTTTTTGGAAAAAAATGGCACTTTTTGTGACTTTAAAAAAGATTACACATTCAGATTTTCAAAGCAATTTGAAAAAAGGTAAATGCTAATTTAGAAAATTTTTCGTTTTCTAACAATTTCCCAACTCTAATTTATGCCAATCTTTTCTTTACATTACAGTGCATTTTGTCTTTCTCACATCTAATGCCTGCCAATGAATGAGCGCGAAGGTTTTGGCCGCCAAAAAACACTTTGTTATATTTAACATATGGTATTTAATTACAAAAAACCTGAGGATCCTGGCAAGGTCGTATTAAGGAGGAAGGCATTGGAGGCATTTGGTGCGTGCCCCCTTCAAGAGGTTCACAATTGTCGAAACCGAAAAATAATAAACCCTTAGTTTTTTTCGAAAAACGCCCAATTTTTTGTAGAAGCTTGTAAAAAAATGTACTAAGTACTCTTAACATTCGAACAGTTATAGTTATGTTTATTTTCAAGCTTACAGTAATTTCTTAATAATCCTTTATGCCGTGTTTTTTGCGGCAATTTTCAACACACAAATTGTTCAGTGGACGTGGTTTTGCCCCACAGACCGCTTGCCAGTGATTAGAATTATTCTTTCTTATCCCAAAACAAAATTTTTGCGCTCGCGTATTTTCAGAACAAGTTGACGTTTTCAAGATACGTTTTGTTAGTTATATCGAGATGTACTAACAAAATTACTGTAACATATCAAAATGCCTTCCCTGGTTATGCTGTATTACATTTCATTATCACACACACAGTGCCGTCGCCAGAGCAAATGAAGTGAGGGGGTACTAGCCAAAAGTGGGGGAACACTAAAATTTGCGTATAAAAACTGATCTTCAGATCGTACGGCTACAATTATGCGAATTTTAAAATAAGGCCGGCAGCATTTCTTCGCTCGTTTCATCCGCGGCCCATAGTCGCTTGAAAAATCTGTCTACAGCAGTGAATGCTACCACACGTGCAACCAGGATTTTGCTGAGAGGGTGAACCAAAAGTAAATTTTTTTTTGCACAAAAACTGTCTGATTTAGCCCCCATGCTGAACAAATTAATGAAACTCAAGCGTGTCACAGACGGGACATAGTCACTAAAAATTTATTGACTGGAAACGGGGCCTGGGGCGGAGCTCCAGCCGCTTGGCAATTTTTGCGATTTTGCACCAAAAAAATAGCAATTTTAACGCCATTTTGATAACATTTCGCACTTTCTGAAGCCATATGAATAACTCAATTGCTGAAATTCAGAAGTAATTTCAAAGAATTAAATTGCTTAGTACTTTCAAATTCCTCCTTAGTTCAGGTCAAGTCTAAAATACGTTTAAACGCTCGTATGTGAAGGTTTAATTTTCAAAGTAAATTGGCAGAGTGGACTTAAGCCCTTTCACTCTGGTTGCGCCACTGACTGCGACCTCAAAATCTTGAGTGTGCTCTAAAAATCAAAACAGCTGGTCTTTGAAAAAATAATGCATCACGTATTGTTTAATGTCATAATTACAAACGAACTACCAGTAACAATTCTACAGGCTTACATCTCTCTTTCGCGACACACCCGTAAAGGCATGTAAATAAGACGGTATATTGTGTCAGATTTATGCGACACAGCAGTTGGTTGACAGCAATTTCGCAAAGAATCGAGAAAACGTCAAAGGACAATAATGTTTGAACGCAATTATTCCTTTTTCCATCATTGTGTGTTGTCTTGTCATTGAATGATGTTCCCAAAACAGTATTTTGAGTATCCCTAAGTGGGGGGCATAAGCATCAGTTAGGTGGGCACGGCCCCTCTTGGCCCCCTCGTAGCGACGGCACTGCACAAACATACTTTGTTCCAAATTCATGCGCAGAATGGGCAAGGTCATGTTTTTGCATTAGCAACTCAAAATCGTTTGTCCGGATCCCGTATTCCTTGTTATGACTCTGGATGGCTTTACTGTAGTGCTTTCCCTTTTGTACTGCCTGCACCGGAAGTATTAGAAGAAATAAAAACAAACATTTTCTGCTATCCGTTTTGTCTCCTTACATTCCGATTACAGCTTTCACACAATGCCATTTAAAATAAGTTTTAGTATGATTTGGCTTATTTGGCTATCACATTGCATTATTTTTCAAATAAGAAAAAGCAACAACGAATTGACATCCTATCAGATATGTTCTCTTTTATTTGTTTTTTTTTTTTCGTTTCAACCAATCAAAAAATAATGCTGTCCTCGAGCCGAGGACAGGGCATTTTTGAAGAACTGCAGGCTTCAAGGCCAAGGACTTGAGCTTCAAGGCCAAGTCCAAGGACTTGAAAATGTGTCCTCGAGGACGTCCTTGAGGCCAAGGACGTTCTCAACGGCTCCACCTCTACAATATAGTAGCTAATTTCATTATAACTTGAAATGAAGATGCAAGGTAAAAGATGAAGCAGCAAAGGCTCCGTGCTGCTCGTGCAGGCCAGCAACCTGCAGCGCATGCACTTGCTAAATGGTCAGCAATTAAGTATAGTGCTGAGGATGACTTATTATGAACAGTGCAAAAGTACGCCAATGACTTCAGGTCAAAACTCACTCTTGGCGTAATTCCAGTTCAAAAGCGCCATAAAACCACTAAAATTTTAAGAATGGTGCAACTGAAATCGAGATTTAGAAACAGCATTTTCATGAAATTAATGTTTAATTGCAATGCGGTGCAGCCGGTGTTTTTCCGCTAACTGGGTCATTTTAACTGCAAGAGATACCTGTAGGCTACGAGCAATCTCGGGGCAGAAAAAAAGCAAACGCTAACAGTTTTTAGCTAACAAAAACCAGTGGATGGTATTTGGATACAAGATGCAGGACCCAACGATTCTATTTGAATAAGACACCCCTGATGATTCCCATTACGAGTGAAACAGACTAAAGGGTTTTAAATTTAATTTTTGACGTGTATACTGCGTTATGTAATGATAATCGCTCTGGCCTACGCTGTTGAGCACTTTTTCAAATCGATTGAATTCAAACTCCACTCATCAAGACGACAATCATGAAGAAAAACACCGGCGACACTGCATTGTAATTAAACATTAATTTCATGAAAATGCTGCTTCTAAATCCCAATTTCAGTTGCACCATTCTTAGAATTTGAGTGGTTTTATGGCGCTTTTAAACTGGAATAACGCCAAGAGTGAGTTTTGACCTGAAGTCACAAAGGTATTTTTGCACTGTTCATAAAAAGTCATCCTCAGCACTACAGTATACTTAATAGCCGAGCGTTTTAGCATGTGCATGCACTTCAGGTAGCTGGCCTGCACGAACAGCACAGAGTCCTTGCTGCTTCATTTTTTACCTCGCATCTTCATTTAAGTTATAACGAAATTAGCTGCTAAATTGCATTTACTGTATTACGTTTGCACTTGCGTTGACTACGTACGTGTACATATATTGTGTATAAATTTTGAGAAAGGATAAGGCAAGAGTCATACTCAAGAGATTCCTAAACCGAGAGTGCTCAAACCACTAACTAGGTGAGCGTAAATCAAATTCAGCTAAGGGGGTGCAGGACAAGAGCACTTGGGACATTGTTTCACAAACTGAACAATGATTTAATGACAATATGACAGCAAGTGGATTTGAGCCGTCGCGACGCGTTTCGTCCTTGCTCAAGGGGCTCTCCAGGCGACAAAGCTGGACAAAGGTCAATTTTGTTCTAGTATTAGCCAAAACAAAAGAAAAAAAAAATTGAAATCGGCCCCCCTTTTTTTACCGTTTCTAGGCTATATGTCTTCCAGTTCAATATGGCTACCCCAAAACTTTTCGCCTACAACTTACCAACCACCATTACCCAGTGGGCTACTAACTCGCTACTCGAAACCTTCCAAATTTACCACTGATAAAATCTACAACTTGTTTCCGAAATCTACAAGCTTTTTTTCTTTTGTTTTGGCTAATACTAGAACAAAATTGACCTTTGTCGCCTGGAGAGTCCCTTGAGCAAGGACGAAACGCGTCGCGACGGCTCAAATCCTCTTATTGTCCTATTGTCTTTAAATCAGTATTCATTTTGTGAAACAATGTCCCAAGTGCTCTTGTCCTGCACCCCCTTAGCTGAATTTGATTTACGCTCACCAAGTTAGTGGTTTGAGCACTCTCGGTTTAGGAATCTCTTGAGCATGACTCTTGTCTTAGCCTTTCTCAAAATTTGTATTCGCTCACTTTCTGAATTTGAGCACTCTGAGATAGTGCTATGTGGATAGAAATTTTAATTAGAATAACGTTGGGGTCTCTTATTAAAATTTTCCATTGCGTGGAGCTCCGTACGTAATGTTTTGCGACATTTTGCATTTTTTGACAGTAATGGGCTATTATTCGGTTTTAATTCCTATAATTGATATTTCAAATTTAACTTTATGCAGACCAAATTTGCAATTTTAGCAGTCGGTAGTCCTATAGCTCATAGATTTTGGAAACAGGTAGTAGATTTTATCAGTGGTAAATTTTGAAGGTTTCGAGTAGCGAGTTAGTAGCCTACTTGGTAATGGTGGTCGGTAAGTTGTTGGCGAAAAGTTTTGGAATAGCCATGTTGAACTGGAAGACATATAGCCTAGAAACGGTAAAAAAAGGGGGGCCGATTCCAATTTTTTTTTCTTTTGTTTTGGCTAATACTAGAACAAAATTGACCTTTGTCCAGCTTTGTCGCCTGAAGAGTCCCTTGAGCAAGGACGAAACGCGTCGTGACGGCTCAAATCCACTTGCTGTCATATTGTCATTAAATCATTGTTCAGTTTGTGAAACAATGTCCCAAGTGCTCTTGTCCTGAACCCCCTTAGTTGAATTCGTTTTATATTGTGTATGTATATATCTTCTCAATCGCTGTACGGCCTGCCGTTTCGGGGTTTGTCCCTTTATCAGCAGCGAACAAAGAGTATACTTGTTGACTGAAAGACAAAGAGTCTTAAAGCCTGTACGAAAATTATCACTTTTGGTAAATTTTGTACCAAGCGAGAGTGCTCGACCTGACCAAATCGCAGATCTGATCAAGGAGATATGTGATCAAGGCAGGCCGTACAGCGATTGGGAATATATAGCTCCTTGATCAGAAAAACACGACAACAAGCTCCAAATCTCGAAATAACTATTGATTCTTATAAAATTTCTGTAGCAGAGTTAGTAAAATATTTAGGTATTTATCTTAATAATAAACTAACTTTTGGTCCCCATATCTCTTATCTACAATCAAAACTTTCTCGTTCAATTGGAATAATATCTAAAACAGTGATGTAGTCAAGACCCTGATGGTCGAGACCAAGACCAAGACTTGCAAAAAATTCGAAACCAAGACCCGAGACCAAGACTTGAAAAAATTTTCGAGATCGAGACTCCGTGAGTTTGTTCGAGACCGAGACGAGACTTCGAGACCCGAGATTTTAGAAGCAAAACTTATTCGTATTGACTATTGACAACCCTTTTCATGGTTTTTCCTTACACAAACGGCCAATAGCAATACGGTAGAACGACCATAAACCAAAAAACGAACTTGGGCCACGGGCTATTCACAAGCACATGAAGAGATGACGGCGTAGCTCAACTGTCGAGCGCCCGTCTTTAAAGTAGAGAAATTGCAGTTCGATGCCATCGTTCGATTCATATAAAATGCATCTTAAATTTGCTTAAGTTTCATTACCAAACTGCTCGTGGACCAATCTAGAGGAATTCGATTTTGAAGCGAGTTGCTAAATCGCATTAAAATAAAAGCTTTCATAAACTTGCGACTTAGTGCACGGGCATTCAGCAACACTGCGCCAAAGAAACATCGCAGCGGGGCGAGACGTTAGCGACACTGCATCCGATTTTGACCGGACCAAGAATCGAAACGCAGACCTCACGCTCCGATGGCGGTGTCTTTATCTACTAACGCTGACCGGTCGTTTAAATTTAAAATAAAGCGGGCTTGCTAAAGCAGTTGCATTCAGATAGTTATTTTACTGACAAGAAGGCTGTGGTGGAATGTGCGATTGTGTTTTCATAAACGAGAGATCAAGATAAATGATTCAGTAACGTAGTGGTCCTAGTCAGAGATGAAACTGGTCAGGATTTTCTCGACCCGACCGGTAAATTTCAAAATTATCGCCGGTTGACTGGCCGGTCGACCGGTTTCCGACCGGCCCGGTCGGCCGGTTTTTTTACAGAAGGTTTTTGTTCACTGTTCAATGTATCTAATGAAAAATTTTCAAAAGGGGGGTGGCATGGGTGAGGTGTTAAAATTTGTGACTTTGGACGGGGTCTCAGAAAAAAAGGCAAAAAAACTTTTGCTTTTTTTGCAAAAATGACTCAATTTTAAGACCTTTTTTGGTTAAGTTTCCGTTTGAATGACCTGTTTTGAGCAGCGCAAAACGTGCACAAAATAAGCATAAAAAGCACTGGAGGGCGCAAGCTAAATTATAAACGTTCTTTCCAATGATATTTTGCAAAAGGCCAAAAAATAAAGTTACAATTTTTTAGCTATTGGTGACAGATTATGTGCAATTTGCCGAGCAGCAAACACTAAACTTTTTTTCGGCAGTGCTGCCTTTGCAGTTACATAATGTAATGAAGCCGATCATCAATATAACATTTATTAATATACAATTCACAAACTTATAGGCTTTAACAAGCTATAACATAACTACATCTACAATAAGCAAAATAGCAAAACATATTGTAAAACTCATAGTACGGTTAATAAACATTGCAACTTAATACACAGGCAATACTGTTCTAGCTATACTGCAAACCTACTGTCAGTTAAACTGCACAGTGGCAACTACTTTTCAAGCAAAATGTTTACGTTTTACGCAGAGATGAAAATGCAATTAAGATTACGAAATAACAAAAAAGCGTTGCTGGCGTTTTAACGTAATACAAGACTACCAAATTAAACCATACACTTTACCACAATCACCCCTTCTTAAAAAGATACTGGGTCTCCATAACGTGGCGGGGGTACTCCTTTATTAGCTCTTGTAGACCTACGAACAGATGGAGAATTACTTGGAGTTTTGTGCAGGTCCTTCACTGGCGATTCAGAACGACTATCAACATTACAATCAGACACAATAACATTGTCAGCATTAGACACAGTTGATTTATCAAGCTCCGATGATGACTCTTCAAGAGAAGAATTGTCAATACTTTTATCACTATCATGAGCGTCAGCTAACGCCGGATAAGGTGCCAAATCTTTCAAAGATACAGTAGACTCACGTCCATCAGGAAATCGTACCCGAGCAAATGAAGGATTTGCCTCAGTTAATTCGACTTTTCGCACCAAGTCATCATTCTTATGTGTACGCACAAAATTACGCAGCAATACAGGTCCCGGCTCAGCAAGCCAGCTTGGTAGTGTAAAACCACAGCACGATTTTCGGTAGAAATTGAAAAACAACTCATGCGGTGTAGCATTAGCACTGGTGCAAAGCAATGATCGTTGAGAATGCAATACTTCAGGCAACACAAGTTCCCATTTAGCAATGTCCAAATCGCGAGATTTTAGTGCCAATCTAATCGTCCGCCATATTACACCAATATATCGTTCAACCTGCGAATTACCAGTGGGATGATAAATAGAACTATAGCTGGTGGCAATACCCAGACCGGTTAAGAACTGCTTTAATTCATAAGATCTGAAATAGCTAGCATTATCAGAATGAACACAACTTGGAACTCCACACATAGTAAACAAATCATTTAAGCATTTGATTACAGTTTGAGCATGCATATTAGAACACGGATAACAAAAAGGAAATCTCGAAAACTCATCAACAATAACTAGTAAATACACGTTTCGGGTAGTGGAAGGCAACGGTCCTTTAAAATCAATCGAAATCCGTTCAAAAGGCTGAGTGGCCTTAATCAAAGTGCCCTGACTTAAATTATAAAACTGCGGTTTCAGTTCCGCACACGTTGGGCATGACGAACAAACTTTCTTCACATCTTCCACGGAAAACGGAAGATTTTTAGAGCGCACGTAGTGTGACAACCGCCTATCCCCAGGATGGCACATATTTTCATGCAACTCTTTTAGATCATAGTGATTTGTAACAGCACAAGTAACACGAGTTAATGCATCAGGAGCTACATTTTCAACTCCAGGCCTGTATTTTATGGTGTAAGAAAAGGATGCTAATTCTAATCGCCAACATTGAATTTTGTTGTTTTTGATTTTGGTGCGTTTTCGGTTGTCCAGCATAAACGCGACCGATTTTTGGTCCGTTATTAACGTAAAATGTTGCCGAGCAAGTAAGTGCTCCCATTTACGAATAGCCTCTATTATGGCCGTCGCCTCTTTCTCAACCGCTGGGTAGTGCTTTTCGCCTCCACGGAGTGTGCGAGACATAAAGGCGACCGGTCGGCCACCTTGGTTTAGTGTAGCAGAATAGCCGCTTCAGAGGCGTCGCATTCCACAACAAATGGGCGATTTTCGTCAATTGCTTGCAACGAGGCTTTAGCGATTTCTTTCTTCAAAACGTTAAATTCTTTGAGTGCATTTGCATGTAAAGGAAATTTCTTTGCAGTTTTGAGATGGAGAATCTTGTCAGAAAAGTTCATCACCCATTTTGCGTAGTACGAAAACAAACCACGAGCTCGTTTTAACGCTTTTGCATCTTTGGGTGGAGGCAGTTCTAACAGTGGGCGGAGCCTGTCTGGGTCAGGTTTGATTTGCCCATTTCCCACACAATAGCCAAGAATGTTAATCTCGGTGACAGACTCAACAGTCTTCGATTCATTTAGCGTCACCCCATGCTTTCGAAATGCATCAAACAAGGCTTTGACGTTCGTATCATGCTCTTTCCGATTCCTACCGGCCACAGTTACATTGCCTAAATATGGAAAAGTGTCCTTCAGTCCAGAGTTTGTAACAAGCTCATCCATTTTTCTCTGGAATTGTGGTACCCCATTAGTTACGCCAAATGGAATTCTGTTAAATTCAAAGAGTTTTCCACAAGCTTCGAAGGCAGTATAAGCTTTGTTGCATTCCTCAATGGGTAGTTGATGATAGGCGCTCTTGAGATCGTACGAAGAGAATATTTGGTATGTAGACAACTTGTTTACAAGGTCCTCAATACGCGGCAGAGGATATGCATCTAACTGCGTATACAAGTTAATCGTTTGAGAGTAATCCACACAAAGTCGCTTCTTACCGGACTCGGGGTTCTTCATTACTAATACTTGTGCGCGCCACGGCGAGTTGCTGGGACGGATTACTCCTGTTGATTGCAGCCGCTCAATTTCATCAACAATAAAATTCCGGTCCTCAACATTGAAACGACGGGACTTAGTTGCAATCGGGCGACACTCCGGAGCCAGGTTGTTGAACAGATTAGCAGGCTTAACATCAGATGCCGCTACTACACTTAAATGTTGATTTTTCGATACTACAAGATCAGGCTTTGAACCATCGTAGTGAATGACCACACGCTTGTGTTGTTTCTGAAAATCTCCGCCCAAAAGCAGATCTGCGCACAAATCTTTAAGAACTCCGAGGGCAATTTGTTCATATTTCTTGCCTTGATTTGTCAAATCAACTACACAATGTCCCACAATCTGACCTCGTGTGCTGGAAGATGCTAACGATATCTCGTCTCGACAAGACTCAATGGGTAAGTTTATAGTCTTTGCAGTAACATCGTTAATAAAGCTCATGGAGCTACCGGAATCAATTATAGTAGACAGTTCGTGTCCTTGAACAAATGATTTTATGGTCGAATATGACAGACAAGACGGAGCAGTCTTGATTGCACACATCTGCTGAGAAGATGAAGGGGACGCTGCTGCAGGAGAGCGTTGACTTTTACAGCACTTGGAAAAATGGCCCCTTTTTTGGCATTTAAAACAAAGAGCATTTCGAGCAGGACAATTTCTTCGTAAATGTGGTGACTTACTTCCGCAAAAACAGCAAGGTTTCTTTGGTTTCGAAACGAAAGCGGTATGGTCTTTTTCATCAGATGAAGATGAGTTTTCATCACTATTGTGCGTAGGAACTGCCATCGCTTGAGCACCTTTCAACGTATCATACGCTTGAGAATGTTGCTGAGCTAAGTCGAGAGAGTTGGCTTGAGTAAACGCAGTGTCTAAGTTTAACTCTCGATTTTCCAAGAGTCTTTGACGAATTGCACTGGACAGTAGGCCGTTGATGAAGGCATCACGGACGGCCTCTTGGCGATGGACCTCAGCCGTGACAGCTTGAAATTCGCAGTTTTTACTTAAAGATTGTAACTTTTGAAGAAATTCGCTAAGCGTTTGACCAGGCTGTTGTTTCGCCGTTGCGAGTCTGTGTCTGGCAAACATTGTATTTGGAGTTTTAACGTACAGAGCTTTTAATGTGGCGATAGCCGCGTCATAAGACTCCGAATCTTCGATGTAATCGAATACTTTATAATCAACGCTGTTTGTCAGAATTCTCAACTTGTTAATAGCTGGATCCCCGTCTCGTCTCTCTTGCTCTAGTGACTCCAAATAATTGTCAAAGGTTCGCGCCCAGTGCTTCCATTGCTTAGCAGCATCTTGACTGTTAGGATCCACACTTAGTCTCTCAGGTTTCATAAGTTTTCTCATTATAGCTTGTTAAATTGTAATGAAGCCGATCATCAATATAACATTTATTAATATACAATTCACAAACTTATAGGCTTTAACAAGCTATAACATAACTACATCTACAATAAGCAAAATAGCAAAACATATTGTAAAACTCATAGTACGGTTAATAAACATTGCAACTTAATACACAGGCAATACTGTTCTAGCTATACTGCAAACCTACTGTCAGTTAAACTGCACAGTGGCAACTACTTTTCAAGCAAAATGTTTACGTTTTACGCAGAGATGAAAATGCAATTAAGATTACGAAATAACAAAAAAGCGTTGCTGGCGTTTTAACGTAATACAAGACTACCAAATTAAACCATACACTTTACCACACATAAAGATAAATAAGAAAAAAATAACAGCGAAAGATAGGTAACAGTAAAAACATACGAACATCACAATACTTGTATTATTGCACCCAAAAACATTAAAATGATGGAGCAATAACATTATCTGATTCGAAACTTATGTCACTAACAGCGTGAAAAAAATTAATAATATTCTTAACAATTATAGGCTGCTTCACTAACAGTTTGAGAAGTATGAAAAGGATCTATTGCAAAACATTATGTACTGGAAAAGGTTTTTAGCTCCACAGATTTATATACGGACGGAACAATTAATATAAATCTCTGTGGAGCTAAAAACCTTTTCCAGTACATAATGTTTTGCAATAGATCCTTTTCATACTTTCTCAAACTGTTAGTGAAGCAGTTACTTGTTACGAATATCAATAATTTTTTTCACGCTGTTAGTGACATAATTTTTCAGTATTCCTTTTTTCACGCTGTTAGTGACATAATTTTCAATATTATATAATGTTATCGCTCCATCATTTTAATGTTTTTGGTTATAATAGTACAAGTATTGTGATGTTCGTATCTTTTTACAATTAACTATCTTCTACTGTTATTTTTTCTCATTTATCTTTTCGTAAGTGCAAAGGCAGCACTGCCAAAAATTGTTCTCAAGAAGCTTCCCGGTTTGGGAAGCGAAACGTCAAACCAATAAAAAAGCTCATCGGTAGTACGAAGTCGTTATGAATAACTACCCAATGAACGCAATGCGTTTGTTATTTTCATTGAAAACACTAAACTGTTATGACATTGGCTAGAAAACATTCGAAGTATGATGTGCCCCAGCAATTTGTACAAATGCTGCTACTTCAGAACAAGCCATGGTTAGTTAGATATAAAAAAATAAGAGCTTGTCTTTCTTGCCCAGTGTAAAGTGTGGTAAATTTAAGTCGAAACAAGCTTTTCAAAGCGGCAAGATTTTAGCATATAGTAAAAAATCTGAAATCTGCGCCACTACTACCCTTAAGCTGATTAAAATGATGCTAAAATGCCAGGTAGCGCAAGCCTCCTCCACATACATGCTTTATTATAATCTGATTACGCAATTTTAACGTATATTTTGCACTTTTTTGCTTTGTGCGATGGCCCAAAGTCGGGAGGCATGGTACAATACTACCACCCTAAATACGTCCCTGGAGAGTGCATGTCTTAATGGTCACAGCATATTAGTCACAGCTTGAAACCATTCAACAAGTGTTTTCGAAAGGTGCGGTTTGTTATTACTGATTTTTTATAAATATATAAGTATATTTTGGCTGGTGCTTAGATGTCTTTTAGTTGCCAGAAAGGAGAATTCGACCGGTTTTTCAACCGGCTTGACCGGCCGGTCGAAGAATCTCGACCCGACCGGCAACCCGACCGGCCGGTTGACCCGACTGGTTTCCATCTCTGGTCCTAGTACACGGCAAACACCGTAATGTATACAACAAATACCTGAGTTACGGTATTATTTCTTATCAAGACTTTATTTCTCCAATACCGCCCTAAAAATCTTTAGGGGTCACGCGTCTTCCCCATTCGGTCGCCCATGTTTATACCCCAGGTTTATACCTCAAGCTATTTTAATCTTCACTGGACCTAATTGTTACTCCAAATGTTTGATATTTACAAAAAAGCAGTGGTAAAGTAGACTTAAGTTCATCATTCTGAGTCTGCAATCTTAACTGTATCATATTACGAAAGATCTGTTCAACAGAATGAGACTGAAAACAATGACTTTGAGGTCTGAGCTGTCCTGATTAACCTTCCTTGACCAAACCTCATTGCACTGCAAAGCTACTACCTCAAACTCGGTCCACGTGCAAGGAACCTGAACGAGAAAAAGGTTTAGAGCATTTACTACCAGAAAGCAAAAATGTAGACAGCGGCAATTAGCACCTTCAACAAAGATCAACATCAAATAATACCGCTTAAGCGGCTTCTTCCCCTCCAGACTGTTCTACATCACACCTTTCATAAGTAAATAACAAAGATAATAATGAATAACAGGTCGAGCAGTTTTCTCCCACGGCTCTACCTGAGTTTTTTCGAACCTCAAGTACAGGGTGTCCCATAATATGTGGAACCCATAAAAACTGTAATAACTTTTAAAATACACGTTATATTTAAAAAACAAACGTATTTTCTGAAAGGTTGAGAAATAACAATTAAAAACATTAGTAATTAATATCAACAGCTCAGTTTGTTAGTTTATTTAAGCACATGTTCCAAATGGCCTCCATTTTGCCTCAGGCACATGTTAATTCTTCGAGCTAAATTGTTTATCACTTTCACATATCCTGCTGTTTTGATTTTCCGAATCTTGGAAGTAATGGCTTGCTTTAGTTCAGCTATTGATGTTGGGTGGTTTTCATAAACGGTATCCTTTAAAAATCCCCATAAATAGAAACCTGGTGGGTTCAGATCAAATGAGTGCGGAGCCCACTCAGGATCGCGGCGTCTGCTAATCAACCTCTCAGGAAATCTTTCATCAAGCCATTGCACAGTGAAGTTTGCCGTATGAGGTGTTGCTCCGTCTTGCTGAAACCATTGAATTTCTTTATTGATGCCACTACGAGATCTGATTTTTGCGTAAAATTTCTTAAGAACTTCAATATAGCGTTTCTTTGTAAAACTTCTTTCGAACTTGAATGCAGTGTAGGCGTATGGATTTTGTTTGGCTTCTTTTAACCAATTCTCTAACGGCGTTCAAATTCTGTTCTGTTCTAGCCTTGATTTTCTAATTCTCTAACGGCGTTCAAATTCTGTTCTGTTCTAGCCTTGATTTTCTAATTCTCTAACGGCGTTCAAATTCTGTTCTGTTCTAGTCTTGATTTTTAGGCCACTTCTAGTGGTTATCTTCTTACTGAGCTTATTTACTGTTCTTTTTGCTTCAAAGTTTTTAACCCACCGATAAATTTGACTTTTCTGAGGAATTTTATTGAAATCAAGCTTTCACCGATATTTGGCTTAAACAGATTTGAAAGATTTTGTCTCCAAATATGTGCTCCAGCAAAAAGTTCTTTGTTTGGTTGTCCAAGACATTTTGGTTTCGGTTTTAACTTAGTTTTAATTGTTATTAATTCAACAGCTTAAATCTAAAATATTAAAGCAATTAGTGTTAAAATTTTCAAGTTATTGACAAATATGTGGGTTCCACAAATTATGGGACACCCTGTATCTCCCACTGAGTAGCCAATTATCAAAAATTGAGGTTTTATTGCAAAACTTTGTTTCTCACGATCTGAGTTTAAAAACATTGACGGAAATAAATCAAAATTGCCCAAAATGAATAAATAAAGGAGATTGTTGGAAAGCAATTAAAAAGGTGTTAAGACCTAGAAAGTCAATCGAATCTTTGTTTGCGTTGCTTGCATTAAATAATTAAATTCAAAATTTTACTACTACGCCTAACCAAGATTTTGAGTCTCGAGACTTCTCATATTTCGAGACCATAATTTTTCGAGACCAAGACTGAGATCGAGACTTGAAGTTCAAGTCGGAGGCGAGACCGAGACGAGACTTTCAAAAATGTGTCTCGAGACCGGTCTCGAGAACTCCATCACTAATCTAAAATCAAATACTGTGTTCCTGATAGAGTACTTCTTCTGCTATATTTTGCATTATTTCATTCCCATGTAACATACGGTTTGATCATCTGGTACAGTACTTATAAAACTGTTCTTCTCTGGCGCTCTAGAATTATAAATGCATGACTGTAAACCTTTTTTTGTGTGTGTGTGTGTGTGTGTGTGTTTCTTTTTTTTTTTCTTCGTTTTCTATGAGCGCTTTTGCGCTTGACACAATTAGATAAATTAAACGTACACTTTCAAGATTAGTAAATTACAAAATGGAATCATCAAAATTATAACTAAATCAAATCCACGTGAAAAAGTTCTTCCTCTGTTGAAAAAGCATGGTACATTGACTTTAGACGACTTGTTCAGTTATGAAATGGCTGCTTTAATGTTCAAATATCGATCAAACAATGTGCCTTATAATCTTAGTCAATACTTTACATTGACGTCTGATATCCATAAACTTAACACTAGAAGCTGCTCCTTCGACAGTTACTATTTACCCCGGTTTAAAACAAACAAGCTTCAACATTCCATAAAGTTTGCAGGAATAAAAGTGTGGAATAAAATACCAAATGACATCAAAAATTGTTCCTCAAATGTTTTTCTCAAAAAACTTAAAACTTCTATTTTGGATACCTATTAATCTTGCGTTAGTTTTGCTGTTTTAAAAAAACAATAAGTGCACGCATGTTTCAAAAATTTATTCTAACGTGAAATTTTCCCAATACAATCGTAATCTACAATACAAATGATTTCGTAGAAAGCTCGATGTTGTTTTTTTCCTTTTCTTTTTAACACATACTGTAATGAAAGTCTGTCGCATGCTGGCGATGAGCTGATTCTCTTTAGGATGCCACTTGACTCGAAGACACTTAAACGGTCCCTTCGTGGATAACCTATATTCCTTCTTTTTTGTAGATAATTGAATGTGTTTATTTTGTTTTAATACAACACAATACAATTAAGTTGCTCGGTTTAAATAGCCAAAATTAAGCATGCGAGGAGACGTGTTCTCTAGCTCAAGTGGTAGAGCAGTGGACCGGTAATCCAAAGGCTGCAGATTCGATTCCTGCGGGAAGACAACTTTTTCGCATGCTTGTTTTTAAGTAGTCGCCGTTCGGGTGAGTCTTCTCTAGGCTTCCGCGCTGGTAGCCTTTAGGCCAGATAGCACGCAAACGATTAAATATTAAAATCTCTGGCTAGCAAACGTCAAGACATTACAACTAAATTATTATTTTTACGACCTTTCGTTTCGGAGATATTTTATTTTAAAGTTTTAGAGATCTTCCCAACTACCTATGTTGATGTTAAAATCTAATTTTCCTGAAATTGTACGTGTATTTACCTTGTAAAATCAGTTCTGTTGCACCACTGATTCATGCTGAAGCCTTTCATTAAAGTGCTTTAAAACCAGTTGTGAAAGGTATTTGCCTTAAACAGTATTTTAGAAAAGATAAATTTTTAACTGGCAACACTGTTGGGTAGATCTAACTTTGAATTGATATATCTCTGAAACACTAAGTTGTAAAAGCTGGTATTTGTTGAAGATATGTTTTAGGTTATTCTTTATCCTCTCCACATAACCGTAGTTGAATGCTTCACTCCTTTTAATGCAAGACTAAAAATGCTCAAATTGTTGTTGAAAGAGGTTTCACTTTCAGCAAAGCTCTAAATATCGGAAAATTTTTTTTCATCCCTGCAACTTCAAAGTTCTAGAGTTGATTTTGAATAGATACAGCTCCAAGTTAAAATTGCTTAAAGTAAAAAGCGATTTTCTGAAGAGTTCTAACACTAAACAACCGAGTTCTGGGCATGTTATCCCTCCGTTTCCCATGTCGTATATTGAGGGAAAGAAACCTTGCCTGTTCACGGAGTGATCAACCAGCTAATTTCTTGGGTAAAACAAAGCAAGCCAAACATTCAAATTCCTGGTCAATCAAATTGGACATAGATAGTCTTTCTGCAAGTCCATTTTTTGACATATTTTTGGTTTTCTGTCATTTTTTTGTAGTTTTCGTAGTAAAAAACAATATAGTTTCTTGATATTAGTCAAACAAATCAAAAAATTGTCAGGGTGTTGGTATACAGCTGAGGACAAGGTATAGACAAGACCAGGGCCTGTGAAAAAAAGGCCGGCTCCGGGTCTAGAAAGACCCGGGCTCAGTTGCCGGGAAAACTTATAAATTCAAGCACATTCTAGTAGTTGCTCCGAACTCAATTAGTCGTAGTTCGGTGAGCATGCAGGCAAAGGCTGGTCGGATTTCCGGTGAAAACTTTTTTGTTTTTTGATCGTCACCCAAATTCTGCCGAAAAGCTGGCTGGATTACTTTCCGATAACCAGCCTTCGTACCCCCTGAAAAGATTTCTCTTTGAGGCCCTAAACACTGGACAGGACCTACGACCAAGAGTATTTGAGACACAATCATACTATGATTAGTAGGATATCAGCCTAAGACATATTCTTTAGAAATCGACTTTCGTCCTCTATTCCGCGTCTTAGGCTGTTCATTGTAGTTTTGATTGCCTCTAAGAATTTGAATCTGTCCACCAAAGGGCTTATCATTATTTTCTTTCTCAGCACATTTTTCGTAATAAATATTCAACAGCTATTTTGGTAGCGATTTGGTAGCTGTAAATGAATAAACAAATGTCTTTCTAGCAACGGCTTTTTGGCAAAAATTTAGCAAATATGCTGGATGTATCAACAAGCCACAGCCAGCATAAGAGCTTGCTGTACACAGGGGTGCCGAAACCCGGGGGGGATATATCCCCCCAATAATATGACTGTATTCCCCCAAATAATTTGATTATGGTCTACATCTGCATCCCCCCCCAATAATGTGACTTTGGTGTGCATCTGAGCGCAGGTCTCCAATTGAATTTGGGGAAAAAAGTGTTCCATTTTTGGTGAAAACCTTTTTTTGTTTGTTTGTTTTGGTCTTTACCTGACTTTGGAAAAAAATTGTTCCACTTTTGCTCAAGATATTTTCTTCTTTTTTTTTTTGTCTTTACCTGAATTCGTGGAAAAAAGTGTTCTTTTTTTGGTGAAGACCTTTTTTTTTGGTCTTCACTTAATTTGCTCACCTGAAAAAAAATCATGGTCGAAGTTCATCCCCCCAATGTTAAAAATAGGGCAAAATTGGGGTAAAATCGCAAATTATCCCCCCAATGCTCAACAAAGATCGGCACCCCTTGCTCTACACCAGGGTTTTTCCATCTGCGTCCTGCGGCACACCAGTGCACATGTGCCGCAAAATGTTTATAACTTGATAACTTGATGCCGTTTTGAATACCAAATGCTAACTATCACCTCTTCGTTTGCTTGCTTCGATTGAAGAAAGAATAACTTTGTGAAAATTATGACGTCGTCGCTGCGTAATCTGCTTATCGAGGAGCGGCAAATGCTTCCCCGCAGTCATTATTTTGGGTCATCGCATGATGTAAAAAAAATTCCTAAAAACGTAAAACTTTAGGTACAGGTAGGACATTGATTGATTGATGTATCTTAATCCTCCTATTACGAGAATCGACGGTGGCGCTATTCTTTGGACGAATCCGCACCCGCTTAGGAGTTGACCATTTTCCAAGCTTTACCGTTGACGTTTGACTTCTTCCCACGTAAATTTGCTGTTTGTTCGAAGCCACCAAGCAAACATAACCATCACGAAGCGTCTTATCCAACAACTCAGCAATATGCCCCAGATACCCCTGCTCCATCTGCTACCTTGATGTGGGCAGAGACTCTCTTCAGAGCTCTGCTTGCCTCAAGTGGGTGCACTTCCTCTGCTCCTCCCTTACCCGCGCTGACTTTCGCATAATCTGTGCAACTGGCACTACAGTGGGTTGGCGTTGCCCGGCGTGCTACCCCCAAAGCAAAACTGGCTTCCTCACTAAGACCAGTCCCCTCATTAGGACATCTGCGTCCCCTCCACCCCCTCCCCCAGGGTTTCCCCCACTACCACCTGGCTTTTATCAATCACGTCCACCTCGAGTCCCCCCACGTTACCCCTGCTCCATGTGCTCTCTCGAGGTAGGTAAGGACTCACTAAAGTGCTCCACCTGTTCCAACTGGGTGTACTTCTCCTGCTCTTCCCTGACCCGGGATGATTTCCACAAAATCTGCGCGGCTGGCTCCCCCATGGGTTGGAATTGCCCTGCTTGTCTCAATGGGGACCTTGCCTCTCCCACCCACCAGCAAGCGTCTCCCCACCCCGTCTCTCCAGCTCCGCCCCCACCCACATTCCCCCCACCAACATGTTCAGATCTCATGGATACATCTCTACCTCTCCCCTCACACCCTCCCCTCCTTAACACCTACCCTCCTTCCGCCTTCACCCTACCTTTCACACCACCACTACCCACAAGCACACAACCAAACCACAACTCGCCGCCACACCCTCAACGAACTCCACGCCTCCCTCACAATCTCAGAATTCTGCAATGGAATGCCGGCGATCTTTCCCCCGCCCGTCGTGCTGAAATAATCGCCTTTCTTTCTGGCAACCAGTATGACCTCATTTTCCTCCAAGAAACCCATTTTTTGGCAACCGAGAAGCTTCAAATCCCTGGTTATTCTACCCTCCGCACGGATGGGACATTCGACAGACAAGGCCCTGTTTCCTTCGGAACTCATAACACCGGTGGTGGTGTCCTCAGTCCTATCCACTCTGACCTGGCCTTCTCTCCTGTTTTTGTCTCCTCTCTTTCTTCCCAGGACCCCTACTCAGACTACACCTGTGTTAAAGTTCTTTTGTCCAACCACTCTCCCTTACAACTCCTTAACCTCTACTCCCCTCCAATCAGAAGCACTCCTTCTGATTTTCGCACCAGGACCTTCTATCCTGACTTCCTTCCAAACTCCCCTAACACTTTTATCCTTGGAGACTTCAATGCTCACCACCCAACCTGGGACAGACTCATTCCCCCTAACCCGCCCGGAAATGACCTGGGCCCACATGACAGAAATTTCCTTGTTCGCTTTAATTAACGAGTTTTTTTAAGAGGCGTTACCGAACAAAATACTCGCTAAACGTAAGAGGTCATTTTTGCACGTGTATGTAAAGCCTTGCGAAATCCGCTACGTCATTCTTTCTCGCTAACTTGCTTTGAGCGATTGCGAAAAGCAGTTCGAGTAAAAAAACGTCATATTTTCCTCGCCTACTTAAAGAGGATCTTGAAGCACTCTTTAAGCGTGCAAGAAATCTTTTTGATTCAAAAATTTAATGGCGAAATGTTGAAAACTTCTAACAAAAGCGAATTTTTGTTGAAATTAATTAAAATCGTCACCATGTTTGCTGTCAGACTGCTAAAAAAATATCGAATTGCATTGAGAACCACTTGCTGTTTCGACTGATAAAGAAATGTTAAGTAGTGCCAGTTGACAAAAATAGCAATACACTCCTTTTATAAGAATGATTTTCTAAAACACGAGGCTCATTTTTGCTCAAAGTTTAAGAAAAAATTAAAAACAATGCCAGCCCAGGCAGCAAAATAAACCAAAAACAAACAAAAAAAATCCAAACTAATCAAAGAAACTAAAATTTGTGCTAATTTAAAGCGATAAAATTTCAGTGATTTTCTTGTGTTTGCAAGCAAAATTGCAACTATTCAAGATTATAAAGCTCTGTTGCTCTTCGCAAGCAATTGAGAATTTTTTTGGCAGTTGTTCAACTTGAAAAAAGCTTGCTTTTTCGCTTTTGCAATTTTACGATGTTGCAAAAGCAAGAAAAAAGCCTTCACTTAAGTCTTAAGCAGACAGAGCAATAGGAATTAAAAAGTGTTTCAAACATGCCCGTTAAAATTGACATCGATGCTCTCAAAAGTTTTACAAAATCAAGAACAAATGAGACTGAATATCGGCAAAAAATTAAAAACAGCTAGTCTCGACTCAAGAGTTACCGGTTGTAAAAAGGAAGAGTGTACTTCGACTTGCTTACTTTTGAAAAATTTTGAAATCTAAAGACCTAGAGTTACTGTTAACATATGAGTTTACCCACCAACAACCTCAAGGGCGGTTTACGTCGTTTAAAAAAATTGTAGTATGGAAAAAGTTGTTATTTCACATTGATTCAAAATTATAATTAAATTCTGTCGTTCATTTACTAATTATTATCATCAGTTGAGGAATTTGCTAGTATAGAATAATAACGCATAGGTTATGGTATCTTTTTCGATAACAATGTAGTACATACAGTACGCTTGAACGCATTATTTTGAAGTAGAAATGCATCTGACGTCACAATGCGATAATTATTACGTACTAACACTAGTTACGAACATCTCGCTAAGAAATTCGAGCGAACTGTTCCAACGTGTGTTGGACGAGACGGCTCAGAAATGGCAGTTTGTCTACGAAGATTTTTTGTTCGTTAGCGCTTTTTAGTGAGCGAGAATGGCCTGTACGAGCTCGCTAGCATGTTCTGACATGTCCCCCCTGTTTCGTTGGATCACTTCCTCCGGTCTGGAAATTCTGAACGACCCCGCCTCTCCCACACTCCTCTATCATTCCACTGGGAGCCGTTCATCCACCGATATTTCGTTAACACCTGCTTCTCTCGCTCCCCACTGTGAGTGGCACACTCTACCTGGCCTTGGCTCTGACCATCTCCCCATAGAGATTGTCCTCCCCCTCTCTGCAGTTCGTCACCCCAACACTCGTCCCCCCAAATTCAACTACAAAAAGGCACGTTGAGATGTTTACCAACCATATATTGCTGACCACCTCCCCTCTCTTGATGTTGACTCAGTCAACATCCACTAGGCAGCCCGCTTCTTTTCCCTCTTCTTAGTCGAAGCTGCCAAGGCTTCTATCCCCTTTGGCCGCCTTGGTTGTCCCCCAAAGCCTGGTGGTCCCAGGAAGCGGAATCTGCAGGGCAGGAACGACGGAGGGCCCACTCCGAGGCACACCGATCTGAGGCTCACCGCCTCAGATACATAGATGCTTCTCGTAGGGCGTCCTCAGTCCTTTCTAGAGCCAAATCTGCAACCTGGCAAGCCACCTGTTCTAATCTGTCCCCCCGTTCTGATCCTTGTGCTGTCTTCAGGCTTCTCAATGCCATCTCGGGAAAAAAGAACGCCTCCCAAGACCCTTCTTTTCCCGGTTGCACTTCCCCTCTTGACACTGCCAACCACTATGCCTCTTATCTTCGCTCACACCTATCTCAAGCAACACCCCGTACTTCGCGCAGAGCCGAACGACAGTTCATGAATGAACTCCGGAAAGCTAGCTGTGAGGATGCTTCTTCCCTCCACAATTCTTTCTGCTCCCCCTTCTCCTTGGCTGAACTTTCTACTGCCATCTGCAAACTCTCCTCTTCCACTGCGTCTGGCCCTGACCAGATTGCCTATCCTTTACTAAAGCATTTGCCTGAGCCAGCACAACCCCTTTTCTTTCTCTTTTTAACAGGTCCTGGTACTCTCACACCTTCCCCTCTTCTTGGAAACCTACCACTATCATCCCCATTCACAAACCTGGTAAACCCACTTTTTCTCCGTCCTCCTTCCGCCCCATTTCTCTCACCTCTTGCATCTCCAAGCTTTTTGAGCGCTTGATTCTTTCTCGCCTAACTTTTCACCTCGAATCGAATCATCTCCTCTCGACTTGCCAGGCCGGCTTTCGTCCTGGTAGGTCGTCTCTCGACCAAATTCTTACTCTGTCTCAATCAATCTGGGACGGCTTCCAAAAGAAAAGGCCTCCGGACCGAACCATTTTGGCATCTGTTGACTTCTCCAAGGCTTTCGACTCGGTCTGGCACTCTGCTCTGTATCACAAACTCCTCTCGCTCAAACTTCCCCCTTGTTTCGTTCTTGGGGTACGCTCTTTCTTTTCTGATCGTAGAGCTAAAGTCCAGGTTGGTGGTTCCCGCAGCCGTTCCTTCCCCCATCAGACGAGGGGTCCCTCAGGGCTCGGTACTTGGTCCAGTCCTCTTCATCCTGTTTGTTGATGACATCACCAAGGATTTACCTCGGGGTGCCCATGCCTCCCTGTATGCTGACGATCTGGCCATCTGATCCTCCTCCCCAGACCCGCTCAAAGCCTCTTCTGTTGTCCAATCCTGCCTCACTGTCCTAGAAACATGGTCCAACTTATGGAGACTTCCTCTCAATCCAAAGAAGTGTGAGTCGTCCTTTTTCTCTACAGATCCCCATCAAGCCACTTTCCAGCCCCGGCTGAACCTCCTGGGCTTCCCTCTCTTGTTCAATCCCACCCCCAAATTCCTTGGTGTAACCTTTGATCGGACTCTATCCTTTAGGAACATGCCAATCCCTGTGTTCCAAATTCCATCCACGCCACAAAGCCCTTCGCTCCATAGCCACTGTCTCCTGGGGTCCCACAAAAGAATCTCTCTCCCTACTCTACAAAGCCTTTGTGCTTCCGGTGCTCACATATGCCTCTCCTGGATGGTTCCCATTCCTTTGCAACACCACAACCAATCACCTGGAAGTCCTACACAGAGCTGCATGCAGGGTCATTACTGGGTGCCTCTCTTCCACCCCCTCCTTACTACTCCTTCTTAAGGCCCAACTCCCTCCTCTAAAGCTAACTCTAGAACATCAGGCCTTCTACTCCTTCGAACATGCTCTGCGTCTCCCCCCAGACTTCTCCAGCCTTTATGCCCTGGCAACAAGAAACGCTCCCTGTCGACTAAAGAAAAAACCCTCCTGGAGAACATTCTGTTCTTCGGTCACACAACCACTCCCATCCCCACGTGAGATGTGCCCCCCTTTTCCCCCATGGACTACAACCCACTTCACTGTTTCCCCCTTCATTCCCGACTGCACAGGCAACAGCACAGCCCGACTCCAGTTTGCTTCAAGCAGACTATCCTCCCTCCCTCTTTCTGATATTCAAGTATGTACTGACGGATCTGTCCCTCCCTTTTTGGTCCTGGTGGTGCTGGAGTGCATGTCACATGCTCCAAATGCAACACATCCAATTCCCTATCCTTTTCCACTGGTCCAATTGCCTCCAGCTTCACAGCTGAAACCTTTGCGTTCAAGCAAGGTCTCGATTGGTGTACTAGCCATTTGACGACCTGCAAATTCCAATCAGTCCTTTTCCTAACCGACTCCCAATCAGCCCTCTGAATCCTTTCATCAGCCCCCTCTTATCTCCTGCCTGAGTCCCTCTGGAATGTCTGGTCCCTCGCCTCCTCTCTCTCCAACAATACCACTTTGAGCTTCCAATGGGTCCCTGGTCATGCAGGTTTCCCTGGAAATGAAAAAGCGGATTTACTTGCCAAAGCTGGTGCTTCTCTGCCCACTGACGCAATCCCATGCCCTCTCGCTCCAGTCGTTGCCAAAGTCCGTTATTCCCAATACCACAATTGGAGACGTCACATTTCCCACTCCCATCTGAACTTCCAAGTCCCGGAAGTCTCTTCGGAAGAACTTGTCCTTTCTCGCCCTATTCGCTGTGAGCTTTCCCGTCTTCGCTGCCATGGTCACAGTCTTCGTTTATCCTCATATCTTCACAGGATCAGTCGGAAGGAGAATTCTGCTTGTAGTGTCTGTGGACACTCTCTACAGGACCTCAATCATCTCCTCCTCGACTGTCCTGCCTCTGAACCCCTTCGTAAATCTATCTTTGGCTCTTCTCTCTCCATTCTTGATCTATGGCCCAGACCTTGGGGTGTGGCCCGACTGTTAGGTCTCCGTGGAGTTCCTCCGCGCCCCCATCCCTCGAAAGGGGTCGGGTAGTACCACCACCACTCAACAATATGACCTGGGTGCGAGTTGAACCGATGATCATGCGATCAGCTACGCTCTCGGCCACATTCGAAAACTTGTTTTGTAGAAAAACAATTCAAGCAGCTGCTGGGTGAGGTGGGGCAGAATTCAAATTTTTCAGCCAAAATCAAAGTTTTAGTTGTCTTGAAAATTGCCAAACAAGGTCTTTGAACAGCAATGTAGGCTAGCTCAATTTCCAGTTTTCCACCGGGATCTTGCCAGCAATGCTTCCATCACCCACAGCGGCACGGCTTGGTAAAAGGGTTGATAACAACCGCTTTCAGCCTCCTTTTGTTTTCCATTCTTTATATTAGAAAGTTTTTTTTGTTGAAAACAGGGATGTGGAAGCAATCAAAGTTTTAATGCTTCCGCTTCCAGCTCCTCTTGAAGTTTTATGCTTCGATTAAGCACAGAGCTGGACAGCGCTGTTTCGAGCTTTTAGCTCTCATCGGCAGCCCTCAACTATCTTTTCAAAGGTATTCCCAGCTGAACAAGCATCTTGGCCTAACTGGCAAACCTTAATGGCTTGCAGAGAGGCAGATGCTTAGTAGGGAATAAACGATTTTTCACTTGTGGTAGTTTAGAAACAAGTGAAAAATCGCTGGATCCTTGTAGTAAGGAGGACTCCCCTCTGCGTGACCACGGAAATCAAAACTGCAACATCTTGACGTCCTTCGTGGTCGACTCCTGGGAAGCCATGTCAACTTCCATGGCTTGGAAGTTGGAAGTTCCATGGAAGTTGGAACTTCCATGGAAGTTGACATGGCTTCCCAGGAGTCGACCACGAAGGACGTCAAGATGTTGCAGTTTTTATGCTTCGAGTTCGCTTCCGCTTCCTCACCTTTGGAATTTTTTGCTTCTGCTTCCAGCTCCGGATAGAATTAGTCGCTTCTGAGTTCGCTTCCGCTTCCTGTCTCTCTCATCAAAGGGCCTCCGCTTCTGCTTCTACAAAACTTTAACCGCTTCCACCGCTTTCGCTTCCACATCCCTGTTTGTAACAGCTGCGACTGGCTAAGTGCAAGGTTTCATAAACTACAGGTGACACTACTAGGCTTACTTGGCAGTGCCACTTGCTAGCACGTGCAGCAGCCACAGCAAACTAAGAAGGAACCTACCATAGGCACATTGTGGCCACAGCTGGCCACAATAAAACCTCAAACTCAGATGCCATGGCAGCATTGGTGGTATACAGGGCCGTCGCTACGGGGGGGGCATGGGGGGCCGTGCCCCCCTTCCCATTTTGGTTTACTCAAATTACTGGTTTTAGAACATCACGTAACTGCAAGACAACAATAATCATGGTAAAAGGAGTGATTACTTTCAAACATAATTCTCCTTTAAATTTTTCTTGATTTTTTGCAAAATTGCTGGCAACCAACTGCTGTACATAAATCTGACGTAATAATCCGTCTTATTAACATAACTTTACGGATGTGTCGTGGAAGAGAGAAGTAAGCCTGGCGAATCGTTACCGTTACTTCGTTTGTGATCATGACATGAAACAATACGTGAAAACATTTTATTCAAAGACCAGCTGTTTCGATTTTTAAAGTACACTCAAGATTTTAAGGTCGCGGTCTGTGGCGCAACCAGGGTAAAGGCCTTAAGCTCCCTAACCCAAGTCACTTAGAACTTTAACCTCAAAACACGAACGTTTAAACGTATTTTAGACTTGATCTGAAGTAAGGGGGGAGCTAAAGGGGCTAAGAAATTTAATTCTTTAAAATAACTTCTGAATTTTAGCAATTTAGTGATTCGTAAGGCTTTAAAACGTGCGAAGTGCGATTAAAATGACGTAAAAATCGCTTTTTTGCTGCAAAATCACAAAAATTGCCCAGCGGCTGGGGACTCCGCCCTCAGGCACCCGTCTACAGTCACTATATATTTAATGACTATGCCCCCGTTTGTGCACGCTTGAGTTACATCAGTTTGTTTAGCGCAAAGCCTAAATCAGACAAATTTTGTGCAAAAGATTTACTTTTCGTTTACCCTTCTTAGCAAAAACCTGGTTGCGTGTCTGGTAGCTTTTAATGCTGCAGTAGATTTTTCAGGCGGTTCTGGGCCGCAGACGAAACAAGCTGAAACGCTGCCAGCATTACAGGTCTCTCCTTTTTAGACATGAATACAGAATTGTTAAAATTGCGCATATTGGTAGTCGTACAAGATTTGAAGATCAGCTTTATATGCAAAAGTTGAGTTATTTTGAAAGGGAACATGGAGAATATCACAGAGAGAGGCTACAGCAACAGATAGATATAATAGGACCGATACATCGAACACAAAACGCTTTACAGCATAAGGGCAAATGACTGGATCAAGAAATGGTAAAAACCCACGGCAGGAGGACTGGGGCCCAAACCAGCAACGGCAGCCGACCCAAGGGCATAAACGAGATTACACTAATCCAGGGACCCGAAAGCTGGAGGACCGAGGCCCAAACCAGCAACGACAGCTGACTTAAAGGGTATAGACTGGATTACACAAATCCAAGGACCCGGAAACCGGAAAACCGGGACTCAAATCAGCAAATGATAACTGACTTGAGGGCATGAATGGGATTGCACAATATCAGGGACCCGGGGATCAGAGGACCAAGACCCAAAATAGCAATGACATCTGATTTAGTATATCAAAGGTAGAAGAAAGGAATTTCAGAATTTAAAGACCCAAACACAGAACAACAACGGCTCAAAACATCGCTTACAGCAAATTCAGTAAACTCGAGGTCTTGAACTGGACTGCCGGAACTCAAATATTCATCAACTGAAGATGCAGCAGTTGTATTTGTTTCGGCAGTGTTCCGAATATGCACATCGGCAATGACACCGGCTAAATCTGTCAAAAATCCACTAGACGAAGATTCAACAACCCGGCGGTTATCGTGAGCAGTGGTCTCAGTACGTATTTCTGCTGTGACTAGACCTAAAGACTAAGACCCGTCAATCAACGATTCAGCATCTTTGCTGACATTGATAGTGGTCCCAGCATGCGATCCGCATCGACTAGACCTAAAAATGAAAACTCATCTTCTGAAACATCAAGTACCCGATCAAGTATGAAGTATGTAATATGAAGACCAGTGAAGGCAAGAGCATTGGTTAAACTCGGATAAATTAAGGTCTCAAGTGAGGATGAAGATCCGGCAATAATCTCAACTGAAGTAGTGGGCACAGCACAGTCAGCATTACAACTCTCACCGGCAGAGCCCGGAGAAATCGAAAAACCATTGGCCGGATATTCACTAACAAGACGAGCACGGAAAACGGTCCCAGCAGGGTAAAGGAGGCCATTTCCACTAACAGCAGAACACGATTAATCAATTTCGAAGAACTCGGTAAAAATCGGAGGTGGCCGACAGGGTTCCAGCTTATTGACTAAACTGTTAAGCGGTTGAACAAACGACAAGACAGGTTCAGTGAACGAGTAAGACACATCACGACTCAAGGTCACACTGGTAGATTCCGTCACAGTCTAAGAGCGTCGAGAAGCGTCAGCAGCATCACAAGCAAGATCACTAGGTTGATCAGCTACAATTAAATATTCAGATAAAAGATTTTCAGAGGTGCCAACAAAAGATAAAGATGAGAAATCGCTATGAAATTCGGTAAAAGAGCAATTTTAGAAACAACATCACAAGCATTTCGCTCAAGATATTCGACCCTTCTAAGTTCAGTTTTTTTGGTATTCACCTCTAGCTGAACAATCTTATCCAGTAGCGTAGCCAGGGGGGGCGGAGGGGGCTATAGCCCCCCCCCCCAATGGTATGTCAACCAAAATGCAGAATGAGAAAAACACTACGTTTTTAGCACTTTTGAGACTGTTTTATGCTCTGGAGTGGACTAAATAGTGATTTAAAACATCTTTTGAAGTATATATCCAAAGGGAGGGGGGCTAATTTGTAAAAAATAAAACTAACAAATAAATAAAAACTTTGAAAAATGGACAAAAATACGCAATCGAATTTGATCGCAAGAGTAAAAATGCTAAACATAGATGTCATCAACAAATATACTATAAACTAAAGAATAGGTGGGGGCTATTCCGTATTAGTTAATTACCAATCATTTCTCTCAAATTTCTTTTCATTAGCCCCCCCCCCCCCCCCCCAATTATTTTTGTCTATAAACTGTATACAAAATAGATTACTCCGTGTGAGTTTTATTGAATTATTAGATTTTATAATTTTACCAGTATCTAAACAAGAGAACTAAAATTTTACCTTTCGCCACCTCCCAAATAGCCCATTGATGCAACCAGTTTAATCATGTTTGCACTGCCAATTTCTTAGCCACGTTTTAAAAGCATCATTTTTTTATCAAAATAGCCCTAAAATGAAGTTATTTTTGCAAAAAAAAGCAAAATTTTTGAGCGCTGGGGGCTCAGCCCCCAGACCCCCGTCTGTGATACGTTTGAGATACACTGGCTTTCTCAACACGTCTCCAAAGTTAGATATATGCCCTTTTCAACTATTACTTAAAGCCCTCTCCCTTTGCAAAATCCGAGTTAAGTGCCAACCGGCAACGATTTCAGATCTTCCATCCTATGACATCTTTGTCCTACAAAAAGTTCCTCGTTTGAAAATTTTTGATGACGTCATTGCATGTGATTTGTGGTTTGGGCCCCCTACCAATCAAAAATTCTGGTAACGCCTATAAATTGGAGATTGCCTGAAAAACTTTTTTGAAGACCTTTTTTTTTGGAGAACAGTTGCGGCTGTGTCCTTGGTCCTTGACCTTGGCCTCGAGCATTCCTGTCCTTATCCTCGAGAGGGTCTGTCCTCGAAAAGGTTCTTCTTGGCCTTGGCCTCGGATTTTTTGTGTCCTTGGCCTTGGCCTCGAGCCTTGTGTCCTCGACTCCACCTCTGGTTAATATCTCCAATGCTTTCCTCTTTAATACGGCTCTGCTGAAAGTCTTGGGTTAATTTTTGCAGTTCAATAACTTATGTTAAATTTTACAAAGTATCTTTTGGCGGCCAAAACGTATACACTCATTCATTGATAGGCATTAGATGCAAGACTACGGAGAGAAATCACATTCACTGAAACTTAAAGAAAAGCTTGGCTCAAAATTAGGATTGGGAAACTGCGGGAAAAGTAGTTTTTCTAAATTAACTTTTGCGGTATTTTCTTTTTTCAAATTGCTTTGAAAATTTAATTGTGTAATCTCACAAAAATTGCTATTTTTTTGAAGAAAAAAATTCACTAACATTGTTCAACGGGAACTTTGCCCTCGCCTCCAGAACCCAATTTTTTCCAAGGACGTGAGCTTGCAAATACGGTACCTCATTTCATTTCAAAAATATAAATTTACCGCTTTTTGCAATTTTTTTGGATTATAATGTCATAGTCGCGATGCAATATTTAAAAACTATGATAATATTTAAAATTTCTGAGAAAAGAAATCGTTTAACCAAACAATAACATCTGTTTTTTTCACGGATGTGAGGTAGCACTTACATCACATATCTGCTTTGCCATTAGGCTAGTGTTTCAGCAGCATCTGAATTCACACATAGCCTATCCTGGCATCCCACCCAAACCTTCAAACCACACACGAGGGCAATTTCTACACTTGCCATTGTACCCTGTTCTCAAATTACTCTGATCTAAGTCTGACAACAAGACTAAGACAACAGACTTAGATCAGAGTAATTTGAGAAGAGGGTACGATGGCAAGTGTAGAAATTGCCCTCGTGTGTGGTTTGAAGGTTTGGGTGGGATGCCAGGATAGGCTATGTGTGAATTCAGATGCTGCTGAAACACTAGCCTAATGGGAAAGCAGATATGTGAGGTAAGTGCTACCTCACAGCCGTGAAAAAAAAAAGATTTGTATTTGAGAAACTACTAAAAAAGATGGGATCCATAATTAGTGGATGTTTGCTCTGGGCCTTTACTGATGAAATTAAGACCTTAAAATTGACCGTTTCCACCTTAAGAATTCATAGTTATTACTTATTCTCATTTCCAATTCACGAGTTACGGCATTAATTGTTTTGTTATCACAATACCCTTACGGAACGTAATAACGTGTAAACAGTAGCGTAGCCAGGGGAAGCGGGGGGGCTATAGCACCCCCCCCCCCCATTGGCATGTCGACCATAATGCTGAATGGGAAAAAACACTACGTTTTTAGCACTTTTGGGACTGTTTTATGCACTGGAGTGGAGTAAATAGTGATTTAAAACATCTTTTGAAACATATATTCAGGGAGGCTAATTTGTCAAAAATAAAACTAACAAATAAATGAAAACTTTGAAAAATGGTAAGAAATAAGCAATCAAATTTGATCGCAAGAGTAAAAATGCTAAACATAGGTGTCATCAACAAATATACTATAAACTAAGGAATAGGGGGGGAGTATTCAGTATCATTTATTTATCAATCATTTCTCTCAAATCTCTTTTCATTAGCCCCCCAATTATTATTCTCTTTAAACTGTATACGAAATAAATTATCGTGTGAGTTTTATTGAACTATTCGATTTTATAATTTACCAGCATCTAAACTAGAGAACTAACATTTTACCATTAACCACCTCCCAAATAGCCCATTTGTGCCACCAGTTTAATCATTTTTGCACTGTCAATTTCTAATCCACGTTTTAAAGGCATTATTTTTTAATGAAAATTGCCCTAAAATGAAGTTATTTTTGCAAAAAAATGCCAAATTTTCGAGCGCCGGGGGCTCCGCCCCCAGACCCCCGTGCCTCCGGTGACTGGGGGCTTCGCCCCCGGACCCCCATTGGCCTCCGGCGGCTGGGGGCTCCCCCCCCCAGCCCTCCCCATTGCGAATTTCTGGCTACGCACCTGCGTGTAACACTTCAAAATGACATTCATTATTTTTAGAAACTACTATTTTCAAATTATCATCAAAAACTTAACAAAATGCAAAATCTTAACGACTTTTGCGCTTAAAAATAATGAAAAATTTGCCGAACATAATTTAGAAAAATTGTGTCCTTGGTCCTTGGCCTTGGCCTCGGATTTTTTTTGAGTCCTTGGCCTTGACTGCGAAAGTTGTGACCTCGACTCCACCTCTGGTAGATAAAGAGTCATGGCTTTAAGAGCAAATGTAACAAATGACTAAACTAGGTTCGAAACTTACATAAAGAGAAAGAAAACAGAACTGCGCTACAACCTAAAAGAATTACAGTTAATATTTTGCCCAACTTAATCCTTTGCGTTCCAAGTGCAGCCCTGGGATGACAAATAATTTTATGTAAAATGGTCCTTAATCATCCCTGGGATGATATCAGTATTTTTCGGATTTGCCAAGTCCAAACTCATTCTAGAAATGATAAATAGTTGAAACATGTTTA
Source organism: Trididemnum nubilum (assembly GCA_963965965.1). Lineage (NCBI taxonomy): Eukaryota > Metazoa > Chordata > Ascidiacea > Aplousobranchia > Didemnidae > Trididemnum > Trididemnum nubilum. Next base: position 23,200,581 of record OZ014486.1, read on the forward strand.
TTAGTGGTCCTATTGCCATAATAAACTGTAAGATGAACTATATTGACTATATGACAATAGCTTGCTTCCAGAAATGTCTACACTTTACCAGGTCCGGTGCCAGAGTAGCGTGACTGGGGGGTGGGGGCACAAGCACGGTTTTCGCTTGGGGGCACAGTCTTGTGGAGGGCAAGACGAGATCCTGTAGTGTGAATCTCGGTTCTTGACCACAGATTCAGGGGAGAAAACCAAAGAAAAAAATGGTCTTCAACCTAAGTTGCGACTGGACCTTGTGGTGTGGATGTCGGTTCCTGCCCACAGATTCAGAGGTGAAGACCAAAAAAAAAGGTCATTGTTACAAAATCTTAGGCTTTGCCATGACGTGTACTCGTATTTTTGTTCTAAAGCAGAAATTTGCTTACGCTAGAGGGGGTCACAAGCAGTATTTTTGAGAGGCACAGGCCTCGAAATGCGCTCTAGTGGCACCGGGGCTTCTACTTTATTTTGGTGCACAATCTTCACTTGGGAAGCACAATTCTCGCTTGGAGGGGGGCACAAGCAGTGAGTTGGGGAGGGTACGGACCCAAAATGGCCCCATGGCAGCGGGCCTACACTTTACATCTTTGCAAACCCCGTAGTGATGCAATTATCCAGGAGAGTGCTCCAAAAAATATCACACTCTGAAAAAACTATAAGTGAAATGTGTGGTAGATTTTTAGATTGTAGACTGCTTCTCAGTATTTTGGTTGCTTGTTAGGTTGAAAATTAACTGATTGTATTTGCATTGATAACTGTTTCTTTGCAAGACTAAAAAATCGCCGACCGAATTTGCATTGTGGGTTGTTTTTGTTTGTTTGCTCAAAAATCATCCTTGGCATGACTTTGGACTAAGAATTATTTAAGGCTTCACAAAAATGCGTATTTCTTGAAAAATTTTGAGTGTATTATAAAACTTAGTAATGTTTTGTTTGATGTTGCTTTTGAGCTGCAAATAAATTTTCTTTTTTACTTTAAAAAAAACAAATTTTTTGATCATCCATTGGATAACTTTTGACCCACAAAAACTAAAATTTTTAAAATTTCAAGGTGTTTTTGGTAATTTGCAACCAAAAGTATTAAAATCGGCTTATGCACATAAAGATCAAGCATTAACTGCAAACAGAAAAAATTGGACCTGGTGAGCAAGTTTGGGGAAAATTTATTGGACCACAAAGGGTTAAGACATGCTTTGCCCGTAAACTACATTAATGGAGGAAATTTCCAGTATGTTTAAAAAATCTTTATTTTAATGCTAAATTACGCCAAAGCGTACGAAGAGTTGGCGGAGTAATCTCCGCGCCATCGCTTCTGGAACGGGAGAACAGCACAGCTCCTTTCGAAGAAGTGTAGCAGCGGTGGCAATACTGTGTCCAATTGAGTGGCCGGAAATTAGACCCCGTAACCTACTGTTCCAGAGGCGAACAGGGTAGCATTTATTGTGAGACAATGCATGGATTACATCCCAATCATAACGGAGCTAAAGCGCTTTACCAAAAATTTAAGCGAAGCTTCTTGAAAAATCGATAGAAAAGTGTAAGCAAATTTAACTGGGCTGTCGTATTTACATTTTAGTGTAATTTGTGCTCTTCGAAAGTCAAAAAATTTTGCTTTTAACACTTGCAATAAAATTGGTGTTTTAATCCATTGAAATCGAGTACTAATAGTAATTATTATTGAAGTTAATGTGAATGCAGATTCGCATTACGCAGGAATTGATAGAAATTCCGTTGTAACTTTCAGAAATAAACCGCTGTCTTCATGAATCTGTGCCATGCAGTCTTCCCGTTACGTCTAGCACCACGAGACCTCCAATTACGGCTATCCAGTCTACTTTTGACCAAGCAAACCCTGACAAACTAACTCCAACCCAGGCAACACCAGACCCTGCTTGCCCAGGTAAAACACTACACTATATTTTATAGACGTAGCCAGGATTTTAAGTTGGGGGGGGCAAACCGAAAATCACATGCAATGACGCTATAAGAAATTTTCGAAAAGAGGGATTTTTTATGAGACAAAGAATGAAAGATCAGAAGCTAACGTTTGTTTTGGCACGTAATCAAGATTTTGCTAAAGGGAAAAGACTTGGACCACAAGTTAAAGAGTTTTACAAAAAAAACAAGATTGGGAAACGTGGCGAGCAAATTAGTGAAACTCAAGCGGAGGCTGTGGGGGTTTGGGGACAGAGTCCCCAGTCGCCGGAGGCTACGGGGACTACACGATTTTTTGCTATTTTCTGCAAAAAAAAATTTGAAAAAATATCTATTTCGATCACATTTCACATGTTTCTAGAGCCATTTGAAAGAACTAAGTTTTTGAGATTTGAAAGCCAATTATCGCGTGAAAACTGGCGAGGTGGAGGTAGATTGTTATTTAAAGTTGGTACATTGAATGCAATAGAAGATTACTATTCATGTTATTGCAATATAAAAGTTAGCTTGGGGGGGGGGGTGCTAAATCATGACTGTTATTGCGTAAAAAATTTAGCTGGGGGCCTGAGATTGCAACTTTTAGAACAAAAACATTGAATTTCTACCGGCTTATGCAGTTAAATTGATTGGCAAAAATCTAAATTGAGGGGGCCCGGGCCCTGTGGTCGTCAATATTAACATTATTGCGAATTGCTGTTGTACTCGTGCACTGTTGCACGCGAAAAATGCTAAAAAACTGAAACGAAGAAACAATAGGCTTTGGGTTATCATTTTTATCATTAGTGGTATTCCAATTGGGTGAGGCTCGGCCCCCCTGGCTATGCCTATGCTACATTTTGCTATGCTTTGTGCAATTGCATTGTGCTTGCACAACAAAAAATTACCTTGAAATGAGAAAAGCGCAACAAAGGTTTTATTTACGGTATTCAAAAAGTGTTTTCTTTTATTTTCAAAATATTTAACAGGATTACATCTTGTCTAACAACCCTTCCGTGGTCGAGTAAATAGAATGTCTGCTATTCGGGTTTGAGTCGGGTTCGCTTCTCGGTCGAGTCAAAGCAAAAACTATTAGATTAATATTCACAGCTTCCCTGCCTGACGTTCAGCAATAAAAGAGGTCAGTTTAGAGTCTCCTCCGTGTGTGGTAGATAGCTCCGTGGGCAGGTGTAGCTTGATTCAAAAGGTCTCTTGACTGTCTCTTGCCAAATGCATCTTGGTAAGAAAAGTAATAGAGGCCCAATGTAATTACGAGCAATTTTCAATTAAAGAGATACCAGTACTGCTTGAAATCGGTTCTATTGAAGAAATGAAAACTACTTGAGGCAATAAATAGGTGCCCCAAACTTTTTTCCTCAATTCCTTTTATTTGCAAAAATATGATTTAATTCTTTTGACTCTGTACCATTGGCAACCCTGTATTTCGCTATTTCATGACATCACAAAAGGCATAATTTTTGCAAAGATTTTAGCAGGCTAAGAAACGCTATTACCAACTGGTAGCAGTGAGAGCCTATAACCACATCTGAAAATTTGGCTTCTGCTGCTAAAACCTATAAACCTAGGCTACCGGTACTCATCTACAGTACGCCTTTTGTAATGTTACAAAATTGCGAAATGCCAGGTTGTCAATGGTACAGAGTCAAACAAATTAAAACGTTTTTTCACGAATAAGGGGAATTATGGAAAAAGGCTTAGGGCATCTTTTTATTCCCTCAAGTAGTTCTCATTTCTTGAATAAAACCGATTTCGAGCAGTATCTATCTAAATTCACTGAAAAAATTATTGCAGTTTTTAACTAATAGTACTCTCATTTTTGACCAAAGCTGTTGCTCTGATATATTGTAAACTTGAACCCTAACTCAAATCCTGACCTAATGCCTTATTAAAATTAACATCACGAAATATAAATGAGATTGTTTTTAATTCTGTTGATTTTATCTAATTTAATCATTCTTCGGAGCAGAATAACGGGACGATGTGAAGAGCTTAGACCATAAAACCAGAGCCAGGATAAAATGAATCATTCTATTTCGAGACGTTTCGACTTAAACTAAAGTCATTATCAATCTTATTCAAATAGAATGAAAAACTTACAGAACTTACTTACATTCTATTTGAATAGGATTGATAATGACTTTAGTTTAAGTCGAAACGTCTCGAAATAGAATGATTCATTTTATCCTGGCTCTGGTTTTTTTGTCTAAGTTAATCATTCTTGTTTTGTAGTTTGAGACAGTTTAGCTACAAAAATATTTTAACGTTTTGAAACTTTCTGCAGCTACTGTCTGCTGCATAAAAAATTCAGAACAAACTTGCAGTGGAAGTTGGATCGTATAATCAGTAATGGATGTGAAATTCCATATTTATGATAGTTAATGATATTTAGTTCTTGAAGGCAAGTCAAATTACGGCTTTGTTTTCTAAACAGTTTTGGTCAGAAGGCAGCAAAGTGACCATTCGGTCCAGCTACCAACTATCCACTTTCCTTCAACACGGTGTAGGCTCCACGCTTGTAATGCAAAAGGTCAATCAATAAAGATGTGAAACCAGTTTTTAAAGTCTTTGCCTTGACCAAGGTTCGATTCAAACCTGATTCAACCTTTTTAGTTGCAAACACAATTTCCACTAGGCCCAAGAAATCGACTAAAAAAATATATTTTTTGAATTTTCAGCGTCGCCAGAAACCCAGCTAATTCCAACACTCCTCAATGACGTCACTATTGTCCCCATATTTGAATCCTCCACAGTCCATGTCACTTTATCCTGGCTTCCTCCTCTAGCTTCTTCGGAAGTCAATACATCATTCACAGTTTCCTTCCAACCGGGGACCATCTCACAAGACTCATCTAACAATATAATGACGGGGCAAACTTCTGCTGTAAGTTTTTTGTGACAAACCAGATTGTAAGATTTGAAGCAATTTATTCCGCTGTGATAACTCCGGAAACAGTGAAGTCCAACGACGTTTTGTGATGTTATATTTTCTCATTCAAGTTAGCACTACGTTGCCCAGTTCGGGGAGCATCTCCAGATTTTCAACTCTTAGATGCTTCCCTAACCAAACCGTTAACTTGATAAATAAATTTTAAAAAAGATCAAAAAATAAATTCTGGTCAGTAAATTGAATAGCCTCAATAAACGCAGTGCAATTTTTGTCTTTAGAGTATTAAATAAGGAGTATTCAAAATATTAAGTATCACAAATCTATCAAATTGCAGTTAAAAGTTGCGCCATTGATGGTGATCAATTTGAGTGGAGCATCTAAACTTCTTTACATCATCTTGATCTTTATCAACATCATAGTGATCACAGGCAGAAAGTAATAACTGCTTGATAATGTAAAAAAGTGTCTAACTTTTCTAAAATTAAAAGAACACTATGATGATGAGTTTCCAACATAAAAATTGCACGATTAGCAAGCACTGCAAAAAGTATCTTAAAATAATTTGGAAATTAAGGAAATATGAAACACATCGCTTAGACAAGACAAAGTGAATACGTTGAAATTATTCGACATTAGCATATAATTTTATCTGATGTTTTTAGGCAATCCTAACAGTACAATCTTCTCATCATTGTCTTGGATTTCCATATTATTTTCAATCAACGGTTCACAACTTATCAATGCTAACAGATTACTCTCTGTATGTCACATCAGTATTTCCGAAATCATCCAGTTTAAACTGCCTCGATGCAACCAAGCCCTGTTCTACTTCAGTGGATCTTAATTTAAGAAGTAAAATAAATAAAGATTAAAAGCAAGAACTTTTGCCTGGCTGGAAACTAAACAATAACATTCAAAGAAAAATCTAGTTTTAATAATTGGAATTTTAAAACTGTCAAAAGAGCTATTAGGCCTTGTTACGCTAGCAGAAAAAACATTTAGAAAAGAAATCTCGTGATGCCTATCGAGGTACCTCCTGAAAAACTTTTTACAAGTAGATTTTTAATGCCTGATTATTATTGAAACGTCTTCGGTTGCAACCCGGTGCCGTTTTTAAGATATAGCGCTTTTAATTGAACGCGGATGAATATTTTCAAACCATAAGCTTAAGAAATTTTTTTTAGTATTAGTGTTGCCGTTAAATAATCCATAAATTACAAGGATATTTTTTATCTTTCTTTGAATGTAAAACTTTGAACTACGATAATTTTGAACAAACTGATTAATCAAGGGTTAGTTTTTTGCTAAAAAGTTTGCATATTTAGTGTTTCAGCTTGAATTTTCTTGTGTTGAATCCTAAAACACGTAAACTTGCTTTGAAGTCACGTGACCGTCGTCGCTTGGCTGCTGATCGTGACGAATGCAAACCTTCAAAACAATTTTTCAAGATTGAATACCGGTATCCCTGGAAATTAACAAGGAAATTATTTTTTGCAAAACGTCGAAAAACAAATGAAGTAACACCACATGTCTGTTATGACGATAGTCTACCCACAAAAAGCAACCTAATACAACAACTACTTCGAGGAATACCGATAGACTTTCACTCCTCGAAACTAACCAGCCTAGCCCTACCAAGCTGGCTTATCAACTCTCGAATGTCTGTTGTGCCACACTTAAGCACTTAAAATAATTACCGGAATTAAATTAACAAACAACCCAAAATAAAAGATGTTTCTCATGAAACTCCTGAAATGGAGCACAGTTTTTTGAAGCCTTATTTTGAAATATTTGCGAAAGTGTATTGCTCTAAAGGTGCGTTTAGACTGGACGCGAAGCAACGCGAAGCGAAGGTTGGCGACCTTCGCCAACCTTCGCGAGTGGTCGATTACGTCAATCACAGGTTCTGTTTTGTCATAGAGCGCTGGAATTACCGGTAAAACGAAGTTTGAGTTTATATTATGTTATCACGCGATAACCATGAAAAAGAGTCTAGACTAATAGCTCAAGTAACAAAACAATCTTGAGAAAAAAAGTTTGTAAAGTACAAGTGAAAAACAAAGTACAGAAGATCGAATTTGGAAATGAAAAGACTAGTCATTTCTTCAAAAACGTAGTAGTACTTAGCCTATTCACTAGCTATCAATGATTTGTTTAGATCCTTCCACTGAAAACTTGTCATAATCTGTTTTGACGATGACAGTTTTGGGTTTTAATGCAGAAACGCAAAAAGCTGGAAGCAGATGTCAAAAGTTCTCTTTAGGTGTGTACTCAGTTAACAAATCCTTAAACGCTTTCACCATCCATGTCTCATTATGGTAGTGGTAGATCAACCGGTATCTTGTGGAGTGTAGACCAATAGGCTAGTCTACATGTACATTTAAAGCGTAAACCATGTTGTTTTTTGGATGGGATTTTTGTTTTTCAGGCAAGCATGTTATGATACCTGTAGTAAGCTTAAACAGTTGTTTGTATTTGTTATTTAGTGCTGTTTATGAAGACTCCCAATGTTAACGCTATGAGTGAAACTGAAAGCTGGATTTGTCATCAGTTATGTAGTGGATTTTTTGCTTATTGTGCAATGGATTGCTGTGTTGATTTGCTGGAGAAAGCAAAAAAACATTGCAGTTTTTGCATGATTTGACACTATCATCGAAGGACAAGAATTTAGCACAGTAATACCAGCAGTTGCTTTGAGGAAAAGTCAGCTTCTAAAACTAAGTTTGGTGTTTTACTCGCTAGCGGAGCGCGTATCGATGTTTAGTGCGAAGTTAAATGCTTTTGATAGCATTTTAATAGTTTGCATTTTCTTGCGGTACCAGTAGGCTACGTTGCGACGGTCGCGTTTACCTCAAAGGGCTTCGCTCCAAACCACGGTTTGTAAGATACAGACAAACTTATAGCTGTAAGGTCAAGCCCCCTCTTCTTAGCAAGTTTTTGGTTATGTCCCTGATAAAAAACATTTAGATTTTTTTATGTGAAAATTGTTACTCAAGCATCTGAATAAAAGTGTTGTTAGTTCTCACATTTTCATGTAACTGACGCTTCTTTCCCCAGTCCAATTATTATTATAAATGCTGTATCAAGTTTTTTGTTCAGTGGTGACTAATGAGAATGGAACAATATTAATGAACTTGCTTGGCAGCTACTTCTCTACCAATAATAGTAACCTCAGCAAAAAAATAGAACTCAATTTCTACTGGTTAGATATGTGTTGGCTTTCTAGTTCATCTAAATACACTGACTGTAATTGTAATGATTGAACTTCAGACCTAAAATAGTTTACTTTGTCACTTTATTCACCATGTAAAGCAGTTAAAATTTTAAAAGGCAGTAAAAATATTTTAAAATTCACAAACAACTAAATTCAGATATTACACAAAGACACAGTAAATGAATATTTAACACACTAGACACATCTATTTTCATCACATAGGACTGGAGTGAAAAATCACTACCAGACTACAATATTCATGATTATGAAACTTGGGGTAGTCCAAAACCATTGCTTCCAGTTCAACTTGATCACGGTCACAAACCTTCAGAAACAAGAAGACTTTTAAGAGGACATTTAGAAGAAAAAATTCCATGTTTGTAGCTATTCAAAGAAGTGACTAATAATTAAATTAGGCCAATCCAAAAGTTCATAGGAATTTTTCGATTTTTTGTATCTATCTAGCTCTTGTATGTAGCAGTGTAGCTTGAAACCAATTCTAAATACAGTTTTATTTACCAAGTTGGCTTGGTCAAGTAGGCTAGACAGTGAAAAAGCTTTTGCGAGTTTTCCAGTATTCAAGGAGTTGTTCAATTGTGGTTACTTTTAAAACAACGAGCTAACAAACAATGGGTAAAAACACTATCAACACATTCAAAACTAGCCTGTTGGTGGGTTATTTTATATTCTGAAAAAACAGCAACATCATTTTAGTTTAAGTTTACTTTAAGACAAAAAAGTAAAAGCTGCTCAGCCAAAGAACCACTGGACTGATACAATAGTTTCTGCTATGCTGCACAGAATAAAAAGTTTTGTTTTAAAAGCTAGATGTCGTGGGGCTAGGCCTACTGCTTTGGTGTATTCATTACAATGAAGCTCTGAGATCCAGCATAGCTATGAAAGATCACTCTAGGATTTACAGCCTTAGCTGTCTAGATCCAAATTAACTTGGCTAGCCTAGGGCTATCGCGAATCTAATTTTGCCAACAACCTACTCTTTGGACTGATAAATAGGCGCTAAACCATACAAATATACTATTTACATTATTTTCTAGCAAACTGCGATCGTAAAAATTCAATCAGTGATTTAGTAGGTTATCTTACTACAGCCTGCAAGCAAGCGCTGTTGCGCAACTGCTCGCGAAGGTTGCGAGCGGTTGCAACCTTTCGCGAGGTGTCGATGACGTCAAATTTTGTATGCTTCGCGTCGCTTCGCGTTGCTTCGCGTCCAGTCTAAACGCACCTTAAGTTAACACTTCGCAGTAAACTACTGTAGTCTTAAAAAATTGTAGCTGAATAATTTATTAGAATTTAAGCTGTGCTTTGGTTCAATCGGAATAAACTTGATGGACTGGTTACCGGTATACCCATAGCTACCGACTGCCGAAGGCTATCGGTATTCCTCGAAGCTTGCCGGTATTCTTGGAAGTAGTTATTGTATTAAACTGCTTTTTGTGGGTAGGCTATTATCATAACAGACATTTGATGTAATAATTCATAAAGTAGTTTGTTTATTTTTCGACCTACTGCAGGAAATAATTTCTATGTTAATGGTTTCTGGTATTTTATCATGAAAAATTGTTTTCAAGGTTTGCATTTATAACAATCACCTGCTAAGTGACGACGATCACGGGACTTCAAAGCGAGTTTCCATGATTTAGAATTCAACACAAGAAAATTCAAGCCAAAGCACCAAATATGCAACCTTTTTAGCAAAAAACTAATCCTTGATTAATCAGTTAGTTTAAAATTATCGTAGTTTTAAGTTTTACATTCAAAGAAAGATAAAAAATATCCTTATTGTAATTTATGGATTATTTAACAGCAACACTAATAGTAATAAAATTATTCAAGCGTATGATTTTGAAATATTCATCCGCGTCCGATTAAAAGCGCTATATCAGAAAAAGGCACCGGGTTGCAACCGAAGACATTTCAATCATTAACCAGGCATTAAAAATCTACTTGTAAAACGTTTTTCAGGAGGTACCTCGATGGGCATCACGAAACAACACAATTCTGGACAGTAAAAGCAGCAGTGCAGACGAATAGGCAAATAGTTTTCATTGCAATCAAATCAATTTGAGCTTTTTTAAAATTTTTGTTTGCGAGATACAGTATTTACAGTATAGTTCAAATGGTCGATTTTCTCGATTAAACAATGTTATTGGATACTCAATAACTTCAAAAAAAAATTTTTCAATTAAGTATTAACTCCTAAATATGAAAAAAAATATCAATTTATAGGCCGGTTTTGCTCTTATCGAGTTCATAACTGTCATCAACAGGCTGAACCGGGCATTCAAAGGGAACTTTACTACCGAAGATGTCAAGAGTATAAAGCGTAGTTTCATGTTTTTACAGGCAAAAAAGCGGAAGGAACAACAATTTAAAGTTTCTCTATAGAAAAAGTACTTAATTACTATCAAAAAAAGAGGGAAATAATTCTGAGTGCTTTCAGAGTAAAAATAATAAACTTTGAACTACGCCTACTTTGGAAGAAAATTGCAAAATTTTGTCGAAGACGTCACTTGCCGGATAAGCTAATTTCGCGATTTGCGCATAAATTTTTGCTGCTGAAAACCAAATTGCCTTTCTCAGCATGTAATTGATCACTGCTAAACCGTCCAAAACCATCTTTGTTCAAATTTTCTTTAAAACTCGACGGAGTAGAAACTATTTTTCTTACAATGCGCTTGAATTTTTTTACCCTTTATTTGCATGTAGTTTCTTAAAATGGAGCTTGACCTGAAAACTTTAAAGAAAGTCTCCAGCGCAACTGCCAACGTGCAATATCGAAAATTCGAAACTGCCATAAGCTACATTAGTACTGAGCAAATGCAAATCAACAATTTTAAATCTTTTTGCATATTTTAGATCTTAACTTCTGTGATCAACAATACAACCCTTGTGAAGATCCTGACCAATGTAGAAGATCTGAGACAAATAGTATTGCGCAATACACTTGTAATTCTGCTGCTTTCAAACAAGCTAGCCTTGTTCTTGTTGCTTTTCTTGAATTACTTTTGTTTGCATTTTTTTGATTTTCGAAAAGCATATAATCTTGTCCTCTACACAAACTAACATTCTGCCGAAGAATTTTTGTGTTGGCCCGTACAATAATGAATATCGCAAAACAACGCGTTACACTCGTTTTCACCTTCCACGAAAAAATTATGAATATAACATATTCGATTACCAGGATAATAAATCATTGACTGGATTGGGCCAAGGGCAGCCTCCGCAATTGCAGAAGTTGCCCTTTCTTATTATTTTTTTATTTGGGGACACTGCTAAAGTTGCGAACTAATGCTTTAAAGTTTGTTGCGGAAAGGCCATCTAATGTTCCCAAAGCAACGCCCTTAAAATGAAATAATAATATATTACTAATCGAATGCTGCAAACCCGGTTTTGATGCACGTTCTCAGTTTCAAGAAAATGAATAGCCATTATTTACTCGGGATTACCTTTCGCGTTTTTGAAAAATGACATGACGTCATCAGACCCAGGAGTTTGGTGCTTTGGCTCATTTATTATTGCAGAGGATAGGCGATTTTGCAAAGGCATGTGATAGCAGCTTACTAGTCAAAAAGTGTTGCGCAAAAAGGCGTAATTAGCTCAAAGTAGTTTCATTGCTAAGTTCAGAAGTGAATTACCCGTAGCAATCAGCTTTTACTACTAGTATTGAACAGCAGTTTTACTACCAGTAATGACTCTATCACTCCAAAAACTCCAACACTACAAAAGTCTTCGTATTCTATCTGGCATATTCGTACGCAATACCAGTAGGCTACCATAGTGTAAAAAACGATTTTAGACTCAAGAAACTATAGAAGTTTATACTGTAATTATGTAAAAATATATTACCCTTCTAGGACTAGTTCTTTGTGTAGGATTAGGAATAGAATACCGGTGCGTATATGTACAGTAGAAATGGTACCAGTATCAGATCAGTACTGGTTTGGTTTGTGTTTCAGTAAATATTTTACTCCTGGCAATATATTAGGCTGAACTAATCTGCCAGGGTTCCATAGTTTAGCGGTACCGGACTAGGCTACCGGTATCAAATCAGTGTACTGGTATCTCAGATCTGCACAGCTAGACAACTACCAGTGAGAGCAGGTAATTTATTACAAGTACCAGTATTGTGAAGATAGAATTGTAGTACAAAAATGCTACCTGTAAAGGTAACATTTTTGCCTGTCGTACCAATGTAACATACCGGTACAGGCGGTACTTACTTCGTTGCCATTATTAGCCTATCGTCAATACTCCTACCTACTACCCATCTACCAGTAATTTGCTGCCCAAGCATCCAGCAATCTGACTATGTCATTGTTTTTTCTGTTGTTCTTCGAGATCAATCCCTGAAACGCAAACCAAACCAGTAATGATCCGATACTGGTACCTGTACCATTTGTATCGTACGGTACCGGTATATTCCTAATCCTACGCAGCAAAATACAGTAGCCTACTGGTATTAAAAGGGTAAAATATTTTTACATAATTATCATACCTGTCAATTTTCCCGATTTCGTCGGGAGACTCCCGATTTTGAGGATTTCTCCCGATCACCCGATCTCAACAAAAAATTTCCCGATATTACAATTTAGCTCAAGGGTTTTTCAATTTAAGAAATAATCAGTTTTTGATAAATTAATCAATTTTGTTCGCGAATCTTTTTTTTCTGGAAGGGAAAGAGTACACTACGACCCCTTGCTTCGATTGATTGTATATTTTTCAAGAGTCTTGATTTGAAAATTAATGTGTGATCTTGCTTTCACATAACGGGTTGTTTCAGCATCACGTTACTTTGTCTCAACGCGGTTCCTAACTTAATTTGCATTTTACTCAGAATTTGCGTTTGTAGGTTCAATCGTTTAATTATCGTACTTGACCATTTCCGTTGCAATTCACAAATCATCACCTATCGCCGAATTCTGTTAAATTGGTTTAAAGCAACTTTAGATCATGTTTCACGTCACACCTTTTTCCACATTGAACGCGTGAAGCATTGGTAGCGATCATTTTGAGTTGACGGCAGTGCAGGAAACACCGCAATTATTTTATCTGGTTTAAGTTTAATTCTGTTTCTGATTTGTTTTAAAGTTTGGAAAGCCTCGGTCAAATTTTTGCTTCCTTTTTTTGAATTCGTCATATTTTAATCTGGCTGAAACCAATATATTATACTTTTACAATATCTATATAAGCTTGGTGTTTGGTGTTCAGTTCAGAAACGTTAGTGGAAAGGAAGTGAAGACCCGCGAGCTCCTTCGGGGTTACCGTTAAATGTTACCTGTTGGTAACACGGGTAACATTAACTAAAATTGTTAAAAATTAATGGCGTAATAAATAACAATTGCATGCACAAATTGCAGTCTCTGATACCGGTTATTGCAGGCCATTGCACCTGTTAAAAGCTGAGCTCTTTAAATGGCGTCTGTCGGAGAAAGTGTTAATACTAATGAGCGCAAGATGGTCAGTGAGGGTTGCAAGAAGAGGCGGGTGAAAGTAAAAATTGAAGTATAGCTGCAAGCAGGCGCGTAGCCAGGATTTGGAAAAGGGGGGGGGCTATTTTGAAAGAGTGAGAAGTGTGCAAACAACCTTGACTCGAATTTTCATTGACCTTGAATCAGTTACAGACGATTTGTCCGAAATTTGAGATGAAATGTCTCGGAAAGATCGGAAATTCAAAGTTTTTTCCGCCCAAAATTAGGTGATCTCCAAGAAAAAAAAAAAAAAAAAAAAAAAAGGTCTTCGCCAAAATTCAGAGTGATTTTTCAGCCGAAATCCAAAATTCAAACGTTTTTTCCGCCCAAAATTAGGTGATCTCCAAAAAAAAAAAAAAAAGGTCTTCGCCAAAATTCAGAGTGATTTTTCGGCAGGAATCCAGAATTCAAACGTTTTTTCCGCCCAAAATTAGGTGATCTCCAAGAAAAAAAAAAAAAAAGTCCTCGCCAAACTACAGGGCGATTTTTCTTCCAATTTCGCAAGTTCAAACGTATGAGGGGGGGCTCTTTTCCTATGGGGGGGCTATTTTCCATTTTTCACAGAAAATCGGCCTCAAAAGCACAAAAAACATGCGATTTTGCATACTTCACAAGCCAATGGGAGGGGGCTCGAGCCCCCCCGCCCCCCCCCCCCCCGGCTACGCTACTGGCTGCAAGTACAAGCAAACTTGGAAGAAAGATAATTATTCTTTCATGAGTAGAAGCCATAAAGGGGATGAATACGCTAAATGTAATTCTTGCCGAATAGACATTAGCGTAGCTCGAGGGGAGAAGAATGACGTAATGAAACACGTCACCTCCGAAAATCATTAAAAGAGCATTGCAGCCAAAAAAAATCAAAGAATAACCAGCTTTATGGAAAAGGGACCAGAAGAGAGCGATAACCTTATTTATGCGGAAACAAAATTAGCAATTTAATAAGAACAATGTACTAAGAAAATTTATAATAAGCTTTAGACAGTATACAGAGTCTTATAGGCACAATCAAACCTTAGATTAACAGCCTAAGACATACTGTTTCGGAATCGACATTCGTCTTTTATTCCTCGTCAGTATAGCTAGGACTTCAGGTACGAACATACAGTGGCATCGCGAGGGGGCGGGCCGCCCCGGGTGTCACCATTTTGGGGTGACACCATATTATGATGTGAAACCATAACACCGATTTGTGGTAAATATCTTACTTTTTCACTTTGTTTGGTCGTCCCCATCCTCATTTGGACTAAAAACCCACTGATTTTTAGGCAAAGACCTTTTTTTTTCGGTCTTCACATATTTTTGGACCAAAAACCCACTTATTTTGCGGCGAAGACCTTTTATTTGGTCTTCACCTATTTTTGGTACGAAAAAGGGTGCCACCACAAAATCCCGCCCCGGGTGCCACCATTTTTAGCAACGCCTCTGTGAACATGAGCGTAGAAACGCAAGGAATCGTAAATTAACCAGATTATAACACAATTTTTTTGTGCCTATAAGCCTCTAGATACTGTTTATAGCTTATTAAAAATTTGCAATGTTCGTGATGAAGAACAACTTGCCGTTTAGTATTTGTGATGAATTTTCAAAACTCCTCAGCTACAGCAAGCTAGCAAAAAAATATGGAGCTAAAAAGACAAAAACTTCACAAATCACAAAGGGAAGAAGAGAGGCAACTAAAAAAATTCAATTTGTAGGCCTACCAGCAGAAAAAAGTGCGACTTAAAATTTGTTGAACTAATATTATAATGGTCTAGTCTAAAGACTGGAATTGCAGTAAAAGTTAAAAATTTTTTTAAATCGGAGTAGTTTACCCAAAACTTGACATGAACAAAAAAATTATGTCTTCAGTTTATTTCTTACTTATGACATAAATTTTATACATGACAATTGTGAGATTGTCCCAATTATTTTCTCAACTTGGCTTGGACGAAGATACCCTTTCGTGATAAGTTTTTAGAGTACCAATTGCAGGATGGCGCTGAAATGCCAAAAGATCTGAGAGTGGACAAGGTTTGGAGCTCTGAGGGGCGGAAGAAAATAGTTGGTGAACGAATTTTCAACAGTCTTGCTGTATTGATGAAATCGCTCCTGTGCATATCTCATTTGAATGCATCTAGCGAAAGAACCTTTTCCATGGTGTGGAAGATTGTAACTGAAAACAGAACCAATTTGCACAATGACACTGTTATTTGCGCGCTTTCAAGTTGAAAATTAAATAGTGCCCGCAGTGCAACTGCCTTTAAACCTTTCAATGGAGAGTTGAATGCTGCCAAAAAACCACATACAAATATAATCAAGATCGCAAGTAGAAGCAAACGCTTAAGGTAAGGATGAGGCGAAAGCTAGTTAAAGGGGGCGCTAATTAATATACCACTATATACCGTATTTCTCCGAAAATAAGACAAGGTCTTGCATAAATTTTCTTTCAAAGAATAACACCAGGGGTTATTTTAGGGGGATATGATTTATTTTCATTTATCTAAAACAAAATTGCAAAGCAGAAAATTACGAAATTTTTAAATACACAAAGTATGAAAACCGATATCTGTTTATTTAAAAATAACACATTTTTATTTAAAAACAGCTGTTCATAGATTAAATAGTGGTGTGATCTTCATGTTATCTCAGGTCATTGAACTTTTCCTCGCCCACACCTTCTAAAATAATGATGGGAATATGATAATTATTCAGCTAATCTATTCATTAGCTAGCATTACTTTTTATCCTAAATTCCCACAATAACTTAATAACTTTTCAAGCAGTTAAAACACATTCGAGGACAAAAAATTTTCAATCTATCGTCTAAGTCTTATTTTTAGGGTAGAGCTTATATTAAAATCATTTTAAAAATTCGGGCTAGGTCTTATTTTCGGGGAAACACGGTGCGTACAACTGATTTTGTCTAGGTCGAAGGGGGTTTTTCTGGGGGGCTTCGGGTCTGGTTATTAGGTTAAAGTAGACGTGGTTAAATGATATTTCACTTTTATCGTTCAATATCTTTTAAAAAGCGTCGGTTGCGCTGAATGTAGCGTGACTTTTTATGCCGTATGTCGGTGAATCAGTACTGATGTTACCCGTTACCTGGTACCGTATGCAAAATAAAAAAAACTGCTTGCTTTAATTCGTCTGTTTTGTAGTAGCTAGAACTGAGAGAACATAAAATGGCATGTCAAAATTTTGGTAGTGTGTACCTACATTAAAGGATAACAACAATTATTCACGCAGTAGAAGCAGGAGTGAGGTCTGGGGGGCGAAATTTTCTAGCTATTGAAATTGCTTTTAAGAAATCTCCCGATTTGGCATTTTCAAATGTTGACAGGTATGTAATTATAAGCTTTCAACAGTTCCTTGTTGTGTCAAAAATCGTTTTTTTACACTATGGTAGCCTACCGGTATTGCGTACGGATATGCCAGACAGAATACGAAGACTTTTGTAGTTTGTAATAATAAGTCATTTAAGATGTTTTTTTGACGTTTGCTGGCCAGAGTTTTAATATTTTAATCGTTTTGCGTGCTTCTGGCCTAAAGGCTACCAGCTCGGAAGCCTAGGGAAGAGCCACCAGAACGGCGACTACTTAAAACAAGCAATGCGAAAAATTGTCTTCCCACAGGAATCGAACCTGCAGCCTTTGGATTACCGGTCCACTGCTCTACCACTTGAGCTAGAGAAGACGCCTCCTCGCATGCTTAATTTTGGCTATTTAAACCCAGCAACTTGCTTGTTGTATGATTGTAATAATAAGTCAATTAAGATGTTTTTTTGACGTTTGCTGGCCAGAGTTTTAATATTTTAATCGTTTTGCGTGCTTCTGGCCTAAAGGCTACCAGCTCGGACCGGTAATCCAAAGGCTGCAGGTTCGATTCCTGTGGGAAGACCATTTTTCGCATTGCTTGTTTTAAGTAGTCGCCGTTCTGGTGGCTCTTCCCTAGGCTTCCGAGCTGGTAGCCTTTAGGCCAGAAGCACGCAAAACAATTAAAAAAAAAAAAAAGACTTTTGTAGTGTTGGAGTTTTTGGAGTGATAGAGTCATTACTGGTAGTAAAACTGCTGTTCAATACTAGTAGTAAAAGCTGATTGCTACGGGTAATTCACTTCTGAACTTAGCAATGAAACTACTTTGAGCTAATTATGCCTTTTTGCGCAACACTGTTGACTAGTAAGCTGCTATCATATGCCTTTGCAAAATCGCCTATCCTCTGCAATGATAAACAACCCAAAGCACCAAACTCCTGGGTCTGATGACGTCATGTCATTTTTCAAAAACGCGAAAGGTAATCCCGAGTAAATAATGGCTATTCATTTTCTTGAAACTGAGAACGTGCAACTTGCTTGCAGCATTCGATTAGTAATATATTATTATTTCATTTTAAGGGCGTTGCTTTGGGAACATTAGATGGCCTTTAATTTCGCTGCACTTGTCAACTTCATGCTTTGAGCTAAATTTTGGTTCATTTCAATCGAAATATTGTCAAATGCCGATCTTCGTCAGCAAATTACTTGCAAGCAAATCTTCTTTAGCAAATTGGATGTCTAAAAACGCAAAAATGTGGAATTCGCAATTCGCATTGTGTTTTGTAAGTTTTATTGCCAAAGTTACAGTAGGTTGCGCTTCGACTTGGTACGAAAATCTCGTTCCGCAATTGCGGAGTTGCGTTGCGCTTCAATTAAATTAAAGTTTGCTGCGGAAGTTGCGCTGCGATTCAGAAAACATAAAATTTAAATTGTGCATCTTGCGCTGCGCATTTGATAAAATGTTATTCCTGCCCACCTCTGATAATCGAAAAGTCGACTTAAAGTTCGCCTGTTCATTCAAGTTAAGAACATGTCCTCAGTATAGCGTAATTAGGGGAAATCGTGCCATGTTTCCTCTTTGGGCCATGGCACAATGCAAAAAAGCGAAAAAAAATATCAAAATCAGCATAATTACATTAGAATAAAATGTTGCACAAACGTAGAAACGGCGTTAGCAATCTGCTATTTACCAGCATTTCAATTACTTAGAAGGTAAGAGTGGTACAGATTTTAGACTTTTAGCCAATGCCAATATTTTTGCTGCCTTAAAAATTGTTTCCACTTAAGATCACAAACTTGTAACAATAGAGAAGGTGTAGCTGTAGTTCATACCCAAATTAAAGGAGAGTAGAACTGTGCCATGCTATACACGCCTCTTCCATTTGGGTCATATAGCACAAAGCCTAAAAAATTTTTATAACTCAAAATATTTTAGCGTCCCGGTAGCATTTTACGCAGCTATATAGTATCATTATTATTAATACGCAGCGGTAAAAGTGAGTCTGTTACCTTTAGATAAGAGTCCACTTAAACATTGCCTTGGCCTTGTCTGGGCCCATTGCAACGATCGCGGCTGCGGTGGTTTTGTTTTGTTTGTGGTCGAACTCAGCAAGCTTTTCAGCTTTTTTCAAATACGTGACCAATTTGTTTATGTAGCATTTTGCTACCACATTGTGGACTGTGGTTATGGTGTTTCCAAAATATTTTATTAGAATGTCTTGATAAAACTTGCAACTGCTTACATGACGATTTGGTGTTTCATCCTTTGGGCCGCATTTTGGACACAGAGAAGACTCACAGCGAGCAGCCATAGTAGAAGCATGCTACAATGTATTTCAGATGTGTTCCAGACAGTGGTGTTGCTAGAGGGGCGGCGGCCCGCCCCAAGTGGCGCCATTTTATGATACCAATCGAACAAAAAGAAAACAATAATATGTTTAATATCATTGGAAATGTTTAGTACACTGAAATGGGCTAAAAAATTATTCAAAGCATCTTTGAAACATTTATTTAGAGTAGGGGTGCTAATTTGCCTGAAATATAACTTACAAATCAGTAAAAACTTTGAAAAATAGACAAAAATAATAGAAAAATTTACACCAGAGATCTGCCTGGTACCATGTTTAAAAGCATTAATTCTTATCAAAATAAGCCTAAAATTAAGTCATTTTTGCCAAAAAATAAAATGCTTTAAGTATTGGAGGTTCCGCCCCTAAACCCCCGAAACAGCTTCCCCCCATTGCAAATTTCTGATAACGCGCCTGATACTGAGATTGTGCTGCTCATACTTTCAAGTTTTAGAATCTTGCAATGAGAAGTCATTGAGCTAGCCAAATAACAACCGCTACCTACAGTAATAAAGTGGTACCGCTGAATTTAAATTATAACCTGAATTAAAAAAGCTATATGACCCAAATGGAAGAGGCGTGTGTAGCATGGCACAGTTCTACTCTCCTTTAATTTGGGTATGAACTACAGCTACACCTTCTCTATTGTTACAAGTTTGTGATCTTAAGTGGAAACAATTTTTAAGGCAGCAAAAATATTGGCATTGGCTAAAAGTCTAAAATCTGTACCACTCTTACCTTCTAAGTAATTGAAATGCTGGTAAATAGCAGATTGCTAACACCGTTTCTACGTTCGTGCAACATTTTATTCTAATGTAATTATGCTGATTTTGATATTTTTTTTCGCTTTTTTGCATTGTGCCATGGCCCAAAGAGGAAACATGGCACGATTTCCCCTAATTACGCTATACTGAGGACATGTTCTTAACTTGAATGAACAGGCGAACTTTAAGTCGACTTTTCGATTATCAGAGGTGGGCAGGAATAACATTTTATCAAATGCGCAGCGCAAGATGCACAATTTAAATTTTATGTTTTCTGAATCGCAGCGCAACTTCCGCAGCAAACTTTAATTTAATTGAAGCGCAACGCAACTCCGCAATTGCGGAACGAGATTTTCGTACCAAGTCGAAGCGCAACCTACTGTAACTTTGGCAATAAAACTTACAAAACACAATGCGAATTGCGAATTCCACATTTTTGCGTTTTTAGACATCCAATTTGCTAAAGAAGATTTGCTTGCAAGTAATTTGCTGACGAAGATCGGCATTTGACAATATTTCGATTGAAATGAACCAAAATTTAGCTCAAAGCATGAAGTTAACAAGCGCAGCGAAATTAAGGGCCAAGTTAAATTATTCCTGAAGTGAAATAGGCAGAACTAATTTAATAGTTCACAGAGACATCATGTCTTACAATCCTACTTCATTTGACAACACCTTAATGCTGTCTCCGCGTCGAAATGGGTAATCATTTCAACCCCTAGTGACGCAGGTGAGGCGGAGCCCCCTATCGCGGGAGCATTCCCCGTGTTTCGAAATCAACTGACTTCATCATCAGTGTGAAGAGGAGTCGACACAATGCAAAGAATTTTGATCCCTGAATTAGGCTACCTCAACCGGTAAATTTGAATAACCAAGCTATCGGTATAGGCTATCGTCTTTATCTCGTAACTTCAGCTGCTAAAAAGGCTGACCTTTTTTTTTCCCACGTACTGCTCTAGACTCGAATTTCGCGTAATACCAACGCTCATCGGCAGAGCTGACGTTCAAGCCGAAATTCGAAAGCTAAACTAAGCTGGCCTGCAAACCGAAATTCAAAATCTGAGTAAACTAGCCCATAAAGTTCTTCTTCTTTCTTCATTGCCCGCTTTTCCGTGAGGGTTGCGGGGGCAGTAGCTCAAGATTGAGCCGCCACACCTCACAGTCTTCTATCACCTCCATCATTTCGCTTGGGCGAAGTCCCAAGCGATTCCATCCAAGATCCTCAATGTAATCGGTCCATCTAGTTCTAGGTCGTCCAACTGGTCTTCTCCCATTTGCTTTGGCATGTAAAGCTTGTTTTGGGAGTCTTTCCTGAGGCATTCTGCTTACATGGCCAAACCATCTAAGCTGTGATCTTTCAATTCGGAGAAGTAACGGCTCGATGTTAAGAGATTTTCGAATTTCAGAGCTACGCACCTTGTTAAACAGTGTAACTCCTTCGATTCTTCGTAAAAACCTCATTTCGGATGCTTGCACTTGTGATCGCATTCTTTCGGTCATTACCCAAGATTCATGACCATAAGTGAGAATGGGGACAAAAACCGCTTTGAAAACTGAGAGCTTTGCCTTTTTCGACTATTCTCGTTTCATGACAACCGAGTAGTGCAAAGCTCGCATTACTGCACTAGCCTTGCCTATTCGGGTATCGAGTTCTTCGTCTTGCCTTCCGTCACTCGTAAATGCAACCCCAAGATACTTGAACTTCTCTACCTGCTTCAGTGTTGCTCCATTCACTTGTAATACGCACTGATCAGGGTTTCTTGAAAGATGAAGTACCTCAGTTTTAGCCGTGCTTATTTTCATACCGGCGGTGTTGCATGCATCTGCAAAGCTATTTAATGCGCGCTGGAGGCCAGATTCTGTGGAAGAAAGCAGAACCAAATCATCTGCGAATAGCAGATGAATAATTTTGCAATTTCCAATCGTGGCACACTCATCAGTTTGGCTGCATTTGTCGATCCAATTCATGTAAACAATGAAAAGGAGAGGTGACAAAACGCACCCTTGCCGGAGTCTAACGTCCACATGGAACGGCTTTGATTGCTTGCCATTTACCCGAACACAAACCTCCGGTCTGCAGTAGAATGACTTAATAGCGCATAACAATTGACCATCAACGCCATACTCCTGCAAAACCTTCCAAAGTTTATTCCGAGGAACTCGGTCATATGCTTTTTCAAGATCGACAAAGCATGCAAAGAGATCTTTGCCATATTCCCAAGATTTCTCAAAGATTTGCTTCAGAGTGAAGATTTGGTCCGTGGTGCTGCGACCCGGACGAAAACCGCACTGACCATCTTCCAGTTTGATTCCACTATTTCTCGGCATTTCCTTTTAAGGCATTTGGCAAATACTTTTTCTGGCAAACTAAGGAGTGATATCCCTCTGTAGTTTGTACATTGCTTGCGATCTCCTTTCTTGAATATCGGAATAATCACACCTGTTTGCCAATCTCTGGGAGTTTTGCCAAGCTTCCACGCAACTTGACACACTTGCGTTAACCAGAGAATTCCTTCTCCAGTTAGCGGTTTCAACATCTCGGGTCTGATTTCATCTTCACCAGCAGCTTTTCCAGATTTTATCCCTTTAATTGCAGTTGCCACTTCTGCTGCAGTGAAAACTTCGTCCTCCCCTAGATGTGTCACTTCGTGTGTGCCACGAGTCGATGCCTTTACAGGATTCAAAAGATCTTCAAAGTATTCTCTCCATCGTGAAAGGATTTCATTCTCATCCGTTAGAATGTTACCGTCAGAATCCTTGATGGAGTACGTGATACTCGATCTTTTGCCACGTAAACGGCGGATGGTCTGCCAAAATACTTTGTTTGCCGAAAAATACTTGGAATCCAACCGACGACCAAACTCTTCCCATGACTTCTCCTTGGATTTCTTTACTGCCGAAGTTGCCGCTTTTCACGCCTCAATGTACCGGGATTGCAAATCAGATGACGATCTGTCCTGTAGCCAGGCCTTGAACGCATCTTTCTTTGCTCGAATAGCTTCTTTAACCTCTTGGTTCCACCAAGGTGTTCTTTTCTCACTATCGCCCGCCACTCTAAGCCGTTTTCGCCCACAACTTTCAGCAGCTGATGAAATGATTGCTGATCTGAACAGCAGCCATTCCTTCTCGATGTCCTCGGATACATCAGGAAGTTGTCTGAACTTAGATGATATACTGGATGCAAACTGTTTTCTTACTTCTTTGTCCTCCAAAGCCTCCCATTTGATCCGGTAAGTCACAGAGGACCTGTTGGATCTCTTGTTTGGCCAAGGTTTCGAAAGTCGTAAGGAACATACTACCAGATGGTAATCAGTTGACAATTCAGCACCTCGCTTCACTCGAACGTCCAGCACATCAGAAAACAAATCTGACAAAACTATGCAAAAATCTATCAAAGATTTTTGATCCATACTAGGTCGATACCATATATAGTATACTTGTGAACCTCTCTGTGCTGGAAAAAGGTATTCATGATGCGGAGTCCGTTGCTACAACAGAGCTGCAATAAATACCTTCCGTTCTCATTCAGTCCAGTGACTCCATGTTTTCCGATCACACCCTTCCACGTATCTGTGTCTGTTCCAACATGTGCGTTAAAATCCCCCATAAGGACTGTAGATTCAGTAGCTGATACTTGTAGAAGAACGTACATCATTTACTTCATTCACAGAAGTCTGATAGTCACTCGTGGCATTGGGAGCATATACCTGCAACAGGCACAATGACCGATCCAATACTTAAGCTTCAACATACAGACCCGTGATTCCAAAGGAATCCAATCTGACACACAGTCTGACAAACGGGGGCTTGTGAGAATCCCCACACCCGCTTGTGCAGACATACTAGGATCAGCACCAGAATAGAAGAGTTTCCAACTGCCATCCAGATCCACAGTTCCAGAGCCACGTCGTTTGGTTGAAGAAACTCCGATAATATCGAGATGATACCGCTTTGCTTCCTCAACCAATTCTAGCTCTTTTCCTGAGAGGGTGAGGATATATGATTGTGAAACATAATCGCAATTGTGACCATGGTAACCCGAAAAAAAACAAAACAAGGCTTTTTTGACAAATTTTTGTCATTGGTGGCATGTCTTTTCATTTCCAAATTCGATCTGCTGCACTTCGTTTTTCCCTTATACTTTACAAACTTTTTTTTCAAGATTGTTTTGTTACCTAGGCTATTAGTCTAGATTCTTCTTCACGGTTATTGCGTGACTACATAATACAAACTTAATCTTCGTTTTAATTCCAGCGCGCTATGACGAAACAGAACCTGTGATTACTATAATAGAACAGAACAGAACATTTTATTTTTGTCGCCAATAAAAATACCAAAATAACACAGAATTGCACTATGATAAACAGCAACGGGAGGCTGCGAAGGGACCAATGGTCTTCAAGTCAAGCAGCAGCCCAGGCAAATATCTTAATTAAGTTCAAAATATTAGAGTAAAAGAATATTACAGTAAAATCAATATATTACAGTAAAAGAATATTACAGTAAAATCAAAATATTACAGTAATAGCGCTTCAATAATAAAGTACACAATGCTTTCTGCTCATTGAATACATTTTAAAAGTAAGCTATTAAAATTAGCCTATGAAGCGATCTGTCGCGAAGATTAGCAACCACTTGCAAAGGTTGGCAACCTTCGCGAGTGACGTTAGCGACCACTCGCGAAGGTTGGCGAAGGTCGCCAACCTTCGCTTCGCGTTGCATCGCGTCCAGTCTAAACGCACTTTAACTCCACCGATTTGTGGTAAATACCAGAGGTGGAGTCCTCGAGGACGTCCTTGGCCTCGAGGACGTCCTCGAGGACAGATTTTGAAGTCCTTGGCCTTGGCCTTGGCCTCGAGGCCTCAAGTCCTCGAAAATTGGCCTGTCCTCGGCTCGAGGACAGCACTATTTTTTGGAAGGTTAAAATTTTGTGGAGCGGTTGAAAAATTTTTTGGAAAGCGTTTTTTCGTGGAGATCGCTTGAAAAATTTTTGTGAAGACCTTTTTTTTTTTTTAAATTTTTGTGAAGACCTTTTTTTTTTTTTTTTTTTGGAGAGCACTTGCGCTTTGTGTCCTTGGTCCTTGGCCTTGGCCTCGAGCATTCCTGTCCTTGGCCTCGAGAGTGTCTGTCCTCGGAAAGGCTGTCCTTGGCCTTGGCCTTGGCCTCGGATTTTTTTTGTGTCCTTGGCCTTGGCCTTGGCCTCGAGCCTTGTGTCCTCGACTCCACCTCTGGTAAATACCTTACTTTTTTCACTTTGTTTGGTCGTCCCCATTCTCATTTGGACTAAAAACCCATTGATTTTTAGGCGGATACCTTTTTTTGGAGGGGGGTCTTCACCTATTTTTGGTACAAAAAAGGGTGCTACCACGAAAACCCGCCCCGGGTGCCATCATTTTTAGCAACGCCTCTGATCTGAGGGCAGGGCCCTGGCACTGAGCCATATGGCAAATACGGCGCTGATTATTGCATTAAGTTCAAAAAAGTTTAGATGAGGGCCTGAGGTAGCAACTTTTAGGACAAAAAACCTTGATTTCACCCTGGTAATACGTTTAAATTGGTGAGAAAAAATTGAATTAAGGGGGTGCGCCGGGCTCTCTGGTCGTCAATATTATTTATTGTTAATTACTGTTGTACGCGTGTACTGATGTACGCAAAGATGCAAAAAGAAACTGAAAATGAAGAAATACCGCTTTTTGGATAAATTTTTGTCATTGGGCTCGGGTCCCCTCGGCTACCCCCTGGCTACGCCAATGATTTTTGAGACAAGATCGCTCCCCTAATAAGTTCTTTCAAAAAAAAAAAATTTAAATCAAAATTAAAATAACCTTTTTTTCAAAACGTGGCGGACTCAAGTCAAGTCACTTGGCAGTTTTTTGAAACGTCCAAGAATTGCATGACATTTTTATGACGTGGGCATGTGGTCCTCATTATTATTGCTTACTTTTGTAAGCTTAAATCCTAAATTAAAGAAACTGCAATTCCGGACAGGGACAACATACTGGCTATGCTCTCTTTATATTTATTATTCGTAGTATTTCAATTGGGGGGTTTGCATTACCGCCTGTGCTATAGCATTCAGTTCATAATAACGTTAAACAAGGGCCTGTGGTGGCAACTTTTAGGTCAAAACTCTTAGATTTTCCACAGGTTTTGCATATAAATTGTTAAAAATTTGAATTGCAGGGCCCCTGGCCCGGGACCCTTGGTCGTCAGGGGCCCTGGGGATCCCTGGTTGCCAGTTAGAGGCCCCAGAGCCCCGTGGTTCTCGGCTAAGAGCCCCAGGCCCCCTGGTTGTTAGTTAGGGACTCCAGGGCCCCTGGTTGTTGTTAGGGGCCCCGGAGCCCCCTGGTCATCAGTTGGGAGGGCCCTGGGGCCCCTGGTTGTCAGTTAGGAGCCCAGGGCCCCCTCGTTGTCGGTTCGAGGGCCCTGTGGCCTCCTGGTTGTTGTTAGGGCCCCCTGGTTGTCAGTTAGGGACTCTGGGGCCCCCAAGTTGTTATTTAGGGGCCCTGGGCTCCCTGGTCGTCAGTTTGGCACTCTGGGGCTCCCTGGTTGTTGGTTAGGGCTCCGGTGCCCCCTGGTTGTTGTTTAGGGGCCATCAAGCCCCCTGGTTGTCGTTTAGAGGCCCTGGGGCCAACTCGTTGTCGGTTAGGGGCTATGGGGCCCCTTGGTTGTTAGTTAGGGGCCCCTGGTTGTTAGTTAAGGGCCCCAAGGCCCTCTGTTTGTCAATTACGGGCCCCCTGGTTATCGGTTAGGGGCTTGGAGCCCCCTGGTTGTCAGTTAAGGGGCCCCCTGGTAGTTGGTTAGGGGCCCCTTGGTTGTTAGTTAGGGGCCCTGGGGCCCCCTGGTCGTCAGTTATGGGCCCTCTGGTTTTCAGTTAGGGGTCCAGAGCCCCCTGGTTGTCGGTTAAGGATCCCAGGGCCCCCTAGTTGTTAGTTAGGAGCCCCGGGACGCATATTTACGAAGTGTACCCATATATTCTAGAACTACGATTTTTGCACCAATCACAGCTCGACAATTTTATGACGTCACAGGGTGGGAGAAATACTTTGTTTCTTTTATCACAGGACTGGTTTGTTGTCTTCAAGAAAATCTCCAGCTCCAGTTGTCACCAACAGTATGTACAAGTAGCCTAGTTTGTCTGTTTAGTTGCATTGATCGAAGTGCTTTGTTTGAGAGAACAGATCATTTTCTTAGAGTTGAATTTCTTTGCGAAATAGGCTAGTTCTTGGCAATATCAGATATCTAGAAGAAAAGAACTACGGCATTGTCAGAATAAGGGCTAAAAGAGTCTATCACTCTATCCATTACTACCACGTACTATTTAGTCTGTTACTGTTAGTTGTACAGCAATAGGCGACTATAGCATTAGAAAGGTAATACAGTGCTGTAGACTGAGTGATACACGGCACAGGTAGAGTTGATTTATCATAACAACAGAATAAGAGTTGCCTAGCTTTTCTCATTACTGTAAATCTGTAAACATATGACTCAAAAGTGCTAGCTATGTTACAACAGTGTTGTAGCACTCAGTTATTCTGTAGTTGCCAGAGCTAAAGTACTTGTATTTGAACTACACTGATTGCCACAGACTTTTTGTATACTTTTTAGACGGCGAGATTAAATCTTTGGTTAGCCTATATGATTTGGTCAAACTTACAAGTTCCGAATTCATAGGCGTAGCCAGGCGGGGGCCCAGGCGGCCCGGGCCCCCCCCCAATCAAAACTCCACTAACGACAAAAAGTTATGACAACATAGCCCGACGATGTTTAGTTGCATTTTATTTTCAGTAATTGCGCACATAACAGTAATTAAACAGTAAAGTAACAGTAAAGCTAACGGTTTCGGCCGAAAAACCACTCTCAATTTCGGTGTAGACCTTTTTTTTTTTTTTTTTTTGGAGATCACCTGCTTTTCGGCTGAAAAATCACTCTCAATTTCGGTGAAGACCTTTTTTTTTTTGGAGATCACCTGATTCTCGGCTGAAAAATCACTCTCAATTTCGGTGAAGACCTTTTTTTTTTTTTGGAGATCATCTGATTTCGGGCGGAAAAATCGTTCGAATTTCCGATTTCGGCCCAAAATTCACTCTCAATTTCGGTGAAGACAGCGGAATTTTTGAGGGTTTGGGCCCCCTCCAATCAAAAATCCTGACTACGCCTATGTCCGAATTAATTTAATAGTTACCTAAAGGTACCGTAGCTTCTCAACAGCTGAAGTTGCACAGGCCTATTCGTTTAATCAGCGGCAATTTAGTAGCACGTAGAATTGCAATAGCCTAAGATTGAAGAAATCAAAATAATGTATTGCCCATTTCTCATCCAATCTGATGTATATACTACAGTACTAAAGACCAGGAGACTGTATTCTGTAGTCTAGATTGTAAACTGTTGTTTGGATGGAGAATCTTTCAATCAGTTAAACCGAATCTAAGTTTTTTACAAAGTGGCTAGTAATAGTAGGCTATATATTACGTTACGTAACGCCCGTAAAGAGAATAAGAGAGTGAAGAGTGAGTGCTCATTTCCTTTTTTTTATTTTTCAAATTATTAAGGTGTGGGTTAGGATTAACATTAGGATTAGTGCTAGGGTTAGAGTTTGGGTTAGGATAACGATTCTTTTGTTCTTACCGGTACTGTAACGTAACATCATCCTCTGCCTTTTTTTTACTAATTTGTGTAAAATTGACTTAACCACAGACCAGGTATAATAATTAAGATTAGAATAACTCAGAACTGTGCTGTATATATCTCTGATCTTGTTCAAGTACTAGTTGAGAAAGATACATTAATTTAGGCAGTGTCTGCTGCGCCGGCCCGGTTTCCAACATCTAATCGCTGCTGCACCGGCGGCGCCAGTCGTTTCATTTTGCTGTTCAATTTACTATCGCTCAAGCTGGCATCGCTGCCCGAACCCTAACTATAATCAAAAGGTTTTAGAGAAAAAAAGAATTATGTAGCGAATTAGCTCTCTAGCGCTATATTTGCCAAGCACGTTCGGCACGAATTGATACCCTATCCTTCTGTTCGGCAGACATGCGCGCTTGCCACTACCCTATCTGGGCTTCGCAGTTCATGTGTCAAAGTGCCGTATTTAAATTGAAGTAATGAGAAAAAAGCATTATAACAGGCTGTCGGCGCAGCAGCAATTTGCTGTCCAAAACCGGACCAGTGATCTAGACATTTCCATAAATTTATGGTCACAAAACTAGTTACTGAAGTTGGCTACTCAGCAGGAATTGATTTCAAATTTTATACTGGCTAAGTAAATTATTTTCATGACAGATTTGGTTTTACTGATTAGCTGATTCTCCATCAAAACAACATTTTCAATTTGTATTCATTTACATTCTTTTTTGTCTTACTTCACTAGAAATATTAGTGATAGGGTTTATGCATGATAATGGATGATAACAAAATTTACTGTATAACTGTTAATGATTGTGTGTTGACAAACAACTCAAGTGATACTAATGAAGAATCCAGCAGTGTTTATCAAGCTACTACTTAACCTTGCAGTAGGTATGAAAGTAGGTTACTGTTTTTCTGCATTTTTTGTCATTGTGGATACATTGTACAGTCTGGTAGCCACTTTGCAAACATGCCAAGAATGGATCATTTTGCAAACACCATATATTTTTTGAATAATTAATCAATCGACAGATCAAGATTCACTTTGCAACAAGATCTCTGACAACCCTACGAGATATGCAGAAACTTTAAAATACCCAGTTCAAAACCTAGATTAATTATATATTGAGAAAATATAGGGTGTTTACTGTTAGCGAAAATGGTCTATTTTGGAGTGTTAGCAAAGTGACTGCCCGATTGTACCAACTATACAATTTTAGTTGTTCAGAGTGGCTGGGCATGTGATTTTTTTACAGCCAAACAAGGATATTCCATAAGCATCTACAGTATTATTATGATAAAAAATTGATTTATTTAATCGAAAAAACTGATCAAGTGTTTTGTTACTTCTGATTCAACTCAAATGCTTACTCTATATAACCCTAAATCTAACTTATGACCTAGTTCAAAACCTATTGTGATCTTGAAAAGAGCAAGTAAAAAAAGGTGGAGAACATTCCTTATTTTTATTTTACTTTTTTATTAACTTGAAATTTTCCAATAAAGTAGTCACACTCAATCTGATATGGCTCTGCAATGCTTTTTACCAATTGGGGCATTTAAGGAAATGGTGTACTTTAATTTGAAATAAGCAGAATCATCATCCATTAACTACCCAATACTTTTTAAAGGTTTCATCCTGCAGTACGTTTCTCATCTCCAACTTCAAGTTTTGCTGAAATCGTTAATCTGAGATCATCATTGGTGATTTAAGTCTAGGTATACGCCGAGAAGAATACTAGTCAGCAAGCTTTTTCCTATGTTCAAGTATGTTATTCTTTTTATATTGCAGTACGGCAAATGTTCTAAATTCTTCGAGTTCATATTGTTCTGCTGCGTATGGCAAAATTTAGCCCACTAGTATTTGTTCCAATTGTGTTGGCATTCTGGAGTTGGGGACATTGTAAATTATACTAGTAGAGATGCCATGTCAATTGCCAACTTTAAGTTCATGACAGAGAATTCAGAGTTATCCTACTGTGCTTATGTCGTGCACAAGTTTTGATTTATTAAGTTTGGAATAAGTTAACATAGGATATTACAAAATCGCACTATTTTTTATGGGTGCTTTAGCTATCACAGTCTACTTGCGTTGATTTGTTGCTAAATGTATCATGGTAAATTTGCTTGCTACTGAGATTGATAAAGAATTAAAACGATCATGTGGTTTTTCTCAGTTGGTCAAGCGGCAACGTGTTCGTGTATGAAGTGCAAATTTCAGGCTTTTTGTTCTTTTCAAAACCGTTAATGATGCAGTAAATTTGAGTTTTTTAAAAGATTTTCCAATTTTGGAAGTTGCTGAATTCGTATTTTTTTTTGGGGGGGGGGGGGGGGTGAGGGGGTGGAAATACAATTAATTATTGAAAAATCTTTTTGAAATAAGTGTTTAGTGGAGATGTGTTTGGCAAAAGTATAAATCAACTCTGCTGCACAGTTAGGGCAGATAATTGCATGATGTCAATCATTAGAAACTCTCTACCATGTATGATAAAGTTTGATTAACATAGGTTAAACACTCATTGCAGTAAATTTCATGTTTTTTAATCCTGTTCAAGTACACAGTTTAGAATTCACTTGTCAGGAGGTCAAATTTAATACTGCAAATGTTTATACAAAATAACCGTGCCGATCTTTTCACACGAAACGAATGATGGTTGGGAACTAAATCTGGTCAAGGGAAGGCTCCATTCTTAAGTCGAGTTTGAAAGAAGATGCCACACACTTGGACTTAAGACTCTCTAAAGCTTTGCTCGTATATTTCTTTCGCTTACAATAATAATAACTGATTGAATCCTGTTTATAACTAATTAATAATATCTGCAATATCTTGACGTCCTTCATGGTCGACTCCTGGGAAGCCATGTCAACTTCCACTGGCAGTTAGGTGGCCATAACAACCACCAATCCTGCAGCTCCAATGATATTTTACATTGTAGCTCAAGTCAAGTATGCACAGAGCTGGACAGCGCTGTTTCGAGCTTTTAGCTCTCAGCTATCTTTTCAAAGGTATTCCCAGCTGAACAAACATGACGTCCTTACTACAAGGATCCAGCGATTTTTCACTTGTTTCTAAAGTACCACAAGTGAAAAATCGTTTATTTCCTACTAAGCATCTGCCTCTGTGCAAGCCAATAAGGTTTGCCAGTTAGGCCAAGATGGTTGTTCAGCTGGGAATGCCTTTGAAAAGATAGCTGAGGGCTGCCGATGAGAGCTAAAAGCTCGAAACAGCGCTGTCCAGCTCTGTGCATAATTAATAATATGTCAACAATGACTAAATCCTGTTACTAACCAAATAACTGTTACTTATCATGGATTGCATTACAGTAATCAGAAATGTGTATGTTATGTTTATTGTTTATGGAAATGTTTATTTTGCTTCAGAGCTGAGGTGATACGGAGCAGTATTCTTCGTCTTAAAGCTCGTCGATGAACTCATCCCTGGATGAACATCGTTAAGTTTGCTTCATCTGCACAAAAAAATGACTGAGCTATGAGACCGAATGAAGAATGACGACATGTCCACATGCACATATTGTATGCTCTGCATACTTGCGACTTTTATAAGGATTATTGAATAATACCATTAAACAAACCTAGCGTATAGAATGCTGCGTATAGGGGGTATATGCTGTACTATATTTGATTACTGTCCATTCTTTTGCATGTGCAAACTATACTGGATGTGTGGTCTACTCATTGGAACGACCGACGCTCGCGTCGCGTGTTCCTTTGTTTTTACTCGACCATTTTCAAACTAACGAGTGCGAGATTTCAGACTTTTGCTTATAACTCGAGAACCGTTTGGTCTAACTACATGAAATTTTGACAGCAGTTTGAGATTAATGAGTTTTATGTTTGTACCAAATTTCGAGGCAATCGGTCACGTGACTTCGGGTTTATGACCCGAAAACCGCCCCGAAAGTTTGGCGTAAAAAGCGGTCTAAGTCAAAAACTGCTTAAGTACGGCAGAAAATATTTCTCATGGTTATATGTCTTAAGATATCCTTTCATCCCTACCAACCCACTTTCGGCCGCGATGAGGTTTTTTTCTTATTTTTTTCCTTTTTTTTCTTCCTAAATCTTGTACGCTCGAGTTCTCCTAAACCACAAAACATAGAAATCTAATTTTTGTGTGAAGTTGTTGAGGTACATACGCAATTGTGTCTCCTGAAATTTTTTTGGGGCAACTCCCCCGGGAACCCCCCCAAAATGGGGCCCCAAAAAATCAATTTTTTGAACGGCTCAAGCTAGGGTGCCAGTTTTTTTGGATATCAGTAGATATTTGAGAGACAAATATTTTGACATAATTTGGGGGTACCACCCCCCCGGGGACCCCCCCAAAAACAAATTTTTTTAACCATATAACCTAGGGTGCCATTTTTTTTTGATATCAGTAGATATTTAAGAGAGAAATATTTAGACATGGTTTGGGGGTACCACCCCCCCGGGAACCCCCCCAAAATGGGGCCCCAAAAAATCAAATTTTTGAACGGCTCAAGCTAGGGTGCCAGTTTTTTTTGATATCAGTAGATATTTAAGAGACAAATATTTTGACATAATTTGGGGGTACCACCCCCCCGGGGACCCCCCCAAAAACAAATTTTTTTAACCATATAACCTAGGGTGCCATTTTTTTTTTGATATCAGTAGATATTTAAGAGAGAAATATTTAGACATGGTTTGGGGGTGCCACACCCCCGGGGACCCCCCCAAATGGACCCCCCAAAAATCAAGCTTTTGAACGGCTTAACTTAGAGTGCCAGTGTTTTATGATATCAGTAGATATTTAAGAGACAAATATTTTGACGTAGTTTGGGGGTGCCACACCCCCGGGGATCCCCCCAAATAAACCCCCCAAAATCAATTTTTTGAACGGCTCAAGGTAGAGTTCTATTTTTTTTGATATCAGTAGATATTTAACAGACAACTATTTTGACATAGTTTGGGGGTGCCACCCTTCCGCGGACCCCCCCAAATGGACCCCCCAAAAATCAATGTTTTGAATGGCTCAACTTGGGTGCCAGTCTGTTTTGATATCAGCAGATATTTAACAAACAAATATTTTGACATAGTTTGGGGGTGCCACTCCCCCTGGGACCCCCAAAAATCAATTTTTAAACGGCTCAAGCTAGGGTGCCAGTGTTTTATGATATCAGGAGATATTTAACTGACCAATATTTTGACTCTACTTTTCTGGAGGTTTCATAATCAGATATTTTTGAATAATTGCTGATTTTACGGTAGACAAAAAGTACTTTTGAGCGTCACAGCATTAGCTATGCGTCGGTCGTTCACTGGGTTTGCTGGCAAACTCCCATCTAGTTCAGTATTGAGTGTGGTACAGTTTATTTTTAGGATAATAGTAGTACTTCTAAAGATTTGTATCATATTGGTTTTGAAGAACTTCTGTAAATGTCAAAAAGTCGCAGCTAAGGTCTAACGAATGATTTAGATTAGGAACATTCAAGGCCGTATCACCACGCATGTTCGACGACTTGTGTGAAAATTTGCACTCGTTATAAAAACGTAAGACTGTAAGCAAGATCAGAAAATTGTAAACATGGGACGTAAGTTCGTTCAATTCTGCTGGAAAAAACTCCAGTTTTGAATAAAATCTTTATTAGCATTTTGCAGTATTCGCTCAAGTCGGATGACTTTGGTTCAACTTTGCTCTTGTAATGTGACCGTTAGTCTATGTTGTGAACTAAACAGTTTATTGACCAGATATGCATTTGTATGGTTGCTTATATGGGTCTTATGGTGGTGCGCTATGTGCTTACTAAACAATTACTACTCGAAAACATGCAGTTCTTGCTAACTATCCTTTGTGACGGAACGTTGGGCTTCGTTGTGCGTATCCATTGCATGGTTATTGATAATACCCAAGAACTTGATCCGAAGTACGAGTTTACTGTATGCAACTCGCTTCGCAATAAATTTCATAAGTGTTCTATTCATATCAAAAATATGTTATTTCGGGCTCATTGTTGTACGTTGTGTGCTAGTCAGTTGTGGTGTTGTTATATACCTATGAAAGCTCTATACGTGTTTGAGTGTCTTACAATGATTCCCACCGTAATATTCATGATATTTTTTGTTATTGCAGTGTCCGTCAGTATCAAGTAGAGGCTAATGTCGATACTTGTGATGCGCTTGTTTGCAAACTTTTATTCCGTTTGGCAAACCGTTGTCGCAGGTCTACCAATGCGTTTGTTCACTTATTACTTCAATCTTGCAGATCTCGTCGTTCCAAATATGTTGCTCGCTTTACTGATTTGCTTGCTGTGAATGGGTCGGGAGAAGCTTACTGCTCTTCTCGGGCGCTGTAGAACTAGTACTGCATGTATGTAAACCTTTTATTTTTATTTTTTTCTTGCGTCCGTGGGAATGTTTTTCGTTTTCTATGAGCGCTTTTGCGCTTGATACAAATAAAAAAATAAATGGAGAACGTAATTTTGAAAGTTTTAGCCATAGAGGAAATAGATTAATTTTTTAACAAAACTCAAACTTTCCGCGGACATTTAAATGATTATTTAGCATAACTGCAATACCCTTGCTGCAGTGGTTTTAAAGCGAATGCACTTCAATAACTATCGCCACAAACGTCAATAATATCGTAAGAAAAAAAACATATTCTGAAGGCGCGTGAAAAGCTCCAGATTTTTTGATTCTTTCCACTAGCAGAAAATTAATCTCCGAAAATTACAAACAGTCACTCAATAATTTTTAGTCTATTTGACTCCATGTCATTACTCCATTAGATTTAATTGCTCATGGTATTTTACAACGTAGCTTAAGATTGTAATTACGTATTGTTTTGGCCAGGAGGCTGCAAATTCGAGTCAAGCTACCACCTGCCTATTACATACGTTGTCTTATTTTCGACTGGATTCGTATAAAAGGAGATACCCAAGAGCAGCGTAAACCATTTCAATTGAATCACAGGCAAAGCAAGACGTAATGGAAAGTCAAACCACTCGAACCAAAGTTCAAACGAGAATATTCACCAAGTAGATGCTGTAATTGATGGGGATTATGCATCGACTAAAATATTGAGCTGTTGTCTAGCGAAGCGTACACACAACCAGTCAGATTGCTACTTAAAAGCTAAAGAGTTGCAATGCATCACACAATACACATTATTGTAGCTTACTAGTACGACGATATAATGCCAAAAAGCCAGAATGGAAATAGTAAAGCATTGATAAACGATAATTAATCATTCCAAACAATTTCAATAATCCGACACGGCCGAAAGGATTAAAGCGTCGTTTTTGCAGCGACCCAGGTCACATGGCCTGAATTAAACTCGCGCTCTCGTAATGTTGCTGCGTTTTCGGTGATGCGCTTTACCATTTACATCAAAAATCAAGCGAAAAAGTTGAATACGGCAAACTCCAAAGCCGACTCGCCTAAAAATGCGCCACTGTCGTAGTTTTGGGGCAAGAGAAAATATAAAACAATCAATCAATAGACGAAAATGAACAATCAATTAAGGAAGTCACTATTTCACCGTAACATGTTCGAGTTACAGAGAATAAAACAAAAATGAGAAATATTCATCCGCGCATTAGTCATTTAAGTTTTTGAAGGTTAAGATTTATAGGGTTTAGAGTAGGCTAAGCATTTGAGTAAAAAGTAATAAAAAACTATACATAAAAATTTTCGGTGAAATAGTCTCCTCCATCAATCAATCGCCATCACTACTTTGAAAAACCTTGTGAAATTGAATCCAAGTCCGATTTGAGCGAACATTTAAAAAGCTAATTATACGAAAAGTAAAAACACTTCAAAACTATTGGGCGCTTAATGTCCTGCACCATGAGTTTTCGCGTTGGCTCGATTTTCTCTGACATTAAACGCCAGATTTCTTTTTCGCTTGTAACCATGTAGTTTCTTGATTTGTGAAGGAGGTCGTCCTTTTCCTAAAGGAGCGGAGGAGCGTGCTGCGAGTCGTCTTCGCCTTGCAAGTGCAGTCGGTTGGCACTTAAACTCGTCTGCCCCGATTTTTGAAAGGTATTATCTCTTTTCCAAAATTATGCAATGCACTGAAAAATTGGCCATTCGAATTTATTGTCGATTTTATAGCAACGTGTGTGAAAATTTGAGCGTCCTTGGACATTGGAAAAGCTTCGTCCAATGTGCATGAAGTTGGGAGTTTTAGTAAAAAATGCATGTCTTTTGATATTTTTGCTAATAGTGCAATTAGTTTTTCATATCGTTATTGATGATGTTCGTTCTGAACCCCAACTAAATTGAAGTTTGTAGTCGTAGTCACCAATACAAAAATTTACTTCTTTACATGTGCTAAGACAAGAATTAAGCTTCGCCAAAACGTGTGAATTTCGATAAATTTCAGCGAGAGTTCTTGCACGTGGGGCAAAACTTCCTTTGATCAGGTACGAGCTCGTAATTAATGGGGTTTGTTACGTCATTAAAATTTATGTTTATGTAAGCATATTTTGTTTAGCGTTACTTGCTGTTGAAATATTTTGTTGAACAATACACAGTATTGTTAGAGATAGGTAGCAGCGTCTTGAGAGCAGATCGCAACTAAACTTTTAAGTTTAACGGATCCAGAACAATGTGAAAAAGTTGGTAATAAAGCGCACCAGATTAGTGAAGGGGGAGTTTTTGAACCAAAAGTTAAAAATTAATGTTTTTGTTTGAAAAAAGTCTCATTTTGTTTGAAAAAAATCTCATGCTGAGGTAACTGATGCCACTCGGGCGTATCATGGACGAGGTTCTGAAGGCGGAGCCACCAGCCGCAAGGCAATTTCAGCGAGTTTGAGAAAAAAATAGACAATTCGTGGTTTCAACATCATTTGAATCATATTTTCAAGGTTTTTAAAGCTAATTGAAAGAACCAAAATGCTAAATTTCGGAAATCATTTAAAAGAGTTGAATTGCCCATTTCTTCAGCCACTATACTTACAGGTCACGTTCAAACTCGTTTAAACAATTGTATTTTGGGGTTTAATTTTGTAACTGACTTGGTTTAGTGGGGGTAAAGCCTCACTCTCTCCCCCCTGGTCGCGTCGGAGGTTTATTCACTTTAGTACAGTAGAGAATAATAATTTTTACGTATGATTTCGCTCTTTGATAGAGTGAATACGGAAAAAAAAGGTTTGAGCAACATAACTGTTTTTACAACGATCTGTAATTTCCATTTGAAATATTGACATTTACAGTATTGTTTTCTGCTAAGTTTAGAGGTGTAATTCGTTGCATTTTGGTTTTAGTAAGTTGCTCGTGTATTTGAGAACAGGTCTTACTGACGGCTTTGATTTTTATCAATAAAATAAATTTTTTAGCATGAAATAAAAATGTCCACATGAAAAGTATAAGCTTCAAGATCAAAAGCATTTTCTCCAATTTTTGAAACACCAGAGTACTGTATTTATTTAAAAGGTAATATTCTTCTCATAACCGAAGCAATTTTAAAATATTACGCTCATTAAAAAGCGGAGTCAAATACCCAAAAGCCCCAGGTTTGTTGCCCAACGTATTATAGCAGCTGTTAAAAAGGTATATCAGATACATGATTTTTAACTTTTGCAACTGTAATAATTGTGTATCTGATATATCGTTAATATATCAGTATCAGATACATTACTATTGTATTTCCATTGCAACAACTACTATTGCAACAATTATACATGAATTTTGACAAAGAAATATTACAAGAAATTCATACTATTATTGAGCAACAAACTGAAAAAGAATTAATTTTGTCTACTTTTGCCAAGACTGATGGTGAATGGAAAAACTGGCTTGCTGACTTAGCACCTACACAAACACTTCTTGGAATCTTAGAAAATCATTTCCTCATGCCCAACAGTGTATCTTTAAAAATCAGTTTGTATACCATCAAAACCAATATCGGCAATCATCAAAATCGACCGTAAAAAAAAAGCTGAATACAAACTGCCCAGCCAAACTATCAGTCAAAATTCATTTTACTGCAGGAAAATCAAGAAATGTTCGATCCCAAAACCCATGCATTATTACAATATCCGGAAACCACAATCATGATATTAATACTGCTGCCAGTCTCAGTAATTTGAAGATAGCTGACGAAACCAAATTGATGTTCAAACACTACTTTGAACAAGGCTTAACTGCCAGTCAAGCCTTGCAACACCACCAAACTAAGTTATGGGTTTCTGAAGGAATTACAGCTGTAGCAAATACACGTATAAACCCCAAACCAAGATCTGTTTATCACATGTGGCAGTGCTGGCGTTCCAATGCGTATGGCTCCTATGTTGGAAGCAACGTGTATGCTGCAATCAAAAATTATGCGCTAGAAAATCCGGATTTGCACATAGAGCTAAAGCTGATGGGCTCTGCATTTGTTTGTGCAGTTGTCACTCCATTAATGATGCGAGTGCACAAATTGGTTCCACTGGCAGCAGAAATTGTTTTTGTTAATTCCACGACCAATTTGGACCAAACCAACTGCACCTTAACAGTGTTTTTGTGTGGCTCTCCCATTGGTGCACTCCCATTAGGTGTAGTCATATCAACTAGTCAAGATCAAGATTCTTACACTGAAGGTTGGTGCTTATTATCTATATTTTTTATCGTTATTAAAATACGCATGATATCGCCGAGACGCTGACCAACACTCAAACCCAACTTTCAGTAATATGAAATAAAAATTATCCCGTGTTATTGTATTTGTGTATAGGCCAGTTGAATAAGCATGATGATTCCGCAATTACGAGTGAAAAAGATTGTAGGGTTTTAAATTTTAATTTTTAGCATGTACTGTGTTATATTTGAGGGCTAATATTAATAACTTAACGTTACAAATAAATTAGACTTATACATTGTTAGTTTTTGTAAACAGGCTTCAATCTGCAGAAAAAAGTTTTGAAAGATGGCTCTTTTTTCGGAAACAATCACCCTTCCATCTTCATGTCCGATGACAGCATTGCGGAGAAAAATGCCTTATCCAATGCATGGCCTCAAAGCAAACAACTGCTGTGCATTTTCCATGTTTTGCAGGTGATATTGCAATAGCCATTATAACCATTTCGTTTAGGCAATCTTCATTTAACTGAAAAATTGTACAGTATTTAGACTTTTTAACTCAAACTCGCATCATGACTCTAATACTAATCCTAACCGTAAAGCCAAGTTTAACTCGAACCCTAATTGTAATCCTTAAAAGCGAATAAATGAAAACTGCTGCTAGAAATTGGTTGTGCAATCAAACATATGAATCTCCGACGAAGCTGCCAGAGTGCCATTAGCTTAGGTAATGGTATTTAAGTAAATCCGAAAATGCTTCAATTAAAATTTGAAACCCCATCAGCACTATACATCTGCTGCAACGTTTCAGCCAAATTTCAGCCCAAAGCATTCAGAATTGTGTCTCTACGTGAGCGTAGGAGCTCAAAATGATTTGGGGGGCACCAAGCTTTTGCCCAAAAAATGACTTGAATTTTGTCTGACAAATCAATTGCTTTTTTGTCCAAATTGAGGTGATCTCCAAAAAAAAAAAAAGGGTCTTCACTGATATTGAGACGTTTTTTTTGTCCAAATTATGGTGATCTCCAATAACAAAAAGGTCTTCACTGATATTGAGACGGTTTTTTTGTCCAAATTAAGGTGATCTTAAAAAAAAAAAGTTCTTCGTCTGGGTGGGTTTTCTGAACATTTCAGTTAGCAAAATTGCCCAAACGACAAACGACATGAAATTGCCCAAAATTTTGATGCAAAATTGCCCAAGAAATATGAAATCGCCCAAAATATATGAAATTGCCCAAAATTTTGCCCGAAATTTCGACACCTTACACCAACCAGGGGGGGCCAGTGCCCCCCTGGACCCCCACCTCCTACGCCTATGTGTCTCTAGTTTCAAAAATGGCATTACTTTTTGAATGCTCCTCGTAATATCTCCAAAGATGTTAATAATAATTAAATTGTGATGTTTTGACGTTTGCGGGGCCAGAGTTTTAATGTTTAAACGTCTACGTACTATCTGCAGTAGCGTAGCCAGAGAGGGGGGCGGGGGGGCTATAGCCCCCTCCATTGGCCTGTGAAGTATGCAAAATCGCACGTTTTTGGTGCTTTTGAGGCCGATTTTTGGTTAAAAATTGAAAACAGCCCCCCCCAATGGAAATTGGTTGCTGAAGTTGTGAAGTATATGTCGTGGTGCGGCCTAAAAAAAACGTTTGAATTACCGATTTTGGCCGAAAAATCAGACTCAATTTCGATGAAGACCTTTTTTTTTTCTTTTTTCTTTTTTTTTAGACCACCTTATTTTGGGCTGAAAAAATGTTAGAATTTTCGATTTTGGCCGAAAAATCAAACTCAATTTCGATGAAGACCTTTTTTTTTTGTTTTTTTTTTGTTTTTGGAGACCACATGTTTTTGGGCTGTAATAACGATTGAATTTCCGAGGTTTCCGAGAAATTCCGTCGCAATTTTCGGACAAATCGTGTGATTCTGATTCAAGAACAATAAAAATTCGGGTCAAGGTCGTTTGCACTTTTCTCACTCTTTCAAAAAAGCCCCTCCTTTTCCAAATTCTGGCTAAGCGCCTAACTATCTGGCCTAAAGGCTACCAGCGTGGAAGCGTAAGGAAGAGCCACCAGAACGGCGACTACTTAAAACAAGCAATGCGAAAAAGTTATCCTCTTACAGTATTCGAACCTGCAGCCATTGGATCTTCTCTAGCTGAAGTATTAGAGCAGTGTACTGGTAATCCAAAATCTGCAGGTTCGAATCTTGCGGGAAGACAACTTTTTCGCATTGCTTGTTTTAAGTAGTCGCCGTTCTGATGGCTCTTCCCTATAAGCTTTCGCACTGGTAGTCTTTTGGGCAGATAAGACCTAAACGATTAAATCTCCAAAAGATATTTTATAAGTGAAATATTCTGTTTTTTTCACTATGTTGTAACAAGCACTGGAAGAGTTTAAATGCGCTACCTATAAACCTACTGTTATAGCTTTTCAGCTAAAATCGTTTTGTATGTGTTTAGGCGGTATGGAGATGGTTGCTGTCAACCAAAAATGGAATTCCACAGTTAAGTAGACCCAAACTAATGCAGGCATTCAAGGCAATTTTGTACAGCGCATGTGAAGATGATGCCTATGAAAATTATCAGTCGTTGGTTGAGACATGCGCGCACGAAAATACCGATTCATTTTTGCAGTAAGTGCCTATTTATGTAATTGTATTTTCCTTTACCAGAGGTGGAGTCCTCGAGGACGTTCTTGGCCTCGAGGACACATTTTGAAGTCTTTGGTCTCGAAGTCTCAAGTCCTCGAAAATTGCCCTGTCCTCGGCTCGAGGAAAGCACTATTTTTGAACCGTTGAATTTTCGTTGGAAAACGCCAGAAACCTTGCTGAAAATCTGCTAAAACCTTTTTTTTGGTTTCCTCAAGTAGAGATCGCATGAAAAAAAATTTTGAAGACCTTTTTCGCCTAAAAAAATTTTTGAAGACCTTTTTTTGAGATCACCTGAAAAAAATTTTGAAGACCTTTTTTTTTTCTTTGGAGAACACTTGCGTCTTTTTTTTTGAGAACACCTTGGTCCTTGGCCTTGACCTCGAGAGAGTCTGTCCTTGGCCTTGGCCTCGAAATTTTTTTGTGTCCTTGGCCTCGAGCCTTGTGTCCTCGACTCCACCTCTGTCCTTTACCTCATTACAATTTAATAAGTCTATCGTTGAGACTGGGTCGATAATATTTCGTTCAAACTATTACCATGACCTTGTTCACCGGTTCAATAAATTGATGGCAATTTGTATCTTGTAAAGTACCAAGTTGTACTTATAACTCTTATTTACCATTGTTGGACATTAAGTTGTGTCTCCACCAGATAATATTGATTATATTACGTATAACGGATGAAATTTAGTCGTTGAACGATTTAGGGTCAAATACACCACATGCTGATGACGCTACGTACTTTACAAACTTGTGTTAGTATGATGCGTTTGTACGCGATTGTAAATTATTTATGACCTGTTTCTGACTTCTGATTATTTGTTTTCTTCCTCTTTCATTCTCAAAAACTAAAGCCAAAAGGCGTCACATGAGCTGAAAACCTCAAAACTTGGCAAAACTCATTTTCATGAATTCTGTTTTGAAATATGCATGCAGTTAAACGTTTTCTTAAAGCGCGGAAAACGAGAACTTCGGAAAAACTGCAGCATTTTTTTATCTACGTACCGAACCTTTTAAGTACGGTACGTTTGGAGCGTGCCATCCAATGAAAAGTACGTAGTTACGGTACGCATGCAAAACTTTGTTTTGGTGCGTTACGTTAGTACGGTACGGTAAATTTTTGAAGTACGCCATGTTCAAATTTTGAACGTACCGTATCATATTGCATGCCATCTTTGCTTGTTGGTATTGAAATTTTCAAAACCATTTTTGAAGGAAGGAATTTATTTTTGTAGAGAAACACACACAATAAGTTCAAAATTAAATGTAGCACGGTATGTAAAATCTAGGCACTTTTACGAACCTATTAACTACCGGTAAAAATTAATGTCATTCAGATATGTTAATCGGTGGATGGCTTGCAAAGAGCAGTGGTGTCTAATCTATCGTGCTGGTATGCTCACGAGAGGACAGAATACCAACAATTGTTGCGAAGCGACAATACGAATTATTAAGGATGTTGTGTTTAATCGGTAGGTTTGTTTAATAATTCATCGATCTTGTACATAACAAACA
Organism: Trididemnum nubilum; assembly: GCA_963965965.1. Taxonomy (NCBI): domain Eukaryota; kingdom Metazoa; phylum Chordata; class Ascidiacea; order Aplousobranchia; family Didemnidae; genus Trididemnum; species Trididemnum nubilum. Next base: position 23,243,844 of record OZ014486.1, read on the forward strand.
AACCAGCATTTGCAAGCTGCTCAGCTTTTGTGCTTAAAATGTGTGTGTAATAAATAAAGGTTCATATTTTATTGTGGCATAAATGCGAGTTTTAAATTTTTCCTTTTTTTTAAAGTTGGAAAGGATTGTAATATATGGCATGTTTGTACTTGTAATTACATTTTTTTCACCGAGTTGCCTTGGCCACGAAATAGCGAAGGAACCTTCAGGTCTTCAAATCAAGCTGCAACCTGTCTACCACACACGGTGGAGTCTTCGCACCGTCTCTTTAATTGCTAAACGTCAAGCAGGGAAGCTGTAAATACCAATTTTTAATGCCTGATAAAGAACCTGTCATACTCTGGCTTCGAGGCTTGCTCCGTGAGAGACGAGTATACGTGAACCCGTTGGCTAATGGTAATAATTGATTTACATTCGATATATGAAACAGTAGCACGTCCTACAGTCTCAGTCGCTAAAAAGCTTGTAGATGACAAAGAAAAAATGATGCAATAGTGGTTAACTGTTTAACATTAAAATATGTTGGTATGCTTGTACCACCATTGAGCTACGGTGACGGAGTTGCTTAACCCCGTCCTGGATTAAATGATTGACGCGACTTTAAAATCAGATTTAATTCTGGTTCTTGCGGGTTTAGGTTCGAATCGCATCTGTTGTCACATTTTCTTACAACTTTAGGCAGGCAGTTTTAGTTGTTTAATTACGGTACTTATATACCTTCTTATGAAAATAGAGCTCGGTAAGTACATTTTTCTATTATAATGTTCTAAGTTCCAACACTATTCCATTTTTGTTTTATTGTAAAATTTTTTACAGATGCAAAGCTTACAATGCTTGTCAGTTGTTACAATTTATATGCGAAATATATGACGATTATTTCAGAAACAGGCTATTTAATGTTGTCTTTGGACGAAAGAAACTGATATCATTTTCAAAACCTCCATTGCCTGAGGCCTATATTTCAGCATCTGAGCAAGAATGTCTTTACAAGGTTCGAAGCGAATCAAACCCCAACATTAACTATGAAATGGATTTGTCGGTGGGGATTTGTACTTGTCCAGCAGGAAATACTGGTGCAGTATGCAAACACCAAAAGTCTATACTGCTTCACCATAACCTGAAGTCAAATCAACTATTTCAAGGCACTGCAAAAGAGAAGCATCTTTACGCTACAGTCGCTGAGGGAGATAGTGCACCTAGCGAAAGCTTTTTCTACGATCCGTCGACCTCATCTTTGTCTAATGAAAGTGAAATGCCCGCAACCGCACCTTTAACCCATAACGAAAGCTTGGAAAACAGCAGTCACGGCCAAAGACGTGATCAATCAAGCAATTGTCTTAATCCCAAATTAGCAGAGTTAATTCAACTCATGCAAAGAACATCTCCATCTCCTCCTGACAATGACTCTCCTGTGAATACTGACGGCCAGTGTCGTACAGAAGTAGTTGTAGTTGTTGCATGTGATGATGACGATGAATTGGTTTCGCAAGAAACTTCTGGCTGTAGTTCAAGTAATCAGACCCATAACTGTGACGGAAGTGACAGCGCTTATAGAGCTGAAAACGCAATGTTGCTAGACCGCACTATAGCTCAATTGAAGGAGAAAGTTTGCTCTTGCCCAGTGAGTGATTAATTGAACGAGGCTCTCAAAGCTTTTACCAAAAACCTTCAAACCATAAAATCGAATGGCCAATTTTTCAGTGCATTGCATAATTTTGGAAAAGAGATAATACCTTTCAAAAATCGGGGCAGACGAGTTTAAGTGCCAACCGACTGCACTTGCAAGGCGAAGACGACTCGCAGCACGCTCCTCCGCTCCTTTAGGAAAAGGACGACCTCCTTCACAAATCAAGAAACTACATGGTTACAAGCGAAAAAGAAATCTGGCGTTTAATGTCAGAGAAAATCGAGCCAACGCGAAAACTCATGGTGCAGGACATTAAGCGCCCAATAGTTTTGAAGTGTTTTTACTTTTCGTATAATTAGCTTTTTAAATGTTCGCTCAAATCGGACTTGGATTCAATTTCACAAGGTTTTTCAAAGTAGTGATGGCGATTGATTGATGGAGGAGACTATTTCACCGAAAATTTTTATGTATAGTTTTTTATTACTTTTTACTCAAATGCTTAGCCTACTCTAAACCCTATAAATCTTAACCTTCAAAAACTTAAATGACTAATGCGCGGATGAATATTTCTCATTTTTGTTTTATTCTCTGTAACTCGAACATGTTACGGTGAAATAATGACTTCCTTAATTGATTGTTCATTTTCGTCTATTGATTGATTGTTTTATATTTTCTCTTGCCCCAAAACTACGACAGTGGCGCATTTTTAGGCGAGTCGGCTTTGGAGTTTGCCGTATTCAACTTTTTCGCTTGATTTTTGATGTAAATGGTAAAGCGCATCACCGAAAACGCAGCAACATTACGAGAGCGCGAGTTTAATTCAGGCCATGTGACCTGGGTCGCTGCAAAAACGACGCTTTAATCCTTTCGGCCGTGTCGGATTATTGAAATTGTTTGGAATGATTAATTATCGTTTATCAATGCTTTACTATTTCCATTCTGGCTTTTTGGCATTATATCATCGTACTAGTAAGCTACAATAATGTGTATTGTGTGATGCATTGCAACTCTTTAGCTTTTAAGTAGCAATCTGACTGGTTGTGTGTACGCTTCGCTAGACAACAGCTCAATATTTTAGTCGATGCATAATCCCCATCAATTACAGCATCTACTTGGTGAATATTCTCGTTTGAACTTTGGTTCGAGTGGTTTGACTTTCCATTACGTCTTGCTTTGCCTGTGATTCAATTGAAATGGTTTACGCTGCTCTTGGGTATCTCCTTTTATACGAATCCAGTCGAAAATAAGACAACGTATGTAATAGGCAGGTGGTAGCTTGACTCGAATTTGCAGCCTCCTGGCCAAAACAATACGTAATTACAATCTTAAGCTACGTTGTAAAATACCATGAGCAATTAAATCTAATGGAGTAATGACATGGAGTCAAATAGACTAAAAATTATTGAGTGACTGTTTGTAATTTTCGGAGATTAATTTTCTGCTAGTGGAAAGAATCAAAAAATCTGGAGCTTTTCACGCGCCTTCAGAATATGTTTTTTTTCTTACGATATTATTGACGTTTGTGGCGATAGTTATTGAAGTGCATTCGCTTTAAAACCACTGCAGCAAGGGTATTGCAGTTATGCTAAATAATCATTTAAATGTCCGCGGAAAGTTTGAGTTTTGTTAAAAAATTAATCTATTTCCTCTATGGCTAAAACTTTCAAAATTACGTTCTCCATTTATTTTTTTATTTGTATCAAGCGCAAAAGCGCTCATAGAAAACGAAAAACATTCCCACGGACGCAAGAAAAAAATAAAAATAAAAGGTTTACATACATGCAGTACTAGTTCTACAGCGCCCGAGAAGAGCAGTAAGCTTCTCCCGACCCATTCACAGCAAGCAAATCAGTAAAGCGAGCAACATATTTGGAACGACGAGATCTGCAAGATTGAAGTAATAAGTGAACAAACGCATTGGTAGACCTGCGACAACGGTTTGCCAAACGGAATAAAAGTTTGCAAACAAGCGCATCACAAGTATCGACATTAGCCTCTACTTGATACTGACGGACACTGCAATAACAAAAAATATCATGAATATTACGGTGGGAATCATTGTAAGACACTCAAACACGTATAGAGCTTTCATAGGCATATAACAACACCACAACTGACTAGCACACAACGTACAACAATGAGCCCGAAATAACATATTTTTGATATGAATAGAACACTTATGAAATTTATTGCGAAGCGAGTTGCATACAGTAAACTCGTACTTCGGATCAAGTTCTTGGGTATTATCAATAACCATGCAATGGATACGCACGACGAAGCCCAACGTTCCGTCACAAAGGATAGTTAGCAAGAACTGCATATTTTCGAGTAGTAATTGTTTAGTAAGCACATAGCGCACCACCATAAGACCCATATAAGCAACCATACAAATGCATATCTGGTCAATAAACTGTTTAGTTCACAACATAGACTAACGGTCACATTACAAGAGCAAAGTTGAACCAAAGTCATCCGACTTGAGCGAATACTGCAAAATGCTAATAAAGATTTTATTCAAAACTGGAGTTTTTTCCAGCAGAATTGAACGAACTTACGTCCCATGTTTACAATTTTCTGATCTTGCTTACAGTCTTACGTTTTTATAACGAGTGCAAATTTTCATACAAGTCGTCGAACATGCGTGGTGATACGGCCCTGAATGTTCCTAATCTAAATCATTCGTTAGACCTTAGCTGCGACTTTTTGACATTTACAGAAGTTCTTCAAAACCAATATGATACAAATCTTTAGAAGTACTACTATTATCCTAAAAATAAACTGTACCACACTCAATACTGAATGAGTAGACCACACATCCAGTATTGTTTGCACATGCAAAAGAATGGACAGTAATCAAATATAGTACAGCATATACCCCCTATACGCAGCATTCTATACGCTAGGTTTGTTTAATGGTATTATTCAATAATCCTTATAAAAGTCGCAAGTATGCAGAGCATACAATATGTGCATGTGGACATGTCGTCATTCTTCATTCGGTCTCATAGCTCAGTCATTTTTTTGTGCAGATGAAGCAAACTTAACGATGTTCATCCAGGGATGAGTTCATCGACGAGCTTTAAGACGAAGAATACTGCTCCGTATCACCTCAGCTCTGAAGCAAAATAAACATTTCCATAAACAATAAACATAACATACACATTTCTGATTACTGTAATGCAATCCATGATAAGTAACAGTTATTTGGTTAGTAACAGGATTTAGTCATTATTGACTTATTATTAATTAGTTATAAACAGGATTCAATCAGTTATTATTATAGTAAGCGAAAGAAATATACGAAAGCAAAGCTTTAGAGAGTCTTAAGTCCAAGTGTGTTGGCATCTTCTTTCAAACTCGACTTAAGAATGGAGCCTTCCCTTGACCAGATTTAATTCCCAACCATCATTCGTTTCGTGTGAAAAGATCGGCACGGTTATTTTGTATAAACATTTGCAGTATTAAATTTGACCTCCTGACAAGTGAATTCTAAACTGTGTACTTGAACAGGATTAAAAAACATGAAATTTACTGCAATGAGTGTTTAACCTATGTTAATCAAACTTTATCATACATGGTAGAGAGTTTCTAATGATTGACATCATGCAATTATCTGCCCTAACTGTGCAGCAGAGTTGATTTATACTTTTGCCAAACACATCTCCACTAAACACTTATTTCAAAAAGATTTTTCAATAATTAATTGTATTTCCACCCCCTCACTCCCCCCCCCCCCCAAAAAAAAAAAATACGAATTCAGCAACTTCCAAAATTGGAAAATCTTTTAAAAAACTCAAATTTACTGCATCATTAACGGTTTTGAAAAGAACAAAAAGCCTGAAATTTGCACTTCATACACGAACACGTTGCCGCTTGACCAACTGAGAAAAACCACATGATCGTTTTAATTCTTTATCAATCTCAGTAGCAAGCAAATTTACCATGATACATTTAGCAACAAATCAACGCAAGTAGACTGTGATAGCTAAAGCACCCATAAAAAATAGTGCGATTTTGTAATATCCTATGTTAACTTATTCCAAACTTAATAAATCAAAACTTGTGCACGACATAAGCACAGTAGGATAACTCTGAATTCTCTGTCATGAATTTAAAGTTGGCAATTGACATGGCATCTCTACTAGTATAATTTACAATGTCCCCAACTCCAGAATGCCAACACAATTGGAACAAATACTAGTGGGCTAAATTTTGCCATACGCAGCAGAACAATATGAACTCGAAGAATTTAGAACATTTGCCGTACTGCAATATAAAAAGAATAACATACTTGAACATAGGAAAAAGCTTGCTGACTAGTATTCTTCTCGGCGTATACCTAGACTTAAATCACCAATGATGATCTCAGATTAACGATTTCAGCAAAACTTGAAGTTGGAGATGAGAAACGTACTGCAGGATGAAACCTTTAAAAAGTATTGGGTAGTTAATGGATGATGATTCTGCTTATTTCAAATTAAAGTACACCATTTCCTTAAATGCCCCAATTGGTAAAAAGCATTGCAGAGCCATATCAGATTGAGTGTGACTACTTTATTGGAAAATTTCAAGTTAATAAAAAAGTAAAATAAAAATAAGGAATGTTCTCCACCTTTTTTTACTTGCTCTTTTCAAGATCACAATAGGTTTTGAACTAGGTCATAAGTTAGATTTAGGGTTATTTAGAGTAAGCATTTGAGTTGAATCAGAAGTAACAAAACACTTGATCAGTTTTTTCGATTAAATAAATCAATTTTTTATCATAATAATACTGTAGATGCTTATGGAATATCCTTGTTTGGCTGTAAAAAAATCACATGCCCAGCCACTCTGAACAACTAAAATTGTATAGTTGGTACAATCGGGCAGTCACTTTGCTAACACTCCAAAATAGACCATTTTCGCTAACAGTAAACACCCTATATTTTCTCAATATATAATTAATCTAGGTTTTGAACTGGGTATTTTAAAGTTTCTGCATATCTCGTAGGGTTGTCAGAGATCTTGTTGCAAAGTGAATCTTGATCTGTCGATTGATTAATTATTCAAAAAATATATGGTGTTTGCAAAATGATCCATTCTTGGCATGTTTGCAAAGTGGCTACCAGACTGTACAATGTATCCACAATGATAAAAAATGCAGAAAAACAGTAACCTACTTTCATACCTACTGCAAGGTTAAGTAGTAGCTTGATAAACACTGCTGGATTCTTCATTAGTATCACTTGAGTTGTTTGTCAACACACAATCATTAACAGTTATACAGTAAATTTTGTAATCATCCATTATCATGCATAAACCCTATCACTAATATTTCTAGTGAAGTAAGACAAAAAAGAATGTAAATGAATACAAATTGAAAATGTTGTTTTGATGGAGAATCAGCTAATCAGTAAAACCAAATCTGTCATGAAAATAATTTACTTAGCCAGTATAAAATTTGAAATCAATTCCTGCTGAGTAGCCAACTTCAGTAACTAGTTTTGTGACCATAAATTTATGGAAATGTCTAGATCACCGGTCCGGTTTTGGACAGCAAATTGCTGCTGCGCCGACAGCCTGTTATAATGCTTTTTTCTCATTACTTCAATTTAAATACGGCACTTTGACACATGAACTGCGAAGCCCAGATAGTGTAGTGGCAAGCGCACATGTCTGCCGAACAGAAGGATAGGGTATCAATTCGTGCCGAACGTGCTTGGCAAAAATAGTGCTAGAGAGCTAATTCGCTACATAATTCTTTTTTTCTCTAAAACCTTTTGATTATAGTTAGGGTTCGGGCAGCGATGCCAGCTTGAGCGATAGTAAATTGAACAGCAAAATGAAACGACTGGCACCGCCGGTGCAGCAGCGATTAGATGTTGGAAACCGGGCCGGCGCAGCAGACACTGCCTAAATTAATGTATCTTTCTCAACTAGTACTTGAACAAGATCAGAGATATATACAGCACAGTTCTGAGTTATTCTAATCTTAATTATTATACCTGGTCTGTGGTTAAGTCAATTTTACACAAATTAGTAAAAAAAAGGCAGAGGATGATGTTACGTTACAGTACCGGTAAGAACAAAAGAATCGTTATCCTAACCCAAACTCTAACCCTAGCACTAATCCTAATGTTAATCCTAACCCACACCTTAATAATTTGAAAAATAAAAAAAAGGAAATGAGCACTCACTCTTCACTCTCTTATTCTCTTTACGGGCGTTACGTAACGTAATATATAGCCTACTATTACTAGCCACTTTGTAAAAAACTTAGATTCGGTTTAACTGATTGAAAGATTCTCCATCAAAACAACAGTTTACAATCTAGACTACAGAATACAGTCTCCTGGTCTTTAGTACTGTAGTACATACATCAGATTGAATAAGAAATGGGCAATACATTATTTTGATTTCTTCAATCTTAGGCTATTGCAATTCTACGTGCTACTAAATTGCCGCTGATTAAACGAATAGGCCTGTGCAACTTCAGCTGTTGAGAAGCTACGGTGCCTTTAGGTAACTATTAAATTAATTCGGAACTTGTAAGTTTGACCAAATCATATAGGCTAACCAAAGATTTAATCTCGCCGTCTAAAAAGTATACAAAAAGTCTGTGGCAATCAGTGTATATAGTTCAAATACAAGTACTTTAGCTCTGGCAACTACAGAATAACTGAGTGCTACAACACTGTTGTAACATAGCTAGCACTTTTGAGTCATATGTTTACAGATTTACAGTAATGAGAAAAGCTAGGCAACTCTTATTCTGTTGTTATGATAAATCAACTCTACCTGTGCCGTGTATCACTCAGTCTACAGCACTGTATTACCTTTCTAATGCTATAGTCGCCTATTGCTGTACAACTAACAGTAACAGACTAAATAGTACGTGGTAGTAATGGATAGAGTGATAGACTCTTTTAGCCCTTATTCTGACAATGCCGTAGTTCTTTTCTTCTAGATATCTGATATTGCCAAGAACTAGCCTATTTCGCAAAGAAATTCAACTCTAAGAAAATGATCTGTTCTCTCAAACAAAGCACTTCGATCAATGCAACTAAACAGACAAACTAGGCTACTTGTACATACTGTAGGTGACAACTGGAGCTAGAGATTTTCTTGAAGACAACAAACCAGTCCTGTGATAAAAGAAACAAAGTATTTCTCCTACCCTGTGACGTCATAAAATTGTCGAGCTGTGATTGGTGCAAAAATCGTAGTTCTAGAATATATGGGTACACTTCGTAAATATGCCCCCGGGACTCCCTTGTTGTCATTAATATCATTGTTAATTACTGTTATGTGCGTAATTACTGAAAAAATAACTGCAACTAAACATCGCTAAGCTATGTTGTCATAACTTTTTGTCGTTAGTGGTATTTTAATTGGAGGGGGGGGCGGAAGACCAGTATGAAAATGAATTTCTGCAACATCCCCCTATCGAACCCTTTGCACCGACCACTTCTACATGCAACGAACCCATCATTTCGTTAAATCAACCAACCCGCTCCCCGCCCATTCCAATTACCACCAATGCCGAACAAAATCTTTCTGGTCTTGAAACCTGGGCACGAAACTTGCCTTCACCTCAAACTTTTCCCCAATTAAATCAGGCACTAACATTTCCCAATGCGCATTATGCTTCTAGACAACCTCCCCAGTCAAACTCTCCTTGGCTAAACCAGCAACCCGCGCCGTTCACTCATTCAGCCAATGTTTCTCTACCCCCCTTTTGGGAATCAAACGTAGAGCTCTGGTTTTCTACAGCAGAACATGCATTCACAGCGAACGGCATTTTCAACGAACACAAACGTTTTTCCTTAGTCCTAGGAGCCCTTGACATTAAAATGATCCAAAAAATTCAACATGTTGTTCGATCACCCACTAGTTACCCGTACCAAGATATAAAAAAGGCCCTGATAAAAGCCTGCAAACCAAATAAAAACGACCGCTTGGATATTTTGTTTAATCGAACTGAACTAGGTGACCGCAAGCCCAGTGAAATGCTAAGCAAAATGCGTCAATTACTGGAAGCATATGACGCCGATAACGCACAAACCAATGCGGTTCTTAAAAAGCTTTTTCTCGATAAGCTTCCTCAGCAAGCTCGAACCATTTTGGCGGCAAACTTAGAGACGAATCTTGATGTCTTGGCCCTACGTGCCGACGAAGTTGTAGCAGCACTATCCCAAACCTCAAACCAAACCGACGCACAGCAGCAGTTAATAAACGAAATTTTTGATCAAAAACTAAACAAAATCATCAAGACACTTCAGGCCCCTAACACGACTACGCAACACACGCCTCGACAACGTGGAGGCTACAGAACAAATTATTACAATAGCCGACCTCCTTTCTACAACAGATTTAATGACGCTCCCGGACAAATGTACAGGCCCAGATTCAATACTTACAACCAAAACAGCAATTTTCAGCAACAAAAAAACTTCCGGATTCAACCTCGTGGGTCGGCGGCGTCGAATCGGAAGTAAACACCGGCCCACTCTTTACTATTTACGATAAAACCAATAACATCACACTTGTAGTCGATACAGGATCAACAGTAAGTTTGCTCCCACAAACCTTCGACTCCGAGACTTACAACGGACCACAAAACCTTCTGGCAGTCAATCACACACGATTAACAGTCCAGGGATTAACAAAGTTAGATGTGGACTTGGGCCACTTACAGCCATATCCCTGGGTATTTAGGGTTGCTGATGTTCCGTTTGGAATAATCGGTTGTGACTTTTTAACCTTTCTCAGCTTTCAGGTAGACGTTAAAAACAAACGTTTAAGCGAACCCGAAAGATCTGAGTTCAATCCCCCACACGAGGATACGAGTAGCAGAGCAGACGCTGCGATCACTACTGGTTTCGAACATTGCTCACAATCTTTTGTTTCTCACCCTCCCATCATTGAGCAGCACGAGACTGATATGGCACCTTTCGAAGAAACGCTCAATGTTGAACTTGAATTCGCCAACCCAAACATTAGAGAAACAAACTTCGAGCTAAAATCGCAACGGCTGGATAGGGAAGCCAACTCAGCTTCCGCCGTCCAACAAAGTAAAATAGAGCCTTCTACCAAGAATGGTCCCACTCCACTGTCTCTCGAAAAAGGACAAAACACAGTTAAAACAACAAAAGTCTCAGTTGAAACACAAACAGAGTCGCAACTCCCCGATTTCGATATCTCACCAGCTGAATGTCAGTCATGCGAGAAGGCAAGCAAAACTGCCAAACCTCCCGCAGAAACATTTGCAGTTGTGCATTCACTGAATAACAAAACAATACGTCATCCAGAAACCAAAAAAAACAACACGCAATCAACCTCGACTGACGCCTCAAAGGTTGAGCAAATCCCGGCACTCGAGCTGAAAACTACCGCTTCACAAAGAGAAGCACCTGCTTTACAAAACACGCTCATTAACGACTATGCAGAGATTTTCCAAAAGAACATTCAAACAACAAATTTCATGCATAACATTAATCATCACATCATAACATCATGCCCACCTGTCAAGTCTAATCTCCGACGTTTGTCTCCCGAAAAATTAACATTCGTTAAGGAGGAGATCGCTCAGCTTCTACGAGATGGCATAATTACCCCATCTTCGTCTCCGTATGCCAGTCCAATACACATTGTTCCAAAATCTCAACCAGGAAAGTTTCGAATGGTTGGAGATTACAGGGCACTAAACACTACAACGCAACCTGATCGCTATCCCCTACCATTCCTTAACGACTTCGCTGACATGCTACATGGCTGCACAGTATTTTCCAAACTAGACTGTTACAAAGGCTATCACCAAATACCAATGGCCGCGGAAGACGCTCATAAAACAGCGATCATTACGCCTGTTGGTCTGTACGAGTATAAAATGATGCCGTTCGGTCTACGAAATTCCGGAAACACCTATCAACGTTACATCGATCAAGTTACTCGCCGTCTGCCCTTTTGTTTCGCTTACGTGGACGATGTCCTTGTTGCTTCACACTCTTTTGAAGAGCATGAGCATCACTTACGACTACTGCTTGATCGCTTTAAACAAAACGGTGTGACACTAAACAAAGAAAAGTGTGAATTTGCAGTAACTAACCTCACATTTTTAGGCCACCACATTTCTACCAAAGGATTTGAACCAATCGAACAAAAGGTACAGACAATCACAAAATTCCCAAAACCCCAAAGCATGAAGCAACTCAGACGATTTTTAGGGATGATAAACTTCTACAGACGTTTCATTCCAGGGTGCGCAGAAACATTACAACCACTAAACAAAATGTTGTCACCGGGTAAAAACAGCAAAAAGAAACTCAAATGGTCTGTAGAAGCTGTTTCAGCATTCCTTAAAATTAAACAAAAATTGAGCAATGCAACATTACTTACCTTCCCCACTCCTAACGCCGAAACTGCCATCTTCGTGGATGCAAGCGTTTCCGGTTGCGGAGCAGTTCTCCAACAGAGAGCTGAGAAAAGTGATGCTTGGAAGCCTTTATCATTTTACTCTCATTCTTTTTCTTTGACCCAATCACGCTACTCCACGTTTGATCGTGAATTATTAGTCATATATTTAGCTATCAAGCATTTTCGTTACTTTATCGAAGGCCGAACCTTCACTGTCTTCACTGACCATGCTCCACTTTGCAAAGCTATATTTTCACGATCACAGAACTCCTCTCCGCGCCAGCAGCGACACCTTGACTTTATCGCGCAGTTCACAAGCGATTTACGCTATGTCAAAGGTGAAAAGAATGTCGTTGCTGATTGCTTATCGCGCATAACCGCAAGCGTATTCGAGGAGCACGAAGCAATCAACTTCTTAGAAATGGCAGCTGCTCAACAACACGACCCAATTATAGACCACATTCAAACATCCAAAAATTCACTAAAACTCGAATGCAAACCACTGCCCAATCAAGGCGTGTCAATCCTAGGCGACATGTCAACTGGAAAGTTTCGCCCACTTGTACCAGAGGCTTTCCGCAGAAAAGTGTTTGACTCATTCCACAGCTTGTCCCATCCTGGAATCAAGGGGACCCAAAAGTTGATATCGAGGAGATACACCTGGCCCGGAATAAAAGCGGACGTAAAGCAGTGGTGCCTGTCCTGCTTAGCGTGCCAACAGTCCAAGGTACAACGGCACACAATGTCACCTTTACAAGCATTTGTGCCACCGTCACAAAAATTTCAACACATTTACGTAGACATTGTGGGCCCTCTACCAACCTCCTGCGACCACAAATACCTATTAACGATAGTTGACAGATTTAGCCGTTGGTTCGAAGCCCTTCCTCTGAGGGACATATCAGCTAAATCTTGTGCTGACGCTTTTGTATTACACTTTGTAGCTCGTTATGGTGCCCCCTCTACCCTCACAGCAGACAGAGGCAGGCAGTTCATTTCAGGTCTATGGAGAGATTTGGCTAAATTTCTAGGGTGCGAACTCATAAACACAACATCGTACAACCCCAAGGCCAACGGGATAGTCGAACGATATCACCGAGTACTGAAAGCCTCAATCAAAGCTCAAAAACAGCCTAGCGACTGGTATTCCAATCTTGGATGGATTCTGCTAGGACTAAGGACCACTATACGCAACGACATGGATTTCTCCCCGGCAGAAATGTTATACGGTTCATCACTCAGAATCCCTGGAGAGTTCCTTTCCCCTCAAAAAGAACAATCTCATATTGAGTACGTGCAACAACTGCAATCTTTCGTTCAAACTCTAAAACCGACGCCAATTAGAAAGCATCCCCCACGCTCAGTTTATGTAGATCGGAAGCTTTCAACATGTTCTCATGTTTTTGTAAGACACGATGCCGTTAAAATAGGACTTCAAAGACCTTATGATGGCCCGTACAAAGTGTTGCAACGAACTGACAAATATTTCAAAGTTAACTTAAACGGAACTGCAGATAACGTGTCAATCGACAGGTTGAAACCTGCCATCCTTTTATCGGATTTCGAAGATCATACGTCATCAGATAACCAAACTAAAAAGCCGCAGCACAACACGAAATATCAGCAGTTGAAACATAAAATGCCTTTTCACTTTACAGATCGCAGCCAAGATACTCGAAAGGCTACAGCGGTTTCTTCCACAGGCAGGATCACTCAAAAAGGCCGTGTAATTTGCGCACCAGATAGATTCCACTTCTGAGCATGGCATCAGGAGATCTTTCAACTTTCTTTGTTTGTTCGTTGCTTTTGCTGCTGTGCATTGTACAGGCCAGTGGTGCTGGCTTAGTGTTACCTATATGCCTTCAAAATATGATCAAAGGAGAATTTTACATTCCGAAGCCTTTGCAGTGTGTGCGACACAACACGACTTCTATTATAAATTGTAGTGCTGACGTATATTACCCTAGTGATAATTTCATAAAAATATCCATCATAACTTGCGAACTTTACAAAACGACCTCAGAAACAACAACTTACTTTTTTGGTGCCAAAACTAACGATAATCATACATATCACTTACCGCCACCTTCCGTTGCAGTTTGCTCCGAATGGGCCCGTACTTTAAAATCAAATTGTTGTGGCAGATTAGCACAAATATCTGACATATCGTGGGCAACCTCTAACGCACCGACAATGGTCTACGTCTGGCCCACAACACAGAGAAACCGTAAGAAATGCTGTTGTCTCACGAATCACAGGAATATACGACCACTTACGCAAGCAATTAACTTCACCATTAAACTCTTTATCACATTGAGCAATAAAAAAAGGGTCTTGCATAACAGGAAACAGAATACACATTTGGAAAGTACCTAGGAAATTAGACTGTCCCCGAGTTACAAAAATAAAAAAAAATTCATAACGTAAAATTACATTTCAATAGTTTAAAGCAAGTCTATCGCGCTGAAATCAAACAGCTCGGCATAAGTTTGCATTCACAAACAACATGCCCTCCATCAGTATTCACTTGTTTCCCAAAATCTTCAGTTTGTGATCCCCACGGAATTATTCTTGTACCCCATCATTGCTCCTCTCTGAAAAGCCTACAAGTGACTAAAAGGCCCGTATCTAAACCGCCTACTCTTCCTTTTGTTCGATTTCTTCAAGAAATGACCGATACAAAGCAGGAAACAATAAACAAATTAAACTCCGATCTAAACTTTCAAGAGAGCCAAGTTCAATCTCTTTTCACTACCTTATACTCCCTTGTGGGGCGGCAATACCCTGGGCAAGTTTTAACCTCTCTTCTCCGCAAACCAACCGCAGGAATAACCGTAGGTGACGTGTTGACAGAAATCACTTGCATAAACTCCAACGTAACCCTTCTCCCAAGCATGCGCCATGGAAACGTGTTCTCTTCTCGACCCCTAGTACGAATCCTTGGCCCAAATTCAACTTCACAAATTGGACAAGTCTACAGAGATGGGAATGTCTACGTTGGTGTCCGCCTTATTGAAAATTTTGTACCCGGCAGAATATTCACTTTCCTAATTCATGACAAATTCTACACTTTCTCCAATTATACCCTCATTCATTCCGACGCAAATGTTTACCCCCTTTCTCCAAACCTAGCTCCTATCAACGCGCATTATGATACCATCGATTTTCAATCTTTCACTCACCTTTTTCCTTCGTCCACTCTTGGTTTCGAAGATGTTAACTCGCTCCTTCAAACCATAAGCGAAACCAACATGATGAGAGATCAATTATCTTCTCTTTTTCAACACACAGACACTTCCACTAACACATATAAACCATCTTATATACTTGATGCCACTACTTCTTCCATCCAAAATGTGTTTATGCAACTAATCTCATCTATCTCCAACCCCTTCATAAACTTTTTGGTCACCACAGCCTTTGTATTGTAGTTAATTTGGTCCATAATTTTGACAACGTGGACATTACGTATGTGCGTGTCATTGTTGATCAACAAAGTGAAGAATCGGACCCATCCACCTGACAACAATGTCCCTGAAGTGTAAAAAGTGCTTATTTTGCGTTGTGTTTCAAAGTACTTGATCACTGATGTGTATTCATTTGTTCAATAATGAAGTTCCTTAAATGTTTTTTTCACACGTTGTTCATTGTTGGTGCTCTGCCCCACTTTTCTTTTCGCCGACTGATGTGTATGCTGGACAGCCTCGGAAGGCTTTGTCGTCCATCATACTCATCATTATGGGGGGAAGATCTGTGGTAGCCGAGCCATTAATTAATGTATTTATCCTTGTGTTTTGTCTGCGGTGTCCGGTTGTTGGCACATACCGCTCACTGCAATGAGCGGTATTGCATAATGAGCGGATATTGCAAGAAAAAAGGAATTTAATTACCGTGTCTTTGTTTTCGCTTTTCTTTGTTTGCTTGCTGTATGTATACCGCTGCTTCGCTGTGTTAAAAATTAATTGAATTATTACGTGTGAGGATAATAAACAATTACGTTGGTTTTGAGACTCGTTTGCGCACGAACTCACCAAAGTACAAAGTACTGACCAAAAAAAGTACTTGAGTACAAGTAAAAAAGTAGTCATTTTAAAACTACTCAAGTAGAAGTATTTCTGAAAGTATTCACGCAAAATAAGCAAACTATTCAATTGACATATGACAACTGGTTGACTACTTTATATCACTGCCACAAGCGCTTGATTTTCTAACCCCTCTCTATCTTAAAAAGTCATGAAATATTAATTGTGCTTGTTTTTTGTTACTATATTTAAGGAATCAATTCATAAAATATTTGCTCAAATACTCATTCACTGCCATTGTTAAATTTATATGCTAAAAAGTAAAAACACCGTGGACGTGGCTTATTTGAGTGTCGGCAGCGTAGCCAGGAGGGTAAAAGCGTCGTTTTTACGATGACCCTGATCGCGTGATCATGAGTTCAATCCGCACCCTGGTCACGTTTTTGCGTCCTTGAATAAGACGCGAATAAGCAACACTTGCGATGATTATCTCTGCTTGGTGGCTTTAAACAAGCAGCAAATTTATGTGGGAAGAAGTCATAGGTCAACCGGAAAACTTGGAAGATAGTCAACTCCAACGCGAGTGCGGATTCGTCCAAAGGATAGCGCCACCGTCGCTTTCTCGTTAAAGGAGGATAAAGATGCATCAATCAATCAAGCCTACTATGTTCACTGGGTGCGCCAAGAGTCACGCACCAAAGCTGTTGCTATAGCGCATATTTATCCTCCTGTCACGGGACAGCGTCAGACGCTAACTTATTGGACGATCCGCGCACTTTTCATTACAACGACTACTTCGTGATTGGAGGAATCCGTACCTGCTTAGGAGTTTCCGATGATTCAATGTTCCTGTGGATTTTTTCGAATTCTTGTCCACTGAATTTGCTGCTTGTTCGAAGCCACCAGGCAGAGATAATAATCGTAAAGCGTCTTATACAAGGACGCAATAACGTGGCCAGGGTGCGGGTTGAACCGGGACCATTCGATCAGGGTCGTCGTAAAAACGACGCCTTTACCCGTTCGGCCACGCTGCCGACAAGCCAATTCAATAGTATGCGATAAACTTTTTTTGGATTAAAGAAGAAAAAATTATCGTGAATTTTTTTAAAATGGTTTTATTTCACGACATGTGAAGGCAGATAGAAACCGATAGAAACATAATTGAAATTGTGAGTGAAGCACAGTCATTCATTGATTGATACCAGTGTCCTGTCACAGCATTAGTAGGTTAGACTGCAATCTAATTTAATTCCAATTCAATTTACTTGCTGCACTTTAGGAAACCTGCTGCATGCCTAGACAAAGTTTACCATGCAATTCCTGAATTCCACCATGCTTGTTTACAGTTTCACTGATTTATTCACCGTGTTGCCTTGACCAGGAAACCCACAGTGATATTAGGGTTGTTGAGGCAAGTTGCCACCTCTCCACCATACAAAGGTGCAAGCACTGAGCAGCACATTATCACCTTCAATGCAGAATGTCAAGCAGAAGGATGTAAATACAGTTTGCAGTAGGCTACCTATTTTTGAGTCATTGGCTTGACTGGACCAGATTTGAACCCAAATTTTCAGCTTGATATACAGATGCTCTAACTACTAGGCTATACCATCTTAGCGGCATATTTATCAGTTCAACCCCAGGCCCTCAAACTGCAAGACACTGTTCTCAAGAACAGAGAAACTAAACATTTCATCAGTTTATTACTCAATGATGAAGTTCTACTGCTACAGTGCTACTCAGCAGAGGTGGAGTCCTTGAGGACGTCCTTGGTCACGAGGACACATTTTGAAGTCCTTGGCCTCGAAGTCGAAGCCTCAAGTCCTCAAAAAATGCCTGTCCTCGGCTTGAGGACAGCAATATTTTTTGAATTGTTAAAATTTTGTAGTTTGCCAGAAAAAAATTTAAAGACGTTTTTTTTTTTTTTGAGATCGCCTAAATTTGGACTATAAAACCGACTCAATCTGCGTGAAAACCGATCTAATCTGGGATAAGATCGTATGATATTGTTTCCAGCCTCTGAATTAGCCCCCGATTGCAAATTCCTGGCTATGCGCCTGCCAGGATCTCATATCTCCACTTATCAATAAATTTCTACGATTGCCTAATCCTCCAGTCGTACATAACAGCAAAACGCGAATGGACCTTTCACCCTAATTACGAACAGCTCGATTGTAAATGCACCCTAACCTACTAACTCTACTCATGACTTTAGGAAAAGTGACGATTCGTTTGCATTTTATTGGTGTTAAAATGGTTAGGTTAACCTATGATGTTGCAGGCTAACTATTCGGTAGAACTTTGGTTCCAAGTCCTGATTAGGAAGTCGATGTTTACCGGTACCTGATTAGAAAAAATGCAATCGTTTTCAAAAGCTCATGAGCGCAGTCAAGCGTGGAATTTAAAGAAAGAAAAAACCAAGAAAGAATAGCCTGACTGCGCATTTACGAATGATTGACTGCAGATGCCCACAGTTAAAGTGCAGTCAACACTGCGGCTCAAATTTTAAAACTACTTTGTACTTTTATCAAATAATAAGTACTTAAGTAGCGTTACTTCAGACTAAAACTACTTAAGTAAAAGTAAAAGTAGTTAAAAAAAAACTACTCAAAAAAGTACTCGTTACCGAAAAAACTACTCAAGTAATCTACTCAAGTAAAAGTATTTCGTTACTTTGCACCACTGCGTACACTGTTTGTGCAATGTACACAACCAAAGTACTGCGATTTGTCGACAAATACTATGCGTAGATATTGAAGTTGAATACTTCTGTGACAATATTATTTATCACTACCCGACATCGGTAGGCTATGTATTTTTCTGTAAATACAATGCACAAATCTGGTATGGAATCGGTATGGAAGTATGGAAGATTGTCTTCCATTCCATTCTTGAAATCTTCCATTCCATTCCATTCTGGCATCTTCCATATTCCATACTGATATTTCCGTTCCATTCCATTCCATTTTCCATTCCATTCCATACCATGCCCTGTTGAAGGGGTGACGTTAAGTAGCAGTTTAACGTCGGAATTTGACGCTGATCGGTCCAGGGGGAACCAAGGGACAAAAAAAGATTTGACTTGCTGAATCCTTTCCTTGTCGAATGGCTGAAAGATGACTTCTTCTATTGCTAAGCGGCTAAGGATTTTGTCTTTCTTTGCCAAGGGAAGCTTTCTGGCCTGTCTTTTTCTTTGCCGAGGGAGGTAGGAGGCTTTTATCTTTCTATGACCCTGACGCGACGATGGCTCTCAGGTCACCACAGAGGCTGTTCTTTCTATGGCCCTGACGCGACGGTGGCTGTCAGGTCACACAAAGGTTGGTCCACCAACGGCTCCTGCTTTGGCTGGACTTTGGGAAATGGCCCTGACGCGACTGCGGCTGTCAGGTCACCACAAAAGCGGTCGTTGCCTCTGGCGGGAATTCCGGGGTAGTGGGCGGCAACTGCTGTACAATAGCAGAAGCCAGTCAGTATGGCTCTAAACAGGGGAAGTGGAGATTGAAGTGACTTCTGCTCCTTGCTGCAGGCTGTCTTTGTTTCTGACTTGTCCTTTATTAAAAGTCAAACTAAACAAGCGAAAGCTGAGATGCTACCTCTCGCCCATGGATAACTGAATAAAACCATACCAATAAAAGCCTGAGATTTCTCTCGGCTTGAACAAACTTCATGTCTGAGCTCTGAATGTACAATGAGCCAAAAAGAACCCGACCAGAGTATATAAATAAATGGGTTATTCCATGGGTTAGAGGCGATTACACATCAAACATCAAAGAATTATTCGTCACACTAATTTGGGGGAGAAACCGTTCAGACATTAAACATCAGTTGCGCTGGCGATTTCCTTACTGTCTTAGGCAGTGTGTTGGGTATCAACATGTTTCTAAGAGAATTTGGGACACATTAAAAAAGTTTTGACTTCAAAGAAAAATAGTTTGTTTTTAAGTACGTCCTTGGTTGATTTGGGAAAATTGCGACAAAAAATGTCAAAAGCTGCGAAAGTATAACATGTTGCTCACAAAATATAATAATTGGCAGTAAATTTATAAAGATATTAGTGGCGATTGGACCATCTGGTTGGAAGTTACCAGTAATTACCGGTAGGCTACCTAGGCTGAACACCCTGACTCTTCTTTCAGTCTTTCAAATCTTTTTTCATTCATTAACCTCCCCCTACTTCTAATTTACCTATTTTTCGCCATAAAATATGGACGAAATACCAGTAAGTTATTTTGGCAAAAACCTACAAAATTTTTGAGCACTGGGGCCATGCCCCCAGACATAGGTGGCAAGTTAACAGAGGTGGAGAGGACACATTTTGAAGTCCTTGGCCTTGGCCTCGAGGGCCTCATTTTGTGGAGCGCTTGAAAAATTTTTTGGAAAATGTTTTTTGTAGAGATCGCTTGAAAAATTTTTGTGAAGACCTTTTTTTTTTTGAGATCGCCTGAAAAATTTTTGTGAAGACCTTTTTTTTTTTTTTGGAGAGCACTTGCGCTTGTGTCCTTGGTCCTTGGCCTCCAGCATTCCTGTCCTTGGAGTGTCTGTCCTCGGAAAGGCTGTCCTTGGCCTTGGATTTTTTTTGTGTCCTTGGCCTTGGCCTCGAGCCTTGTGTCCTCGACTCCACCTCTGCATGTTAATGCAAAACGTTAGCTTCGTTAACCACTAGTCCGTTAACAAACTTCACACCTCCGTTAACGTTAATCCGTTATTTTCAGGTTTAATTAACGGAAGTTAATAAAGTCCGTTAATTCGTTAATATTTTGCGTGTAATTTACATTTCTTTTTATACACTCGCTTCTAGGACACGTATTAACGCTGTAGAGCTGATTGTAAGGAAAAAAATTATTTCTGTGGTGGTCTTTTTGTGTTTTGGAAGTTACGTTTTAAAGCTAATCTAATTTCAATATAAAAAGATAAGTTCAAATGCACTAACGAAGCTGCGATCGGAAAGTCTTTGGAAATTGTGAACAGCGATAATTAATGAACCTCTGAGGCTGCAGCTTATTATTTGCCACAAAAAAGAGCTCCTTTCTTTGCTTTCTTCTATAAAACTCGTGCTAATACGCAAGAAGTGTTACCAGAGCAAATTGGTTTGTACAGGTGCGATGAATGAATGGTGCAAGATATTAACGATAAAAACCTTAACGGAAGTTAACCGAACTTTACGGAAGTTAATTTCATAGGCGGATCCAGGGGGGGGCGCGAGGGGCGCGCGCCCCCCTAAACGCAGAACACATTTAGAGGTCAATTATTAAAAAAAAAACTTAAAACAACCAGAAATGTTTTCACTTGCACGACTTCTTGTTCATTAGTAAGCCTATTCTTGATATCTAAGTGTAAATGCAGAAGGGGGGCAGGGGGCGCCCTCTTTTCGCTGGCTAGGACTCCGTTTCAGCAACCCCTCTAACCAGCAGCGTAGCTAGGGGGGGGCTATAGCCCCCCATTGGCCAGTCAGACTTTTACAAAACAACGCAAAAGTATTGTCTTTCGAGAAAATTTTCAACACTAACAAGCGCAATTCGCTCATCGGTCAATAGCCACCCACTAGCATAGGGGGAAGGTGCAATTTCACAAGAATTTTTACATTTTTTAGAGTACAAAAGTCGATAAATAGTTCACCAAAATGAATTATTTTGAGTAAAATATTAAAAAATCGCTAGCTTCTGGGGGCTCCGCCCCCAAATCCCCGGGCCTCCGGCGGCTGGGGGCGGAGCCCAGATTTATCCTTTGCCTCCGGCGGCCGGGGGCTCCGTCCCCGGACCCCGACTCCTGCCTCTAACAAGAATAGTTTACATTTTTTTAAAAATTGCGCACCCCCTAACGGAGAATCCTGGATCCGCCCCTGAATTTTGTCCGTTAACAGAACTTAACGGAAATTAATTTAGTCCGTTAACATGAAAAAACTTTTTAACGGATTAACGAGTTAATGAAAAAGTTAGCTTCGTTATTAACGGACTTGTGCCCACCTATGCCCCCAGACCCTCGAAACAGCCCCTATACCATTCTGCATCACAGATTCCTGATTATTTGCCTGTTATAGTAGCCTATCTTGTTAATTGGCTAGGGTAGGCAACTTATTTTGCTATCCCTAGCCTAATTCAGGCCTCTACCAACTAACTGCATATCTACTCTGTACTATCACATCATAGCTGCATCGCACAAGGCCTTTTCCATTGTCCTAACCACTTCTATCGATCTAACCACCCATTCGAATGCGGAAAGATTACCGGTACTGTCCATTCTTGCGTTCTGATGCGGTAGGCCTATTCCATTATAATTTATCAAACAGCTAGTCCATCCAGTGTCCACGCTACAACCAGCTGCCATTCCGCCTACTCTGACATGCTGTGATCTACAGATCTAAGAAAGCAAGCCCATAACCCATATCCACTGCTTATTGCGCTCCTAGTGCACTACTCTGCATCTAATGCAGGAACGTTGCACTACATAGTGCTGTAGTGCGCACTACAGCTGCATTAAGATGCGGAAAAATGACTACTCTACAGCGCATCCAAATGCGGGAAAAAAAGTCGAATCGGGTGATTGAGCAGATGTCTGCCTTGGTGACATGAGAAAATTCATGCTAATGACGGGTCGTCATTTAGTGTTTGAAATCGTCAAAATGTCGCAACTCACTTAGACAAAGTAATGAAAACCATCCATGTTACTGGCATAATTTGCCTCTCCGACAAGAAGGTGGTTGCTTGACTCGATGACCGTAAGGGCTTTCGCAATTTCCCTGTCGCCTTCTTAAACGAATCTTGATCAAAATTTTTTTCGAGCTTTTACTGAGCGATGAAATAAATTTGTCTTGTCTTGTTTATAACGTTTTTGCTTGTAAAAGTAAAATTTAAACTTAATTGTTTTCTCTTCGAATTAACTCATGCAACTGAAGAGGTACCGCGTAGTTTGACTTCTGATTTATTTCTGAATGTTTTGAACAGGTTCCTTTTTGACTAGACCGTCATGAATGTCAGATTTCAATCAATGACGGAGGTTCGAAAGTAACACGCATTCCGAGTCGGAAGTGGCATCAGCATCGAATCACAGACTACCTGCGTCATGACGAGATTTTTCGAACGCCCAAATCTCCAACCTTCAATCACATGAAAGGATTGTTGTTGAGGATGATCGGTTTGGCTAGAAGAACTGCATTCACACTGACCAGTCAATTGCTGATCCAAACATTCTTTACGGTTGGTGGTTCAGAAAAACCAATACGTGCACCTACGGTCGTCACTGCTGAGTACTGGCGCAGCGAAAGACCACCATCTAATTTCCAACAATTCCAATAATGCACCGACTAACATGGTGCATTCCGACAAAAATCGCAAAACTGTGTTTGATTTTAAAGAAGCAAGAGATAACAAAGAAGGCAATACGCCTTTATCTTTTTGTGCGCTTCGTGTTTTTTGTTTCTGTGTCTGTTTTGCGTTACTCTTTCTTGTAGTTCGATCAGAGACTCTGGAAGAACCATCTGACGTAGTTCTCGTTCCCTTGCCCTTTGCACTACGGTAACTCACATTTTGGTCTGACCCTCTGTTTCAACGCGACTTTACTTGTTTTTGAAAATGCGTCTGTGGACAATTCGTGGGTGGAAATGCTACGTCGCGTCAGCTGCAGCGGGTATCCAGCCTGGCCTTGTCTGCTTCTAGTTGAGCTGGGTACCGCTATCCTTTGTATTGCTGCTAACATCGTGATGTTTCACCTCACAAAAATCAGCCAGTTTGCTCTTTCTTCAGCTTCTCGCAATTTGCATAATTACTAATTTGCTTACCTTTCTGCTGGGCGATTTGCCAGCTTAGCTATTTTTTCGATTTGGACTCATTCTTTTTCCATGGTCTTGGCAACTGCCATTTTCTCTGCGCTTTCCCGATTAGAATTATTTTTTATTTTGGATACTTCTGCCAGCAATTGGCTGCCCAAGCTATTTCGAAACCGCTCTCCACCACCCGCTCACACTCATCTCTTGCGGCGAAGTGACAACCTCAATAGTAAGAACTGTCTACAATTACGAGCGCGTTTTGAATTATTAGTGTGAGGTTAAGTAAATCTCCACAGCCAGTTGAAATCTTCTCAAGACCTTACAATGAACTTTCACTGCAACTTTAAATGAAGCAGAGATTTTACAAAAAATTTATTCACAATTTTCAAAGCAGAACTTGTTCCCCATGCAGCACTTCGAAAAAAGTTTTTAACATACATTATTCAAAACTGCTCTTGCTAACTTTGACGCATGAAGAAAACGTCTTTTTCCAGAAATTAAACGTGGGATAACAATGGAGTCTAGATAAAAAAATTCAAGTTTAACTTCAATAAAGATTCAACGGGAAACTGTAGCTATTCGATTTAAAATTATATTCAAAAAGTTTGAACTACTGGCTGTAAAACAAGGTAAGAACAAGCAACTATTGTACAAATGTTGGTATTTCCACGGTTTTTATTCGCTACTGTAAGAGCAGATCAAACAAACCAAGTTTGCCAAGTCACGAAAAAATAGTGACTTACTGATCAGTAATGCTAAAAGCTTCAAGGTAGAAGCAAATGCGATGAATTTAAATTGTTGGTCTATAACAAACAACAGTACAATATCAAAATACAATATTGTTGGATCTTGAGACAGACACTTTTTTATTGTTAACTGTATGAGATCGGTTCCGTCCATGTATTATTGAAAAGAAACAGTTAATTCAAAATCATCTCAATTTAAACATGACATTTTGGAAACAAACAATATTGAAAAGACATTCCGCTACAAAATGATTGAATTTGGTTATGCTTAAAAGATGGGATACAAGTAGGCTTCTTTCCGAAATCTAAGCCTAACTTATTTTGAGCATTGTTGTTCTCAAGGCAGTGTTTAGAGTTGTTATAAAATGATTCTTAATCGTTGTCTTCTTCTTCAATTTTGGGGGCGAGAAAATACTTAATGTGGCCCATATCTTCAATTTTATATTCAACGACGAGTGGGATGTCATTGGACATTGACAAAGACACTGAGGCTGAGAGGGGAGTAGCTTTAGTGAACATGTTAAGATATTTCACAGCAAAGGTGAGCTGTACTGGTTCAGTCATTTCAATCACAACTTGGTCTTCTTCCTTCTCAACCGCAACATTTTGAGACAATTTCACCGTACCACTACCCATGTCGCCCTTGGACGAGAATTGAACTCCATCTTTGGTGCAAGTGATGACCACACACTCACCAATTTGACTCAAATCACGACAAATGCGACCAAATTCACCGGAAGGCATTTTGATAGTGCAACTGTACTCTTGATCAGGAATTCCGAGTTGTTCACAATCCAAATCCATTAGTTTCATTTCGTAATTGGACACTTTTTCGCCTTTTGGTGCTTCAAACATCAATTCTAATATATCGCCAGTGTCATCAGCTCGCAGAGTAATGATATCTTCATTTCCTGCACATCGGAGGATTTTAGATAAACTTCCCATGTTGATACCCATTGCTAAGTTACGATCACATCGATACTTTTCGAACCCATCTGATCTAAGGGTAAGTTGAACAAGGGAAACATGGGACCCATCCATAGCTTGCAAGCTAAGTCCAGATGAAGTACAATCCCATGACGCTTCTTTGACTATGTCTTTAAGGGCTTCTTGCACTTTTTTTAAAAGGCATCCTTGTACTAACCTTGCTTCAAACATTTTGTGTATACAGGGTGAAAAGATACAGACTTTACAAAAAATAGATAAATAATCTTGCTAACTTCTGGAAAACAAAAACAATATATACTTTAAAAGCTTGCATGATTACTCATAAGTAAACCCAGGCCTAATATTTGCATAAAATTCATCAACAGGTTTAGGACTTAATCTATAGAAGGATTTGACTGATAAAAATTAATTACAAACACAGTAGAGCTTGTTACTTGCAAGTTCTTTATTCTTAACCAAACGTCTGGATCTTGCAAGCAAGTTCAAGGAACGACCGACGCATGTTGAATAAACTGATTTTCAAAAACGCTGTTTGTTTTCGAGCAAATCAAAAATATTTTTGTTTGAGGCCTTTCAGTAGGATTGGCCTACGCAACTTAATAGACCTGAAAGAAACCTCTAAACCAGTGCTTTTTAACCGGGTATACACAGTACTTTGCGTCCCCCACACCAAAAGAAAGCTTCCAGGACAATCCGATGAAAAAGTGGCCGGTAATTCCGAAATTCCGGCGAAAGTCCGTACCGATTTGCCGCGAAGACCTTTTTTTTGTCTTTATCCGGATATGATTGAATTTTGTTTTGATTGCTGCCGCACTCCAATTACGTCTGGACACAGCTGCGAAAGCGTACCCCCTATGCAATATTTTACAGTTTAAATGCTGGGTATACAGTATACGCCAGCCGTAAGCTAGAGGTATACCTAGAGATGTAAAAAAAACGTTTTTTTTTCGCTTGTATTTTTTGCGTACTTAACAAAACAAAAATTAAGTTTGTTTTTTAAATAAAGCAAATAGCATCAAATTGCACGACAAACATGGCAGAGTGTTGCATATCAGAGCTGTACACGAGCCAGTACAGGCCTGAACAAAGGTAGCAAGGGGATGTTGGGCCCTTAATCAATTAAAACACTTTGTAGATGAGCAAACCTTAAGATCTGTTTACCACTGCCTCATATACTCTCATCTACAATATTGCATAAGTAGTTGGGGGACTGCTTCAAAATCAACATTAGCACCTCTCTTTATTCTGCGAAAAAGCATCAGATTGTTAACTGGAAGTGGATATCGTGAGCATACTAATCCTTTGTTCTATCAAGCTAAATGCTTAAAACTCAAGGATATTTACTCTCTGGAAACTGCAAAGCTAATGTACAAAATTCACAATAATGTATTATCTTTTGCAAATTCAGATAAGTTTAACCTAATAAAAAACTGCTATACACATAAGACAAGATTGAGCCACAAAAACAACTTCTTTCTTCCAAGAACTAGAACAAGGTTAGGGCAAAAGTCTCTATCATTCGCAGGAATTAAAATTTGGAATGAAATTCCAAGCAGTATGAAAGAAGTTTCATTCTACAGATTTAAAAAAGCTGTTAAAGCTCATTTTTTATCAAACTATGAAACCGATAAAAGCTAGAATAACAGCTTTCTATCAGCAATGCAGTAGTAATTACAGGAATCATAGTTGCATATTTATGCTTGAGTTCAACAATAACCTATTCTATTGCTTGAATAGCATAAGTTTGGTGCATTCATCTATCACACATTTATTACAATACGTCATCTCTCATTTTGATGTGCCCTTGAATTATTAGTAATTTTGCAGTAACTGACTGAGGTTGATATATACTGGTATTGGAAATTGTACCAGTACTAATGACATATTAGCAAACACTACAAAACAAAGCGAGGTTGTTTTTTTTTCACTCCAATTGCCCACTTTAAATTCTATAAAACATAAATAAGCATTATGAACTTTATTAATTTTATTTCTATCCAATCTGTAGTTACAGCATTTTTATTTTTTAGTATGCTTAGAGTTAGTACGATTCTAATGTTGTCTTACATTTTCTTTACATGGTGACTGTGAGTTTTGTGTATACACTGTACAAAATGTACATATCTTTGCAACACTTTGTTTTAATTTTGCGTAAAATTTTTTATCATAGAAAGTAGCAGACTGAGAAAATTTAGAAGCTGTTTTTTTTAACCTTAACTTGGTGAGGTGGCAGTAGACTTAAATGACCTTTCGGTCCTTCGCTGTCTCCTCACCAAGTGACTAAATATCGCTTTGATTCTGCAAGTTTGTGTGTTTGGTTTTAAAGGAATTGCATATTTCGATGCTTTGGTGATAGACCTAGAGGAAGTTGCAGTTTTTTTCTTGTGATATGACGTCACTTGGTAAATAAATAAATATGATGATGATGAACACAAAAAATGATTTAAAGCCAAAACTTGGAACGAAAATGCAACACAGCTCCTTTCGCAGAAATGTCGCAGCGGTGGCAAGCCGTTGGCAACACTGTGTCCGATTTGACCGGCCCGAGATTTGAACCTCAGACTTCCCGCTCCAGAGACGAATGGGTTACCACTTGACCAACTGGCCGGTTACCGTACTGTAGATCTAAAGAATTAATCGGTAATTGCTTGTACGGTTAAAATAAAACTACACATTGCTGATCAATGGTGACGTAATAATAACGATCAATTGTGACGTAATAATCCCCAACCAGGGCCAAATCACTAACAAAATTTAATCCCAAAATGCAAGATTTTAAACGTGTTTTGGACTTAAATCAGCGGAAGTACGTAAGCGGAGGATTAAACAATTTAATTTTTAATTGGTTTTCGAATGTCAAACATCTAGTTCGTTCAAATGGCTCTGAACAGTGAACACGCGCGAAATGTGATACAAAAACATTACAATAGCTTTTTTACCAAAAATCGCCCAGCGGCTGGCCCCCAGACCCCCGTCTGTGACATGTTGGAATTACACTAGTTTACTCAACACGTCTCCCAATTTAGATATTTTCGCTTTGAATTTGAGCCCTCTCCCTAGAGCAAAATCGTGGTGAAGTACCAAACCAGGCCAGGGCTTCTGATGTACCATTCTGCAATAACTTTGCCTCAAAAAAGTTTCTTTCGAAAATTTCTAATGACGTTACTGCATGTGATTTGTGGTTTTGGGCCCCAATCAAAGATCCTGGCTACGCCTACGTTTAAAACCTTGCATTTTGGGTTAAATTTTGAAAATTTAACCCAGGTGAAGGGGGAAGCAAGGTACATTGCCTATTACAATATTTTAGTAGTAAATTATAAATTACTCGAAGAGTTGCCAAGAGAGATTTTTGTTTTGCAAAAAAAAACAGTTCTAGGAGTAATCGTACAAAATGTATGATCATGGAGCCCAGACCCCCTCAATTGATATTCAATAATTTGTTCAATAAGCATTTCCCCAGGCAAACTTTCTCTTTGCATAATTTGTCGTTCTTGAAAAAGCACATGACCGAGTCCTCGGAATAAACTTTGGAAGGTTTTGCGGGAGTACGGCGTTTATGGTCAGTTACGCGCCATTAAGTCATTCTACTGCCAACCGGAGGTTTGTGATCGGTAAATAAATGGCAAGCAATCAAAACCGTTCCATGTCAGCGTTGGACTCCGGCAAGGGTGTGTTTAGTCACCTCTCCTTTTCATTGTTCACATAGATTGGATCGACAAATGCAGCCAAGCTGATAATGAGCCACGACTAGAAATTGCAAAATCAGTCGTCTGCTATTCGCTGATGATTTGGTTTTGTTTCCACAGAATCTGGCCTTCAGCGCGCATTAAATAGCTTTGCAGATGCATGCGACACCGTCGGAATCAAAGTATAGCACGGCCGAAACTGATACTTCATCTTTCAAGAAACCCTGATCTGTGCGGACCGTGACTTTTAGAAGCCGAGATTTTTAGTCAACTGGACTTTTTTCTTCCTAACACATATTTTTTTCTTTCAAATGAAAGCTTCCCCTCCCCCCAAAAAACGCTTTTCATACAAAAAAGTTTTACTTTGATTAAAATAATATCTTCGAAGTTTTTATCTGACACTTGTCAAGAAGAATCGTCAAAAGAGCGCAGGAAAAGGAGTGGCTGCTGGCTATAGGAAAAATCCGAGCAGTGATTGGCTGGAAAAGGATCGATGAGCTGCTTGTATAATATTGCCACACGCAGCAAGTCGCGTGACGTTTCATGGTTATTTTGAGTCTACATTTATCAAACAATACAGTACAAGTTTTTCAGAAGATAAGGATTCATCTCTCAGCAGATTACAATTTACGATCGTTACATCTTGTTGTAAATATAGTAAAAGCAATGTTTAAATGGATATTTTAAAGTTTAATCTTTACAACCTTGTTGTAAATACACTTATAGTACAAACAAAGTGCCTTCGACGACGGCACTGTGTGCAGTATTAAAAGAGCTCTTCTAAATACCTTGTACGTCTTTCGTCTATATTTTTATTCAAAAATATTTAGCCAAATAATAGCCATGAACAGCAAGACTCAAGTCATTTTAAAGGTTTATTTACTATCAAAATACAAGCGTTTTCGCCATTCATCAGGCCTCTTTAAGTATTAGTTAAATTAGAGCCATGTTAACTTGAGAGTAACCGGAAAGAATGAAATACAAAATCAAGCGATATCAAGGTTTTGGGTCCCCAGGCGTAAAACAATAAATATCATCAATTGCATTTAACAGGTCAACAGTTCATCTACTAATGGAAAACAAAAAAATTTGTGGGGAAAAAACAACACACTAATCAACAGGCGTTACTTTTATTTGTAGACATTTAACAGAAAGGACGGGCCATGAGCATAGAAATGTTTGTCTAATAAACTAGGTCGATATTTGTTCATTAATAAAGCTTCATGAATTTTGCAACATGACTTAAATTCTTGCGAGGTTCTGAAACAATGTAAATCAGATTTTCAGGCCAAAATTCATGAAGCTTTGTTAATAAGCAAACATCGACCTACTTTAAATAAACAATTATATGCTCATGGCTCGCTCTTTCTGTTAAATGTCTACGAACGATAATTCATCTACTAATGGAAAACAAAGAAATTCGTGGGAAAGAAACAGCACATTAAGCAACGCCTGTTGATTAACGTGCTGTTTCTTTCCCACGAATTTCTTTGTTTTCCATTAGTAGATGAACTGCTGACCTGTTAAATGCGATTGATGATCTTAATTGGAACGACCGACGCTCGCGTCGCGTGTTCCTTTGTTTTTACTCGGCCATTTTCTAACTAATGAGTGCGAGATTTCAGACTTTTGCTTATAACTCGAGAACCGTTTGGTCTAACTACATGAAATTTTGACAGCAGTTTGAGATTAATGAGTTTTATGTTTGTACCAAATTTCGAGACAATCGGTCACGTGACTTCGGGTTTATGACCCGAAAACCGCCCCGAAAGTTTGGCGTAAAAAGCGGTCTAAGTCAAAAACGGCTTAAGTACGGCAAAAAATATTTCTCATGGTTATATGTCTTAAGATATCCTTTCATCCCTACCAACCCACTTTCGGCCGCGATGAGGCTTTTTTCTTATTTTTTTCCTTTTTTTTTCCTTTTTTTTCTTCCTAAATCTTGTACGCTCGAGTTCTCCTAAACCACAAAACATAGAAATCTAATTTTTGTGTGAAGTTGTTGAGGTACATACGCAATTGTGTCTCCTGAAATTTTTTTGGGGCAACT
The DNA here is from genome assembly GCA_963965965.1 of Trididemnum nubilum. NCBI lineage: Eukaryota > Metazoa > Chordata > Ascidiacea > Aplousobranchia > Didemnidae > Trididemnum > Trididemnum nubilum. The sequence continues at coordinate 23,275,080 of OZ014486.1, forward strand.
CCCCCGGGATCCCCCCCAAAATGGGGCCCCAAAAAATCAATTTTTTGAACGGCTCAAGCTAGGGTGCCAGTTTTTTTGGATATCAGTAGATATTTGAGAGACAAATATTTTGACATAATTTGGGGGTACCACCCCCCCGGGGACCCCCCCAAAAACAAATTTTTTTAACCATATAACCTAGGGTGCCATTTTTCTTTGATATCAGTAGATATTTAAGAGAGAAATATTTAGACATGATTTGGGGGTACCACCCCCCCGGAAACCCCCCCAAAAAATCAAATTTTTGAACGGCTCAAGCTAGGGTGCCAGTTTTTTTTGATATCAGTAGATATTTGAGAGACAAATATTTTGACATAATTTGGGGGTACCACCCCCCCGGGGACCCCCCAAATGGACCCCCCCAAAAACAAATTTTTTTAACCATATAACCTAGGGTGCCATTTTTCTTTGATATCAGTAGATATTTAAGAGAGAAATATTTAGACATGATTTGGGGGTACCACCCCCCCGGGAACCCCCCCAAAATGGGGCCCCAAAAAATCAAATTTTTGAACGGCTCAAGCTAGGGTGCCAGTTTTTTTTGATATCAGTAGATATTTGAGAGACAAATATTTTGACATAATTTGGGGGTACCACCCCCCCGGGGACCCCCCAAAAACAAATTTTTTTAACCATATAACCTAGGGTGCCATTTTTCTTTGATATCAGTAGATATTTAAGAGAGAAATATTTAGACATGATTTGGGGGTACCACCCCCCCGGGAACCCCCCAAAATGGGGCCCCAAAAAATCAAATTTTTGAACGGCTCAAGCTAGGGTGCCAGTTTTTTTTGATATCAGTAGATATTTGAGAGACAAATATTTTGACATAATTTGGGGGTACCACCCCCCCGGGGACCCCCCCAAAAACAAATTTTTTAACCATTTAACCTAGGGTGCCAGTTTTTTTTTGATATCAGTAGATATTTAAGAGAGAAATATTTTGACATGGTTTGGGGGTACCACCCCCCCGGGAACCCCCCCAAAAAATTAAATTTTTGAATGGCTCAAGCTAGGGTGCCAGTTTTTTCTGTTATCAGTACATATTTGAGAGACAAATATTTTGACATAATTTGGGGGTACCACCCTCCCGGGGACCCCCCAAATGGACCCCCCAAAAATAAATTTTTTAATGATTTAACCTAGGGTGCCAGTTTTTTTTTGATATCAGTAGATATTTAAGAGACAAATATTTTAACATAATTTGGGGGTACCACCCCCCCGGAAACCCCCCCAAAAGCAAGTTTTTTAACCATTTAACCTAGGGTGCCAGTTTTTTTTGATATCAGTAGATATTTAAGAGAAAAATATTTTGACATGATTTGGGGGTACCACCCCCCCGGGGACCCCCCCAAATGGACCCCCCAAAAACAAATTTTTTAACCATTTAACCTAGGGTGCCAGTTTTTTTTTGATATCAGTAGATATTTAAGAGAGAAATATTTTGACATGGTTTGGGGGTACCACCCCCCCGGGAACCCCCCCAAAAAATTAAATTTTTGAATGGCTCAAGCTAGGGTGCCAGTTTTTTCTGTTATCAGTACATATTTGAGAGACAAATATTTTGACATAATTTGGGGGTACCACCCTCCCGGGGACCCCCCAAATGGACCCCCCAAAAATAAATTTTTTAATGATTTAACCTAGGGTGCCAGTTTTTTTTTGATATCAGTAGATATTTAAGAGAGAAATATTTTAACATAATTTGGGGGTACCACCCCCCCGGAAACCCCCCCAAATGGACCCCCCCAAAAGCAAGTTTTTTAACCATTTAACCTAGGGTGCCAGTTTTTTTTGATATCAGTAGATATTTAAGAGAAAAATATTTTGACATGATTTGGGGGTACCACCCCCCCGGGGACCCCCCAAACTGGGGCCCCAAAAAATCAAATTTTTGAACGGCTCAAGCTAGGGTGCCAGTTTTTTCTGTTATCAGTAGATATTTGAGAGACAAATATTTTAACATAATTTGGGGGTACCACCCCTTCGGGGACCCCCCAAAAATAAATTTTTTTAACGATTTAACCTAGGGCGCCAGTTTTTTTTTTGATATCAGTAGATATTTAAGAGATAAATATTTTGACATGTTTGGGGTACCACCCCCCCGGGGACCCCCCAAATGGACCCCCAAAAATGAATTTTTTAATGGGTTAACCTAGGGTGCCAGTTTTTTTTTGATATCAGTAGACACTTAAGAGATAAAAATTTTGACATGGTTTGGAGGTACCACTCCCCCGGGGACCCCCCCAAAATGGACCCCCAAAAATAATTTTTTTTATTGGTTTAACTTACGGTGCCAGTTTTTTTTTTATATCAATAGATATTTAGGAGACAAATATTTTGACATGGTTTGGGGTACCACTTTCCTTGGGACCCCTTCAAATGGATCCCCCAAAATCAATTTTTTGAATGGCTCAAGCTAGGACGTTAATTTTTTTTTATACCAGCAGATGTTTAAGAGACAAATATTTTGACATAGTTCCAATGGCTTACGCTTGAATACGATGTTTTTTTGTTTTTTTATTATTATCAGTCGCTATGTTGTCGATAAAATAACGCATGTGCATTGTACAAGTTAATCAGGTTTAGTTACTCAGGTTTAATCACCTTCACAGGTTTAGACAAGACAAACTATGGAAAAGGTTACTGGAAACTGGGAAGACAGTGTACAAGTTGTCGATAAAATATATATTTTGACAATGTTTGAAATTCCAAACCCTCTTGGGTATCCAAGAAGATAGGAGGGTTGGGGGCTACACTCCCCTTAGCCAAGACACCGAAAAACTTTAACCAAAAATACAACTGTTTACATAATACATATGTCTTGAACTGGACCTAAAAGTAAAGGGAGCTGGGCAATTCTGAAGTTTGCCATCTCGAAAAAGCAGCTCAACAACAAGTTATGTTGTGCTACATTTACTACAATCAATGGTTATGTGATTTGGTAATTCTTCGTATTGTGTGGAATGTATCCACCATACGCTTGCTATGCTTCCCACAAGTCACAACTTTTGACTTATGTTTGCTAATCAACTCTGAGCAGATCACTTCGGGACATGGTTGATTGCAAAACTCTTCCACTCGGTTCATAAAAAGTCGCGGACTTGCGCTTGCGGACTTCAAGAATTTTGAAGTTGCGGACTTGCGGTTGCGGATTCAAGAATCCTGAAACGTCGTTGCGTACTTGCGGATTAAGCTTAAAAACATGCAATTGCCGACTTGCGGTTGCGGATTAAGCAATTTGAAATTCGGTTGTGGACTTGCGGACTGCGGACTTAAAAAAAAAAACTTGCGGTGCCCAGCACTGGTGCTCAATATCCTGTAAATTCCAAAAACCATAAATTTGCCCTCCAACAATTGATTTTTCAATGACTTAACCTGATGGGTTATTTTTTAGGATCAAAAACGATAACGTTGATAATTTTTTGACTTGATTTGTACTTTTATGAAGGTTCCAAAATTAAATATTTTGAATAATTGCTGATTTCACGGTTGACAAAAAGTACTTTTGAGCGTCACAGCATTATAAACTACGCGTCGGTCGTTCACTGGGTTTGCTGGCAAACTCCCATCTAGTTGTTTTACGCCAGTGACTCAAAACCTTGATATCGCTTGATTTTGTATTTCATTCTTTCCAGTTGGTCGCAGGTTGACATGGCTATAATTAAACTAATACCTGAAGAGGCCTGATGAAAGGCGAAAACATTTATATTTTGATCGTAAATAAATCATTAAAATGACTTGAGTCTTGCTGCTCATTGCTGTTATTTGGCTTTTTATTTTTAATGAAAGAAATGCAGTGAGCGTGATAAATTTAAACTATATAGCACTGGTACGAAATATTTTCATAAAAAATTGTCGAAAATGGTTGTCGAGAATGCAGCCACTACTAATTCAACTCACTCTACAAAAATAATTCGAAAGTAGAACAATAATTTAAAGCAGCATATAATCCTGTACAACTTCAACAGTTCTTGATGCAATTCTGAAGTAGTTCACTTCAGTTGTTTTATTTGTTAATCTTAAATTATCACAGGTTAGAATTACTGTTTTTGACGGCGCATAGGGCGCATGAGCATGTAAGACGCATCCCATTTTAGCACGTCAGATTTAGGAAAAATTCGAATTTTACCTACGCCAAGTAAGATGCAGGACGATTTTTTGAGCAAAAATTTTGGAAAAAAAGTGCGTCTTATAGCTATCAAATACGGTACATTTAGCTGGAGACGATGCAAAAGACCGTGCCGTCATCTAAGGCAACCGCCACCAAGACAAAACTATAGTACTATATTTGTATATATACGATAAAATTAAACTGAATGTGCTAAAAAAATGAAGCAATAAGTACCCATACACAATAATAAAGCAATAAATAAACATACTCAAAAGAAAAACAAAAAAGAGAAAGAAGATAATAAACGCGATGTTATTGCAAGGCACCGTTTTGCAATCAAACATGCTCTTCCTGTTCTTTGCTGAGTTCAAACCAAAAATTAAAAGCGAAATTTTTAGCAATTATTTACAACTTGGTCGTAGCTTTACACCACCCCACTAAATTCGAATTTAAATTTAGCTAGTTATATTTTTGAAGTAAGCTATTTTTGTACTTGGTTTTGAGGCCACCTAGTGAAAATGATTTCCCATCACTCGGGATCTCACGCCATACCCTCAGTCCAATAAATGCCAGAGTTCTTTTGGTTTTTTCAGTTCTATGTTTAATTTGGTTGTAATTAGAGCTTGTTGCAAATCTAGTGCTATGCTGGTTGATATTCTCCACTTTGGTAAAATTAAAATAAAATTCCGGCAAAATTTTGTAACGGATAGAGTGCATAAGCTTTGCAATTTGAAGTTAGACAATATCATCAAACTTTAGAAATTTTAGACAAAAGTGTAGGGGTAAAAGAGATTGGCGATGGTAAGTTTTGGAGATGATTTTCACTGCTCTATTTTGAAGGATATGAATTGGCTTTAGAATAAATTTGGGAGCTTGACCCCATACAGATGCACAGTATTGAAGATGGGGAAATACCAACCCACAGTAAGCACATTTTAAAGTTGATAAATTAGCATACTTGATCCTGCTAGCCAAGGCCCACTTTCCCCTCGCAATTTTCGTGCATTGGTGTTGAATATGAGGGGACCAAGTTAACTCTTCATTTATTATTACTCCCAAATATTTTGTTTGGTTTACTTGTGTACAAGTTTTATTTCCTATTTTTATGTTTAGTCTACTGCTTTGTGATTTTAACTTGTGAACAACCAAATATTCTAATTTTTTATAATCTAGAGATAGCTTGTTGGCTTTCATCCCAGTCATCGACCTTCAGAAGCTTCGCATTGATTTTTTGTTCCAGTAATGCAGTTGATTTTCCACAAAATGATAATTGGCATTATCGGCAAAAATTCTAATTCTTAAGCTACACGCAGAGGGGCATAGGCATAGCCAGGGGAGGGGCCCCGGGCCCCCCCCAATCAAAATACCACTAACGATAAAAAATTATGACAACATAGCCTAGCGATGTTTGGTTGCAGTTTTTTTTTCAGTAATTACGCATTTAATAGTAATTTACAATAATATTAATGACAACAAGGGAGTCCCGGGGCCCATAACTAACAACCAGGATGCCCCTAATAACAACTAGGGAGCCCTGGGGCCCCTAAACGTCAACCAGGGGGCCCTGGGACCCCTAACGGAAAACCAGGGGGCCCAAAACCAACAACCAGGGGGTCCCTAACTGACAAACAGGGGGCCTCTGGGCCATTAACTGATTAAACAACCATAGGACCCATGGGCCCCTAACTGACAAACTGGGCGCCCCAAGGCCCCCCTAACTGATGACCAGGGGGCCCCAGGGCCCCTAATTAACGACCAGGGGGCCCTGTAGCCCCTAACCAAGAACCCCTGGAGCCCTTTACTGATGACCAGGGGGCCCCGAGGCCCCTAACCAACAACCAGGGGGCCCTGAAGCCCTCAGCTGACAACCAGACGGCCCTGGGGCCCCTAACTCACCACCAGGGAGCCCCAGAGCTCCTAATTAAAGGCCAGGGGGCCCGGAGCTCCTAACTGACAACCAGGGGGCCCTGGGGCCTCTAACTGGCAACTAGGGAGCCCCAGGGCCCCTGACTGACGACCAAGGTTCCCGGGCCAGGGGCCTCTTAAATCCAATTTTTAACAATTTATATGCAAAACCTGTGAGAAATCTAAGAGTTTTATCAAAAAGTTGCAACCCCAGGCCCTCGTTTAACGTTATTATGAACATAAAGTTATAACACAGGCGGTAATGTAAACCCCCCAATTGAAATACTACCAATGATAAATATAATGAGAGCATAGCCAGTATGTTGTCATTGTCCGGAATTGCAGTTTTTTTAATTTAGAATTTACGCGTAGAAAAGTAAGCAAAAATAATGACGACCACATGTCCAAGTCATAATAATGTCATGCAATTCTTGGTGGTTTCAAAAAACTGTCAATTGACTTGACTCAAGTCCTCCACGTTTTGGAAAAAAAGTTATTTTAATTTTGATTTAAATGTTTATTTTAATTTTGATTTTAATGTAACAGTTTTGATAAAATCGGGATCAGGAAGGACCCAGCCAGTTTAATGTACTTAATGGGAATACCTCTGATACCTGTGCTTTTAGAACAATCAACCCCAAGCAAATGATAAGCTATCAGTTCATCTGTTACAGGTTTCAGAAAGAGTGACTGATTCGAGCAAACAGCATGCTAGAGAACGGACGTGAATAAATTCGAGTTAATCTGGTTGCGCAAATTTCAGATCAAAAAAGCAAAGATTTTGCATTGTTTTGAGTAACTGACTACATAGCTGTGAAAAGGTGTTTACCAATGGAAGCTATAAACAGCAAACTTGACAAAATTATTGGAGGGTTAAGAAAATTAGAAAACCGAATGGATTTGTTAGAAAAATGTTTGGACAGCAACACCAGCAGGTTGACTGAGATTGAAAACAGCCTGAACCTACGCTGTGATGCTATTGAACTGGAGCTAAAGAATACAGTAAAAAAGTCAACCTTTGAGAATTTAGAAAAACGATTAAATCTTTTAGAAACCTCTTTGCAAAACAAGTCGACCAAATGTGGAAAATTATCAGGAAATGTTAAAGATTTAAGCAAAAATCTGGCCCAATTCCAAAACGATACTACCCAAGAGCTTCTAGAAAAGGAAATCTACGCTAAACGATTTAATATTTTAATACATGGCATTGAAGAAAATCTGGAAAGCGCCTGGGAAACCAAATGGGAATCAGAGAAAAAGGTAAGGGAGTTTTTACATGAATGTTTAAAAATCCCCAGAACTCATGTGATGGCGATAGCTGATGTAAATCGTTTACCACAGCATAACATTACAAAAAACGGCGTGCGCATTACTCGTTCGATAATAGTTAAGCTTACAAGCTATTCTGATAAAAATCTTATCATGAGGTCACTAAAAAACCTGAAACCCTACAACGAAGAAAGGAAAAGGAAATTTGGCAACAATGCTAAATCTCTTTATGTAACTGAGCACTTGCCACAGCAATTGCAGCAACAAAAGAAGAAGCTACTGCCTACTTTCAAAGAAGCGAGGGAAGCTGGAAAGAAAGCATTCTGGAGAATTGAACGAGCAACGTACTGCTTGTATATTGACAATGTTAAATATCGCAATGACAATTCTGCTTCAGATGGTAATAGTAGCGATTCCAGCGCTAATAGTGATTGATTTGTTCTTTTGTGTTATATCTTAATTTTGACAGCAAGTTTCACCGAAATATTTAATTGTTTATTGACTCTTGCCCTGAAATTTCTCGAGTAAATAATTATTTGTTCTAATTCAAACCAGGGGGAACAACCCTTACGACTTAATTTTCTTCTCAACCAAAAATTTTTCGGTGAAACAGACATTTTTTCGATCTTTTGTAATGCGTGATCATGTTTTCTCGCTCCCTTTCTGTTTATTATTCTAGCATCAAAAGTTAGCAGTGCTTAGTCGAGTCAAACAGCTCATACAATTGTAGGACAAGAATTTTCTGTTGCTGAATTAATTGAAAAGTTAGATTCCAAATTACCTTCTTGTATTAACCAATGTTATGTTTATCAAGCCTCGTTGAAGGACATAAATTTTGATAAAACCAATACGGTTTTTATTCTGCATTTAAACATTGCTTCTCTGCAGAAGCATTTTGATGAACTGCACGAATTGCTCCCCTTAATTCCTCATAAGCCTGATATTTTGTGCATCACAGAAACTCACATTGCAGATGTTCCCCTCATAAACATCTCAATCCCTGGTTATAAGTTTTTTCACCGCAATTCCACAACTGTTATTGGAGGTGTTGGTATTTATATAAATGATAGTTTAAAATTTGAAATCCTTAATGATTTCAATTTAGATATAGCTGGGGTAGAAGAAATATGGATCGAATTCACTGGCAGTGGCTTTCCTAAAGACACCAAACGTGTACTTGGTTGTATATACAGACATCTCTCCCAAAAAACTGAAATATTTTTAGATAAACTAAATGACCGTTTACTACATTTAAATTCCATTTCTAAACAATACTATATTATTGGCGACATGAACATTAATATTCTTTGTAATAACTATCAAATAGGAATAGCTAAAAAATATAATTTGATATTAAACAGCAACGGCTGTTATCCGGCAATTACAACAGCGACTCGTGTGACAAATCACTCAAAAACACTATTGGATCATATCTTAACGAACGAACAAACGCTTGAAGTAACACCTGGCGTAATTGATTTCCAAATCTCGGATCATTGCATCACATTTGCCATGTTAAAAAATTCCAATAACACTATGCCAAAAAGACCTTTGAAAGACACCAAAACATTCCAGGTTCATTGTTTCCGCGATTTCGAATCATACAAGTTTTGCGAAGATCTTAAAAAACATTAGAGTTGCACTTTAATTGTATTTCCGAAATAAATTCTGATAATTTTAACGATGAATTTAATTTTAATGAATGTATATTAAATGTAATTAACAAACATGCACCCATGCTGAAAGTTAGTAGAAAACAAAAGAGACTATTAATGAAGTCTTGGATAACAAAAGAATTAATTGATACTATTCGCCGGAAGCAGAAACTCTACAAAACTCATTTTAAAAGTGGCGATCCAAGTAAAATTGTGTACTACAAAAAATTTTCTAATGATCTAACTCGAAAGAAAGAAAGCTGCAAGAAAAATTTTTTTTTGATGAACTGAATAAACATAAATCTAACCCAAAGAAATTATGGGAAACGATGCGTTTAATACTTCCTCCTAGCAAAAAGCAAAATCGTTTCAGCGAGCAACCTAATAAACTAAACGTTAAAGGAAAAACCATTAAAAATTCTTTTGATATCGTCGAAACATTTAACAATTATTTTGTGAAAGTGGGTAAAACACTTGCAGACGAAATTTTGCCTACTCCTCCGCAAACTTGCAAAAAATATTTGCGTAATCGAATTCAAAATTCTTTTTTCTTGAAGCGCCAAGACCAAATGAAGTCTACAACATCATTAACTCCTTAAAATGCAAAAAGCCGTCAAAAGAAAATGTAATACCCTCTTATTTCGTTAGAGTAGCAGGTCACTTGTTGGCACCTTATTTAAATTACTTCTTCACACTCTCGTTTGATTTTGGCATTTTTCCAGATATACTTAAGATTGCCGCTGTAACTCCAATTCATAAAACTGACTCAACAACGTTAACTTCGAATTATCGTCCAATTTCAGTATTGCCTTGTTTGTCTAAAATTTTGGAAAAATTGATAAAGACAAGACTTACATCCTTTTTGGAAAAACACAGCATTTTATATCCAAAGCAATACGGATTTCGCACAAAGCATTCCACTACACATGCTGTATTAGATATTACTACTAGTTTATTTGACAACATTAATGATAAAATTTTTTCATGCCTCGTCATGCTAGATTTTCGCAAAGCATTTGACACAGTATCACATGAACGACTTCTTTCAAAATTAGAGCATTATGGGATAAGGCGAACAGCGCTTACATTACTTAAAAGTTACTTAACAAACCGCATGCAATTTGTCAACATAGATGGTTTTAGTTCTAGTTTAAAAGAAATATCAGTAGGAGTACCACGGGGTTCAATATTAGGACCGCTATTGTACATCATATATGTGAATGACTTTCAGTACACAGTCGAATGCACGCCAAGGTTATATGCTGACGACACGTGCCTATTGATTCAAAAAAGTAATCTAGACGATTTACAAACTGCTGTTGACGCTGAAATGGACAAAATTTCAAATTGGATGGTTGTAAATAAACTAACAATAAATCAGAAAAAATCTTCTATTGTAACAATTCAACCATCAATGAAAGGCACTCCTATACACGTTCATGCTAACATTAACGGACATCAAATTAATTCTAGTGATAAGGTGACATATTTAGGAATTGTATTAGACCAATATCTGAATTTTAAACCACGTATTGAAAAGGTTACAAAACAAATTGTGAGAGCAACAGGTATATTATGGAGAGTGGGAAGGTTTCTGCCAGTGGAGTCAATGACTACTTTATATCACGCATTAATCCAACCTCATCTACTGTATGGATTGGCAATTTGGGGTTCCCCAGTTTGTTGTGATGCACAAAAGCAACAACAAATACTGCAAAATAACGCTGTAAGAGCCATAGTTGGAAGTAGAAAATATGATCATGTTACCTCCTCTTATAAAAATCTTAAGATCCTAAAAATTCACGATTTATGTAAATTAGAGATTGCAACTTTGATGCATAAATATGATAATTCAAAACTTCCTTCAGCTTTCGACGGCCATTTTGTATAATCATCTAATATTCATTGTTACTCAACCAGGAGTAATCAAAATCACACATATTATATTCCCAAATTTAGATTGGTCAGGCTTCAAAAATCATTTAGATAAACAGGTGTAAAAATTTGGAACAACATTGAAAAAGAAATAAAACTACAAACGATAAGCAAATTCTGTAAAAATTATAAAAACTATCTGTTTCAAGAATATTAAATTAAACTCTAGATGCTTTGCTCATACTGATAGAAACATAAATTAATTGATTCTAATAAAATATTTAATTTAATTTTTTACTAAGGAGCTGTTTGACTCGAAGACCTTTGCGGTCACTTCCAGCTTCTTTGTTAACAAATATTATAAAATTCACATTTAAAATATTGTGTTTTACTTATCATTTTTTAATTTTCCATTTATGCCGCATTGCATGCGTTTAGTTTTTTTTTTGTGTTTATAATGGTTAACAATAAAACCTCTGCCTGTCTGTCTGACTGAGGTGAGCAAAAATTGAGAAAGAAGGATAGCGATGATATTGATTGGATGGATTAGGGATATCTGCAGCCAGAAAATTGGCAATTGAAAAAGAAATAGCCAAGGCCTAGAAAATGGCCTTGGCCATTTAAGAAATAGCCAAGGCCATTTCCTAAGCCGGATGTCTGCAACCTGCTGTCTGTGTCAAAAATTCCATGGTATAGAGTACATTTAATAGATCATCAAATCGCACTTCAAGCTGCTAATAGCAAAGCTGCCACTAAAAAATTCCTATTTTATGATTTTATGACAAAGGCAAAAAAAAGATTTTTCATGAAAATATACACTGTTTTCATGAAATTGTATGGCAGTTTTTTTTTTAATTTTATAAAATTTTACTTAATAGTCATCGTTACCCTAGCATTATGCTAGGCTAGGAAAATTGATGGATAAAGGTTAGCATTGATAATTGATTGATGAATGTTAGTCTTAGATTAGGATATTCATTGATAAATGTAAGCATTAAGCTTGGAAAATTGATTGATAATATTACATTAGAGTAGGAAAACTGATTAATATTACCATTATTATACTAGAAAAATTGAGTGCTAAGTATTGGCATTAAGCTAGGCCAGGAAAATTGATTGATAAATATTGGTATTAGGCTAAGAAAATGGATGGATAAATGTTACTGCAGCATTACGCTAGGTTAGGAAAATTGATGCTAAAGGTTAGCATTTAACTAGGAAATTTGATTGATAAATGTTAGCTTTAGGCTAGAAAAATTTGATTGATAAATGTTAGTATTAGACTAGGAAAATTGATTGATAATTGTTTGTATTCGAGTAGGAAAATGATTGATAAATGCTAGCATTAGGCTGGAAAAATTGATGGATATTAGGCTAGCAAACTAAATGGATATTAGGCTAGGAAAATTGATTGATAAAGGTTAGCATTAGACTAGGAAAATTGATTGATGAATGTAAGCATTGGTATAAGAAGGTTAATTAGGGATGTTGGCATTAGACTTGGAAAATTATTTGATAAATGTTAGCAGTAGACTAGGAAAATTGATTGATAAATGTTACCGTAGCATTATGCTAGGATAATTGATTGATGAATGTTAGTATTAGATTAGGAAATTCATTGATAAATGTAAGCATTAAGCTTGGAAAATCGATTGATAATATTACATTAGAGTAGGAAAACTGATTAATATTACCATTATTAGACTAGGAAAATTGATTGATAAAGTTAGCTGTGGAGTAGGAAAATTAACTGATAAATGTCAGCATTAGACAAGAAAAATTAATTGTAAGCATTGGCATAAGAAGGTAGATTATTGGCTGTTGGCATTAGACTAAGTAAATTGATGTATAAATATTAGCATTAGGCTAGGTAATTTGATTGACAACTGTTAGCTCTTAACAGGAAAAACTAATTGATGAACGCTAGCATTAGGCTAGGAAAATTAACACTTGACTAGGAAAATTGATTATAAAAATGTTAGAAGTACACTAGGAAAATTAATTGATGAATTTAAGCATTGGTATAGAAAGGTTGATTATTGCCTGTTGGCATTGGGTGGAAAAATTGATTGTCAATGTTACCGGTAGTGGTTGCCAAAGAATATTGATGGATCAATGTAAACGTTAGGATAGCACTCCAATCCGATATGTAGACAATGGCACTCTAGTTTCTGCTAAAAAGTGCAAAATCCGACTTCCCCGCGACTCCAGTCTATGAATTGCAAGGCTGGTTTCCGGAGTGGATTTGTTTTACCTGTATAGGTGAATAGTTACGGTTTTGTTCATGGTATAGCATGTAGTAGGCTTAGTATGGCACGATAGGCATAGTATGGCAGTGTAGACTTAGTACGGCATATAGCATGCCACAGTGGATGCCGCAGCTTAGCACAGCATTGTAAGCATAGCGTGATACCCTAATAGGTTTAGCATGACACTCTAATAGGTTTAGCATGACACGCCTGTACGCGTAGCGTGACTACCATGAAGTAGGCTTGTTATGGCACAGTAGGCATAGTACAGTGTAACACTAGGCATATGGCATAGTTGGCTTAATATAGACCAGTAGGCACTGGAGGTTAGTATGTCACAGTAGGGATAACATGACACTCTAGTTTGGCAAAGTATGGCATATAATAGACTTGTTATGGAACAGTGGGCATAGTATTAGTAAGGATAATATGCCACGTATGCGCTACAGTCTAGTATGACATTGTAGGCATAGAATGGTATATAGTAGGCTTATTATGGCACAATAGATATACAGGGTGTCCATAAAGTCCGTGTGCACTTTAAAAAAATTATAACTTTAATTGTATTTGCAATAGAAATAATTTGTAAAAAGGATTTGAAAGAAGAAAATCGATATTTTTTAAGGTTTTATTGAAATTTTATTTAAGTTTCCACATGTCCTCCATCATTTCCAATACAAAGAGTAACACGATTTTGCAGTTCACTAAAAACATTTCCCAACTGATTTATAGTAATGCCTGAAATCACATTAGTTATTTTAGCTGTCAAATAACTAGGTTTGGTTGCATACACAACTGTTTTCACATGTCCCCATAAAAAAAAACCCTTATGGAGTCAAATCTGGCGAACGTGGAGGCTAACAAAATGGTCCTCTCCTTCCAGTCCATCTTTTTGGAAATTCCTGATTTAGAAACTGTCTAACACGCAGAATTTGCTTATCTAAGAATTGTTACAAATTTTGTAGTGAAGAATTATTAAATAGCTGTACTTAAAACTAGATACATAAAACTTTCTAAACATTTTTACAGATTATTTCTATCACAAATAAAAATAAAGTTATAAATTTTTAAAGTGCACACGGACTTTATGGACACCCTGTATTATGCCATACTGTAGGCTAATTTTGGCACAATAGACATAGTATGCTGATTATGGCACAGTAAGCATAGTATGCCACAGTGAGCACTGTAGCTTTGTAGGCATAGTATGGCATATGGTTGGCTTATTACGGCACAGTAGGCACTGCAGCTTAGTATGTCATAGTAAACGTAGTATGGCATTGTAGACATAATATAGCATGCGGTATAGTATGGAATGTACAGTAGTAGCCTTATGGCACATTAGGCATAGTACACCACAGTAGGCGTAGTATGTCATAGAAGGCTTAGTATGGCATTTTAGGCATAGTATGACATATTGTAGGCTTATTATGGCACTCTAGTAGGCATAGTATGTCACAGTAGGCACTGTGGTATAATTGGCTTTATATGGCACAGTAGGCACTGGAGGTTAGTATATCATAGTAAACGTAGTATGGCATTGTAGACATAGTATAGCATGCGAGTATAGTGTGGCATATACAGTAGTAGCCTTCTGGCACATTAGGCATAGTATACCACAGTAGGCATAGTATGTCATAGAAGGCTTAGTATGGCATTTTAGGCATAGTATGACATGAAGTAGGCTTATTATGGCACTCTAGTAGGCATAGCATGTCACAGTAGGCACTGTGGCATAGTTGGCTTAATATGGCACAGTAGGCACTGAAGGTTAGTATACTTAGTTGGGATAGCAGGACATCTGATTAGGCAGAGTATGGCATATAGGAGGCTTGTTATGGAACAGTACGCATATTATTAAAAACCATAGTAAGCGCTACAGGCTAGTATGACATTGTAGATATCGTAGGCTTATTATGGTACAATAGGTATAGTTATGCTATATTGTAGGCTAATTATGGCACAATAGACATAGTATGCTGATTATGGCACAGTAGGCATAGTATGCCACAGTGGGCACTGTAGCTTAGTAGGCATAGTATGCCACAGTGGGCACTGTAGCTTAGTAGGCATAGTACAACATCAAAATATGACATATAGTTGGCTTATTACGGCACAGTAGGCATAGTATCCCACAGTAGACGCTACAGCTTAATATGTCGTAGTATGACATTGTAGACATAGTAGGCCTATAGCATTCGAGTGTAGTATAGTTGGTAGCTTGGCCAAATGGGTAAAGGCGAATTGTTTACGACGACCTTGATTGAATGATCTGGGTTCAACCCACACCCTGGTCACGCCGTTGCGTCCTTGGATAAGACGTTTTACCATAATTATCTCTGCTTGGTGGCTTCAAACAAGCAGCAAATTCGGGGGGCAAGAATTTGAAGAAATCTACAGGAACGTTGGATCATCGGAAACCCCTTAAGCAGGTGCGGATTTCTCCAATCACGAAGTAGTCACTGCAATAAAAAAATGTGCGGATCGTCTAATAAGTTAGCGTCTGATGCTGTCTGGTGACTAGAGGATAAACATGTGCTACAACAACAATATACTGTAGTGGGCTTTTGGCACCATAGGTTAGTAGGAGTACTATGTCATAGTAGACTTAGTATGGCATTGTAGGCATAGTGTAACATGAAGTAGACTTGTTATGGCACCCTAGTAAGCATAGCATGTCACATGAGGCATAGTTGGCTTATTATTGCACAGTATCCCACAGTAGGCACAGCAGCGTAGTATATTATAGTAGGGATAGCATTACACCTTAGTAGGCAGATTATGACATACAGGAGGCTTGTTATGGAAAATAGGCATAGTATTAGTACGCATAGTGTGCCACAATAGGCGCTGCAGCTTTAGTATGACATAGTAGGCATAACATGGCACCCTGGTAGGCATAGTATGGCATACAGTAGGCTTATTACGGCACAACACGCATAGTAGGCCAAAGTGGGCACCGTAGCTTAGTAGGCATATATGACATATAGTTGGCTTATTATGGCGTAGTAGGCATAGTATAACATAGCTCGGCAATTAGACCTACAATGCATAGCTTTTCCATGAACTATCACCGTAACAAGGTGGAAAAGTCTATGTGCCTCAATGACCTGCAGAGCTGTACTGGCAGGAGATTTAATTCTCCTGATAGGGTCACCCATGCCAGATGGGTCTGATGGTAGAAGCGAGACAAAGTATAGTTCAAATCAAAATAGTTGGAAAACTTAAAACCTGGGTTGGTTATGCCCATCAGCTGTGGTAAGCATATAGCCTAGAAGGACAACTCTGATATAAAACCTCTCCGCAGTTAGATTAAACTGCAAAACAAATCATGATGAGCACAAATAATGAAAATTATGCGAACAACGTTAATGGGGCCACCTTCACAAGTGGAACCTCGTCCGACAGGGAAACGCCTAGGGACTCCCAGGTCGTCATTCAGCGAAACCCCTATGGCGTTCGAGTCTTAGGCAGAGGGGCTCGTTCAAAAAATAAGCGACAATCTCCACCAGCCAGCCCTAGTGGCAGCTCCACCAATGTGCTCGCTACACGTTTGGAGAGGCAAATGGAGGCAGCGCAGAGTATTCGTACTCGAGATAATGTCGCACACTCACCGGTCAACCATCACCAACTGCTGTTGGGCAACTGGAATATCCTCACCCTCACAGGAAAAGAGCTAGAATTGGTTGAGGAAGCAAAGCGGTATCATCTCGATATTATCGGAGTATCTTCAACCAAACGACGTGGCTCTGGAACTGTGGATCTGGATGGCAGTTGGAAACTCTTCTATTCTGGTGCTGATCCTAGTATGTCTGCACCAAGCGGGTGTGGAGATTCTTACAAGCCCCCGTTTGTCAGACTGTGTGTCAGATTGGATTCCTTTGGGATCACGAGTCTGTATGTTGAAGCTTAAGTATTGGATCGGTCATTGTGCCTGTTGCAGGTATATGCCCCCAATGCCACGAGTGAATATCAGACTTCTGTGGATGAAGTAAATGATGCTCTTCTACGAGTATCAGCTACTGAATCTACAGTCCTTATTGGGGGATTTTAACGCACATGTTGGAACAGACACAGATACGTGGAAGGGTGTGATCGGAAAACATGGAGTCACTGGACTGAATGAGAACGGAAGGTATTTATTGCAGCTCTGTTGTAGCAACGGACTCCGCATCATGAATACCTTTTTCCAGCTCAGAGAGGTTCACAAGTATGCATGGTACCGACCTAGTATAGTATCGACCTAATCTTTGATAGATTTTTGTATAGTTTCGTCAGATTTGTTTTCTGATGTGCTGGACGTTCGAGTGAAGCGAGGTGCTGAATTGTCAACTGATCACCATCTGGTAGTATGTTCCTTACGACTTTCGAAACCTTGGCCAAACAAGAGTTCCAACAGGTCCTCTGTGACTTACCGGATCAAATGGGAGGCTTTGGAGGACAAAGAAGTAAGAAAACAGTTTGCATCCAGTATATCATCTAAGTTCAGACAACTTCCTGATGTATCCGAGGACATCGAGAAGGAATGGCTGCTGTTCAGATCAGCAATCATTTCATCAGCTGCTGAAAGTTGTGGGCGAAAACGGCTTAGAATGGCGGGCGATAGTGAGAAAAGAACGCCTTGGTGGAACCAAGAGGTTAAAGAAGCTATTCGAGCAAAGAAAGATGCGTTCAAGGCCTGGCTGCAGGACAGATCGTCATCTGATTTGCAATCCCGGTACACTGAGGCGCGAAAAGCGGCAACTTCGGCAGTAAAGAAATCCAAGGAGAAGTCATGGGAAGAGTTTGGTTGTCGGTTGGATTCCAAGTATTTTTCGGCAAACAAAGTATTTTGGCAGACCATCCGCCGTTTACGTGGCAAAAGATCGAGTATCACGTACTCCATCATGGATTCTGACGGTAACATTCTAACGAATGAGAATGAAATCCTTTCACGATGGAGAGAATACTTTGAAGATCTTTTGAATCCTGTAAAGGCATCGACTCGTGGCACACACGAAGTGACACATCTAGGGGAGGACGAAGTTTTCACTGCAGCAGAAGTGGCAACTGCAATTAAAGGGATAAAATCTGGAAAAGCTGCTGGTGAAGATGAAATCAGACCCGAGATGTTGAAACCGCTAACTGGAGAAGGAATTCTCTGGTTAACGCAAGTGTGTCAAGTTGCGTGGAAGCTTGGCAAAACTCCCAGAGATTGGCAAACAGGTGTGATTATTCCGATATTCAAGAAAGGAGATCGCAAGCAATGTACAAACTACAGAGGGATTTCACTCCTTAGTTTGCCAGAAAAAGTATATGCCAAACATCTTGAAAGGAAATGCCGAGAAATAGTGGAATCAAACTGGAAGATGGTCAGTGCGGTTTTCGTCCGGGTTGCAGCACCACGGACCAAATCTTCACTCTGAAGCAAATCTTTGAGAAATCTTGGGAGTATGGCAAAGATCTCTTTGCATGCTTTGTCGATCTTGAAAAAGCATATGACCGAGTTCCTCGGAATAAACTTTTGAAAGGTTTTGCAGGAGTATGGCGTTAATGGTCAATTGTTACGCACTATTAAGTCATTCTACTGCAGACCGGAGGTTTGTGTTTGGGTAAATGGCAAGCAATGAAAGCCATTCCATGTCGGCGTTGGACTCCGGCAAGGGTGCGTTTTGTCACCTCTCCTTTTCATTGTTTACATGAATTGGATCGACAAATGCAGCCAAGCTGATGAGTGTGCCATGATTGGAAATTGCAAAATTAGTCGTCTGCTATTTGCTGATGATTTGGTTCTGTTTCCACAGAATCTGGCCTTCAGCGCACATTAAATAGCTTTGCAGATGCATGCAACACCGCCGGTATGAAAATAAGCACGGCCAAAACTGAGGTACTTCATCTTTCAAGAAACCCTGATCAGTGCGTACGACAAGTGAATGGAACAACACTGAAGCAGGTAGAGAAGTTCAAGTATCTTGGGGTTGCATTTACGAGTGACGGAAGGCAAGACGAAGAACTCGATACCCGAATAGGCAAGGCTAGTGCAGTAATGCGAGCTTTGCACTACTCGGTTGTCATGAAATGAGAATCGTTGAAAAAGACAAAGCTTTCAATCTTCAAAGCAGTTATTGTCCCCATTCTCACTTATGGTCATGAATCTTGGGTAATGACCGAAAGAATGCGATCACAAGTGCAAGCATCCGAAATGAGGTTTTTACGAAGAATCGAAGGAGTTACACTGTTTAACAAGGTGCGTAGCTCTGAAATTCGAAAATCTCTTAACATCGAGCCGTTACTTCTCCGAATTGAAAGATCTCAGCTTAGATGGTTTGGCCATGTAAGCAGAATGCCTCAGGAAAGACTCTCCAAACAGGCTTTACATGCCAAAGCAAATGGGAAAAGACCAGTCGGAAGACCTAAAACTAGATGGACCGATTACATTGAGGATCTTGGATGGAATCGCTTGGGACTTCGCCCAAGCAAAATGATGGAGGTGATGATCGTGAGGTGTGGTGGCTCAATCTTGAGCTACTGCCCCCACAACCCTCATGGAAAAGCGGGCAATGAAAAAAGAAGATAAAATTTTACAAAAATTTTATGACACTAATTGTCAGTCAAAAGCAAAATACAAAGATGAGAAAAACGGACAATTAAATTACTACAAAACAATAAATCGACGTTTATTGTTTATTATCTCATTGGATATTAGACTTATATTGAGATTATAGTGATTGCTCCAGACACGACCCACATACAGATAAAAAATTCGCAGCAGAGGACTTCCTCTCTGATCTACCCTCTGACGATTTCTGTGTCTGGACTGATGGTGCCGTCCTGACGAACTTTCGACCTGGTGGTGCAGGAGTCTTATTCTGTGCGACATCTGCAAGGACTCAGCATCACTTTCCTTCCCCTGCAGTCCAATTTCATCCAGTTTCACTGCAGAGATCACTGTCATGCCCTTGGATGGTGCCTCCAACATCACTCCACTTGCCCATTCATCTCCCTGGCTGTCTTTACAAACTCCTAATCCTCCCTCTACCTCCTGAACTCTGCTTCTAACCTCCTTGCCCCGAATGCTGTGTGGACAATCTGGTCCTTATCACTGCCTATCTGATTTGGTCCAACTGTACTTCCATTGGATCCCTGGCCACTGCGGTATATGTCCCAATGAGATCACGTATCTGGTAGCAGAGACTGACGACAGCATCCCCTCCTCTTCCTGGGTTCGCTTGTCAGCGCGTACCCATAACTATCCTCATGGAGGCGCTTTGTCAAGCTCGACACAGACCACCTTCTCTTCCAAGTTCCTGATGTCTCTGCTGAGGAACTGGTACTCCCTCGTAACGTATGTTGTTCCCTCTCTCACCTTTGCTGCAACGAGCATATCCGCTTAGCAAAGGGCATATTTGCGTAGCTACTATAGCGTGTGGACACCACACATAGGATTCTCAACACACCCTGATTGCCTGTCCAGTGTCCAGCTTATAGCTCTATCCCAAGAGACATCTTCGGCTTTTCTCTATCCCTTTTTGATCTCTGATCACGACTGTGGGGCATTGACTGTATGCTGGGACTCCATGGAGTTCCTTCATGCCCTAATCCTCCGGACGAGGTCCGTACTTTTGTGTGGTACTTTCAGTTCCAGAAGGAAAACACAATGCATAATTCCGTATAAAGTTGGATTGCAAGGTGATGGTAGTTTGAACCAAGAAACTCAAATCTTTTCAACCATTTGTGTGAGTGGCCACTTTTGCGAACTCAAACTCGCAGAACTCTTGCCAATTCGAAAAGGCTACCATAACTTTTACAGCAAACAAGGAATCATAACGTTTTGATAAAAGTTGAGTTCAATCTATTTTTTCCAGTACCATATCGAGTACCGTAGGCTACCGTGGTAGCCTACATTTTGTAAAAAGGATCGGTACCAGTACCGACATAAAATCAGAGTGAAGTTAAGGAATATGCTGTTACAGGCTTGAGAGAAAAGAGCAATGACACAAGAAGTAGCCACAAAAATGTAATGAAGAGTGTAGGTTAACCAAGGTAAAGTATTAGGCTGTAGTACCAACAATACAACACATAGCAAACAAAAATAAATTTAGCTCGTGAATAAACGCAGAATGCAACTTAAAATATTAATTTTTTATGGCAGCATTGCATTTTATGACTTTTTTATGATTTTTTGAGATTTTTGAATTTTTTTATGAAATTTTATGATTTTTTGAGAAGTGGTAGCCATGTAATAGCTCTTTATCACGCTGAAAGATCATTAGTCCTAATCATGCTGATACCAATAGATCGTTTAGAACAAATTAATCTCGCTCTAAAAAACAGCTACAAGCACACCATGAAAGTAAACTAATTGTTTGTTTCTGCAATTCATGTAGTTTTTTAAAAATATTTTGGTGTTGCGATGAGAAGTGTCGAAAAGTAATCTAGAGAAAATGTGAAAATCATAGTTAATAGAAAATTAAATTAATAACTATAAAACACACTACAAAAAATAGTTGTTTTTTTTGCATTACATACCAGAAATGTCGAAAACTATGTCAAGTCAAATCAAAACAATTCATTTAACTATGTAATTTAAAATAAAAAAAACACCTACTCATGTAGTTGCTGACCTTCTTAAGGGACTGGAACAAAAACTTTCGATGGCTGTTTGACTAGAAGATTCACGCACAAGTAGGTCCCTTCACAGCATTATGTTCATGTTACTTAATTTACAGTAGTTTGTTTTAACATAAAGAGTTTTAATTTTCTTGCGCAAAAAAAAAAAAAAAATCTGACCTGACCACTACAAAGAGTATCCTTACACCTTGCAGAAAATATTTCCCAGAAAGTCATTTGCCGAAGAAACCTTTTCCCGAACGTTCTTTTTCGAGAACTAACATTTGTCAGAAATCACACTTGCCTGAAACTTCATCTGCCAGAATGAGCACTTGCCTGAAATTACATCTGACAGAATAAACACTTGCCTGAAATTACAACTGCCAGAATGAACACTTGTTTACAATATACATCTGCCAGAATCAACACTAGCCTGAAATTACATTTATCAGAATGAACATTTGTCTGAAATAACATTTCCTCGAAAACTTATTTCCCAGAATTTACACTTGCCAGAATGCACATTTGGCCGAATGTATATTTCCCTCAAAACTTATTTTCCAGAATTTACACTTGTTAGAATGCACATTTTCCCAAAAACTTATTTTCCAGAAATTATGCACATTCTGAAATTTCCTTCTTGATAGAATTAACATTACGAAAATATATAAACCTTGTTCATAAAATATTAACATAAATACCCTTGTTCATGCTCAAAAATTTGACGATAATTTGTAATTTTAATGACATTTTATTCATTAAAGGAGACCTGTAATGGCACTTGGAAAACATTTCAAAAATAGCGTTAATTTATTATTTTGAACCCAGTTGCATAAGCATGACTCTAAAACCCATTCGCTTTCGAAAAATCGCATATTTAATGTTCCATTGTCTTGGTGATTATGACAACAATGAGCCTCTACTTTTTTGGTGGGTGTTCAGTTTGGTTGGGTTTTGCCATAAGAGCGATAAAGTGTCCCGAAAAAAAAAGCGAATACAGAAGCTGAAAACCGCTTGCGCGATCGATCATGTTGCTGGCAAGTACTATCAAATCAAGTACATGTAAACAACATTGTTTTTGCGATTGTAGGCAATACTGGTATAGTTTTTTTGGAATGGCTAATGATAGGCCTATATCGGCAGCTTATGCTTACCAGTACTGTCTACCTAGTACTGTATAGCCTACTGATACAGCAGTTTTACTCTGCCAATTTTGCGTCCATGACTTTTAATTAATGGGCGCCTTTATTTTTTTCCTTGGCCATTTTTTTCTGGCCGCCAATCCAGAGTGAACATATAAACTTTTTAACCCTAAAGGTGCTAGAGTATTTTCGAATGCTATATTTTGTTTTTCGTTAGATTACCTTCATCGCTAGTTTTCGCTATGCCGATATGAAATAAAGTAACCTACAAACCTGAAAGTGGTGTATCAAATCAAGGCACACTCAAAGTAGTCGCGATGCTATTATGACATCATAATAACCTCACAAATATGCTGATTTCAACATGATTACTCATTGTAGATCGATGCAAGGTCTTTTCGAAGCAGCTAATAATATTTCACCAAGACAACGTGATCGAGATGCTGTTGTGACGTCACAATGTCTTTACAGTTTTTTTTATTTTGTACCAATGCTTGCCACTAAACAGTGTTTTAGTGCTCGCATTGAATAAATAAAACTACAAACTTGAAAATGGTAAATCGGTTCAAAGTAGTCGTGACTGTATTGTGGCATCATAATGAAGTGACAAAAATGCATATTTCAATGACTCTTACCAAAGTCATCAATCATAAATTTCATCAATGTCTTTGTCACGATTGAAATTTTTTATGTGTCACGTCAAAGTGGCGTCTCCTCTCCCACGATGTTTTTGTGATGTCATAATGAATTTACGGTTTAAGTAAATTTGTAAGTATTGATGCACAGTTGAATAATTTAATTGTCCTAGGATTCACGAAATTATTTAACATAACTGAAAGCTCAAAATTGACTGAAAGTAAGTGGGACTCTATTGTGACGTCATAATGTTGTTTAACAGATTTCTGTTTCAAGGGATATTAGAACAATTATTTATCATAAATCATGTCAACGTATTCTATTGTTGCATCTCAAAGTTTTGTACCAGCAACCGAAGTGGTTGGGATGTTGTTATGATGTCATAATAAATTAGCATTTTTCCAAAATTTATGTTAATGCTTGCTGTTCAACAGCATTTTAGTGCTTGTATTGAAAAAATTAAGTAACAAACCTTAAGGTCCTAATCGATTCAAAGTAGACAAGAGAGTGATATGGTGTCATAATGATGTAAACGCATTGCTTATTCCAAGTGTTATTTATATCACTTTTTGATATTTAACTATAAAATCATTCAGTATGATGTCATAATACGGTCACGACAACTTCGAACCGATTTACCATTTTCAAGTTT
Source organism: Trididemnum nubilum (assembly GCA_963965965.1). Classification (NCBI taxonomy): domain Eukaryota; kingdom Metazoa; phylum Chordata; class Ascidiacea; order Aplousobranchia; family Didemnidae; genus Trididemnum; species Trididemnum nubilum. The sequence goes on from OZ014486.1 coordinate 23,299,205, forward strand.
TGCGTTTCTTTTATTCAAAACGAGAACTATAAACTTCTGGCAAGCATTAACACAAATTAAAAAAAACTGTCAATACATTGATGAAAATTAGAATAGATAATTACATAAGAATCGTTTGAAATAAGCATATTTGTCACTTCATTATGATGTCATAGAGCTGTAGCAACTGCTACTTCAAACTGATCTATCATTTTCAGGTTTGTAATTTTATCTATTCAATACAAGCACTAAAAAGCTTTTTAAAAGTAAGCATTAGTATACAAAAACTTTCAATGAATTGTGACGTCACAATAACGTCTCGACTCTTGATTACTTCAACTCAATGCAAAACTTTCAGCTGCAACAAAATCACTTGCATCAATCTACGTTCAATAATGGCACTGAAATTGCTTAATATTAGCGTATTTGTCAGATTATTGTGATATCATATTGGAATCTCGATTATGCCGAGCATGCGTTGCGCCGATACACCATTTTCAGGTTAGTAGTTTATTTTGTTCAAAACCAATGAAGTGAAAGCTAGCGATGAAGGTAACCTACCGAAAATCAAAATATTACATTCAAAAATACTTTAGCGCTTTTGTGTTGAAAAGGTTGGATGTTCACTTTACATTGAGTGGCGGCCACCAATTAAAAATAGTGGACAATGGAATCAATGGGAGTGAAACTACTGTATCAGTAGGCTATACAGTACTAGGTAGACAGTACTGGTAAGCATAAGCTGCCGATATAGGCCTATCGTTTGCCATTCCAAAAAAACTATACCAGTATTGCCTACAACCGCAAAAACAATGTTGTTTACATGTACTTGATCTGATAGTACTCGCCAGCAACATGACCAATCGCGCAAGCGGTTTTCAGCTTCTGTATTCGCTTTTTTTTTCTGGACACTTTATTGCTCTTATGGCAAAACCCAGCCAAACTGAACACCCACCAAAAAAGTAGAGGCTCATTGTCGTCATAATCACCAAGACAATGGAACATTAAATATGCGATTTTTCGAAAGCGAATGGGTTTTAGAGTCATGCTTATGCAACTGGGTTCAAAATAAATTAACGCTATTTTTGAAATGTTTTCCAAGTGCCATTATAGCCCGCCTTTAAGTTGCCTTGGCCAGGAGACAGCGAAGAAGCCTTTTGGCCTTCGAGTCAAGCTGCCAGCTGTCCACCATACACGGTGAAGGCTTCACACTGTCCCTTTAATTACTTAACATCAAGCATGGAAGCTGTGAATACGAATTTTTATAGTCTTTGGTTTGACTCGACTATGAATTGAACCCAAGCCTACTGCTTACATGGCAGACACTTTATCCACTTAACCACTGATCGGTTTATAACGGTATTAAGTTGCGTGTAGAATAGAAGAGGCAAAAGAAAGCAGTCTTTCACGTTCCCTAACTAATTCTGACAAACAACGTTAGGTTTAAAATATTTTTGGTTTTTGACAAAAATACGTGCCATTTTTAGAACCAAACTATTCTTCCAAAGTTTGTGATGATATTTTGATGTGCTTTCAGATTATTGGTAATATTAAGGTACTTTGATAGTATCTGAAATTCACAATTTTATCAGTGTACAAGCATTGTATATTTAAAGTATTTTAGTCAGGTGTTTAGCCAAAAATCTGCAATGAGGGGCTGTCTAGGGGTCTGATCACGGAACCCCCCAGCCGGAGGCCATTGGGGGTCTGGAGGCTGAGCGCCTAGCCAGTGAAAAATTTTGTAATTTTTACAAAACAAACTTAATTTCAGGCCTATTTTGATAAAAATCAATGCTTTAAAATGTGGCATAAGACGTTAGCAGCGCAAAAACTTGATTGAACTGGTTGCAAAAATGGGCTATGTAGGAGATGGATATAAAAGATAAAATTTTAGTTTTCTTATTTACAAGCTGGTAAATCATAAAATTCTAGTCCAATAAAACTTACAAGACGTAATCTATTTCATGTATATTTTAGAGAAAGGTAGTTGGAGGGGGAGCGAGCTAATGGAACAAAATTTGAAAGAAATGGTTGACTTTGAGAGAAGTGATTGGTAATTAACAAAAGTTGAATAGCCCCCTGCCTATTTCTTAAGTTTCAATATTTTTTTGACGAATACCCATGTTCAGCGTTTTTTAACAAGTGATCAAATTTGATTGCTTATTTTCACCATTTTTGAAAGTTTCTACTGACTTGTGCATTTTAATTCTGACCAATCAGTTTCCCTACATTAATGTTTCAGAGGATGCCTAAAATCATTTTCGAGTCCATTAAATAGCGATTTTAACAGCATTTTAATCACAGTTAGCATCTTTTGAAGCCATATCAATAACTAAATTACTAAAATTGAGAAGTAATTTAAAAGAATTAAATTGCTTAACCCCTTCAGCCCCTCTTACTTCAGGTCAAGTCCACAACACCTTTAAATGCTTGTATTTTGAAGTTAAACTTTCTAAATGACTTGGCTAATGGGGTGCACGACAACTGACCGAGAACCAACTGACCACGAAGAACGCCGATTGGCTGAGAAGGGCGATCCTAAATATACTTTTACTATCCCCAGAGCCATCTTGCCCAAACCCACACTTTGTGACGAAATCACTGCGATGAAATCAGTGACGAAAACATGTAACAAAATCATTGCTTTGCGGTCAGTTTGTTGCGGTCAGTTGACTTGGCTCATGGCTAATGGGGCTTAAGATAAATAACCTAGACATAGTATAATTTTTCAAATGAAAAATAGTTTCTCGATTTAATTTCTGAAAAATAAGTTTTCAGGGAAATGTGATTTCGACCAAAAGTAAATTTTGACTAGTGTGAATTCTGGAAAATAAGTTTTCAGGAAATGTAATTTCGGCCAAATGTAAATTTTGCAAGGGTAATTCTGGAAAATAAGTTTTTGAAGAAATGTACATTCGGCTAAATCTACATTCTGGTAAGTGTAAATTCTGAAAAATTAGTTTTCGAGAAAATGTACATTCTGGCAAGCTTAAAATTCAAGAAAATAAGTTTCCATGGAAATGTAATTTAGGCCAAATGTACATTCTGGCAAGGGTAAATTATGGCAAATAAGTTTTCGGGGAAATGTACATTGAGAAAAATGTACATTCTGGCAAGGGTAAATTCTGGAAAACAAGTTTTTGGGGAAATGTGCATTCAGCCAAATGTAAATTCTGGAAAATAAGTTTTCAGGAAAATGTACATTCGGCCAAATGTACATTCTGGCAAGTGTAAATTCTGGAAAATAAGTTTTCGGGGAAATGTACAATCAGCCAAATGTACATTCTGGCAAGGGCATATGATTTTTGGGAAATGTACATTCTGGCAAATGTAAATTCTGCCAAGTGAACATTCGAGATAACGCAATTTCTGGCAAATGCATGTTCAGGAAAATGCAATTTCTGGAAAGTGCACATTAGGGTTATGATTTTTTTATCTGCAAATGCCTGTGGATGGAACTGATGAACTTTTGCATGTTTATGACGAAAATTACTTTCTTTTTGGTTAACATTACAAAAACCTGGCGCACCGCACCTATGGTCCGAAAAAATCTGATAATTCACTGAAAAATTAAATTACCCATTAAAACAGAGCAATAATAGCATGTATAACTGAATCAGTAAGTTAGTCACATTCATAATCATACAACTTAAGTTTGTTAGTGAAGAAAAGTAGCACATTTATGGTAACTTTAAAAAGTATATGCCCCTAAATATTTGTAATGTTTGACGATTTTGCAAAATTTTTTCCATGGTACTGATTTCTCTTTGGGCTACCACAATTCATCATACCATCTCAACTCCTGACAGAACATCAATCCCATGAGTCTGAATGTCAGTGTTTTGAGCATGCTATGAAGAGATCTGGCTTGTAAAAGAAGAGCTTGGTTAATGGTTAAAATATCAATTTTTACTTCTTTTAGTAACACTGATAGCTGAATCAAGCTTCTGCTCACACAGTTACAGTTTACAGAAGATGATTTTGTACTGACTTGTTTTGAACTGAAAATTTTGCTTTTGCTTCAAAAGTTTTTTTAGGGTGCTAAGGCTGTTGCATACTGGCAACAATTTAACCTTTAACAAGGTTCAAAAAATTAAAACACTTGCAAGCAAAAATTTTTCAGACTACATCCACCAAACTATACAAATTAGCCACAAAAGCCCTTTCTAAAGACTATTTAGCTATAAGCTAATACAATATGCGTGACTGCTTAGTGCTTTGTCGCAGGTTAGATCATATCAAGTGCCATTAGGGTCATTTTTTTTATAAGACAAAGAATGAGGTGTAATGCCATCTCTCAGATTTTTTTAAATTTCACATATATGATACAGAATTTAATTCAAAACTCAACAAAAAAAATTATCAAAATCGGATTTGTAGTTTTTGAGTTATCGTCAAATAAAAATTTCGAGTTTTATGCTGTCGCACATGTGTGATTTTGTTGTTTTTTCTATTTTCTTTATCTCTGGTGATAAAAAAATAGTAAAAATTGGTATCCCACCATTTTGGGGGTTGAGAAATTCAAAAAAACAACTTTAAAATTGAATAGAGAAATACATGTAACTTTGATATTAAACATTTTCAAGTGGCTTAACACTAGAGGGTGCCCACAAAATGGTGATAAGTGAAATTAAAATTTTTTTTGAAGTATGTTCTAGATTGCTTTTCCTTTCCAGTGAGCCTAACCACTGAAAACGGTGCTTTTCTTCTATTTGTTTTCTGCATTGAAAAGACTTTTTCGACTACAATGATAATATTTCTACAGGTAATACTGCTTATAAATGCATTAATGGTTGACTAATTTTGTAAATCCAATCCACACTGCCATCACACAAAATCAAAATGAGACGTCCTTCCACATTACTTACATTGACACTATACTAGAATATAATTCAAACAGTTTTAAAGTTTATGTCAGCAAATTTTGCAAAGTTATGATAAAAAGGAGTTCAATGTTATTTATCACTTATCAGCTATCACTATCAGAATTCGGCTTTCACCCCTTTCACCCTGGAACGCACAGAGTCTGTGTTTGTTGCATGCATCAAAATGCAGAATTGTTGGCCACAGCCTGTGGACTTCCATACAAAGAAATGATCTCTGCTCTTGTCTGTGATGTGGAAAATAGAGATTGCATGATTCATCGCTGTCAGCATTGTCCTTGTCCTGGTTCAGCTTTTCTGAGGAATACCCTGATTGAGAAGTTAAGTGAAGTTGATGAAAATGAAATTCTTCTGGTAGAGCAGTGGACTTCAACAGACAGAGCCGACCCAAAGATGATGGTTTATTGAAAGGATGACCTCATTGAAGACACTATTGCAGCCATGAACAAACTGACAGCACATTCTTACATTGCCAAGTCGCAAGCTAACTACTTAAAGCACCGCGAAGCAGAATTGCAACCGCACAAAGCAATTGTTTTGGCTGATTTTGCAGAAAACTATGAATTCGTTATTCAAAATGAAATCCAGAGCTACCACTGGTGCAAACAGCAATGCACCATCCATCCAATAGCAGTTCACATTTGTAATTCTGACTCAAGAAAAGTTGAACAATTATCACTCTAATTAATTATCACTCTGTTTCATCTCAAAAGATTTAAGTCATGATACATCTTTTGTACATGCCATGCAAAAGGAACCTATTGCCTATTTGAAATCCCACTACCCACAATTAACACAAGTTGAGTTCTTCTCGAACGAATGTGGTGCACAATACAAAAATTTTTTGAATTTGACATATCACCAATCTGATTTTGGAATAAAAGCAAGCTGGTCAATCTTTGCAACCACTCATGGAAAATCACCTTGGGACGGAATTGGTGGCAGTGTGAAATGAAAACTAAACAAAGCTAGTCTTGCTGCCTCAGCATCTCAGAAAATTTTGTCCACCAAAGCTGTGTTCAATTACTGTAGTCAAAACATGCCAAAAATTACTTTTTTCAATCTTTCAAAATCAGAAATTGATGAAACACGTAGCAGACTTAAGGATCATTTTAGCAAAGGGCATACTGTTGTCGGAACAAGAAGCTTCCATCACTTTTCGCCTTCACAGATTGGTATAATTCAATTCAAAACAGTTTGCTTGGATGAAGTGTTTGCAGGCTCCCATTCATTCTTTTCAACTCAGAATGTTTATGAACTGAGCGATATTCCACCACAAACATATGTTGTTTCAATGTATGATGAGTCCTGGTGGGTTGGACTAGTGGAAAAACATGACAGCTTACACAACATTTTGGTTTCTTTATGCATCCCCACTGACCTAGCCAATCTTTTTACTGGCCTGAGTTAGAAGATCTTTGCTACGTTCCACTGACCAACATTTTGATGCGCCTTCAAGTTCCAACGACAAAGAATGGCAGGCAATATAGACTTACTCAAGCGGAGCTGTCTTGGCTAGCATCTTCGAAGAACTAAATTTTTTTATGGTCTTCTAGAGTTTGAACGAATCAAGTAGTTTATTGACTTGGTTTTACAATTTTTTTTAATTTCAATGAAATGAAAAGACCAACAACGTTTTGACTAGGATTTCAGCAATCTACTGACAAAGTTACAAAACATAGCAAGTTTGCTTTGATTAGAGACAATTGAAAGCAATCACTATTAACTGTAATTGAATGGTAATACTTTTTAAATCGTGACATCTAGCTTTGCATACAATACAAAACAGTAAAAATTGTTTTTGACTGTCATGTGGGATCTATATAGTAATGTGTACTTCACCAATTTCTACAAGATGTTTACTGTTTATGACATAGCTATCAAAAACTTTCTATAGTGCAAGTTGTAAATTTCTTCTTAAATTATGCTGACTATTGTTGATATACATACTATTCGCATTTACCATATCGGAAATATTTGTCTCTCATATTATGCTCTTATACAGTTCGTTAATGTGGCATGAAATAATCAGACAGGGATATTGTTAGTGCCCAATATATTATTTCTTGTGTTGGTAATAATTTTGACTAATGTGTTTTGGGTTATGCACAGCTGTTGTACAATTGTAAGTTTTTGTATTAAATTACCAAGTTGACTCTATTTCAACAACAGTGCCAAATATAATTGCTTTGGACACCCTTTCAGAGTGCTGGGGCCCAATTTTCATTATGTTCACTGGTAAGCCACCTAAAAATATTAATATCAAAATTACATGTATTTCTCTTATTTTAATCAATTCGAAAGTTGTTTTTTTGAATTTCTCAACCCCAAAAATGGTAGGATACCAATTTTCACCATTTTTCTATCACCAGAGATAAAGAAAATAGAAAAAACAAAATCTTTCATGCGCGACAGCGTAAAACTCGAAATTTTAATTTTACAATAACTCAAAAACTACAAATCCGATTTTGATAATTTTTTTTTTTGTTGAGCTTAGAATTAAATTGTGTGATACATACGTAAAATTCAAAAAAATCTGAGAGATGGCATTACAAAATGGTCTTAAAAGTTGCTGTCTTATAAAAAAAATGACCCATTAGTAATTTTTTAGAATTTTCTGCCTTCTAATTTCATGTTGTTAACTAATTAAATTTGTTTGTTTTTCGGTCATTAAACTTTAACAATCATTGACTTAAAGTTTTAGCAAATTACAGAAAAAATTAACCATTTTGGTCTCAATGACCAAAAAAAATTGAAACACTCCTTATCTTTGAATACAATCTTGAAAATTGCAATCGTAAAAATGGCCTCAAGATTTTTAGAATAACAAAAAATTCACAGAATCGGACATTTAACCTAAAAGTCTGAGTGAAAAATAAACCCAAGACTCTGATATCTGTAAACGATGTGCTTTTTCACATGCATTCTGTACAAATTTTTAATATCAAGGAGTGTTTTTCTGTTTACTGTCATCTTGCAAAGTTTGTGCCTTTAATTGGCCCTTCAATCTACCACAGCTTGAAGCTTTTTCATACAGCCATTGGTAATTTTTTTCAGCGCTCATGCAAAGAACAAATTTGATAAGCAAATTATGCCCTGCCAAATTAATAAATATATACCTGTCCCAAAAATTGAACAAAAAGATTGCAACAGCCAACATTCAGCTGTATTTTTGGGATTTTGTTCACAACTACAGCTTTACTTTACCTTTGCATCACTTTCTACTAAATATAATGCTAAAAGAGCAATATCACCAATAAACTTTTGGCTATTTATACGTAAATTATAGCCCCACCAAGCTCACTTAAAAGTTGAGTTTTTTGAACATTTTGTGTGCTCTTTGTTTTTCATTACAGTAGCAAGAAAAAATTTTGCAGATATTATGAGTCTCCATTATTTTTTAGAGCTCGGTTGTGGTTGTTTGTTCTATAATATTACCAGGGCCGTAGACAGAGCCCATATTATCACGTGAGGCTCATATATTACAGTCAGAAAGCTAGTCAACACTAAATGAAAAAAAGGGTTTAGTAGCAGCTAGCGAGACAATATCTAAGGGGAAAAGAAATGTCCTTCGAGCGTGCTTATTTTGTCTCTATATCTGCCAGGTGCAACCATATAGTTTTAGCTTTCTTAGACGGCTTTAGCCCACCCTCAACCTTTCTGGCTACAATCCGTCTAGTAATTATAAAGGTCTTTAAAAATCAAGCGATAAAATTGCTTGAAACAGCATGATTGACATGTTAAATTATGCTAAAAACTTGAAAAATTTTAACAAATTAGGCGCCAGTGATGCAAACGGCTTTACAAAAAATTGGCGAGCATTTTGAAAATATGCTATCAACGTCTGGGGGGCTTTGCCCCCCTGACCCCCTATTTACCGTACCACAAAATTGCATATATTACACTGGTCTACACAAACTTAGAACAAAGAAAAGAACATGCCCCCTTGACTAATTTGGGTGCGCTGATTTCGAATATGATGTTGGTTTTTTTGTATTAGGTCTCAAATTTTAGTAATCCTCTGTTATCAACCCTCCCCAATAAACTAAAATTTCTCAAATTAAGGTAGGTAAAAGTTATATTTCCGTACCGTATTATCACTCTATCTGTTTATCTGTCTATTATGATAAAACAATAAATTTTTGCTTGACTCTTGGTTTTGTATTTAAAGTCATTGTAACGCAACTGTAGTAATTGATTACTAACAAAAGCATTGCACAATATTCATCTTGCTCGAATAAATAAAACATGCAGCAGTCAGTACAGATAAGCAAAATGAATGCAGATAAGAAGCGTAAATCTACGTTTGAAGATGACAGTTACAGACCTGAAAAGAAATCTCCCAGGTATATCAACAATTATTTAGATTTTGGATTCACGTTTATTCTGCAGAATGGCGAAGAAAAACCTCAGTGTGTTATAAGCAGCAAGGTATTGGCCAGTGAGAGCATGTTACCTAATAAGCTGAAACGTCATCTAGGAAAATCATATCCACAACTCAGTAGGGTTGAGCTTAGACTGAAGGGATGCTGTGTTATAGTAGGTAGATGGCGCTAATACTGCTGAAATTCATGCAATAAATTTTGTTTTGCAGAAAGTTATTAAAATATTTCATTTTAGTGTTTGAGTGCCAAAGCATGACATCAAGTCGTAGAGGCTGTGCAAATAATCCTGATCTTTTCTGTTACGTTTGTGGTCGTTTCACAAGGACAAAGGACAGACGAAATATTACTCCATTCATAAAGAATGCATACCATGCTTACTTTGGTGTAAAGCTGGGCGACCAAGATAAATACTGGGCCCCACACAAAGTATGTATAACCTGTGTCTCAACGTTCAGCTCGTGGATGAAAGGACAGAAGCATTTCTCTTTTGGAGTTCCCATGGTGTGGCAAGAGCCACAAAATCATCTGAATGACTGCTACTTTCGTGCTGTCAGAGTTACTGGTTTAAAATCCAAAACACGGTCATCTATCAAATATCCCAGTTTGCCATCAGCAATTCAGCCAGTTCCTCATACTGGTGAACTTCCGGTACCAAATTTCAACAGTTGTCAGCTGAGTGAAAGTGAACTAGCATCTTCAAGTGAGGAAAGTGACCGATGTGAAGATTTTAAAGTCTCCAGTCAGAGTAATGAGCCACAATTGTTTACTCAAGCAGAGTTGAATGATTTAGTGAGAGAGCTTGATCTTCCGAAATCTTCTGCTGAACTGCTAGGATCACGACTAAAAGAAAAGAACCTCTCGAGTCATAAGATGCACAGAGCTGGACAGCGCGGTTCGAGCTTTTAGCTCTCATCGGCAGCCCTCAGCTTCTCTAACAAAGTTATTCCCCAGCTGGACAAGACTCTGTGCATCTTATGACTTGAGCTGCTTTGCAGCTGCAGGGTTGGTGGTTGATCTGGCCATCTAACTGCCAGTGGAAGTCGTTATGATTTCCCAGGAGTCGACCACGAAGGACGTCAAACTTGTCAGAAAAGAACCTGTTGGCTCCTGAAACAAAGGTCAGTTTCTATCGTTACAGGGAAAAAGGTCTCATAGAATTCTTTGAAATGGAAGAAAACTTGCTGTTTTGTGACAACATAGATGGACTCATTACAGCAATGGGAACTTCCTATACTCCATCAGAATGGAGACTGTTTATAGACAGTTCTAAAAGAAGTCTTAAATGTGTTCTGCTACGCAATGGTAATAAACTTGCTTCCATACCAATCGGTCATTCTGTGCAAATGAAGGTAACCTACGAAAATATGAAAATCATTCTTGACAGAATCAAATATGCCGAACATGATTGGGTAATATGTGGAGACTTGAAAGTGCTATCCATGCTCCTTGGCCAACAGAGTGGGTACACGAAATACCCGTGCTATTTCTGTTTATGGGATAGCAGAGCAAAGCAAGACCGCTGGATAAAAAGAGATTGGCCAAGTAGAGAGGTGTTCGTTACTGGAGAGAAAAATATCGTGAATGTTCCATTAGTGAACAGAGAAAAAGTGCTTTTACCTCCATTACACATAAAGTTAGGACTAATGAAGCAATTCGTCAAGGCTTTATTAAACAAAGAGGGAGAGTGCTTCAAATACTTATGCACTAAGTTTTTTCGTCTAAGTTATGAAAAAGTCAGAGCAGGAATTTTTGATGGATCTCAAATAAGACATTTGCTGAAGGATCAGGAGTTTATCTCCACAATGAAAAGAGAAGAACTGCAAGCATGGAAAGCATTCTCAGATGTAGTGAAGAACTTCCTTGGCAACATAAAATCTCAAAACTTCAAGGAACTTGTTGAAACCTTGTTACAGGCTTTTCGCAACCTACAGTGTAACATGAGCGTTAAAGTGCATTTCCTGCATTGCCATTTGGACTATTTTCCAGAGAACTTAGGGGCTTTCAGTGAAGAGCAGGGTGAAAGATTTCACCAAGACATAAAAGTGATAGAAAAAAGGTATCAAGGAAGATGGAACATCAGTATGATAGCGGACTATTGCTGGAGTTTGATGCGTGAAATTCAGAATTTGAACATTCCCGTCAATCAAAAAGAAGGAAGCTATTGCCTTAAGATTTTGTTTAAGTTTGTTATTTTCTTCCCAGTGCTAAATAAATGCCAAATCTATCGCTTAATATGAGCTTTTGTTTTCACAGCTTCACAATAATTGATTCTATTGTGGTGAGCAGCAGTAAAAAATTATAATCAAAATTTTTGAAAAATGTGACCTAATACAGCAAAACAGACGTCAGATTCGAAATCAGCAGCCCAAAATTAGCCAGAAAGGATGGTTCTCATTCTTGTTTCTTAACCTCGATCAAATTTTGTAGACCTGTGTTATCAATGCTGCAAACGTAGTTGAAACAACTGGCAAGCGGTAACAGAGATTGTGCAGCAACATCTGAAGTCTACCAGACCCCCCTCCCGGAAATGAATGTCAAACTTTATAGATTTACTACCACAACCATCGCTATAATCTGCACTCATCAACTCAGATCGAGCCACAACAAGATGAAGTGTAAAAACGAGAAAAATTGAGTAACTGTGATTAGTTGTGGCAAAACCGTGGCAAAAAAATACGCGTTTGGAAAAAAAGTAAGCTTACCGATCGAGCAGAGGCTCAAAGCGTACCGGTAACCCGAAAGCTTTAAGACTGACTAGCAGCAGTTTTATTAACTAAAAGACTGCATAGTGCATATCTACTATAGCAGGAAAGCACTACGTGGTACGCAATTGTTTAAATGGCGACTCAAACTCGCTTTAGATTTGTCGCGAAGAATCAGTGAAGCCACAGAGCATTCAAATTGGTTACGCCACCGTGCCGAATTGTTTATGAGAAATTAATTTGCAGTGAAGTCACAAACAATTCCAGCACGGTTTGCCACTGCTATGCGACTGCAAAAAGATTTCATGACGAATCTACAGCAGAAGTACGAATTGAGACGCAAGTAACGTCACAGAAACATGTGCGGTATAGATCAAAATAAGTAGCAAACTTAGGTCCGCAAAATAATACAGCCTTGGTGTACACATTCATTCAAAAACAATCAAGCTAAATTCAAATTAGCCACGATAACAATTGAGAGTACAAAAACAAATTTTTATCTAAATTTTGAAAATCTAAGTGCCGCAACCGAAGAATTGTTAAGGAAGAAAGCAAGAAACTAGAGATTTAAAACTTGCTAACTCCAGTTGTGATGTACGAGTGATGTACTTTGTGTGGTGTCAATGGTGTACTTTACCGCTACATTGGTGCCATGTGTGGAGTACTTTACATATTAACACGCTATGGTGGATAGGTTGCAAAATCCAAACACCTTTCTGTAAAGTAGGGCATCCAGGGCCGCCGAGAACCAAACGTGGGCCCGGGATCAGCTCAAATATTAGGCATCTCTGGTTTTGTGTACGGTACTCCAAAACGGAAAAGGAAAATGCCACAATTTTCTCCGGATTTTGATGTGATCTCAAAAAAAAAAAGAAAAAAAAAAGGTCTTTGTTCTTCCAAAAACTGATTTGTCAGTGTCATTTTGATGGGCCCTCTGATGGGCCCCGGGGTCATTTGTCCCCCTTGCCCCCCTTTTGGTGGCCCTGAGGGCAACAATTACAAAAGCAATTTACAAGAAGCCTAAACCTGCAAGGGAATTTGAGGGAGCTTCGCAACATTTTGATCTTCAAAAAACAGTGTACCATAACAAGCTTTCAGCTACCTCAACCACTAAGTAATTTGCGACACGACCGAGAGAGCGTGTATACTGTACAGTGTACACCAAAACGAGACAATTTTTGCCAGACCTAAAACGCCACTTTACTATTATTGGAAGGCCAAACATATTTTAAAATATCGAGTCAAAATCGTGCAATAAACAAAGGTCATAGAACCTAAGTTTCCTCGAAGCTGCACACCTGCGCAGATAGCCCAGAACCCCCCCCCCCCCCCTGCAGTACTTTAATTCTGCCACGCACTGCATAAGTGTTGATAAAAGCAAGCTCAATAATTGAGATTTGATTAAATTATTTAACAAAATAAAGTAATCAGTTAATTTTGGAACAATATTATGAACTTCTAGTGTGCCAGTACAATCTTGGATACTAGCTAAAATGACGTCATAATTATTTGGCAATCTCAATAGAGCGCATTGTCATTAAAAAACAGGTGAAAACGACATGTTGTCGACAAAATATTAACTTAGTTAACAGGTATTTTGATTAAGGTACTTGAAAGTACTATTCTGGTAAGGGATAAATCAATAAGCACAAGACATGTGACAGTTAGTTGTGTGTTTCAATGAAAAGTACTCAAAAACATTAGGTTTAGAGAAGGAATCAAATAATGTTTGGTTGGTAAGAGGTTGATGAAACCGTGGTCTTGGTAAGTGGAGCTACGCACCTTATCACTAGGGCACAACAGCAGTTGAAATTCAAATCTGATTTCAGGTATTTATGCCGTAAGCTACCGTGTGTCCACACTGTAGATTAAAAATCAAAATTGCCGGCAAAATCGCTGAGATATCGTTCCTAGCGTACAGTGTGGATACATGTTAGCTTACAGCATAAGTACTTCAAATCAGATTTGAATTTCACCTGCTTTCGTGGCCTTAGTGATAAGGTGCGTAGCTTCACTTACCAAGGTCACGGTTTCAGATGTTCAAAACCTACTAACGTTTGGTGATGATACATATTTCAGGAAAGCTTTAGTACATTAATTGCTTTGAAATAATTCAAATTCTAGAACTCTGCCTTAAGATCCTTAACAGAGAGAAACAAGACGGTGAGGGGTTAAATTTGTCATTAACAATTGGCAACACACAAAAGATGCTGCTACATAAATTTATCAACATCAATATATTTGTTATTCAGGCATTTATTTTACAAACTAATCGTTGTTTTCAGGTTATTAGTTAATTCATATTTTCTATATTTTGGAATTTTTTAAGGCCCAAACCTTACTTTTGGGAGCTTACACGGCCTTTCATTTTGAGCACACTAAGCAAGCTCTTAGAGGGAACATCGCGCAGAATGGAGATATTTGATATAAACATTTTGGCACCGTGAAAACCAAAGACAGCAATTAATTCTTTACACCCATTCCATTATAGTTTCAAATTAATAAATATGTAACGAAATCTTAGGCAGTGGCATCGCTAGGGGGGGGGGGCGGTGAAAAAATTTTTTTTTGTAGTGAAAAAATAGATCACAAAATATAAAGCTCATTTTGCACCGGAGCAAAGCTTGGCAATTTTTTTTTCCTTGACAGCTCATCAAAAACAAGTCACATGCACCACATCACAACTAGCAAAGAAAAAAAAAACATTTTCGCTGCGCTTGGCTTCAGTTGTAAAATGGGATTTAGACAACATCCGCATCTTTATTCTTCAAGGCAAAAAATCGCGTAGAGAAACTTTTCTTGCTGCAAAAACCGCTATGCTTTTTTGCCACGTTACGCAATCGCTTTGATTAAATGTAAGAAGAAAACCACCCAAAAATAAAAGTTTTGGTTTTTTCTCTTAATCTACAATTCCTTTTTTTTCTTATGCAGCTGTGCTTTTTCTTTTAAGCTGTAAATTTTCAGTAAAGTAGCAACTTCAAAAAAATAACGTTTTTATAATCGTAACTCTGTTATTGCAAAAACAAAGCTTTTTTATCCTTTAAATAAAGAAAGCGGATTCACAGTTGCTAAACTCCCCCCCAATACCCCTAAATTTTTCTCATCGATTCTGGACGATTCACAAAAATGACCCATTTGGTCGAAAAATCGGCGAATTTCGCCAAAAAGAGGAAGATTTGCATCAAATGAGGCGCGTCAGCTTTTTTGGTTTCAGAATGAAAAATTAGTGCAGAAATACTTAATATATAAAAGTTTATTGATTGCAAACCAAGGAATTTAATTCATTCCAAAAGTTGAAAAAATTCATAACCGTAGTGCACATTCAGGAAAATGTTATTTCTGGTAAGTGTACATTAAGGGAAATGTAATTTATGGGAAATACACGTTCAGTGAAATGCAATTTCTGGAAAATGCACATTCAGGGAAATGTACATTCCGATAATGTAGTTTCGACCAAGTGTTTTTCCGAAAAATGTAATTTCTAAAAGATGTTTTTTGGGAAGATCTATAGGATCCATTACAAAGTTGTGTAAGAAAGTCAAAACATAAAATGAAATATCTGATCACTAATAAGGAGGCTGCAAATGGAATTTGCAGTCTTTGAGTTAAGCAGCCACCTATTGTATGAATGATATTATTGGGGCACAACTGATGACGACAGACACAATCAATAATGACTGTGTTATGAAGCGTTGGGATGCCAACCAAAATAACAATTAAAAAATTTTTGTATTGCAAATTAAATCGTGTTTTGGGTAATCTATACAAAATGTGAAAATTTTGTAAATAAAAAATTATAATACCAACCACAAAATATGCTATGAAAAATATACTAAATGTTTGTTTTTATAACTTATGCGGCTTTTTTGCATTGCATTTGAGAAGTGCCAAAAATTAATTACAAGAAAATGTGAAATCATACTTAACAAAAAAAATTAATAGCCATAAAATAGACTGCAAATAAGCTTTTTTTGCAAGTCAAACCAGTTTCTTGTGTTGCGTGAAAAAAAAGAAAATTGAAACTATGTAACCATTACGCCGATTTTTGTCAGCAAATCAGCATTTCTATTGAGCACTCGAGACTGGTTTTTAAATTTTTTATTGTTTGCTAGTAGATAATCGCAGATTTTTTGGGCACTAGCTGACACATTAAAACCTAAGAAGGAACACTGAACCAAAATATAAAAACCATAATTAATGATGGACAGTACCACAAATTATACTAGAGTGCATTTTCAAAGTTACAATATGAGCTACGAAAAACATACGAAAATGTTCGTCAACCAGCATCAAATTATCTTTTGTTTTACAATTATTGTAGCCTATCACAATTATGTTATCACAAAATATAAAGCAAAATCAAATCGAGCGATAACGCGTTCGTCTCTGGAGCGAGAGGTCTGAGGTTCAAATCAAACACAGTGTTGCCAACGGTTCGCCACTGTTGCAACTATCTTCCAAAGGAGCTGTGTTGCCCGGGTGCAATGACGTGGAAATGGGCCCCACAAAGTTGGTACACGTTTCTGCGTAATACAGCAAGTACAATTAAAGATTTAAGGCACTTTGTGATAAAAGGTTCTGGTACTGTCTGTCATTGATTATGGTTTATACATTTCAATTTTCTGTATTCAAGAAACAGGTTTGAATTGCAAAAAAAGTTAGTTTTGTACTGTATTTTATAGCTGTTAATTTTTTTTTTGTTAAGTATGATTTCACATTTTCATTCAAATAATTTTTGACACTTCTCGTACCCAATGCGAAATACAACCATTTAGTGTATATTTTTGAAGCTTATTTTAAAGCACTATAAGCAGCTCAAAGTGCGATTTGATGATTTATTAAATCTACTCTTACGCCATAAAATTTTTTTACCACAGACAGCAGATGCCTAGCTTAGTAAAAAAACTTTCCAAAAATGAACATGTTAAAATCAAATATAATCTCAAAAATGTAAGTCACAAAAACTTCAAAAAAACTAGAGTAATCAAACAAAAGTACAACAACAAAAAAGGGCGTAATAATCAAGTATCAAAAAAATTATTGTGCTTAAGCAAAAGTAAAGAAAAATAAAGTGCATAAACAAAAATAAAGGAATAAAAATGTATATAACTATAACAAAAAAAATTTGGCTCTGGCACGTATGTAAAAGTCCAAGTGCATGATAGTTCCAGCACCTAATTGGCCCTGCATAATTGTCTTGCACCTAGAAGTCGTAGACCTCTTAGTTTTTACTACTCTGCATTTAATTTTTAACACTGCTATTTGTGGGGTATACAAAAATTTTTGAAAAGTTGTAAAAGGTACAACAACAAAAAAGGTTGAAGAGCACTGCTCTAAACAATCTACATGTTGCTGAACACAGTGTCTACGACTTTTATGCGCAAACGTTTAGGCATAAGATGTTTAGGTGCTACCGATTAGGTGCCTGGACTATTATGCACCTGGGGACTTTTATCCGCCAGAGGTGAAAACAACTTTTTTCCAAAATTGTTAATTTTTCAAAAATTTTCATAGCAAAATTTTTTTACCTTGAAAGTATTTTTTCCAAAAGTTTTTTTCAAAAAAATTTTTTTGGCTAAATAACAGTTTTTTTTACAATTTTTTCTGTAAAACTTTTGATACAAGCACTATTGCTTAAATTTATCACCCTTCAATAAAAATAAAAAGATAGACGAAAGATGCATCAACAAGAGATCTTTCAATACTTTACCCAGTGCGGTTGCTAAGAGTAGCCCTCTGACCTGTCATTTCACCTCATTTTTAAGAGAGTTGAGATAATGGAGGAACTCTGGGGAGACTCAACAATTGGACCACAGCTAAGGTCTGAGTCAGAGCGCAGAAGTCAACGATAGAGAAGGAAAATGGGCTTGGCAGTCACCTTTATCAAAACTTCTATCATTGCCCTCTGCTGATAAAAAGAATTCGGGTACAGCCTAAAAATTGTACATAAATGACGCTCTCTCATTGATCCTTTTCCCGCCAATCACTGCTCAGCTTTTTTCTATAGCCGCTCCTTTGCCTGCGCTCTCTATTCTGACAATTTTTCTTGAAAAGTTTCAGATGAAAAGCTTTGAAGATATTAACATTTTAATCAAAGTAAAACTTTTTTGTTTGAAAAATCTTTTTTTTGGAAAAAGCTTTCATTTGAAAAACACTGCTTTTGAAAATAAAAATGTTTTTGAAAAAAAATGTTTTTTTGAAAAAACAAAAAACAAAAAAACGGTTATTTGAACCAAGAAAATTTGAAGAAACTTTTTGAAATGTTTTTTGAAAATGTTTTGGAAAAAAACTTAAAATATTTTTTTGACCTCTGGCACCTAAAAGTACCAGTGCCCAAATGTCCTGCACAAAGGATATTCTAAAGTCATGGTCCGTACTGAAAAAAACTTAAACATCAGAAATGACCATTAGGATTATGATTTTTTTTGTCTGCAAATGCCTGATGTTGGAAGTAATGAACTTATGCGTGTTAATGACCAATATCACTTTCTTTTTGTTTAACCTTTTTGCTGCCAGAGCTTTGGGAGAGATTTCCCATTCATTTGCCTTATGACAAACAGCATATGCTTGTTTTGAAAATGACTCGTATGCAGAGCTTTTTACCGATTTTTGAAAATTGGATGTTCCTCATACGTCCAAAGAGCTTAGAGTGTTTGAATGCTCTTTCAACATGCACATTAAGGTGGTCCATATTTTATCAACTTTTGAAAGTTTTAAGTCTCACCCCTTCAAGTTGTGTCATTTCATGAAAAAATAACTTGTGTAAAATTTTTTTGAAAAAATTGTACATTTAGGGGTTGCCCAAACCCCTAAAAAATTGAAACTTTTGTCAAATTTTGGTATTTTTGGCATATTGACTTTTATGTAGTTTTTGATCAAAAACTGGGATGATTGATGTTTAAAATGATTTGTCGCCTCATATTTAACATAATTTGACACTCATGTGTGTTGTAAATGCGAAATTGTGGTCACTTTTGATTTTTACCACTATGTGGCACTATAGTTTAAGTCATAAAAATTGGTAATATTGTGTAGTTTCTTAACCCAAAACAGTGGTATTGATTTCTGGAACCACATTTTTAGTAACGGATGTTTCTAAACTTCCACCGGTATAATTAATGCTATTATTATGTGTAGAATAGCCAGAGGTGGGCAAAGCACAATTAGAAGCACAAAGCGCAACTTCCGCAACCTCCGCAATTGCGAAAGTTGCATTGCGCTTTAATTTCTTATTTTGAAACATTGCGGAAGTTGCATTGCGGAATAAAGCCTTTAAAATTTGTTGCGCTTTAATTGCGTTGCGCTTTCAAAATTTTTTTCGGTTAAAAGCGCAATTCTATACATTGAACTTAATTTTGCTCTATTTCCATCGTAATATTAATAAATTTCGGGCTTGTTTAGCAAATTATTTACTGTTTTTCAGTCTGAAATTGCAAAAAACGCAGTATTTGCGTTGTGTTGTGAAATTTCGATTGCGGAAGTTAGGTTGCGCTTGAACTTGGTACGAAAATACCGTTCCGCAATCACGGAATTGCGTTGCGCTTCAACTGAATCAAAAAGTTCATAGCGGAAGTTGCGCTGCGCTTCAGAAAGCAAAAAAATTAAATTGCGCATTTTGCGCTGCGCTTTTGCTGGTTGAAAAGATCGTTGCACTTTGTTGTGTTGCGCTTTTGACATAATGTTATTTGTGCCCACCTCTGAGAATAGCTGTACACTTTTTTCATTGTTCTTCACAGAGATTTTAATCCTTTTTCATTTAATTCACTTTCATTTTCGGTAAAACAAAGAAATACTATGTATTTTTTAAATAGTTTTTGACTAGCCTTTAAGCAGAGTTGACACTTCTCATTTGGTTGTCATTTTATGGTTGAATATTTACTATTTAAATTACCTATCTGGCTTTTTGTGCTGGACGTCAAACAAAAAAGCTGTGAATATCCTTTGAGCTTTTCTCAGTTTGGCTTGACTCAGCTTCAAGCTAAGCATTGCCTCCGATATTGAGTTTTAAGCTTTCATGGTAAATGACTGGAATTTAGTTAATCACAGATCCATATTAAAACTGTTGACAGCAAAGAATTTGCTGCATTGCCAAAAGTTTTAGTGTAAACTCAACTTCGTCTTCACAAAAAGACTGACCTTTTTTGTTGAGTATAGGCCATCTGATTTTCTCCAAAGCAAAATTTTATTGTAGTTTTGGAGTTCCCATAAAAAAATAATCATAATAGCTGCAGCAATAATGCAATATTGTAAAACTATTTTGGAGTGTTTGGTTTTGCTACTGTTATACACCATGCAATAGACATGATGATTGTAATACTCTTGACTTCAGCACTATGGTATGCAAATGTGTTTCACAATAATTGTTTGGCCAAATTTTAGAACATTTGTATCTACTGCAGTCTTCAAGTTTCAAATAAAAGCTGAAAGCAAAGACATTCAACATCGACTTTTTAGTGCTGCTGTCCAACTTGCAAAACTGTGGCTATCTGATTAGTTGTTTTTACAGCAAAAGTTTAGTTTTGTTAAACGCTGTCATAACTGATTGCAAATTATTGTAATTGAGACAGCACCATAAAGTTTTTTTGTTTTTAGTTTAATCAGGGTTTAATCACAAATGGCTTCAATAAAAAAAGTTAGCATTGGTCATAATTCTGTACACTTAATTTTTTCTTTTGTCGATTTTTTGTGAATTTTTTTGCCAGTTTTGTTGGTTGCTCATTGTGTCCGTTTAATGATTATAGTAAAAAAAACTATGACTGCCTATTTTTCAAAATTATTATGCTCTACTGTTTCGTCACAAGATATTAACCCTTTGAGCGCTGAATTATTTTTTTATGGAAAATAATGTTTTACAACCTATTTTGAAACAGTTCTGT
The DNA here is from genome assembly GCA_963965965.1 of Trididemnum nubilum. Lineage (NCBI taxonomy): Eukaryota > Metazoa > Chordata > Ascidiacea > Aplousobranchia > Didemnidae > Trididemnum > Trididemnum nubilum. The sequence goes on from OZ014486.1 coordinate 23,320,030, forward strand.
AAGCTTAACCTTTTATTTTATACCCAAACAATGCATATAACATTTGTAGCACATAAGTAGGACTATCAAAAAATGTTATAAAATATGATCACTGTCACTAGATTTAGGCTAAGAATACTTTGGTTCACTCCCTGAATCGCTATCAGCTGCTACCATTTCAAAAGCTTAGTTAAGAGTGTAATAATTGTTTTCCATTTCCAAACAGTAACTTCAACCGCAGATATTAGCAAAAATTTCAATAGCAACCTATAGAACCCAATAGCTCATTGGAAAGCTGATTTCTTAACGAACAAAATGATATCTAACTTGGGGGATTCCTGCTTTCGAAACTAAAGCAGTATTGTTTGATATTTGAAGGGTAGCCTTTTCGTGCTCAAAGGGTTAAGAGCTGCAACATTTTCATAAAGCAAGCGTAGCCCAAATTTTTGCAGGATTTTGCACTAAATGGAAAACCTTTTCTTAAAGAAAGGTTATTTTAAATTTTAATCTTTTAACTACGTTGTTAGTAAATGTGGTGTGTAATGATATTTTAATCTACTATAGTTTATTCAAGTTATAACTCAAAATTGCTCAGTTAAAAAAGTACTGGGTTTGAGTTTTTAAACCAGAAATGTTACTGCAAATTTTCACTGGCAAACTTTTGAAATATATGAAAAAGTATAACTGACAGCTTATATTCTGACATCATATAAAAATGACATTATATAGAAGTTTTGGAACACCCATTGCTGAAAATGTGGTTCCAGAAATCAATAATATTGTTTTGGGTTACCGTAAAAGCATGAAAAGCTTACTGCAAAAGCATGAAAAGCCATTAGGAGATTGCACAAACAATTTATAACATAATAAACAAAAATTGAAATAAAACTTGGGCTGCATTTGCCATAGTGAAAGAGCAAAGAATAAGATAAAACTGAACTACGGTCAATTTTAGTACCAATAGACAATTACACAGATACTTTTGATTAAACCAAAAACGTTAATTAGCCCAATGAAGTCTTTTTCATCGCGTAATCGCATTTTTGAAACAAATGTTACCCTGATATATGCACTCACTATTTTAAGTCAATTTATTTTGTAATATTTTACGCAAGTACCTGTTGACAAAGCTTAAAAAGCACATTTTATACATGTCTATTGAAAATACTTTTTTATGAAATTATTGTCAGTTAAAACCAAATACAGAGACATGCAAAATTGACAATTACATTACTACAAAACAATAAATTGACGTTTATTGTTTTATTGGAGATTAGGCTTAAAATTAGAGCTTGACCGATATGGCTTTTTCAGGCCGATACTAATATCAATATTTTTGAAATTCTTAGGCCGATACTGATAACCGATAAATTAACTTATTACCTAAGAACATTTTGTCACTATTTTTCGATTAACTTGACCCTAGAAGCTTCAGTACTTGACCCCTCCAAAGAAAGAGTATTGCAAATACAAGTCGCAGTCCAGTATTGCTCACAAAAAAAGGAAAGCAAAAATACAACAGTTTGGCACATACACATGCTAGAACAGTGGTGCAAATGGCAACATGTGCACTACATGACAGCGCAGAGCATTTTACAAATGTGCGCTGTGCATAATAAGCAAGTATAATAAAAGAGCACTCGTACATACTCGCAAACATAACCAGCTTAAGGTAATTCTGCTAAGCCGATATTTTATCAGTAGATAGCCGATATGATGTATCGGCTAGGCCCTGATTTGGATTCAAACAAAAACCTTTCGCCTTGCAAGATTCCAACCACTATGTATTCGAACAGAAAACCTTTTGTAACATGAGAAAAGGCACGCCAATATCGATCATTGACAAAATATCATGTTTACTTTTGCCGTTCGTAGTAAGCGAATTGTTTTGCTTAGTTATGTTTAGTTTTTGTTTCTTGACCCCCAATGGTGTGTAGCGGATTGGGATAAAAACAAGTTACTTTCTCTGTTTGCGTATGTTGATTTTACTAGTATTAACAGAAATGTAGTGCTAAGTTGATTATTGTTTTTGCATTCGTCTTAGTATTTTCCAATATGATTAGTTCAATAATAAGTCAATTAAGATGTTTTTTTGACATTGAAAAAAAAAAAAAATGATTAGTTCAGCCGGGGGCAATGAATAATTCACCCACTTTGGCAAAACAAAACTTGTTTTGGATAATGTTTACGAAAAATAGCCTTTTTTCCCTTAACTTTCCACGTGGTTTTTATTTTATTCTTTATAATTTTTCTCTATAGATGCCCTTGCAAAAACACCAAATTATTTCAATTGACTCAAAATGTTGAAATAGATTTGAGACAAATGAATTACTGATCGATTGTCAATTTCTTGATACGATTCTATGCATTAACGTCTCAAAATCGTTGGCAGGTTTTGTGCATTTTATTTTCGATATTAAAATTGATTTGTGAACATTATATTGCAAATTTGGATTTGTTATTTTGCTTTGATAATTATTTTCTTTTCTAATGATGCTATACGTAAAAGCCTGAAGCTGAAATAATGTTAATTCCCTTTCAAAGAATGTTAATTGTTTTACACTGTTAAAACCGACCTGTGCCTGCTATCTATCGCATTGTGTTGAGTTAATTTTAGAAAACTGTCAAAAGTTTCGCGTCAGAGTTCACGTCAAAGCATCGAGCGTCAACTGTCATTCGAAAGACGTTGATTTTAGTGATTGTGATATGTGCACCTTAGTCAATAGTGAACTGTTCGAATTGTGAACTTGGGTATGCTTGACGAGTCATCTCTATCCGGTCGGTTGTGCACGTTTTAAGACTGTGGTCGAGTTTTCCTGTAACACTGATATCGGCCGAAATATATCGGCTGGCCGATATATCGTTCAAGCTCTACTTAAAATATATTGAGATTATAGTGATTGCTCCAGACACAATCCACATACAGACAGAAAGGTCGCAGCAAAGGACTACCTCTAATTGACCCCCTGCCGATCTAGCTTCACTGCAGAGATCACAGCCAACTGTCATGCCTTAGATGGTGCCTCCAACATCACTCCACTTGCACATTCATCTCCCTGGCTGTCTTTACAAACTCCTAGTCCTCCCTCTCCCTCCTGAACTCTGCTTCTAACCTCCTTGCCCCAAACGCTGTGTGGACAGCCTGGTCCTCTATTGCTGCCTATCTGATTTGGCCCAACTGTCCTTCCATTCGATCCCTAGCCACTGCGATGTCCCAGTGAGATCGCAAACCTGCTAGCCAAGACTGGCGACACCATCCCCTCCTCCTACCTGCCCCTACATTCGCTTGCCAGTACGTACCCGTAAATATCTCTACTCCTCATGGAGGCGCTCTGTCAAGCTCCACAAAGACCACCTTCTCTTCCAAGTTCCTGATGTCTCTGCTGAGGAATTGGTACTCCCTCATAACATACATTGTTCCCTCTCTCACTTTTGCTGCAATGGGCATATCCGCTTAATCATTATTGTCTTACCTAGCTGCTATAGCCTGTGGACACCAAACCAAGAGAAAAGATAAAACTAAGCTTGAAAATGTCCGCAGGACTGCAGCATATTCATCTACAAGACGCGCTGGGCATGTCATCAAATTCGTCTTCTGCAACCCTTTGCCACTTCAAAAAGTGTAAGTTTCCCCTCAGAAAAACAAAACGTTTGGAGTTTCTTGATGCTAAGCCAGCTTGTTTTACTGTAAGAATAGCAGAATCCATGGAAAATGTTTCTATTTGAATAAGATCTATGGTATCGGTAGGGTAGGCCATGCGTAGGCATGATTTTATGTTTCAGGTAATGCTCTTATGTTAATTTTCCTATCAAATCATTATCAGATAAGTTGCTGAACAGCTGCAAATTCACATTTGTTTGTTTAAAAACCAGAAATGAAATGGTTGAACTGTAAGTTTGGTTAGTCTATTAATTACTGGTATAAACACTTGATTTTGTAGACAACCACTCCACACTGATACCAGCAGTGATATACCAGCAAAGCATAACGATAGCGGTAGCCTATTTATGATGTCAAATTCTACTAAAAATGTGGTTTCTGTTCCTTGCCCGATTTGTGACGTTGATGATAGTAGCACAAGATCTAGACAATGGATAGAATGTGAAAGTTGCACTATATGGTTTCACGGCAGATGTGTGAAGTTGATTAAAAGGCAAATAGAAGCTATGCATGAGCCTTGGTTTGGTCTTTGTTGTTCCACTAGTTCAGGAGCAGCTAACCAACAAGAGCCAGAAAGTTTTTCGTTTAATAGGGAAGGTGCAGTCATAAAGAGAGTGCCTAAAGCATCTAGGATTCACGTTGCTAAACTTCTAACAGAGATTCTTCAAAAAGTAGTAATGGAAAATAGCTTAGCTGCATGGCAACGACTGTTTAATTTTGCTAGAAGTTGTTTCATAAAGCCAAAAAGAGCCAGCAAAAAGTCAAAGTCTCTAGCATCAGTTGTTAACAGGCAGATCAAAGATTTTGTGGAAAATGATATTGTTCCACCTGGCAACTCCCTGGTGAACAAGAAACGCAAACACTCTTGTTCTTCAAAAGCGTTTGATATCAGCAGCTTTGTTTCTTTCAAACTTGCTTTGGGAGATGTAAAAGGTGCCGTGAGAATACTACCGTCAGATTGCAAAGTTCTTGAATCTTCTGTAGAGGTTATCAACCAGCTAAAAAACAAGCATCCTGACTTACATATAGACTGTGCATTTCCTCCTGCTCCTTTTGAAGGCGACTGTTCCAACAGCATCACTGTTTCTGTTGATGACATTACCAGAAGCCTCAAATCTTTCAAGAATGGTTCAAGCGATGATCCAGATGGTTTGACTCCACAACATCTTACAGATCTTACATCAGAAGCATTGGGTGAGACATCAAGAAATCTGTTACAAGTATTAGTGATGTTTACAAACGGTATAGTACTTTGTAAAAATATCCCATCTGCAGTGTGCTCAAGCTTTTTTGGTGCAACCTTAATAGCCCTTTCCAAAAAGGATGGAGGAGTACGGCCAATTACAATAAGAAACACATTAAGATGTTTATTTGCAAAGGCTTGCATGCTTAAGATTTCTCAACATCTTCCCAGCACTTTCCAGCGTTATCAAATGGGTGTTGGCACTCCTTCTGGAGCTGAAGTGGTTGTTCATGCTTGTAGGAATTTCATCAACAAAGCTGATTCTGAAAACATATTGCTGAAGATTGATTTCAAAAATACATTTAATTCAGTGAGAAGAGATGTGCTGCTTCACAATTTTATCAAGTTGTTTCCTCAGATCTACCCGTTTGTATACCAGGCATGAGCTAGTTCTTCTAACTTGTTTTTTGGTAATGAAACATTGTTTTCTAAAGAAGGAGTCCGCAAGAAGATCTGATAGGGCCGTTCTTGTTCTCACTGTTAATTAATGATTTGATTTCAAGCTGCAAAAGTAATTACAACATGTGGTATTTGGACAATGGAACACTTGGTGGAAAAGCAGATGTGGTCTTTTCGGATTTTCAAAAAATTTTGTCTGTAGAGAATAGTTTGGGTTAGAAGGTCAATCCTGCAAAATGCGAGCTAATTAGTTTAAATTTCATCATTGATGCAAATGCTTTGAGAATGTTTGAGGGTGATTGCTCCTAAAATTAAATCTGTTAAACATGGCAACATGACCCTTCTTGGCACATCAGTTTTGCCATCTGCTGTTGATATGGCATTAGAATCTAAATTAGGTGTTCTTTCAAGATTGTTGGAGCAACTAGATCAAGTGGATTCACATGATACTTTGCTGTTGCTTAGGAATTGTTTTGCAATTCCAAAGCTCACCTATGTATTGAGGACATCAGCTTGCTTTCAGTCTCCACTTTTGAAATCATACGATTCCAAGCTTCGCTGAGCTTTAGAAAAGGTGCTAAACATTCAACTGTCTGGACTGTCATGGGAACAATGCACGTTACCGGTTTGGTTTGAAGGATTGGGTATTCGTTCTGCAGAAGACATAGTTCTTCCTGCATTCCTATCTTCAACATATGCGCGTGCTGCAAGCATGCCCGATAGTATCCATATCACATCATCAGGAATTCAGGTTCTTACTTTTCCTTGGCATTCTCAGGTTGGTCTGAAAAACCTAATATTCTTTTTTCTCCGCAACATCCACAAAAACAGATATCTTGGGATATTCCACTCTGCCAACTGAAACTGAATTATTTGATGGAAGCATCAAATTCCATTTTTGACAAGTCAAGACTTTTGGCTGTTTGTTGCTCCTCATGCTTCACATTGGCTTAGTGCAATTGCAATTCCTTCACTTGGATTAAAAATGGACAACAGATCACTGAGGATTCCTTGTGGCCTTAGGCTGGATTCACCTTTGCGCCAACTTCATTAATGCGCACAAATGGAAAAAGGCCAGATGCAATGACAATTTTTCTGTGGAGAATGGGAAAGTGCATGGCATTGGACTTTACATGTAGCGACACCTTTGCCCCAAATCACCGTGATGTCTCATCTAATCACTTCAGAAAAGTGGCAGAACGGGCAGAGCAGGCCAAACTGACAAAGTATGAGCAGCTTGAACGTCATTTAGATTGAGCTCATTTGCGTGGAAACAATGGGCCCATGGGGTCCAAATGGTTTAAAATTTGTTCGTGAGGTTGGCAGAAGGATTTCAGTGGAGTCCGGTGAACCAAGGTCTACTGTTTTCTTGATGTAAACAATTGGAATGGCAATAAAACCAGGAAACACTGCTAGTGTTTTGGGAACTGTGTGCAAGGGTCAACATCTGGAAGAGATGTACTATGTGTAATATTGCAGTCTCCTTTTTCATTGGTGTGCTTAGAGATTACTACATTAGTTTTTATTAGGTTTAACTATTTTGGTGTTGTGATGACTAATAACTACATTAACATGTAATGACAAATTCTGTGGAATTGTTTTTCAGGTAAAGTTTAGATTTTTGTGTATACACGTAGTACCGGTAATTCATTTGTAATGCATTTGATTTTAATTTGTTTGTTATTCATTAGGTTTTAAATGATTCAGCATGCAAGTTGAATGTTTTGTGGTTTTTGTTATGATACAAACATGTATATGAAATGTAAATGATTATCTGGATTAGTTATCCTTATGTTGTCACTATTACCTTTATCTGTGATGTGAATGGTTAGTTATGCTTAGAGGTGGGCAAGCGGCGCTACCGCTCCTTTTTGAGAAGCGGTAGCGTCGCTACTACAGAAACTGATTAGCGGGTAGCGACACTACTTTTTAGGGCAAGTAGCGGTAGCGATAGCGCCACTACTTTTTGAAAATGAACTATCACAGTACCGCTACTTATTTCACATGCTTACTGTAATGTTTCATAAAATCTAAAACAGATACACTAGTAAATTGTTATATTTAGTTCACAAAATTGTTAGTCCGGATGGGAACACCAAAATAACTTTGTTTGTGATGTTGCAATGAAGATTTTATTACGTTTTGCAATTTCCAACTAGAGATTTGTTGGGGTGATCACTGTCCTCTAAAGTCACAACTAAACTATGGCCACATGGTCATGGTTCGATAGCAGCTGTATCTGAATAGGAGTAGCATATACAGCAGCTATAGGTTAGCTATTATAAACTGATAGTAGGTCTATTAAGTATGAAAAAAGCGAACTAAAAAAACTGCTAAGATACAGTTAGGCACCAGAGTAGAGACTTGCGCTTGCTTAGGCCGCATTAGACAGTTAGAGGCTGGCCCAGCACCAGAATAGAGTGTTTGTGGGGAGGGGGCACTAAAAAGTTTTTTTTGGGGGGTGCGGTTTGAAAACAACAAAATGCAGTAACTTTTTTCCGTTAATTTTAGGTGAAGATCAAAAAAAGGTCTTTATCGAAATGCGGTAGTTTTTTCCGTCAATTTTAGTTGAAAGACCAAAAAATAAACAAGGTCTATTTTAGCTGAAGATCAAAATAAAATAACAAAAATGAATAAGCAAAAAAAAAATTTTTTTTTAAATCTTTGCGGAAGTCTGTTGCTGTGATTTGTAGTTGCTGCCAAACAATTTTATTTTGTTTGTTTGTTTGCATAGCAGTGTTCAGGGTTGAAGGGTTGATTAAGTGTTTGTTTTTGTTTCAATAATAAATAAATATAATTAATGAAAAATGCAAAGCATTGTTTTTATTTGAGCAATCTAAATAATATAAGCGCTCTCTTTTTGATCATAAAAATGTCATTAATAATTCATTGTTACTTTTTTGTTAGAACAATATTAATTTTTAAGATCACGAAACTCAGTTTTGCTCAACTTTTAAAAACAAATTTTGCCCAAAGCTAGCTTTAGCAGGAAAAAATATTCAAAGAGCACAATCTAATTTAACGCATTTGTAGGTAATCAATGGAGTTCTCTTGATCTTTTCTATATTGCCATTGTTGCTTTTAATAATTTGTGTAATAGTATACCGGTACGTAGGCTTAGTAATGATCTAATTCAAAACAAAAGTTAACTTTCAACTAAGCAAAATTAGATATGCCACTTTACACTTAATGAAATTTATGTCACTTTATACCGTACTACAACCAGTACTTAAAACTGTAAAATTTTGCATGGGGGGGACGCTTTTGCAGCCTTGACCAAACGCATTCGGCATGCGATAATACCGTCAACCGGGGCGACTTTGAACGGTTTTGAATCATTTTTACTTGTCACTTCCGCCAGGTTTAAGCAAGAAAAGTGCTTATAGGCTGAACGTAACACTTATGGCCTCAGCAACTAGAATTGTCTTAACTAAAAAAATATTTTGCTCTCATAAGCCATATATTCTGTCTCAAAAAGCGTTCAAAGTTGCCCCAGTCTCTGGGGCGACTTTGAACACCTACCAACATGCACTTAAACCTTCACTTACAAGCGAAAAGTTGCCTTCACCTGAAATGTCTTTGAATCAGAACGTTACGGAGTGGCTAATTTTTCCACTCCGGATCTTCTCCGAAATTTTTTAACTGACTCCGGCTCCGAAATTTTACAACAACACTCAGCTCTGAAATACTTCGATACAAAAATACACTTCGACAAAAAATTCGAACCAATTGTCATATTGCTTAATAACCTGGATAAGCGTAGCCTAATCACATATTTTGATATTCCCAGAGAGCAAAAATAGTTGCTCATTCTACTACCAACTCTCACTACGGCTTAGAAGCCTAATTAAAGTCACACTCTGGTTCCTAATTTTTTTAAAATTGGCACTCCGCCTTAGAAATACGAAAAAAACGCGTGGCAGAGTGGTGAGGGCGGTAAACTGCCGATCACATCCTCATGGGTTCGAGCCTGCAATCGTCTATTGCAAATTGACCTGACTTGAGGATCTATATGTCAATAGTAATGGTGCAATAAATCGCCCTATTTTTGAAAATTATTTTGTTGAAATGATGACGTCATTGTCACGTGACCTTGTGCTAGTCGGGCAAAAAAGAAAAAAAATCTATCAAAGTTCAAACACTGACCTAGTAAGAGACCGCTCTTGTCTTGAAAAGTATTTAACTGAAAACAAAGTTTTTTTAGTGAAGTGTTCAAAGTCATCCCGGCATTCAAAGTCGCCCCGGTTGACGGTACTTTAGTGGAAATTATGTAATTCCATCCCTGAAGTTGAGAGAAAAAAAAAAGGTCTTCACCGCACTTTGGGACTATAGGATTAGGGCATAGGGTTAGTTTTTTTTGGGCTTTAATTCAAAATGTCTGCGCGAATGGAACTCTTCCTTTTGGAAACTGCAAAGAAATGATCCCAGCAATGTTGTTGCTTTGCGGATTTGCTGTAGATTTCAAATTTTTATTAGTGGTAAGAAATCAGTCTGCAAATCAGTAATAAGTTAACAATTGTTAGTTGCCAAAATAATATTGGAAAAGGCTTGGCACACATTCTGTGCGCACAGACAATTTGTAATAAAGCCTAAAAACCTAACCTTAATTTTTGTCCTAACCCAAACCTATACCAGCAACTGTAATAAAATTTTCAAAAATAAGTGATGTCACTGGAATCTTTATTTAACTGCACACATTCCGATTGCCAAGTCACTTCAAATAATATTTATCTGTATATCAGCACTCAGCTGAATTGAATAGGCTAGCCAAGTGCTTTAGCAGCAGGCCTAGTAGGTACATACCATACCAGTTGGCAGCATATCACACCAGGCATGGCTGCAACAATACTAGTGTACCTATGTAAATCTAGTTCGAGACCTATATCGAGGTAACGTATTAATTTTGATACTAAACAACACAAACTTGAGCATAATTACCGTTACCATACCGGTAGCAGATTACACTTTCTTCTCATGCCAATGCAGTGCAGTTTGTGTGGTTCTTAAGATTAAAACTGGGACAAAAATGGTACCATAGTAACCCAGCTTTGTTATGAGCACATACCAGTAGTAGACAGGTACAGGGTAGCTTTGGCTACTGACAACAATCTGACTGACAAGTAGGTCATTTAGTTACGAATCCACATTACAGCTAAGTTTCCGAGTATTCACAAAAGCAAACTAAGTTTCCTGAGTAATATTCGAGCAAATTTTTATTAGGAAAGGTTTATTTTACCGGAAATTTTTGTCTAGTTTTAATAATAATAATTGAGTACTTTATACTGCTTTACATGTATTGCATGCATTAGTTAAAAACTATTACAAACAGTTGCTTAAAGCAGTTGAAAAAACAATTAAAAATAATGCATCTACAAAAATCAAATCAAAATTTCGTCAATACAAAATTCGAAAAATTGATATCGACAATTCTCAAACAGTAGGTATGGTAATGCCATCTCACAGGCGCAGGTAAAAGTCATCAATTCTGACTCAAATCTAACCCAAACTCAAATGCTTACTCCAAAGTCTAAAAGTAAACTATCCCCAAATCGAACCCTAACTTAAACCTTAATCTTAACCCAAAAAAAAGCAAATGAAAAAAGCGCGGATGAATATTTCTCATTTTTGTTTTATTCTCTTCAACTTAAAAATTTTCGGTGAAATGGTCACTACCTTTTTTTACTAACAACTCAAGTTGTACTGCATCTGCATTCTATTTAAGTCAACAAGATTTTCGCGCGCAATCTTGCACGACTATTGTGCATCTTGGCGGGAAAGCCCAGAGACTTATTTTCTATGTTGCCACTTTAAATTATAAATTTCTTTTTGTCAAAAACTTGGAACTCATATTTTTATCAACAACCCCATACGAATACGGTCGAAGACAGAATGTGTATGGCGCAGTGCTCTTCAACCGGATATACTGCATACACCAATGTACAGTAGGGTGGAGTGAAAAAAATTTTTTTGGAAATTCAAAAAAGTGTAGTTTGGAAATCCGGCAAATGGTCTAAAAATAGAAAAAAAATCGACTTGAGTCAGTTGCCACCTACCATGGGCTGGCTACCCCCCCAAAAATTGGTCGCGGGGGTAAAATGGCCATAAAATCATGTTACTTGATAACCGCTAGTCGTAGAGACCTGATTTACAGCTCAAAAGTTGCAGAATCATCATGTTTCTATGAGTGCTAAGAGGACTTTTTTGTCTATTTCAATCATAAAAAAAGTTACAGTCAAGAAACCGGTTTTTCATGCCAAAATTGCATCATAGATAATTGTGATTCACTTCTAGTTAACATGAACTCTTGCAATTCGTAACTTGCTCAGAAATTTGATTTTAGGGGTATGTCGTACAACATATTACTGTAGTAATGAGAAGTGCACAACAAAAGTGAATGCGAGGCTGGCAAACATAGATGTGTTCAGTCAACACAACATAAAAACATTTTACGAAAATTGCATTTTAGTGTCAAACTTTTTTAACAATTTGCGAGATCTAATTTTTTGGCGAATAAGTCCGTCTCTTCTTTCAAATCCAGTGACTTGTGCTGATGCTTCCGTTACCAATTTGACATGTCTTTCGACAGTTTGATTGTGGCATAGATGGTGGAAAATTAAGGGTTTCATTCGACAGTCTTCAATTTCAGAATCGGACAAATGTCTAATAGCTGGAGGTTGTTGCTGACAAATTTCCAAATCAGCCAACTCATAATATGTGTCTGCTTCCAAGTTTAAAGTAGGAAGGTGAAATAAACGAACTGAGGTGTCGTTCTTGCGAAGTGAAAGAACGTGATTCACGCCCTTGTCTCGAACAGCTTGATCGTCATCTCCTAACATTGCGATCAAAATGCTTTCTGGATGGCCAAAATATCCATTTTTTTGAACAACATTTTGAGCTACTTGTCGAAGATCTTGATTTGTCAGACTGTTAATTTTTTTGATCAAGTTGAAAAAAACTTTAGAACCATGTGTTAGTTGGTTGTATAACTTGATTTCAAACCAAGTGGGAAAATAAACAGTTAAACAAAAGTTAACTAAAATTTTCCAAGTTCTGAGGTGGTTCATCAAGTGACACGTAATACCGCAAAATTCTACAACCCAAAGCCAACCATCTTGAATGCACCACTGGGCCAACTTCCAAATATTGTAGATCATAAGATCATCATCACAATTACCAGTTATAATTGCCAAACAGATTTTGTAAGCGTAGTATTGATCTGTACTCAGGTCATCAATGACATGAGGTGGAAGTTTTGGAAAAGAAGAAATAGGGACGAACACTTGCTTAAACTGAGTAACTGGTCAACTTGATACAGGACCCTGTATTTTTTTACCTATTGGTCCGGCAAATGTATCTGGACCACTTGTTGCCCCATCCAAAGCAGCAAACACATGTCGCAAGGGAAGTTCATTTGTGTGTAGTAAACACACAACCCACTGAAGAGGTCTGAGTAATAATTCTTCTAAACTTCGAATGCATCCATTGTGTTTGCCGGTCATAGAAGCAGTACCGTCAGTGCCAACTATTGCAAGCTTGCCTTCCAATTCGGTACCACTGAAAGAATCAAACAACTTTTGAGCAATTGTTCTACCTTTGCCATCTTCAGGAGAAAAGTGAGTAAGGTAATAACTTCCTGGCTCACTAACTACTGTATAATGTTTTTCCAGTTGAACAGACCGATAATGCTTCTCATTTGGACCTTGTGCAACAATTTGGGTTGCATCTTTGCGGCCATCCAAATACACTGCGTTCACCAATCCAAAGTTTTGTTGCTCTTCGCTCCGGATTTCGTTTCGGCATCTTTCACGCTCTCTTCGTAGTTTACTACGATCAATGATGCGTGTTTTATCATCTTCAGTAACTAAACCAACATCCACTAGGACACTGTTAGCAACTGCAGCAGCTGCTCTATCCGATAGCTGGGAGCGTTCACAAATTCTGGCAAGGTTTGGCCATTTTTTGCGATTTTGAATGGATGGATTTGGCATTTCTGCTAAGAACTGAGAAACTGCAGATGATTGTGATGTGTCTGTGCTTGTTGATGCCAAAGATTCGGACTCCGAGACATAATCAGTAGTTGACAGAGTAATAATTTCATTTTGGCATTGTGAACTTGGGGCATTGACATGTGATTCTGAACGTCGTATAAATTTTTGGTCAGGTGGGGTCAAAGGCAAAGCTACATCTAAACATTTTCCAATACGCGGACTCTTTTGATCTTCATAAAATACAAAATCTTCATCAGTCATTCGCAACTTGTGGTCTTTTTCCAAACGTCTTCGTGTTCATTGTCATTGCAAAACACGTCGAACAACTTATCTATATCTGACAAGAACTCCGCTTCTTTTTCCAAAAAAGATGCTCCACGTTTTTTCTTGGGATACCGATCAAGTTTGCTGAAAGCTACCACCAGTACCTGTACTTTTTTAGATATAGTTAAGTAATGTAATGGACAAAGGTGGGCATCGGTACTTTAAAAGTAAGTCGGTACCGGTACTCGGTACTTGCCCCTAAAAGTAATTCGGTACCGGTACTCGGTACTCCGTTTAAAATGTACCGACTTACTTTTGCGGTACCGGTACTTTTTGAAAAAAATGTGCAATATCAAAGTTCGACCATTGGTGGCAAAAAAAAGTGAACTTCATACATTATTCCGGTTAGGGGGTGTCCTCTCTCGTCTTCGTTGCCACACGTGTTGTAGGCACAGCTTCAAGTTCTGCTCATGTCGTCGCAGAAATGGTCGGAGACTTCTTATTACAGAACCTGTGGTCATGAACTACGGGATATTTCAAGGTTTCAACGAAGTTTCAAACAGCGCAAATGGTGCTTTTACTTTAGATATTTAGATTAAAATAAAATCGCAAAAATTTAATAATTTAGACAAGACATCGAAGTAGTGAATCTTAATAAAACAAAACATTTACTAGCTCTCGGTGTGCAGAAATTTAACCTACACATGTCACAACAATGCTGCGTCTGAAACTCTTAGAAGAGCTACATTTGGAATTTTACTTTCGCTTGATGGGGTTGCTGTTTTGCTTGAGTGGGATTTACGGTCAAGACCTTGATGGGGTAGCTAGCTTCGTAGAGTTTCTCCACCCTCAATCTTCAAACAGGATCACTGGTGTCCAACTATGCTGAGCATAAGGAGGGAATTTTGATACTTTACCCGATTTGGAACATCGTGGGGTTGCCACTTTCAAGGTTAAATGAGAGTGACTACCTCCAACAAAAATGTAGTAAATTTTCTCCCCAAATTAGTGCACCTCTTTAGAGATATTCTGCCTTCAATGTTAGGGGATGTGACTAAAATACTGGGAGATGAAACCCTCCAATACCCACGTGTTCGGCACCATTAGACGGGATACACAACCATATATATAATAACAACAGCTAACTTAATAGGAAATTAAAAGAATACAATCAACATCAGGAGTGCAAAAGTTGAGATTCTCAAATTTTATTCAAAAAATTTCAGAATTAAGAAAATAGCACGTACTGGTAAGTTTTTAAGGTAAAAAGCCAAAATAGCCCACAAAAACTTGTAGAAATGACAGGATTATTGCTAAATGGCATTAATCGATTAAACATTTCGTAAAAATATATGTACTGTTAAGTGTTAACATCAGTGGCGTAAAAACTAGTAATGAAATTAAGACAGGTTAAATAATTAACAACTACAACTTAAAAGGAAAAAGCAATACCGGTGCTAAAAATTATGTTAAAACACAGAATTATTGGCAGCTACTAGCTATTATGCTATCAGGAGAGTTTTACTGGCAATCGTTTTGAAGTCGCTTGAAACAAATAAAAAATAATGATGTCGTCATAAAAGAAATTAATCATCATAAAAGCAAAGCTTCACTTAGCGTTTTGTATGACGAATGCTCAATTGCCCCCTCCTTAAAATTTTTCTCACCGGTTTAGGACACAAAAACGACCAATTTGTTCAAAGAAAAGGGCAAGATATGCACGAAAGCGCTAAATTTGCAAAAGCTTAAAAAAACTGAAGGGTTGCCACAAATAAAATCAAAAGTACCGAAAAAAGTACCGATTTTGCAAAAGCACAAGTAAGTCGGTACCGGTACCGGTACTATTTTCAAAAGTACCGGTCGGTACCGGTACCGGTACAAAAAAAGTAATTCGGTTCTGTAATTCGGTACAAAAGTAATTCGGTACTGCCCACCTCTGGTAATGGATAAACATTACACCACACCCATCTGTCATGTATTTCTTTAGCAACATCATTTGCAACGTCCACAGTTCCAAAATTTTCGAATTGGATGATCCTCTCTAACACTTGACATTTGGTGGGTAGTATACCGGATGGAAAGCTTTTACTTCCAGTGAAAGTGTATCCACTATGTAAAACTTTAACGTTGCTTGCACTTCGCCTGGTTGTCATAGCTATAAACTATGGTGATTATCAAGTTATTTCATTAACAGTACTAAGCACCTAATTACTTATCAACAAAGAAAAAAATCTTTAAAAATTTGTAAGGATTAAGTAGACGTAAGCCTACGTCTACCTAATCCTTAAAAAAAGCTATGTTACATCTGCCAAAACTAGTTTTTTGACTGTAACTTTTTTTATGATTGAAATAAACAAAAAAGTCCTCTTAGCACTCATAGAAACATGATGATTCTGCAACTTTTGAGCTGTAAATCAGGTCTCTACGAGTAGCGGTTATCAAGTAACATGATTTTATGGCCATTTTACCCCCGCGACCAATTTTTGGGGGGGTAGCCAGCCCATGGTAGGTGGCAACTGGCTCAAGTCGATTTTTTTTCTATTTTTAGACCATTTGCCAGGATTTCCAAACTACACTTTTTTGAATTTCCAAAAAAAATTTTTTTCACTCCACCCTAATGTACAGGGCCTCAGAGAAAAATTTTTCCAGGGGGTATGACAGGGGCGTCGCCAGCTTCGCGAAATCGGGGGGGGGCAAAGCTTTGAATTGGATTGAGGCGAAGTTTCAGTGAAAATCAGGTGATCTTGAAAAAAAAAGGTCTTCGCCGAAATCGGAAGGCTTTTTCTGGCCGAAATCACAAATTCAAACGTTTTTTCCGGCCAAACCAGCAACTTTTTCCTCCCCAATAAATACCGTGGGTGCAAGAAATAAATCGAGGGGGCAAAAACAAAAACGAAAAGCCTTCCTGCCCCCCGCTGGCGATGCACCTGGGGTACGAAGATCGATGCCGGGCCCGCCTCCTCAAAACAAGGACTTCACTCAAATTTAGTCTCTGTTTTGGCCCAAAATTAGGTGAAGAGCAAAAAAGAAAAAAAAAGGTCTTCACTCAAACGCTTCTGGGTGCGACACCAAACTTAACGCGGATACCTGAACTCTTCCAGGCCCCCTGAGTCCGGGCCTGGGTACGATGTACCCCCTGAACCCCCCTCTCGTAGGCCCTGCCATTGTATACCATACCTAGGCCAGGGATATCATTCCAGCTGTAGCATTCAAGCCGGTAGGACGTGCTTTTTTTCTCTCGCGGATTCACGCAATCTCACAAGCTAACCAAGTAATAGCATTGTGACAAATAAGTAAAGCAAAAGAGCGATTTAAACTAGATGGGAGTTTGCCAGCAAACCCAGTGAACGACCGACGCGTAGCTAACGCTGTAAAGGTGCGTTTAGACTGGACGCGAAGCAACGCGAAGCGAAGGTTGGCGACCTTCGCCAACCTTCGCGAGTGGTCGCGAAGGTTGCCAACCTTCGCGAGTAGTTGCTAATCTTCGCGACTGGTCGCTTCATAGGCTAATTTTAATAACTTACTTTTAAAATGTATTCAATGAGCAGAAAGCTTTGTGTACTTTATTACTGAAGCGCTATTATAGTAATCACAGGTTCTGTTTTGTCATAGAGCGCTGGAATTACCGGTAAAACGAAGTTTGAGTTTATATTATGTTATCACGCGATAACCATGAAAAAGAGTCTAGACTAATAGCTCAAGTAACAAAACAATCTTGAGAAAAAAAGTTTGTAAAGTACAAGTGAAAAACAAAGTACAGAAGATCGAATTTGGAAATGAAAAGACTAGTCATTTCTTCAAAAACGTAGTAGGACTTAGCCTATTTACTAGCTATCAATGATTTGTTTAGATCCTTCCACTGAAAACTTGCCCTAATCTGTTTTGACAATGACAGTTCTGGGTTTTAATGCAGAAACGCAAGAAGCTGGAGGCAGATGTCAAAAGTTCTCTTTAGGTGTTTACTCAGTTAACAAATCTTTAAACGCTTTCACCATCCATGCCTCATTATGGTAGTGGTAGATCAACCGGTATCTTGTAGAGTGTAGACCAATAGGCTAGTCTACAGGTACATTTAAAGCATAAAGGTGAATTTACACAGTATCCGTTTTTCGTACGTTTTCGTCCGTTTTTTTACGTTTTTACTTCTCCTTGAAAAAGTATGCGCTTTTTCATCCGCATTTTTGTAAGTCCATATACGCACTAAGTAGACTGTTATATATAGATAAAAATTTTTTTCAAAAATTTTGTGTATGAACGATAAGAGCGATATTTCGAAATAGAACTGTACTCCTCTACAAAAAAATTTTTTCAGAAAACTTTTGTCCAGTATGTGACTGTCTGGTTAGTGCGAATATGGACACATAAAAATGCGGATGAAAAAGCGCATACTTTGTCAAGGAGAAGCAAAAACGTAAAAAAACGGACGAAAACGTACAAAAAACGGATACTGTGTAAATTCACCTTAAACTATGTTGTTGTTTTTTATGTGATTTTTGTTTTTCAGGCAAGCATGTTATGATACCTGTAGTAAGCTTAAACAGTTGTTTGTATTTGTTATTTAGTGCTGTTTATGAAGACTCCCAATGTTAACGCTATGAGTGAAACTGAAAGCTGGATTTGTCATCAGTTATGTAGTGGATTTTTTTGCATATTGTGCAATGGATTGCTGTGTTGATTTGCTGGAGAAAGCAAAAAAACATTGCAGTTTTTGCATGATTTGACACTATCATCGAAGGACAAGAATTTAGCACAGTAATACCAGCAGTTGCTTTGAGGAAAAGTCAGCTTCTAAAACTAAGTTTGGTGTTTTACTCGCTAGCGGAGCGCGTACCAATGTTTAGTGCGAAGTTAAATGCTTTTGATAGCATTTTATTAGTTTGCATTTTCTTGCGGTACCAGTAGGCTACGTTGCGACAGTCGCGTTTACCTCAAAGGGCTTCGCTCCAAACCACGGTTTGTAAGATACAGACAAACTTATAGCTGTAAGGTCAAGCCCCCTCTTCTTAGCAAGTTTTTGGTTATGTCCCTGATAAAAAACATTTAGATTTTTTTATGTGAAAATTGTTACTCAAGCATCTGAATAAAAGTGTTGTTAGTTCTCACATTTTCATGTAACTGACGCTTCTTTCCCCAGTCCAATTATTTTTATTATAATTGCTGTATCAAGTTTTTTGTTTAGTGGTGACTAATGAGAATGGAACAATATTAATGAACTTGCTTGGCGGGTACTTCTCTACCAATAATAGTAACCTCAGCAAAAAAATAGAATTCACTTTCTACTGGTTAGATATGTATTGGCTTTCTAGTTCATCTAAATACACTGACTGTAATTGTAATAATTGAACTTCAGACCTAAAATTGTTTACTTTGTCACTTTATTCACCATGTAAAGCAATTAAAATTTTAAAAGGCAGTAAAAATATTTTAAAATTCACAAACAACTAAATTCAGATATTACACAAAGACACAGTAAATGAATATTTAACACACTAGACACATCTATTTTCATCACATGGGACTGGAGTGAAAAATCACTACCAGACTACAATATTCATGATTATGAAACTTGGGGTAGTCCAAAACCATTGCTTCCAGTTCAACTTGGTCACGGTCACAAACTTTCAAAAAGAAGAAGATTTATAAGAGGACATTCAGAACAAAAATTCCATGTTTGTAGCTATTCAAAGAAGTGACTACTAATTAAGCCAATCCAAAAGTTCATAGGAATTTTTCGATTTTTTGTATCTATCTAGCTCTTGTATGTAGCAGTGTAGCTTGAAACCAATTCTAAATACAGTTTTATTTACCAAGTTGGCTTGGTCAAGTAGGCTAGACAGTGAAAAAGCTTTTGCGAGTTTTCCAGTATTCAAGGAATTGTTCAATTGTGGTTACTTTTGAAACAACAAGCTAACAAACAATGGGTAAAAACACTATCAACACATTCAAAACTAGCCTGTTGGTGGGTTATTTTATATTCTGAAAAAAACAACAACACCATGTTAGTTTAAGTTTACTTTAAAACAAAAAAGCAAAACTGCTCAGCCAAAAGAACCACTGGACTGATACAATAGCTTCTGCTATGCTGCACAGAATAAAAAGTTTTGTTTTAAAAGCTAGATTTCGTGGGGCTAGGCCTACTGCTTTGGTGTATTCATTATAATGAAGCTCTGAGATCCAGGATAGCTATGAAAAATCACTCTAGGATTTACAGCCTTAGCTGTCTAGATCCAAATTAACTTGGCTAGCTTAGGGCTATCGCGAATCAAACTTTGCCAACAACCTACTCTTTCGACTGATAAATAGGCGCTAAACCATACAAATATACTATTTACATTATTTTCTAGCAAACTGCGATTGTAAAAATCCGATCAGTGATTTAGTAGGTTATCTTACTACAGTCTGCAAGCAAGCGATGTTGTGCAACTGCTCGCGAAGGTTGCGAGTGGTTGCAACCTTTCGCGAGCTGTCGATGACGTCAAATTTTGGTTGCTTCGCGTCCAGTATAAACGCACCTTAACGCTCAAAAGTACATTTTATCTACCGTTAAATCAGCAATCATTATTCAAAAAGATCTGATTATTGAACCTCTGGAAAAGTAGAGTCAAAATATTTGTCAGTTAAATATCTACTGATATCATAAAACACTGGCACGGTAATGTTGAGCCATTCAAAAAATTGATTTTTGGGGGTTTAATTGGGGGGTCCCCGGAGGGTGGCACCCTCAAACTATCGCAAAATATTCGTCTGTTAAACATCTGCTGATATCAAAACAAACTGGCACCCTAAGTTGAGCCATTCAAAATATTAATTTTTGGGGTATCCATTTGGGGGGTCCCT
This sequence comes from Trididemnum nubilum, assembly GCA_963965965.1. Lineage (NCBI taxonomy): Eukaryota > Metazoa > Chordata > Ascidiacea > Aplousobranchia > Didemnidae > Trididemnum > Trididemnum nubilum. The sequence goes on from OZ014486.1 coordinate 23,340,401, forward strand.
GGGGGGGGGTGGCACCCCCAAACTATGTCAAAGTATTTGTCTGTTAAATCTCTGCTGATATCAAAACAAACTGGCACCCTAAGTTGAGCCGTTCAAAAAACTGATTTTTGTTGAGTCCCCAGGGGGGTGGCACCCCCAAGCTACGTCAAAATATTCGTCTGTTAAATATCTACTGATGTCATAAAAAACTAGCACCCTAGCGCCTAGCTTAAGTCGTTAAAAGAATTGAGTTTTTGGGGGGTTCCTGGTGGAGTTGCCCCAACAAATTTCGGCAGAAAAAATTGCGTTTGCAGCTCAACAACTTTACACAAAAATTAAATTTCGATGTTTTGTAGTTTAGGAGAAGAAAAGTGTACAAAATTTAGGAAGAAAAAAAAGGAAAAAACCTCATCGCAGCCAAAAGTGGGTTGGTTGGGATAAAAGGGTATCTTAAGACATATAACCTTATGAAATATTTTTGCCGTACTTAAGCCGTTTTTGATTGAGGCGGCTTTTTACGCCAAACTTGCGGGGCGGTTTTCGGGTTCTAAAACCGAAGTCACGTGACCTATTGCCTCGAAATTTGGTATAAACATACAACTCATTATTCTCAAACTGCTGTCAAAATTTCATGTAGCTAGATCCAAACCGTTCTCGAGTTATAAGCAAAAGTTTGAAATTTCGCTCTCGTTAGTTGGAAAATGGCCTAGTAAAAACAAAGAAACACACAACGCGAGCGTCGGTCGTTCTAATAATGACGACCACGTATCCACGTCATAATAATATCATGCAATTCTTGAGGTTTCAAAAAACTGTCAAGTGACTTGACTTGCGTTCTCCACGTTTTGGAAAAAAAGTTATTTTAATTTTGCTTTAAATGTGACATGGCTTCCCAGGAGTCGACCACGAAGGACGTCAAGATGTTGTAGTTTTGATTTTCGTGGTCACGCAGAGGGGAGTCCTTGTAGTAAGGATAGCCTATGGCTGTCCTTACTTCAAGGATCCAGCGATTTTTCACTTGTTTCTAAAGTACCACAAGTGAAAAATCGTTTATTCCCTACTAAGCATCTGCCTTTCTGCAAGCCATTAAGGTTTGCCAGTTAGGCCAAGATGTTTGTTCAGCTGGGAATACCTTTGAAAAGATAGCTGAGGGCTGCCGATGAGAGCTAAAAGCTCGAAACAGCGCTGTCCAGCTCTGTGTTTTGTTTTATTTATTTTTATGAAAGAACTTTAGGACGCAATCGTATTTCAAAATCACAGGCGTAGCCAGGGGATGGCCCAGGACGCCCGGGCCCTTACAATCGAAATGCCACCAATGACAAAAGTTTGACAAAAAAGCCTTGTTTCTTCTTTTTCAGTTTTTTTTAACATCTTTTCGTACAACAGTAGTTAGCAATAAATAATATCGACAACCAGGGGGCCCGGCGCACCCTCCTTAATTCAATTTTTTTTAACCAATTTAAGCGTAAAACCAAGGTGAAATCAAGGGTTTTTGTTCTAAAAGTTTCTACCTCAGGTCCTCATCTAAACTTTTTATGTACGTAATGCAATAACCAGCGCCGTATTTCTCATATGGCACGGTGCCAGGGCCTCACGCTCAGATACTAAGACTTTTTTTGGTCTTCACTTGCATTAAGCGCGAAGATGTCGCCAATATTCCCTAAATGACAGGGGCCCCGTGCAATGTAAATCCAGCACGGGAATAACATGTTCAGTAAGCGTAATCATCCACTGTACCATTTTCCTATAACGATTCACCTCCACCTCGCCAAGTTTTACGCACAAAATACTTCAAAAATTAGCCGTAGAAAATGCTGATTGAACAAATTATTGAATTTCAGTTGAGGGGGCATGGGCCCACTGGTCGTTCATGTACTCGTATAACGGGTTAATTTTATGACAAAACAAAAATCTTTAAGGAAAATTTACGAATGGATTATTATTTACAGCTAAAATATTGCTGGAGGCAATGTTTCTTACTTTCCCCTATATGGACCAAATCACTTACAATTAAAATTTTACCCCACAATGCAAGATTTTAAAAGTGTTTTGAACTTCAATTGCAAGTAAAAGAAGGATTGAACAATTAAATTTTTTCGATTGACTTTCAAATGTTAAAAAACTACTTCTTTCAAATGGCTGTAAACACGTGCGAAATGTGATCGAATGGCATTAAAATAGTTTTTTCTTTCCAAAAACTTACAAAAATTGCCCAACGACTGGGGGCAAAGCCCCCAAACCCCCATAGCCACCGGCGGCTGGGGGCTCCGACCCCAGACCCCCATCTGTGATACGCTTGAGTACACTAGCTTACTCAACACGTCTCCTAAGTTAGATATTTGCACTTTCTAACTATTAATTTCCGCCCTCTCTCTTTACCAAAATCCTGGTTAAGTGCCAACAGGCTACGGCTTCAGATCTTTCATTGTACGATACTTTTGCCCCACAAAAACTTCCTGTTTTGAAAATTTCTGATGACGTCATTGCATGTGATTTGTGGTTTGCCCCCCCCCCAATCAAAAATCCTGGCTACGCCTATGACCCTTTTCAACGAAGAAAAACTGAGCTTTTAGCCGTGCCTTTGAAAGTATTGAGCCGCCGAATTCAACAAAATGCTGCTGATCGGTCGATGTCAACACAGAAAAATAATGTTTCACGATTATCAAGCGAAAATGTTAAAAGAAGTTTTACCTCATTTGTTTTAATCGACAATGACGTATTTTAATATTGTGCTTGCTGTTTTCTTACATTCCTTCAAAGATGTTAATGTGTTGCCCGCTGTTTTGTTTACTTTCGCATATCGATTACCCAATTTTTCCTACTTCAAACTTGTGCTAGGCCTTTTCCAAATTTATTCTGAAAAGTTATCAACCAGAACTGCAGTATAGTTAATTAACATTCCATCGTTGTCAACTCATGAAATTGAACTTTTAATTAGCGAAATCGAAGAAAGGCAGCGCTTGTGGTTTTATTCAAAATATTAACCTAATTTTCGGGCCTGGATTTGGCTTCAAGTCTCTTTTCGAGTTCAGGGTCGTATTTGTCGGCCATTTGCAACTCTGTGCTTGTTTGCTGGTAAGGTGGTACGCCGGGCAATGTTTTTATACACAGGCATTGCATTATTACAAGAAAGTATACTAATACCGTTTGTAAAGTTAACAAGGTTAATTATGGGATGTTGGCATTAGACTTGGAAAATTATTTGATAAATGTTAGCAGTAGACTAGGAAAATTGATTGATAAATGTTACCGTAGCATTATGCTAGGCTAGGAAAATTGACGGATAAAGGTTAGCATTAAACTAGGATAATTGATTGATGAATGTTAGTATTAGATTAGGAAATTCATTGATAAATGTAAGCATTAAGCTTGGAAAATTGATTGATAATTGGAACGACCGACGCTCGCGTCGCGTGTTCCTTTGTTTTTACTCGGCCATTTTCTAACTAACGAGTGCGAGATTTCAGACTTTTGCTTATAACTCGAGAACCGTTTGGTCTAACTACATGAAATTTTGACAGCAGTTTGAGATTAATGAGTTTTATGTTTGTACCAAATTTCGAGGCAATCGATCACGTGACTTTGGGTTTATGACCCGAAAACCGCCCCGAAAGTTTGGCGTAAAAAGCGGTCTAAGTCAAAAACGGCTTAAGTACGGCAAAAAATATTTCTCATGGTTATATGTCTTAAGATATCCTTTCAACCCTACCAACCCACTTTCGGCCGCGATGAGGTTTTTTTCTTATTTTTTTCCTTTTTTTTCTTCCTAAATCTTGTACGCTCGAGTTCTCCTAAACCACAAAACATAGAAATCTAATTTTTGTGTGAAGTTGTTGAGGTACATACGCAATTGTGTCTCCTGAAATTTTTTTGGGGCAACTCCCCCGGGAACCCCCCCAAAATGGGGCCCCAAAAAATCAATTTTTTGAACGGCTCAAGCTAGGGTGCCAGTTTTTTTTGATATCAGTAGATATTTGAGAGACAAATATTTTGACATAATTGGGGGTACCACTCCCCCGGGGATACCCCCAAATGGACCCCCCCAAAAACAAATTTTTTTAACCATATAACCTAGGGTGCCATTTTTCTTTGATATCAGTAGATATTTAAGAGAGAAATATTTAGACATGGTTTGGGGGCACCACCCCCCCGGGAACCCCCCCAAAATGGGGCCCCAAAAACTCAAATTTTCGAACGGCTCAACCTAGGGTGCCAGTTTTTTTTGTTGTCAGTAGATATTTGAGAGACAAAAATTTTGACATAATTTGGGGGTACCACCCCTTCGGGGACCCCCCCAAATGGACCCCCCCAAAAATAAATTTTTTAACGATTTAACCTAGGGTGCCATTTTTCTTTGATATCAGTAGATATTTAAGAGACAAATATTTTGACATGATTTGGGGGTACCACCCCCCCGGGGACCCCCCAAATGGACCCCCCAAAAGCAAGTTTTTTAACCATTTAACCTAGGGTGCCAGTTTTTTTTGGATATCAGTAGATATTTAACAGACAAATATTTTGACATAGTTTAGGGGTGCCACACCCCCGGGGATCCCCCCAAATGGACCCCCCAAAAATCAAGCTTTTGAACGGCTTAACTTAGAGTGCCAGTGTTTTATGATATCAGGAGATATTTAAGAGACAAATATTTTGACATAGTTTGGGGGTGCCACCCCCCCGGAGATCCCCCCAAATAAACCCCCCCAAAATCAATTTTTTTAACGGCTCAAGGTAGAGTTCTACTTTTTTTTGATATCAGTAGATATTTAACAGACAACTATTTTGACATAGTTTGGGAGTGCCACCCCCCCGCGGACCTCTCCAAATGGACCCCCCAAAAATCAATGTTTTGAATGGCTCAACTTGGGTGCCAGTCTGTTTTGATATCAGCAGATATTTAACAAACAAATATTTTGACATAGTTTGGGGGTGCCACTCCCCCTGGGACCCCCAAAAATCAATTTTTAAACGGCTCAAGCTAGGGTGCCAGTGTTTTATGATATCAGGAGATATTTAACTGACCAATATTTTGACTCTACTTTTCTGGAGGTTTCATAATCAGATATTTTTGAATAATTGCTGATTTTACGGTAGACAAAAAGTACTTTTGAGCGTCACAGCATTAGCTATGCGTCGGTCGTTCACTGGGTTTGCTGGCAAACTCCCATCTAGTATTACATTAAGAGTAGGAAAAATGATTAATATTACCATTATTAGACTAGAAAAATTGAGTGCTAAGTATTGGCGTTAAGCTAGGCCAGGAAAATTGATTGATAAATATTGGTATTAGGCTGAGAAAATGGATGGATAAATGTTACTGTAGCATTACGCTAGTTTAGGAAAATTGTTGCTAAAGGTTAGCATTAAAATGGTTAGTATTAGACTACGAAAATTGATTGATAAATGTTATCGTAGCATTATGCTAGGCTAGGAAAATTGATGAATAAAGGTTAGCATTGATAATTGATTGATGAATGTTAGTATTAGATTAGGAAATTCATTGGTAAATGTAAGCATTAAGCTTGGAAAATTGATTGATAATATTACATTAGAGTAGGAAAATTGATTGAAAATTAATATTACCATTATTAGGCTAGGAAAATTGTTTGATAAAGTTAGCTGTGGAGTAGGAAAATTAACTGATAAATGTCAGCATTAGACAAGAAAAATTAATTGTAAGCATTGGCATGAGAAGGTAGATTATTGGCTGTTGGCATTAGATTAAGTAAATTGATATAAAAATATTAGCATTAGGCTAGGAAATTTGATTGACAACTGTTAGATCTTAACTGGAAAAATTAATTGATGAACGCTAGCATTAGGCTAGGAAAATTGATTGACAATTGTTAACACTTGACTAGGAAAATTGATTATAAAAATGTTAGAAGTAGACTAGGAAAATTAATTGATGAATTTAAGCATTAGTATAGGAAGGTTGATTATTGCGTGTTGGCATTGGGTGGAAAAATTGATTGAAAATATTAGCGGTTGGCCAAGAATATTGATGGATCAATGTTAACGTTAGGATAGCACTCCAATCCGATATTTAGACAATGGCACTCTAGTTTCTGCTAAAAAGTGCAAAATCCGACTTCCCCGCGACTCCAGTCTATGAATTGCAAAGCTGGTTTCCGGAGTGGATTTGTTTTATCCTGTATAGGTAAATAATTATGGTTTTGTTTATGGTATAGCATGTAGTAGGCTTAGTATGGCACGATAGGCATAGTATGGCAGTGTAGACTTAGTACGGCATATAGCATGCCACAGTGGATGCCGCAGCTTAGCACAGCATTGTAAGCATAGCGTGATACCCTAATAGGTTTAGCATGACACTCTAATAGGTTTAGCATGACACGCCTGTACGCGTAGCGTGACTACCATAAAGTAGGCTTGTTATGGCACAGTAGGCATAGTATAGTGTAACACTAGGCGTATGGCATAGTTGGCTTAATATAGACCAGTAGGCACTGGAGGTTAGTATGTCACAGTAGGGATAACATGACATCCTAGTTTGGCAGAGTATGGCATTTAATAGACTTGTTATGGAACAGTGGGCATAGTATTAGTAAGGATAATATGCCACGTATGCGCTACAGGCTGGTACAATATTGTAGGCATAGAATGGTATATAGTAGGCTTATTATGGCACAATAGGTATATTATGCCATATTGTAGGCTAATTTTGGCACAATAGACATAGTATGCTGATTATGGCACAGTAAGCATAGTATGCCACAGTGAGCACTGTAGCTTTGAAAGCATAGTATGGCATTTGGTTGGCTTGTTATGGTACAGTAGGCACTGCACCTTAGTATGTCATAGTAGACGTAGTATGGCATTGTACACATAGCATAGCATGCGGTATAGTATGGAATGTACAGTAGTAGCCTTATGGCACATTACGCATAGTATACCACAGTAGGCGTAGTATGTCATAGGAGGCTTAGTATGACATTTTAGGCATAGTACGACATGAAGTAGGCTTATTATGACATCCTAGTAGGCATAGCATGTCACAGTAGGCACTGTGGCATAGTTGGCTTTATATGGCACTGGAGGTTGGTATATCATAGTTGGTATAGCAGGACACCTTAAGAGGCAGAGTATGGCATATAGGGGGCTTGTTATGGAACAGTACGCATATTATTAAAAACCATAGTAGACGCTACAGGCTAGTATAACATTGTAAATATCGTAGGCTTATTATGGTACAATAGGTATAGTTATGCTATATTGTAGGCTAATTATGGCACAATAGACATAGTATGCTGATTATGGCGCAGTAAGCATAGTATACCTCAGTGCGCACTGTAGCTTTGTAGGCATAGCATGGCATTTGGTTGGTTTATTATGGCACAGTAGGCACTGCAGCTTAGTATGTCATAGTAGACGTAGTATGGCATTGTAGACATAACATAGCATGCGAGTATAGCATGGCATGTACAGTAGTAGCCTTATGGCACATTAGGCATAGTATACCACAGTAGGCGTAGTATGTCATAGAAGGCTTAGCATGGCATTTTAGGCATAGTATGACATATTGTAGGCTTATTATGGCACTCTAGTAGGCATAGTATGTCACAGTAGGCACTGTGGCATAATTGGCTTTATATGGCACAGTAGGCACTGGAGGTTAGTATATCACAGCAAACGTAGTATGGCATTGTAGACATAGTATAGCATGCGAGTATAGTGTGGCATATACAGTAGTAGCCTTATGGCACATTAGGCATAGTATACTACAGTTGGCGTAGTATGTCATAGGAGGCTTAGTATGGCATTTTAGGCATAGTATGACATGAAGCAGGCTTATTATGACACCCTAGTAGGCATAGTATGTCACAGTAGGCTCTGTGGCATAGTTGGCTTAATATGGCACAGTAGGCACTGGAAGTTAGTATACCTCGTTGGGATAGAAGGACACCTTATTAGGCAGAGTATGGCATATAGGAGGCTTGTTATGGAACAGTACGCATATTATTAAAAACCATAGTAGGTGCTACAGGCTAGTATGACATTGTGGATATCGTAGGCTTATTATGGTACAATGGGTATAGTTATGCTATATTGTAGGCTAATTATGGCACAATAGACATAGTATGCTGATTATGGAACTGTAGCCATAGTGTGCCACAGTGGGCACTGTAGCTTAGTAGGCATAGTACAACATCAGAATATGACATATAGTTGGCTTATTATGGCACAGTAGGCATAGTATACCACAGTAGGCGCTACAGCTTAGTATGTTATAGTAGGCGTAGTATGACATTGTAGACATAACAGGCCTATAGCATTCGAGTGTAGTATAGTTGGTAGCTTGGCCAAATGGGTGAAGGCGAATTGTTTACGACGACCTTGATTGAATGATCTGGGTTCAACCCACACCCTGGTCACGCAGTTGCGTCCTTGGATAAGACGTTTTACGATAATTATCTCTGGTTGGTGGCTTTGAACAAGCAGCAAATTCGGGGGGCAAGAATTTGAAGAAATCTACAGGAACGTTGGATCATCGGAAACCCCTTAAGCAGATGCGGATTTCTCCAATCACGAAGTAGTCACTGCAATAAAAAAATGTGCGGATCGTCCAATAAGTTAGCGTCTGATGCTGTCTGGTGACTGGAGGATAAATATGAGCTACAACAACAATATACTGTAGTGGGCTTTTGGCACCATAGGTTAGTAAGAGCACTATGTCATAGTAGGCTTAGTATGGCATTGTAGGCGTAGTGTAACATGAAGTAGACTTGTTATGGCACCCTAGTAAGCATAGCATGTCACAGTAGGCACTGTAGCTTACTATGGCACAGTAGGCATAGTTGGCTTATTATTGCACAGTATCCCACAGTAGGCACAGCAGCGTAGTATATTATAGTAGGGATAGCATTACACCTTAGTAGGCAGATTATGACATACAGGAGGCTTGTTATAGAAACTAGGAATAGTATTAGTAAGCATAGTGTGCCACAGTAGGTGCTGCAGCTTTAGTATGACATAGTAGGCATAACATGGCACCCTGGTAGGCATAGTATGGCATACAGTAGGCTTATTACGGCACAACAGGCATAGTAGGCCAAAGTGGGCACCGTAGCTTAGTAGGCATAGTATGACATATAATTGGCTTATTATGGCACAGTAGGCATAGAATAACATAGCTCGACAATTAGACCTACAATGCATAGCTTTTCCATGAACTATCACCGTAACGAGGTGGAAAAGTCTATGTGCCTCAATGACCTGCAGAGTTGTACTGGCTGGAAATTCAATTCTCCTGAAAGGGTTACCCATGCCAGATAGGTCTAATGGTAGAAGCGAGACGAAGTATAGTTCAAATCAAAATAGTTGGAAAACTTAAAACCTGGGTTGGTTATGCCCATCAGTTGTGGTAAGCATATAACCTAGGAGAAGGACAACTCTGATATAAAACCTCTCCGCAGTTAGATTAAACTGCATAACAAATTATGATGAGCACAAATAATGAAAATTACGTGAACGACGTTAATGGGGCCACCTTCACAAGTGGAACCTCGTCCGGCAGGGGAGCGCCTAGGGACTCCCAGGTCGTCATTCAGCGAAACCCCTATGGCGTTCGAGTCTTAGGCAGAGGGGCTCGTTCGAAAAATAAGCGACAATCTCCACCAGCCAGCCCTAGTGGCAGCTCCACCAATGTGGCCGCTACACGTTTGGAGAGGCGAATGGAGGCAGCGCAGAGTATTCGTACTCGAGATAATGTCGCACACTCACCGGTCAACCATCACCAACTGCTGTTGGGCAATTGGAATATCCTCACCCTCACAGGAAAAGAGCTAGAATTGGTTGAGGAAGCAAAGCGGTATCATCTCGATATTATCGGAGTTTCTTCAACCAAACGACGTGGCTCTGGAACTGTGGATCTGGATGGCGGATGGAAACTCTTCTATTCTGGTGCTGATCCTAGTATGTCTGCACAAGCGGGTGTGGGGATTCTCACAAGCCCCGTTTGTCAGATTGTGTGTCAGATTGGATTCCTTTGGGATCACGAGTCTGTATGTTGAAGCTTAAGGTATTGGATCGGTCATTGTGCCTGTTGCAGGTATATGCCCCCAATGCCACGAGTGAATATCAGACTTTTGTGGATGAAGTAAATGATGCTCTTCTACGAGTATCAGCTACTGAATCTACAGTCCTTATGGGGGATTTTAACGCACATGTTGGAACAGACACAGATACGTGGAAGGGTGTGATCGGAAAACATGGAGTCACTGGACTGAATGAGAACGGAAGGTATTTATTGCAGCTCTGTTGTAGCAACGGACTCCGCATCATGAATACCTTTTTCCAGCACAGAGAGGTTCACAAGTATACTATATATGGTATCGACCTAGTATGGATCAAAAATCTTTGATAGATTTTTGCATAGTTTCGTCAGATTTGTTTTCTGATGTGCTGGACGTTCGAGTGAAGCGAGGTGCTGATTTGTCAACTGATCATCATCAACTAATTGTCAAGTTAATAAAATTAGCCTATGAAGCGACCAGTCGCGAAGATTAGCAACCACTCGCGAAGGTTGGCAACCTTCGCGATTGACGTCATCGACCACTCGCTGAGATCGCCAACCTTCGCTTCGCGTTGCTTCGCGTCCAGTCTAAACGCACCCTTAGTCAGCCTCTCGTCGAAACCTTGGTACGGCACATGCTGACTACCGTTAGCCTGCAGATTTCATCAGTTAAGAAAACTTCTTAAATTTTGACTTTATTTTAAACAGGGTTGGAAATATCGATTAGTAATCAATAATCGATACTACATTCTTTGCTTTTTTGCTATCGATTATTGCTGATGCTTTGCTTTCAATTTTTTCAATCGATTATTACCTTTTCTATGCTTTTTGCTTACATTTTATCGATTGGTAGAATCTTTAAACTTTACTTTTGTTCTTGTTGAGTCTGCCTAAGCTTACATCGTTTCGTTTCTCTTATGCTATATTGCTCTCTATAATATTATCCTAAAAGTGTATTTTTTTTTATCTTTAATAGTACCGGTAATAATAGTTTTTCCACTCACAAGTTTCATTTAATGGTCAACACAGCAAAAATTTTAGTACATCTTTATGAAAAATAGAATAAAAATTTTTGTTCGCATTTCGGCATCGATTACTTATCTTTGCTTTTTGTTTCTTTACTTTAGTCTTTGCTTTTTACGTAAACTATCGATTCGTCTTTGCTTTTAAACAGCATCGACTTCCAACCCTGATTTTAAAATGATGTGTTTTAAATGTTGAAAATTGTTATGCAGGATTTGTTAAATGAGCTTTATTTATTTATTTTCTTTTTTCAGTATTTCACGTTTCTACTTTTTTAAATGTGGTAGTAAGTTACTTCATTCGGTGATTAGTGCATACCTTTTTCGGTTGATATTTTAGATTAATTTTCAAGAAATGTAGGTTAGAAAATAAAATTTAGAATTTTGTGTGAGCCCTGCGTTTGCTAACGAAAACCGCTCGACGCACGCTTATTCTTTAATCATTGTTATTAAGTCTATAGTTGGTTTGCTCTCTTTCGTTGTATTTACTGATTACTGCTTAATAAACTACAATTTCATTACACACTGGCGTAAAATAAAGCAGAATTGCATAGCTTTATGAAGAATCAAGCCATTACGTTTCACTAAAACCCAAGTTATGGCCAGAGATAAGGAAGCGCCAATCGTTTCATTTCAGCAACAACTAGAATTTTCATTTGAAAATTATTCAGGCAAGTATTTTTTACGCAGTTTTTGACGGAATCGTCGAAATGGTTTACGTTATCATCATCTGATATAAAAGAATCAAATTGCGTTATTGGGTTTGTCATCGCAGAGATCTACAGTTTTAGCGTAGACGAAACCAGGAATGTGGATTGGGAGGATTCAAACGTCCAATCGCATGATAACTTATACGTTATAATCACAAAAAGAAATCACTTGGGGTCCTGGGGCAAGGGTAGAACACCCACCACTCGGATAGTTTTGAAGAGTTGCAACGAAATACTATTTCATGGCCGTCAATCTAAGTGAACTAAAAATGTTACGAAGATTTTGCAAATACTGATCCAACAAACAAAGCACTGCAGTTGTTTTCAACATTCCGTATAAATATTTTCAGAGAAAGCGGTTCACTTTAACCGCTTTCACACCCCTGATAGTAATACTTACCAAAACCATGGTAAAAACTAAAAAGGTTACCAACACCATGTGCTTCGCCCCTATTTGCAGTTCTACATGAGTGCATATTTTCAGTAAAGCTATCATAATTCACTCAGAGCATAACATCTTGCAGTATCTGTGCACACTGCACAGAGCGAAGATACCGTAGTGGAGCATTTGTTCAGGTTTAGCTTATTTTTATTTCTTTTAAAGATTTTTGGCAATCGCAACTTTCTAGCAACACGTAAAAGTATTTAAATAGATAAGATTCTTACTAACTAAAAGCATATCAATCAATCACATTTCATTATCATAAATACATGCGCAAAAAACAAAGCTACAGAAACTACTGTAGATCTTATTCAAAAATATTTGAATAAAATTTAGATGTATCGTCATTTGTACGGGGGCCCAATCGAGTAAAGATCATTGTTGCTTGGTTGATCCTCAAATTCGGCAATCTTTTATCAATCTATGCAGTATGTACCACCACAAACATGTTGGAGACTTGCTAAACAAAACATCGCAACACTACTACAGTTGCTATAAACCATACATTGCACAATATAAAGTAAGTTTTTACTCTCCTGCTTCAGTTATAGTTCTCTAATTTCAGATTTGTATAATGGGTTTGCAAAAGCTCGAGCGGTAACTATTTTGTATTTAGAAAAGAGAACTTTGTTTTTTCGACATAATATTCATTAACAAAATCAGACCAGCTCACCCCCTTTTTTTTCAAATGTCTAGGTACTTAAACCTACTTCTGTTACCAGCAATTTTACACTAGCGCAAGGCTAATGCATTTGGATAATAACTACGGAGCGAATTCTCGTACCTAAATGCCTTTGCACCAGACTAAATGGCCAGACAAACAATTTTGTTTGAAGAGTTACTGCTTGAAATCGGTTATATTGAACAAATAAGAACTACTAGAGGTAATAAAGAGGTGCCCCAAACCTTGTTCGACTACTCCTTTTGTCCACAATAATAACTGTAATCCCTTCGACTCCGTACCATTGGCAACCCTGCGTTTCAAAATTTCGTTACATCATAAACGGACGACGTGAAAAAAATTATAGAATAATAAACGCAATGTTTACAGGAATACTAATTCAACCTCGCGTTGCCTATTCTGCAAGAAATTTTTATAGGTTATCCTTTTCTGATGTCACGAAATTTCAGAACGAAGGATTGTCAATGGAACGTAGTTAAACGGATCAAATCTTTTTGCGGATAAAGAGAATAGTGGAAAAAGTTTCCAGCACCCTTTCATTACCTCAAGTAGTTTCCATTTCTTCAGTAAAACCGATCTCGAGCAGTATCTCTTTAAAAGAATTACCGTAAAAGCTAGTTAATTGTAAGCGACAAAAGCGTTAATTAAACTCGAAAAGCACAAATTGGCGTTCATACGGTTTGGCGGTCAAATCATTGACTCTTTATTTAGTAGACTAGAAACAGACGCACGGAGAAAAAGAGAAGAGAATTGCAGGAAAAAAGGTTGCTCTTGTTGCGAAGGTTTTTTGTGGCCACGCATATTTGACTGGTTTGATTCGACATGTTCGAAGAACAAAAGAAATGAGAAGAAAAGCAAAATTGTCAGTTTTCAGTCCACTAATATAGAGTGTATACTGTATAGTCAGGACGCATCACAGACGAATTCGTTAACCGGAAAAGCACTGATTAAAATAACAAAATGCAGGCTGTCAACAAGCGGCCATTTAACAAACAAAAAAAATAACGGCGTTTTCGAAAAAAAAGAACAGAACTTTGTAACAAATATGAATAAAAGATGAGTAACAAGTTATGATATTCTAATCAAAACAAAAGTCATTTTGTAGTATGTTTGTCAAAAAACATCTACATACACAAAAGTTGCTAACAATTTTGATAGCACAACTCAATCTAGATGTATAAAGAACAGCAAGTACTCGTACATGCAGAAAATCCTCCAAACAAACAGATATCATGTCAGTTCCTGGAGGCACAATTTCAGTTTTAAAACACTTGAAACAGTTTATTCATCGACTAGTTTGTTTTTACAGCAATTTGTTTTCCAGCTTTCTGATGCTGCTGCATAGTTGAGTTGACTTTTTTCAAAGTAGCATTGGCAGTAGATACCATTTTTTTGCCACTTTATTAGCCGGCATGTCTTGACTTGCAAAAGCTATTTCAGTTTCCGCTGGCCTGTTCCAATATTTTTTGTGCTACTAGCAGATTCTATTGAGCTTTCGCTTGTTTTCGCTGAATGTGGTGTTCTTTTTTGTCCAGGAAACATATCCTGGAGAGACATAAAGTACAAACCTGATCCATGCGTAACACGTACTGGAGTATAAAGTGCACGTTGTACTTTTGAGAAAATCTAATTTTTTATGTATGGTCTTATGGTCCAAAAAAATCGATAATTAGACTAAAAATCAGCGTATAACCAATCCAAATCCGTAAAAAATACAAACGAAACAAATGGCGATGAAATAAACAAAAAATGAGCGCTTGAAAGTCTGCAAAATGAAAAATATAATAACAGTGTTTCGAACGATAATACACAACTCATTGCAAATTTGATGCCTTCTTAGTTTTCGAAGGAACATTTCTTTTAAAGTCTTCTTGTTCTTCTGATGACGGTTATCCACATGGGTTATTTCTACTGTAGTTCTACTGTTACAGATTTTTAGGAAGTCCACAATTTATTCATTATATTACATGAGTGCATTTCAAGATTTTTATGATTTTTTGTGAAGATAAAAAACGCTGCATGTACACTTGCAGTCTTGCACAAATGCACTGTCAAAGATATTAATACAGCAGAGTCACGAAAGCAGTTGATCCAACCTTGGAAATTAGTCGGTGCATTCTGTGGCTAAAATCCATGGTCCAAGACTTCTAAAAACAAATGAACTGTGAAACTATACTCTTTGATTTTGCCTTTTCAATTGATGCAAATGCATGCAATGATGCAAATAGACTAATAAAGTATAAATGACAAAAACATGAACAAATCTGTAGTCTAACTAGGATGATTATTGACTAGTATTTATCACCAGATAAACCACAACATTACTTACCAAATTTTGTCACAAAATACCTCTCTTTAAAAAAAGAAAAAAACAATTAAGATTAACTGGTTTGTGTGCACGACCCATAAGTAATCAAAAGATTACAAAAAATATTACAAAAACCTTGAAACTTAAATGTGCACTTAGATTGGACACAGAGCAATGTGAAGCACCTTTGCACTTGATTGTTTACAACACTTGCAAAGACCGGCATGACACTGTAGTGCTTCTAGTCTCAACCACATGGGTACACCTTATACATTTTAAATTATACCTTTCTGAATGCTGTTGTTTTGTAGTTAATGAAATTCCACTATTCAAAAACCAATCAAAGAAATTCTACTTTCATAGTTAGCGATATTCTGGTTGTAGTCTGAGTGGTTGCAGAAGCGTAGGTGATCTTTTAAGTCAGTGAATTATGCTCCTTGAAGAACCAGAAAAATTTTCCTAAACAATTAACAGCAATTAGCAGCAAATGCTAACACTAAAATAAAATAAAAAAGACATACCTAATGTAGAATATTTTCTTGCTCAAGCAACTAAGTAGAAATGACCCACTTGCAATAATGAGACTCACAACATGGCTGAACAACATTAGAAGTTTTGCAGAATGCAAAAAATAATCAGTGACACAAAGAATTTCTTTTGCCAATTTATATTCCATTGGTGAATTTTTGACTACTGGTACACCAAATCAAATTTTTCATTATATTCGACATATTAGTCTGAAACATGTAGCATCAAGGCAATCTTGCAATTGCGAAAAGCAAGGCAATACAGTACCGGTACCTAGGGAGAAAATGCTGCAGCAGTGATGAGTTGTTGGCAGCAATGTGTTCAATTTAACAGGTCCGGAACTTGAAGCTTAGACCTACCATAAAAGGTCAACGCATTACTGGTCAACCAACTAACCAGTGTTAATTCGGTTAAATCTCACAGCAAGTGAGACCGCAGTCAGCACCAAAAATTGTATCTCATGTATATACTGTAACATTGCCAAAAAAAAACTGAGCTACAAATAATTATTTGACGACCTTACCCAGACACTTGGTAATGCTTGTTACATTTTTTCATCCAAAAGATCTTTTATTTTTAAAAAACTTCTTGTAGTATAGCCAGAAAATTGTGGATTGCCTTGCATGAATTATGCATTGAAAATGCAATTCCTCATTCATTAAATCAGTCTTCCTGGGTAACACAATGGCTTAAAAGTTGGTATCAACCAATCAATGCCGTATACCGGTAGTTTGGACAATTATTCACTACGGCAAACACTGTTTGTTTAAGCAACCACATCAAACAACTTGATTTCAAGCTAGCTTTAGTTAGTAGGTCATCTTTTATGCCTGAAATGCAATTTTGTATTTTAAGCAATTATAAAATATGTATCAATAATTTGCAAACATCACTTAACTGGTTAAGCCTATGCAAACACTCCACCAGTACAGAGTCTGAGAGTACAATGTAACACTTAAATAATCATATAAAACTTGCATTATGTCACTAACTTTTATCTGTCAGTGTCAGATCTTTAAACCTTGTATGGTATCTGCTACTGTACAGTACTACGGTGCAAAGCTGATAAGTGCTAAGGTTAGCAGCCGACGTAAACGTTTTCACAAGTTTTCATTCAAACTGCTTTAACAATCTATCAGTTTAATACCAATTATGAAGTAAACTTTTGTTTGTTTCAATTTCATTCAATATGAATACCAGTATGTATGAGCAGATGAGTGATGAAGTCAGTAAATGTCTAATGCTGAATGGAATCTGTCTCGTTCATTCCCAGCATAAAATTAAAACCAATCACAAAGTTGGTTAAGATTAATAAAATGACTTTAACATTTCATTTTCATGACTTTGACACTTCAGTTTTTCTGATTTGACATTTTATTTTCCAAATTTACCAGTTTACATTTTAGATTTTAGTCATTTACCAGTACCTATAGCCAATTGCTCTGGCTCAGATCTGCTAGTACTAGTGTAGTAGGCCTACCACGGTGCTTTTGCAATACATGTAGCCAATAGTGACTTGAATGAAACTGCATTAATTAATAAATCATGGGACCTTAGGCTTCCCTCTGGTATTCTATCTATAATGCAATAATTCCAAAAAACTCAGCAGCTCAACCCTAAAATTAAAAAAAAGATTATTACAGTAGACTAGGCTTTTTTGACTTGTTTGCATGAAAAATTTTATCTTAATATTTTCACTTGATCATAAAACGTAAGTCTAGGCTTATTGACTAACTGCTACCGCTTTGTGATATTCTTCCAAGCCTGTTCTACCGCTGCCTACGGTAGGCTACTTTACCACAAACTGAAGTCTAGCCTAACTTTGCCAGTACCATCGTACCAAGTTGCCTGTGAATAGAGCGGATCAAGTCAAAATTGAGAGCGGAGTATGAAACTCAAGGTTGGGACACAAGATTTGACGTAATAAATCTGCAAAACCATGGTAAAAAAAAAAATTTAGCGGCCAGATTTACAAAGCGCAGATCCCCAGGCAAACGGAGAAGAATCGACTATTGAATTACAGCTTTCTTATTCCAGAAAATATTATCTAAAAAAAAAAGAAACTGAAAAAAAGGTCACTCGAGTAAGCGCGGGGTGTCTGGAATTTACCAGCTTGCCATACGCTAAATCCGGCGCTGGATAAAAATAATGCTTTTCAAGTGAAATCAAAACTGGATTATTTTTGTGGTCAACAATGGACATTCAAGTGATTTACCAAAACGTATGAGGCAGTCCAGCCTCATCTAGAGCAGAATGGATATGGAGCTCAGCATCGCATAGAACTTCCACAATATACTCCTCACTTAACGGAACTGCGCTGTTTCTAGTCAATAAAAGAGCCATAAATAAAATAAAATCACACAACAGCGGACAAATCTAAAACAATGGCAAAAAGTTTCATTTTATTGCTATTGGCGACAAAAGCGAGAATAAAATTCAAGCAAACCAATGACATAAGAACCAGTGGTGTTACTGAGAAAGAGGAGGTCGGCTCAGGGTTTCACCGTTTTGAGGTGACACCATATTTTAATCACAACTAAATTTGAAATTTTTCGCTAAAACTTTTTAAAATTGACTGTTTTTCAATTTTTCGTTGAAAAAGGCGAAATCATGTTGAGCGACGATCCCCCAAAATAAACTTAGCAGTCGAAATTTCACGCAAAAATATTATAAAGTCAATGTTTTAAAAATCAATAAAACCAATTCAAGTACAAAAAAAATGATAACATGGTGACATGGTAACGTGACTTCGATTTTAGGCGCCAAAAAACGCCCCAAAGTTTATCTTAAAAAGCGGTCTTATTCAAAAACAGCTTAAATACGGCAACTCAGCAAACATTGACACGTGAATCCACGTGGTTTTCTGGTGGAAAAGTCGTGAAACTTGTGTTTCGTTCTTAAACACAAGTTTTCCACAAGTCTACCACGAGTTTTGAATAAAGAATTTTCATGCAACACGAACAATAAAATTTTAATTTCCACATGATAACATTATGCTGTATTAAAAAAAAGTCACTAATTTAGCTTGTTGTGGCATACTGGTGGAAAACTCGTGAAACTCGTTTTTGTTTTTATGCCACAAGTTTTCCACAAGTTTTGAACGTGCTCTCGAAAAAAATTTTTTCCAATAGCTGATACTTATTTTGTCCTTATTAGTTGTTTGTTAGTCACCACATGATGTACTTTCAAAGAAAAAACTGATTATTGAGATGTGTCGTCGTAAACTGGTTGATAACTCGTGAAACTTGTTTCTCGTGTTTTGTCACGAGTTTTTCATGAGTTTTTTACATGTTCTTTAAAATTGTTTCACAGAGGTTTTTATGACATTTTTTGTACCTGTATATTGGTTTGCAAGCTATCACATTGTATCGACTATTAAAAGCCTGAGCATTGTTCGTGAAAAAATTTATATGAAACTTTATGACTAAGTCCAAGAATCATTATTTTTTTACCTGTCTTACAAACTATGCAATTAATGCAGAAAAATAAATGTACTAACTATGAAATTGAAATTTATGTAGTACATTATACGTTTTATCAGCTTTTAAAACAGTTGCAGTTGGTAGATTGAAATTTTCCCACAATTTTTGCCAAAACATTTTGAAGAATATAATAACATCTTTTTTAAGAATGTATGATTTTTTTATAGAATATCCATGTATCAAAAATATTTATACATTGTAACAATAAAATTTTTAAAATCAACCTTAAACTTATTTCTGAATCAAACCAATACAATTTGTTGTTTTTGCATACTTAAAAATTAGTGCAGGCCTTTTTTTAATGATTTCCCTTGTAATTTTAAAAAAATTATTATCTCCACTTGGTGGAGTAATATTTACTCCATTTTTGCTTGGATTAGAAGCAAACAAAAAAGGAGATTGGATGTGGGCTATGTTGTTGCTGCGTTTGATACTGTTGCAGATTTACTGGTATGATTGTCTTTAGTCTGTTAAAATAGGCAGGTATAGTAGCGGAAAGTGCAACATTCGAAGCGTTTATTTAGATGAAGTTTGGCAGTAGAAGTGATAATAACCAACTGGGCTACTCATACCTATTCTATACTGGTAAATACCATACCGGTAGCCCATAGATCTAATTAACTTAATTCGGCTACTTGTAATTGTGAATACCGGTCTGCCGATAGACTAACACCTGTTACGTGTAAAGATTGGTAGCAAATGGTACCAGTAAGGCTTTTTTAGGCCAAACTAGCCCTAAGCTTAATCCTAACCCAAACTCTAACCCTAATCCCAACCCTAGCCCTAACCCAAACAGAGGAAAAACACTATTTTGCCTCTAGAGGCAAAATAGCCACTTCCTTTCCATTTCTATTAGGAAGCAAGTGCACCTTTTCGGAGAGAAGATGCACTGGAAGTTAGAATTAAACAAATTTGAGTCTAACTCACAAGGTCCTGTTAGATTATTTACCGTATCATATATCCAAAATTACCCAAAGCCTGGGATAATGCCAGACAGTGGAATGGATAAATTAAAGGCAGCATCTATTGTGCCCACTACGGTTTTCTTAATTTAGACCAGGTGAAGTCGATATGGTGTATGGCATGTATTGGATACAGTTATAGGTTTCCTATTACCTTAGCTCACCTTACTCTGTCTTGTTATGGGCAAATTAAGGTCAAACTAATGCCTTGACTGAAGACAACCAAGAATCTTCAATCTCAATTTAAAAAAAAATCTATGCTTAGAATTAAACCCACCATCTCATGCTTATGAGACAGCAGCATCACCACTATACCACAAAGCCTCAATCATAACAGAAACCATTCAAAAGCTCCATTAATACCATACCAGCATCAATAAGCTGCACCAGTTTTTAGTGACTTTCTTCAATTTCTTAAGAACTCTCCCAAAAGTTGTGGTTCAACTACCAATTCAATTTACCATCAAAATTTTTTGATTAAAGTTTTGTTTTGTGCTCCTCAAAATGCCTTTCCATAGCATCATGACAAAAATTTAAAAAATGGCCCGAACTCTGCAATCGCTCATGCTAGATGCAAAAATTTTTTGTCTAAAAATGCAGAATATCCAAGTTCCTATTTGCTCTCAATACATTATTTCAGTCTAACTGCTCAATGTTTCAAGTAAAATCAGGAAAACATCTTTTTCACTGTTTTTATTGAATTGTTTTATGACATTTCTCATTGTGTAGAATATGGAATTTGTGTAGTAATATATGCTAGCTTTCGATTAGCTATACTGTCATTATAAAGTGATTGTTGTATTAGAACATGTTAATTGCTTCTTACAGTCTTCAATAATGGGATAGCTAGTACTGTATTATATATGTTGAAAAGCGTAAAATCATTATGACAGAATTTAATCGATCAACATAATTATAATCACTAATACATGTTAGATGTACTATGCATGTTAGATGCTTTGAGATATATCAGAAACAATATTTTATTACTTTATAAAAGAACATGTAATAAGATACATGTTCTTTTGTAAAGTAATGAAATATTGTTTGCATTTATCAGTTCAATTAACTTATCAGGATTGCTTTAAATGCTTTGGTGAAGGACTTTGGGCCCACCCCATATTTGTCTACAGTAATCTTGAGTTCCGATTTAGTTGTGTTTCTGAAGAACAATTCAGTGCAAGGTATGCACCAGGTGAAGCCAATTTTTTTTTGATTACACCCTGATATAGTTTAAGCCAAAATCATGGTTTTGAACACCAACCCTTCGCTTTATAAGCCGTCTTTTCAGCAGCACCTCTTGCTTTTGATTCAAGTTTTATTTCTTAAATTCAAGTTTAGCATTTTAACTATTAAACTTCATGAACACTTCCTTAACTGCCAAGGAATTTGTACCGAGAAGTGCAGTTCTATCAGAGTCAATTTTTTTTGTGGGCAGAAAGCAGCCAATTTTTATTGATATTTCAACATTTTTCAAAGCCCACGGAAATAAGATGTGAAAATAACAGAATACAGCAGTGATTAGAAATATGTTCAACATTACATTTCTGTCATGATTTTAGTGCTTTTCAAGACTTACAGTACTAGCTATCCTATCAGTGAACACTTTTAAGAAGCAATTAACATTTGTTCTAATACAATGATTGCTTTAATGACAGTATGGCCAATAGAAAGTTACTATGTATTACTAGAAAAATTTCATAAAATCTCCGTGTTTGTTTTTTATTATGTTCATTGTTTAATATTTACTAAAACATGATATTTTTGAAAAATCTCCAAATTTACAAATGTAATTGACATCAAAAGTATTTATTAAAATATTAACCTTTAGTAGGGTGGCGGCTGACACTGATGATCGTATGGTCTTTCCGTTGTCTCCCATTTTTTTTGTATTTATCTGTGAAGTGCTTAAATTTAGTATGAATAAATACTGTCAACCAATCAACCAGCAATGAGATATATCATAAAAATTTCAATGAAACAGTGAAAAAATATCTTTTCTTGATTTTACTTGAAAAATTGAGCAGCTAGGCTTATAAAATGTATTGAGAGCATATAGGAAATTGGGTATTCTGCATGATTTAAAAAAAATTGCATCTAACTTGAGCAAATGAGCAGTTGCTGAGTTAGAGCCATTTTTTTGATTTTTGCCACGGAAACACGGTTTGAGGAGGCGTAAAAGGTGTTGAGGTGGTAAATTGAATTGGTAGTTGAACCACAACGTTTGCGAGAGTTCCTAAGAAATTAAAGAAAGTAATCAAAACTTGGTACGGCCTAAGCATCATGCTTTGTCACACATGAGTAACGCAAAGATCATCTTTTCAGCATAGCAGCATCCAATTCTACTATGCCATAAATTATGGCCGGGTAGACAATGCCTAAAATAAAACTGTGCTTAAATCCTCATGCTAATTTCTAGAATTTGTGCGTTTGGCATCTGATACGCTCAAGTCCATTTGTACAAAAGCATCAGTTAAGAAGAAGTGATCGCCAACTAAGTGACAGAAATAAGTTAATATATAGAAAACTGTTCGAAATTACCTCATTCAACTCTATATGGTATCGGAGAAGAAAACAGGCATAGTATAATGAAAGCATTTTTTACTGGTATGATCGCTGGTTAGGGTGCATTAAACCTCCCCGACCACAAAACTTTGTCATGGTTACATGGCAAAAATGTTTCTTTTCCTACAAAAACACATTGTGCAAAATACTAAAAAAATTAAATAAATTCTACTGGGGCCACATCAGTGATGAAAGTTTGGCCAAATTGCATAAAGCAATGATGCAAATGGTATCGGTAGTTTGCCGCTTTTGGGCTATTTAGCACGATTTTTACCTGATTTTTTTCCAAAACCATTGCCAATGCAATAATCACAATGTGTGTTGTGATCGATCACCTCTGCCTGGTGCTGATATAGTAGCACACAATCAGCATTGTTGCTTGATAAGCGTAGCATTAGCTATCTGTAATTAGCCAATGTAGTAGATCTATTACTGCTGAGAGCGAACGCAGAGAAGGCAGGAGTTGCGTTTCTTTTCTGTAGTTTGTTTGGTTGTTATACTGGCACAATTGAAAAAGCTGAAGAGGGATTTAAAGAGTACATTGGCAATCATTAATCAGCAATCTGCCTTTTCCAACAGATGCTGGATATGAGCATATTTACTAACTGCTAATTACCAGTATATGTTGCATCAAGTCAAAAATAAAAGCCTTGTCAAGAGCTGCAAATTTAAGACTTATCATGTTAGTGAATTATCACAGCTGCAAAAGTAGACAATAAGTTGCAGAGCACTCTTTTGTTTCCAGATTTCATATACACACTTACTTTCATCTAGGCTTCCAGTAATGGAACGAGATAGTTACTTGTACTCTTCTAAAGCTTATACAGTACAACATACTCAACTGTATTGAATGTGCATCGATAGCAGCAAACAAAATGGCAAAGGCAACCAAAAAGTCAAGAATCACTAGTGAAGCAGCAGCTATATTTGGCCTTGGTGGCAGCATAACAAAAGAAGATCCAGAAATTACAGGCAGCTGGTTACCAACTAACAAGCAGGTCATAAGATGTTATATGTTTCACAGACAAGAAGGAACTTCCTACAGAACAAAAAGAGACTATGTCAGAATTGTTCTTGAAAAAGTCATTCCATTTTATCTCAAAGGAAACATTTCCGGTATCAACAAAAAGAGGTTGTAAGAAAATCATTGAGATCTTGAGAGGAATGCCAAACTTGGAGAAATATCAGTTGTTACCGATGCCCTCGGTAACTACTGCATGTTGTAATTCCTATGTTACTCCATTCAATTTGAAACTGGAGCCTTCAGCGTCCATGCTGTTCCAAATTGTTGGAGTAACATAGGAATTGCATACCACAGTAAACCACTACAGTGTTAAGACATTAAACATTAAAAACCTATAACCTAACAGTCTGTTTCACCCATAAATGGGATCATCAGGGGTAAAGCTTAATCAAATAGAGATTAAGCTTTACCCCTGATGATTCCATTTATGGGTGAAACAGACTGTTGGATTATAGGTTTTTAATTTTTAATGTTTAATGTCTTAATACTGTAGTGGTTTACTGTGATATTAACTCTAACACCCCATTATCGAGCACTTTGGAAACCCGGATATCAACCACTGACTAGGAATTGCATATAATAGTTACCGAGGGCGTCTGTAACAACTGATATTTCTCCAAGTTTGGCATTCCTCTCAAGATCTCAATGATTTTCTTACAACCTCTTTTTGTTGATACCGGAAATGTTTCCTTTGAGATAAAATGGAATGACTTTTTCAAGAACAATTCTGACATAGTCTCTTTTTGTTCTGTAGGAAGTTCCTTCTTGTCTGTGAAACATATAACATCTTATGACCTGCTTGTTAGTTGGTAACCAGCTGCCTGTAATTTCTGGATCTTCTTTTGTTATGCTGCCACCAAGGCCAAATATAGCTGCTGCTTCACTAGTGATTCTTGACTTTTTGGTTGCCTTTGCCATTTTGTTTGCTGCTATCAATGCACATTCAGTACAGTTGAGTATGTTGTACAGTATAAGCTTTAGAAGAGTACAAGTAACTATCTCGTTCCATTTCTGGAAGCCTAGATGAAAGTAAGTGTGTATATGAAATCTGGAAACAAACGAGTGTATTCCACGAGATGCAAGATCTGCAAGATCCAAAACTGGCAGGTGGCGCATGAGTTTAACACTTTTTTAACTGCAGAATGCCCTTTTATTATCCAAAACTCTTTGTTCATGTCAGCTAGTACATGATTAACGCCAAAGTGTCCTTCTTTTTTATGATGATATTGAATTAACAAATTAGTCACTGGGTGGTCATAAGGAAGTATAATTGGATGTTTCGCAGATATCGGAAGAGACGAATTTTGCAACCTTCCTCCAACACACAACAAGTCATTCAACAGTATGGGAGAAAGATCGCGAATGTCTTTCAACACAGCAACTCGATTGGCGTCTTCCTGCGTTATTCTTTGTATGGCGTCGCCTGTTTTCCTGTGTGAAAGCAGAAAGTCTGCTGCACCTGGAAAAAACCTGACATTGAACAGTCCTTAGAATTGCATGCTTGGCGGCATCATAGTCTTCAGCTCGCAGTGGTTCAGTTCGAAAGGTCAGTTCAGTGTTCAAATATTTGACTCTCATATAGAGTTTAAAACGCAAAATCCAAGCAGTAGCTGTAAGCAGTTTTTCAAACGTGGAGTAGCGCGCGAACAGCCGATACAGGGGATTTGCAGGATTTAAGCACACGTTAAAACAACAACTTTGCGCACAAGCAATATCACACGACAATAAATCCTTAACTAACACGCCAATAAAATCCGGCTGGTCGAGCCACTCAGAAACACGGAGCATTAAGAACTTAGGCCCATTTAACCATAAGTCAGCATCACTAGCCTGGCAGGGCTGCATTCCACGAGATGCAAGATCTGCCGGATTCCATGAGATGCAGCCCTGCCGAATGAAATCCGGCAGGGCTGCATTCCACGAGATGCAAACACTTTTGCAGCTCTTGACTAGGCTTTTATTTTTGACTGGATGCAACATATACTGGTAACTAGATGGGAGTTTGCCAGCAAACCCAGTGAACGACCGACGCACAGCTAATGCTGTGACGCTCAAAAGTACTTTTTGTCTACCGTAAAATCAGCAGTTATTCAAAAATATCTGATTATGGAACCTCCAGAAAAGTTGAGTCAAAAGATTTGTCAGTTAAATATCTCCTGAAATCATGAAACACTGTCACCCTAGCTTGAGCCGTTCAAAAATTGATTTTTGGGGGTCCATTTGGGGGGTCCCTGGGGGGTGGCACCCCCAAACTATGTCAAAATATTTGTCTGTTGAATATCTGCTGATATCATAACAGACTGGCACCCAAGTTGAGCTTTTCAAACAATTCATTTTTGGGGGTCCATTTGGGGGGTCCCCAGGGGGGTGGCACCCCCAAACTATGTCAAAATATTTGTCTGTTGAATATCTGCTAATATCATAAAACTCTGGCACTCTAAGTTGAGCCGTTCAAAAAATTGATTTTTGGGGGGTCCTCGGGGGGGTGGCACCCCCAAACTATGTCAAAATATTTGTCTGTTAAATATCTACTGATATCATAAAACACTAGCTGGCACTCTAATTTGAGCCGTTCAAACAATTGATTTTTGGGGCCCCATTTTGGGGGGTTCCCGAGGGGGTGGTACCCCAAACATGTCAAAATATTTCTCTCTTAAATATCTACTGATATCAAAGAAAAATGGCACCCTAGGTTAAATGGTTAAAAAAATTTGTTTTTGGGGGTCCATTTGGGGGGGTCCCCGAGGGGGTGGTACCCCCAAATTGTGTCAAAATATTTGTCTCTCAAATATCTACTGATATCCAAAAAAACTGGCACCCTAGCTTGAGCTGTTCAAAAATTTGATTTTTGGGGCCCCATTTTGGGGGGGTTCCCGGGGGGGTGGTACCCCCAAATCATGTCAAAATATTTTTCTCTTAAATATCTACTGATATCAAAAAAAATGGCACCCTAGGTTATATGGTTAAAAAAATTTGTTTTTGGGGGGGTCCATTTGGGGGGGTCCCCGGGGGGGGTGGTACCCCCAAATTATGTCAAAATATTTGTCTCTCAAATATCTACTGATATCAAAAAAAACTGGCACCCTAGCTTGAGCCGTTCAAAAAATTGATTTTTTGGGGCCCTATTTTGGGGGGGTTCCCGGGGGGTGGTACCCCCAAATCATGTCTAAATATTTCTCTCTTAAATATCTACTGATATAAAAAAAACTGGCACCCTAGGTTATATGGTTAAAAAAATTTGTTTTTGGGGGGGTCCATTTGGGGGGGTCCCCGGGGGGGTGGTACCCCCAAATTATGTCAAAATATTTGTCTCTCAAATATCTACAGATATCCAAAAAAACTGGCACCCTAGCTTGAGCCGTTCAAAAAATTGATTTTTTGGGGCCCCATTTTGGGGGGTTCCCGGGGGAGTTGCCCCAAAAAAATTTCAGGAGACACAATTGCGTATGTACCTCAACAACTTCACACAAAAATTAGATTTCTATGTTTTGTGGTTTAGGAGAACTCGAGCGTACAAGATTTAGGAAGAAAAAAAAGGAAAAAAAAAGGAAAAAAAAGGAAAAAAAAGGAAAAAAAAAGGAAAAAAAAGGAAAAAAAAGGAAAAAAAAAGGAAAAAAATAAGAAAAAAACCTCATCGCGGCCGAAAGTGGGTTGGTAGGGTTGAAAGGATATCTTAAGACATATAACCATGAGAAATATTTTTTGCCGTACTTAAGCCGTTTTTGACTTAGACCGCTTTTTACGCCAAACTTTCGGGGCGGTTTTCGGGTCATAAACCCGAAGTCACGTGACCGATTGCCTCGAAATTTGGTACAAACATAAAACTCATTAATCTCAAACTGCTGTCAAAATTTCATGTAGTTAGATCAAACGGTTCTCGAGTTATAAGCAAAAGTCTGAAATCTCGCACTCATTAGTTAGAAAATGGCCGAGTAAAAACAAAGGAACACGCGACGCGAGCGTCGGTCGTTCCAATTAGCAGTTAGTAAATACGCTCATATCCACATCTGTTGGAAAAGGCAGATTGCTGACTAATGATTGCCTATGTACTCTTTAAATCCCTCTTCAGCTTTTTCAATTGTGCCAGTATAACAACCAAACAAACTACAGAAAAGAAACGCAACTCCTGCCTTCTCTGCATTCGCTCTCAGCAGTAATAGATCTACTACATTGGCTAATTACAGATAGCTAATGCTACGCTTATCAAGCAACAATGCTGACTGTGTGCTACTATATCAGCACCAGGCAGAGGTGATCGATCACAACACACATTGTGATTATTGCATTGGCAATGATTTTGGAAAAAAATCAGGTAAAAATCGTGCTAAATAGCCCAAAAGCGGCAAACTACCGATACCGTTTGCATCATTGGAACGACCGACGCTCGCGTCGCGTGTTCCTTTGTTTTTACTCGGCCATTTTCTAACTAATGAGTGCGAGATTTCAGACTTTTGCTTATAACTCGAGAACCGTTTGATCTAACTACATGAAATTTTGACAGCAGTTTGAGATTAATGAGTTTTATGTTTGTACCAAATTTCGAGGCAATCGGTCACGTGACTTCGGGTTTATGACCCGAAAACCGCCCCGAAAGTTTGGCGTAATAAGCGGTCTAAGTCAAAAACGGCTTAAGTACGGCAAAAAATATTTCTCATGGTTATATGTCTTAAGATATCCTTTCATCCCTACCAACCCACTTTCGGCCGCGATGAGGTTTTTTTCTTATTTTTTTCCTTTTTTTTTTCCTTTTTTTTTCCTTTTTTTTTCCTTTTTTTTTCCTTTTTTTTTCCTTTTTTTTTCCTTTTTTTTCTTCCTAAATCTTGTACGCTCGAGTTCTCCTAAACCACAAAACATAGAAATCTAATTTTTGTGTGAAGTTGTTGAGGTACATACGCAATTGTGTCTCCTGAAATTTTTTTGGGGCAACTCCCCCGGGAACCCCCCCAAAATGGGGCCCCAAAAAATCAATTTTTTGAACGGCTCAAGCTAGGGTGCCAGTTTTTTTGGATATCAGTAGATATTTGAGAGACAAATATTTTGACATAATTTGGGGGTACCACCCCCCCGGGGACCCCCCCAAATGGACCCCCCCAAAAACAAATTTTTTTAACCATTTAACCTAGGGTGCCATTTTTTTTTGATATCAGTAGATATTTAAGAGAGAAATATTTAGACATGGTTTGGGGGTACCACCCCTCGGGAACCCCCCCAAAATAGGGCCTCAAAAAATCAATTTTTTAAACGGCTCAAGCTAGGGTGCCAGTTTTTTTTGATATCAGTAGATATTTGAGAGACAAATATTTTGACATAATTTGGGGGTACCACCCCCCGGGGACCCCCCCAAAAACAAATTTTTTTAACCATATAACCTAGGGTGCCATTTTTTTGATATCAGTAGATATTTAAGAGAGAAATAT
Organism: Trididemnum nubilum; assembly: GCA_963965965.1. Classification (NCBI taxonomy): domain Eukaryota; kingdom Metazoa; phylum Chordata; class Ascidiacea; order Aplousobranchia; family Didemnidae; genus Trididemnum; species Trididemnum nubilum. Next base: position 23,369,555 of record OZ014486.1, read on the forward strand.
TTAGACATGATTTGGGGGTACCACCCCCCCGGGAACCCCCCCAAAATGGGGCCCCAAAAAATCAAATTTTTGAACGGCTCAAGATAGGGTGCCAGTTTTTTTGGATATCAGTATATATTTAAGAGACAAATATTTTGACATAATTTGGGGGTACCACCCCTTCGGGGACCCCCCCAAATGGACCCCCCCAAAAACAAATTTTTTTAACCATTTAACCTAGGGTGCCATTTTTCTTTGATATCAGTACATATTTAAGAGAGAAATATTTTGACATGGTTTGGGGGTACCACCCCCCGGAACCCCCCAAAATGGGGCCCCAAAAAATCAATTTTTTAAACGGCTCAAGCTAGGGTGCCAGTTTTTTTGATATCAGTAGATATTTGAGAGACAAATATTTTGACATAATTTGGGGGTACCACCCCCCCGGGGACCCCCCAAATGGACCCCCCAAAAACAAATTTTTTAAGCATATAACCTAGGGTGCCATTTTTCTTTGATATCAGTAGATATTTAAGAGAGAAATATTTCGACATGGTTTGGGGGTATCACCCCCTCGGAAACCCCCCCAAAAAATCAAATTTTTGAACGGCTCAACCTAGGGTGCCAGTTTTTTTTGTTATCAGTAGATATTTGAGAGACAAATATTTTGACATAATTTGGGGGTACCACCCCTTCGGGGACCCCCCCAAATGGGGCCCCAAAAAATCAATTTTTTAACGATTTAACCTAGGGTGCCATTTTTCTTTGATATCAGTAGATATTTAAGAGACAAATATTTCGACATAATTTGGGGGTACCACCCCCCCGGGGACCCCCCCAAAAGCAAGTTTTTTAACCATTTAACCTAGGGTGCCAGTTTTTTTTGATATCAGTAGATATTTAAGAGAAAAATATTTTGACATGATTTGGGGGTACCACCCCCCTCGGGAACCCCCCAAAATGGGGCCCCAAAAAATCAAATTTTTGAACGGCTCAAGCTAGGGTGCCAGTTTTTTCTGTTATCAGTATATATTTAAGAGACAAATATTTTACCATAATTTGGGGGTACCACCCCTTCGGGGACCCCCCAAAAATAAATTTTTTTAACGATTTAACCTAGGGCGCCAGTTTTTTTTTTATATCAGTAGATATTTAAGAGATAAATATTTTGACATGTTTGGGGTACCACCCCCTCGGGAACCCCCCAAAATGGGGCCCCAAAAATCAATTGTTTGAACGGCTCAAATTAGAGTGCCAGCTAGTGTTTTATGATATCAGTAGATATTTAACAGACAAATATTTTGACATAGTTTGGGGGTGCCACCCCCCCGAGGACCCCCCAAAAATCAATTTTTTGAACGGCTCAACTTAGAGTGCCAGTGTTTTATGATATTAGCAGATATTCAACAGACAAATATTTTGACATAGTTTGGGGGTGCCACCCCCCTGGGGACCCCCCAAATGGACCCCCAAAAATGAATTGTTTGAAAAGCTCAACTTGGGTGCCAGTCTGTTATGATATCAGCAGATATTCAACAGACAAATATTTTGACATAGTTTGGGGGTGCCACCCCCCCCCCCCCCGGGACCCCCAAATGGACCCCCAAAAATCAATTTTTGAACGGCTCAAGCTAGGGTGACAGTGTTTTATGATTTCAGGAGATATTTAACTGACAAATCTTTTGATTCAACTTTTCTGGAGGTTCCATAATCAGATATTTTTGAATAATTGCTGATTTTACGGTAGACAAAAAGTACTTTTGAGCGTCACAGCATTAGCTGTGCGTCGGTCGTTCACTGGGTTTGCTGGCAAACTCCCATCTAGTTGCTTTATGCAATTTGGCCAAACTTTCATCACTGATGTGGCCCCAGTAGAATTTAATTTTGCACAATGTGTTTTTGTAGGAAAAGAAACATTTTTGCCATATAGCTATGACAAAGTTTTGTGGTCGGGGAGGTTTGATGCACCGTATTGCTGGTATAATTATTTTTTGCTAGGAGATTATTTTGAATCTTGCAGACTCGTATACCGTAGGCCTACAATATTTTTGTTTGCAAAATTTTGCGACATGGATGGTTTATCTTGGTGGAATATGCGCGGCAAAGTAGTTGCACAAGTAAAGAAAAGAATTGGAGAAGGAAACTTTTGTAGACACTCATCTTGTCTATATTTGCAGTAGAAACGATATCACAGTACCGGTATTGTTATCGTGTGAACCAGATGCCACTTTGCCATTAGGAAGTGGTGGTAGTGTTCATGCTTGTTGTGTTACTGTACAAGCTACAGCAAATGCCAGTACGGATGGATTTGACATGGTTTCTTGCAGTCCTGAAGATGCTTCTGAATTGTTTCAGTTGGAAAAATCATACAATTTATGTTCGAAATCTATTGAAAGTGAAGAAGTCGAATCACGTTACGACTTCTATAGCATCTACTGCGACTTTGATTATCAAAATGTTTTCAATTCCAGCAGTGATAAGAAAGAACCGCAGAACTTGCATAGCCGTTTATCAAAGTGGACACTGGACAGTCACCTCTAATGTTACAAATTCGCCTTTATGAAAATTACTTAAAGTGTTGCATATTGAACACCCAGACCTTCCTAAAGATCCTCAAAGTATTTGTGATATCCACAAAGATGTAGAATTAACTTCAGTTGCTGGTGAGCAATCATTTATATCAGTCAAAAATCAACATAAAAGTCGTTTTTGGTAAGTACTTGCGTTCATTGTTTTTTGTTAGAACGTACAAGTCAGTGATGGGTAGTAGGTGACTCCGGTGGTTCAAAGATTTGGCAATTAATGGAGACGTGCAAAAGAGTCATTTCATTATGATTATGAAAACTAAAAAAATATAATTGTGTAAACTGAAAAAATATGACCATTGAAGAATTTGTTTGAATTTGCAGCATTTGTTGATGATGTTATAGCAATAAAACGCAATAAACAGCAAGACAACTATCAGTTTCATTAGGCTGATAAACACTTTCGTGGCTACTACACTCACAGCCTTCAAATAAAATTTCTCCAATGCAGCAAGCCATATGTTTGAGAACTTTCTAAATTTGCATTCCAAAATATTGAAAATTGAAAATGAATGATAACTTGCATTCAAACCAACTATTAAATTTTGATATTTATTTTCCTCATGTGTTTTAAAGAATGGAGGGAACAGAATGTTGGGAGTTTCGCTGAAACTGCGTATTTTACGAAAACATCTGGTTGTTGTACACAGACTAGTTGGCTTTCCTGGACATTTTAATGAGCTGATATCATGTTTATGTAATAGTAGGTGAAGTTTATAAGTAGACCTATTTGTAGCATTTTGGACATAGTACAAAACTTTTACAATGAAAACCCAAACTGGAAAGAAACTGAGCTTTTTCTTACAGTCTTGCTAAAATTATCAGTCTTAGCATTCTCTATATACCTTACTGAATAAACTCAAGCTTGACTAGCATAGCATCACTGTTAATAAATGCAAAACTAACAATTTGATTTGGAACATGCTGTTAATTTTTCTCGACAAGGTCTTTCAAAAATTTTAAAATAGTTTATCTGTAATATTTAGGTAACCTAACCTTTTTGAAGAGTTACCTATGTTGCACTTCAATATCCACTTCATATTTTTTTTGGTAGCAAGTTCTTATAGTCAACAATTTAAATCCAGTTGAAAAAAAAATTGATGATATGTTTCGGAGTTATAGTGCATTAATTGTGAAATACATTTTTTGCATTATCTTATTATTTCAACTTGAAAAGCAAATGAAAGACAAATGTTATGAATAAAGCAAACTTCACTGATTCTAAAAAACTTAAGATTCAGACTTTCTATGTTAAGAAGTAAAAAAGTTATTAAGAAAAATGTAAAAAAATTACGTCGTCATGTGGTCAAAATATTGCAAATTTCAATGACGCGTAACTCAACCATATGTACTGTAAATTAAAGTTTTTTTTTTTATTATGTTATAGACACAAATCTTCAACTTCAGAGAATTTGAGCAAAATCTGAGGTTATGATTTTCACTTTTTTTTTTTTAGTTCACATATTTATAATGAAATGACTCAAAAAATGGCATGGTCAACATACCGGTATGCAAAAAAGTCTAGTTTAAACGAAGAAACCGATGGGTTAAAACGCAATACTTTGTTTAAATTTGTCGAAGAGTGCCGGTACGGTAGTTGTTTGGTTTGCGTAGTGGTACTGTAAATGCTATGTTGGGTGTAACAAGTTATGCTTACGGTGCCTATCTGCCATACTTGTAGTATATTCCCTGTGGTACAAAATTGTTGTGATGAGCTTATCACAGTTACACGAAGACGAAGCCTCCGCCGTTGAAAAATTTTGCTTAATTTTACGATAAAATAACATTTTTAAGCAAATTAGCCTGTTTTTATGCATAATGTTGCTCTATAAAACATCATTCGTTGTCCAAAATAAATCACGTTATGAGGCAAATGTGAGAGAAATATAATTTGAAAAAGTAGGAATTTATGTCATATGTTTGTCGATTTTGAGAAGGTCTTTTTTCCCGAAAAATGTTATGCTGTATGACCAGGTGGGGGGAGGGCATGACGCAGCACTTTGTCCCCCAGTATACGCTATAGTGATTAGTGAAGTCAACTTGGCAAATAAGAAACTAAAAATTTAACGAACAATTTTCAGGTGGAGTGCGGAAGAATCGCTGGCATGCAACTCGGCTTGAAGCCAAGAAAAAGAAGGATTTTCAAGATGATGCTATTGCTAGCAATTGGAATTAGTTTATTCTTGTGCAGTGCTGTCACCGCTAGCAGTTTTTCACTAGATCCAATGTAGTTTGGTTTGCTCTAGTGAATTCTTACTGCAGTACGATCTAGTGACTTTTTGCATTCTAAATTCTTCCTAAAATAATTAGTTGTCTTGTTTTTCATCTTGAAAATGTTTTCTAAAAAAAAACTACCCGAAGTAATCCTTAAAGTCATAAAAAAAATTGTTCCTGAAGTAGAGTCGATGTAAGAAAAAATATTTCAGTTGCAATGGTGAGGAGTGAAGGGTTTGGAACTCCTTCACTCCTAACACTTTTTTGCTGTTTGATGCTGGCAGTATTCTGGTGCTAGCCAGATTTTTGTGGTGTGAAGAGGCGTAAATTGTTCTTAGGAGAACCGAAGTTTTTTAAATCTGGTAATGTTTTTCCGATCGAGTAATGAACTCTAGTAATTTTCTATTCAAATTTGAAAACTAGCTTGTGTGCATTGTTTTTGTGATTGCAGTTTGTTTTTGTTTTACTGGCTGTTTTGTGGCTTTTTCACAATAAATAAAAAAAGATATTTCCACCATTTGAAAAATAGTTTGCCACAAAATGCTTGAATTAGCAGTAGTAGAGGCATCTCAACAGCCAACACGTGAGCTTATGCACTTGCTAATCATCGAACTCGTGGAGGGTACGTGGTAAACCCGTGAAATCACATGGTCGTAACTTGACTCGTTGATCATACGCGGTAAACCAGTGAAATTACGTGGCCGTAGCTTAACTCGTTGATCGCACGTGGGTAAACCCGTGAAGTCACGTGCTCGTAACTTAACTCGTTGATCAAACGTGGTAAACTCGTGAAATCACGTGTTCATTGTCGGCAAATGATCAGTGCTATTAGCTATTCCGTAGCCAGTAGTTGACGAAGAGCATGTACCATTGCAGCAAACTGATGGATAACACATGGTATACCACAAGTTAACCGTTCACGAGAATAACACGTGGGACCTAAGTGCAAGATCACAAGAATATCACGTGTTTAACACGAGTAACTCGTGAAAATTTCACGGTATTTCCACGTGAAATTTACATGTAATTGCTTGTGGGAAAAATATTAAAAAATACTATGTTAAATTTCAAAAAATAAAACAGTATATGAAATATTATATCAAAAATATTATTTTAAAAAAATGAAAGCGTGCAAACTAACCAAGCAACCAACCATTAACTGTATGCAGCAAAAAACTACGAGTTTTTACATTATTTAAGTCATTTCCAGCAAAACTTACTCGAAAATTGGATTTTGGGTGGTAATTTAACAGTTGACATAAGTTCTTAAGCAAATTACGTAAAGCTACTACTTTTAGAGACAACGATTTTTATTATTATTGCTATCTGCTGGTAATTAAGCAAGGCTAAGGCTGTGCAGTACAGTCACTGTCAGCAGATCAGCGCGGGCAAAGGCAGAGCAAAAATCCGCGTAATAAAGAAACAAAGAGGAGAAAGAGTGGAAAAAAGAGTTGCGTATCAACTCGTTTTATGTCATTGGCTTAGCCTAAGGTGCCAGTTTGGGGTTACAGTTAAACAGACAAATATTTTGGCATAGTTTGGGGGTACCACGTCCCTAGGAACCCCCTTAAAATACATTTTTTGAACGGCTCAACCAAGAATGCCATTTTGTTTTGATATCAGTAGATATTTAACAAACAAATATTTTGACATAGTTTGGGGTACCACCCAAAAATCACTTTTTTGAACGGCTTAACTAGGGTAGCCGGCAGTTATTTCTTGATATCAGTGAATGTTTAAAAAATAAATAAATATTTTGACATAGTTTTGGGCACCATCTCGCCGGAAACCTAAATGGATCCTGCAGAGTTAATTTTTTGAAATCTGTAGATACTTGCTTCGGTCGTTCAAAGGGGTTGCTCTTCAGCAAGAGCCCATCTAGTTTCAATTTAGCCGTTGAGAAAGCCAGATTTTACTGCTTATTGCTGTAGAATTAGTACGGTACTGCCGTTGTGTATTGAATTTATTTCTGTAAAGGTATTTTATTTGAATGTTACTCTTGTTATAGACTGATGGCTGTGTCCTAGGCGGAATGCCTAGGTCCTCGCGCTCAAGAGGCTAACACAGGAGATTCAAAGCAAACTTTTATTAACAAAAGCAAATTAAAAAAGACCAATCCAGCATAAATTTATCGAGGATTGCCTGGCTGGGCGGAAAACACTTAAACTGAAAAACTGAATTTTACACCAACAAAATAAAAAAATCTCTTGACGGTACTGTTAAAAAATAAGACTGACTTACCTGATTTAACAGCTGTGCTAGAAATAAAACATTGCTAAAAAAAGTGATCAACAAAAAGGCAAAGCGGCGCGTCTTTCAGGCAGCGTTGCAAAGTTTCTTCCGTGCAAATTATGAAAGACGCGCAACACAAAGTAATATGCAAATTAGGTAAATGAACGTGTTAACAGAACATGAAGAATTAAAAACCTAAGTTCGAATCCAACTAAAAACGATCGTGCTGTAACAACTATGGCCTCTTAGCCATATGCATTTGACACTTGTTGGTGTTATCTCAAGGGCGGTATAAATTGCATTTATTATTATTGCATTTGGAGCATATGGCATGCACTCTACCGCCACCCAAAGAGGAAAAGGACAGATTCATCAGTCATTATATAGAAATCTAAAGGTGGGGGAGTAACAGATTCCTGGTGGATTCAGCATGAAATGAGCTCGGACCAGTGCAGTCAGTCACAGAGGATGATACTGTGAACTTGGTGTCCAGGAGGAATTAGGGAACACATAGTCAGCGATTTAAGCGAGACAGAACAAGGCTATTTTGAGGATAAACAAGATGATTTCTTCTTAAACTGCATGATTACTGGTTTTAAGATAGGAGCGCCGAGATTTGCAAAGCACAAAAATGCTTGGAGTTTCACAATTATTTTCACGAGGAGGAATTGGGCCTCAAAAAGAAGCAGTGGAGTAGAAGTGGAAGAGAGGCATCAAGTAATGACCCAGTAGCCAGTATGCAGGTCTGCGGAGAATTTTAAATTGCTTGGTCAGCTGGTAATTTTCATTTTGGTTGATAGATCGTACGACGTACGTATACTGCCAATATTGATGGATTGCAGCTACGTCATTGCTTTTTCCCGCCAAAACGATTGGACGTCAAAACGCCATTACAAAGCATTGGACGTTATCGCAAATCAATGTATAATTCCTTCAGTGGGCATATTTAAAGAATTTGATTGTAATGTAATGCTTTTATAGATAGCCTGGCATTAAAGAAAAGCTACCAGGAGCAATTTATGCAGCTTACATGGCTCAGCGGGTCTTGAAAGTTACGCCTTTCGTGAATTTTCGTCGTCCACTGTCTGATATTGTCCACTTTTACCGGCTTTTAGCTTTGGTTCACATCGTAAATTCGGCCATATCTTAAAATACTTAAAATTCTACGTCGCAGCAGTAACGCATGGCAGATTAATGTTTAGTTTAAGCACAATTTATGAATAATATTTAACATCACTACCCCAAGTTACACTGAGGCCAGTTAAATATAATTAGTTTAAAATTTAAATGACATCTCTACAAAATATTTCAATGAAAACAACTGCTTTTGCGTTTCAACTCCTTGCAACTAACAACCATAGCAGTAAGCCGCTAATGACTACACGAAATGCAAAAATTACCAAGATCATCCAAAATAGACTTATGAAAGTACAAAAGTTTGAAAGTAAGCTAATTTTGTCACACAGCTGTTTAAAAGTACGCTATTTTTGTCACAAATAATTCAATAGTAAGCTTAGAATTTGGTAACCAAAGCTAGTTACCACCATCTGCATAACATGATTCTTAACAGCAAGCCGGATTTAGGTCACTGAAAAAAGCATACCAAAACTGAATTCTTACTAATTAAGATCTTTTTCAGTTTTTGCAGGCTTTTATCTAGCATTTAACTAGAATGTTACAAAGATTCAACTTATTTAGAGCCTGAAAATACGCTCTATAATCTTCGCTATCACTGTTTTTGCATGTATTTACATAGCGCCGATCTGCGATTTTGACGTCCAGCGGTTTATCTAGCAGCGCGATGACGTCACGTGCAATCCATCAATAGTGAATGGGAAAGTAGTTCTGCTTGTCAATACTTTGCTACAGAGCCAGGTTAGTATCGAAAGGTTGCTGACCCCTGGTTCGATTCTCGAAATGGCAATGTGTCGTTGTATCCTTGAGAAAGAGACTTTAGGCTGATTTCCCATTCGGGCAATGCAGTCAGTCCATTATGGTGGCCCAACCTGACGAAAAAAGACTTGCAAAAAGAACTCAAAAAAGGTGCTCTGCGTAGGTGTGGTTAGACAGAAGCAGAGTGCTTGGTTCATACGAACGAACCACCAATACTTTGCTACACTATCTGCTCCGCTTATAGTAGCAATGACACTCTACGGACCGTGACTATTAGGCGCGGACGTTTAGGCGCGGGACGTCTAGGTGCCGCCGATTAGGCGCCTGGACTTTTAGGCACTGGGACTTTTAGGCGCCAGAGGTAAAATAATTTTTTTCCAAAAAAAAAAGTTTTTTTTTCCAGAAAAAGATTTTTTTCAAGAAAAAAATTTTTTTTCACAAAAACAAGTTTTTTTCTTTTAAATGACAGTCTTTTTTCAAATAAAAACTTTTTCCAACACTTTGATTAAAAGTTTTACTTTGATTAAAATGTTAATGTTTTCGAAGCTTTTCATCAGTTGTTTAATTGTCAAGAAGAATCGTCAGAATAGAGAGAGCAGGAAAAGAAATGGCTAAAGGAAAAATCCGAGCAGTGATTGGATGGAAAAGGATTGCTGAGAGAGCGTCATTTGTGTAGAACCTTTAAGCTGAACAAGAATTCTTTTTGTCAGCAGAGGGCGGGGTTTGAAGTTTTGATAAAAGTGACTTCAAAAGCAGATAGATGGAAGCAGAGCGGAAAAAGTTTTACAAAAATTTGATATTTTATTGCATTTTTTTCAATGACAAAGAATGTTTTCCACTACTTACTTGCAAAGTTTTTTTTACCTAATCCAGACGCATGCGATCTCTAGCCAGCGGTCTCAAATTTTGCGGCGCACAGACACGAGTTGCTTGTGCAATATTGGCACACGCAGCAAGCCGTGTGACGTTTCATGGTTATTTTGAGTCTACCTCTACCAAACAATACACTACAAACTTTTTCAGGAGCTAAGGATTCATCTCTCGACAGATTCTTATTTATGGTCTTAACATCTTGTTGTAAATATAGTAAAAGCAATGTTTAAATTGATATTTTTGAGCTTAATTTTTACACCTTGTTGTAAATACACTTATAGTAAAAACAATGTTAAATCCTTGAAGTCAACTTCTTCAGAAATCAGCCTGAAAGCGAAGTTTGCGTTTGACTAAAACTCATTTTATTTGAGCTTTAAAATTGACAAATTGATTGGTTTTGCGACTTCTGGAGCAGCACAGATCAGCTCAAATTTTGTCCCGGGATACAGCACGATGATGAGTGTAATTTGTTTACACTTACGCAGCGACTTTTCCATGTTTTAACTTATATGTATATTTTTCTCCCGAATGTACGGTAAAGACCAAAAAAAATCAAAGAAAAAGGTTTAGTAGTTTTAATTGACTTGGTGTTTCACCAGAGCTCCGCTCTTCAACACTTTTAAAGGCGGTGAATCATCCAGCCAATTCCGGTGGTTTATAATAGCTGAGATTGAACTATAATTTTTGGTATTTTTTGTTTTAATTTTGGGACTGCGGTTGCAAAGCTATTCAACAAATACAAAAAGATATCCCCCGACAAAAAGTTTTTGGAAACTCTGAGTTTTGTTCTTCCCGCCAAAACTACAATAGGCCTAATAATTTAAAGAACTGTAGTTTTGGCGGGAAGAACAAAACTCAGAGTTTCCAAAAACTTTTTGTCGGGGGATATCTTTTTGTATTTGTTGAATAGCTTTGCAACCGCAGTCCCAAAATTAAAACAAAAAATACCAAAAATTATAGTTCAATTTCAGCTATTATAAACCACCGGAATTGGCTGGATGATTCACCGCCTTTAAAAGTGTTGAAGAGCGGAGCTCTGGTGAAACACCAAGTCAATTAAAACTACTAAACCTTTTTCTTTGATTTTTTTGGGTCTTTACCGTACATTCGGGAGAAAAATATACATATAAGTTAAAACATGGAAAAGTCGCTGCGTAAGTGTAAACAAATTACACTCATCATCGTGCTGTATCCCGGGACAAAATTTGAGCTGATCTGTGCTGCTCCAGAAGTCGCAAAACCAATCAATTTGTCAATTTTAAAGCTCAAATAAAATGAGTTTTAGTCAAACGCAAACTTCGCTTTCAGGCTGATTTCTGAAGAAGTTGACTTCAAGGATTTAACATTGTTTTTACTATAAGTGTATTTACAACAAGGTGTAAAAATTAAGCTCAAAAATATCAATTTAAACATTGCTTTTACTATATTTACAACAAGATGTTAAGACCATAAATAAGAATCTGTCGAGAGATGAATCCTTAGCTCCTGAAAAAGTTTGTAGTGTATTGTTTGGTAGAGGTAGACTCAAAATAACCATGAAACGTCACACGGCTTGCTGCGTGTGCCAATATTGCACAAGCAACTCGTGTCTGTGCGCCGCAAAATTTGAGACCGCTGGCTAGAGATCGCATGCGTCTGGATTAGGTAAAAAAAACTTTGCAAGTAAGTAGTGGAAAACATTCTTTGTCATTGAAAAAAATGCAATAAAATATCAAATTTTTGTAAAACTTTTTCCGCTCTGCTTCCATCTATCTGCTTTTGAAGTCACTTTTATCAAAACTTCAAACCCCGCCCTCTGCTGACAAAAAGAATTCTTGTTCAGCTTAAAGGTTCTACACAAATGACGCTCTCTCAGCAATCCTTTTCCATCCAATCACTGCTCGGATTTTTCCTTTAGCCATTTCTTTTCCTGCTCTCTCTATTCTGACGATTCTTCTTGACAATTAAACAACTGATGAAAAGCTTCGAAAACATTAACATTTTAATCAAAGTAAAACTTTTAATCAAAGTGTTGGAAAAAGTTTTTATTTGAAAAAAGACTGTCATTTAAAAGAAAAAAAAATTTTTGGGAAGAAAAACGTTTTTTTGTAGAAAAAAATGCTTTTTTGGAAAAAACTTGTTTTTGTGAAAAAAAATCTTTTTCTTGAAAAAAAAACTTAAAAAAAAAAAAATTTTTTTTGAACTTTTTTTGGAAAAAAATTTTTTTTTCAAAAATTTTTGAACAATTTTAAAAAAAAAATTATTTTACTTCTGGCGCCTAAAAGTCCCGGCACATAATCGGCGGCGCCTAAACGTCCCGCGCCTAAAAGTCGTAGACCCGACACTCTAGGTAAATTAAAGCGCAGTGCATCGAGTATAACTTCGTATAGGTCAACAATCGCACAACGCGCGCCCGCGTCGTTTCAACTGCGGAAATCCTCATTTTTAGCAAATTTTGTTTATCTGCTCAAACGACTCACTTAGTAGGGTTCACGACAACTGACTGCCGCAAGCTAAGTCACCGCCAAGTAATCCCAATGTTGGCGGTCATTTTGCGGCAGCCAGTTGACTAGTAGGCCTATTGCTGTATGTATAAGCAATTAAAATGTTCTGGGGACGAAAAAAAGTGTCGATATTACCAAACTCGAATGCTCGTATAAGGCGGCTTTTACCAATCACGCGCATTTGCGCGCAGAAATACGTTTGTCATTTCACTGCATGCATTTTTCCTTTTTTGCATTTACATTGAAAAAGATATCCCACATATTTCCGCTGGTAAATACGCGTGATCAGTGAAAGCGGCCTAAGATGGGAATTTCGTCCGAGCATTATGACTAACTGTCAATACAGCCGAAATCGATATACTGTATAAGCAGAATTCTCTGTATGATAAGCCACAAAGCTTTTAAGTTGGACTTATTGAAAGAAAAACATTCGGTACTTCACACGAATCTACTAAAAGTTTAAAACACTCGCTAAAAATCTACTTACACAGCTACAACACAAGGTGCAGCGCAGTTCACAAGCACACAATTTACGCATATTATTAGTTATATCTTATTTCTGGCAAATACAAAAGAATCAAGTTTTAATTAACAATTCGCCCGAAAAACAATGTACGCCAGATATTGCATGCAAGCGAATAGAAGAAAGTACAAAACACAGTATCAAGTCCACGTGATAATAGCAAAAGGCATGGTCGCCGCATTTTTTATAAACTTGTGGTCACTTTTCCTTCAGCAAACAAAGAAATTCAAGTTCATGAATAAATGCCATACTGAAAGATTTACATACCTGTCAGTGTCATCAGTTTACAAGCCAACCATTTCTTAGAGAAATTTTGGGCAAAGAACAAGAGCATGTGGTAAGAAGCAGGAAAGAAATACGCCTCGAGTTACTTGCTAACAAACTATTAAGAACTTGAGGCGGAGCACAATTAACAATTTGAATCAGGGATGGCAATCGCATCGCATCAAAAATCGCATCGCATCCCACGTTTTTTTCGGAAAAATATCGCATCTAATTATCGCATCAAAACAACCAAAAAAATCGCATTGCAGAATTTGACAAAAAAAAATCTGCGATTTTTTCGATAATTTCGATTTTTTTGTCTTTAATTCTATTAGTTTCTTTTGTTTGATCATAAGTTAACTGTTTTGCCATTCAGACCGATTTTGACTGACACTTGCTTTTTAAGTTGTGCTTAAAGTTGCTTTTCAGTTTTTGGTATTGACGCGTGTGAGCATGGAGCATCGTGTGTGCATGCGGTGATCCTAGTTATGACGCAATAGCTTTTGCTTAGTTTTTTTCTTAAGGCGGCATCTCGGAATTAAAATCTCGCACTGGCTGAGCTTCCAGACTACGTCAGTTGTTTCAGTTGCGAACAGAGGTGGAATTGAGGACACAAGGCTCAAGGCCAAGGACACAAAAAAAAATTGAGGCCAAGGCCAAGGACTGCTCTTTCGAGGACAGACCCTCTCGAGGCCAAGGACATGATTGCTCGGGGCCAAGGCCAAGGACACAGCCGCAAGTGTTCTCCATATAAAACAAAAACAAAAAAGGTCTTCAAAAAAGTTTTTCAGGCACTCTCCAATTCATAGGCGTAGCCAGAATTTTTTATTGGGGGGGGGCTCAAATTACAAATCACATGCAATGACGTTATCAAAAATTTTCAAAAGAGGAACTTTTTGTCGGACAAGGATATCGTAGGATGGAAGATCGGAAACCGTTGCTTGTTGGCACTTAACCAGGATTTTGTAAAGAGAGAGGGCTTAAACTAATAGTTGAAAAGTGCAAATATCTAACTTTGAAGACGTGTTGAGAAAGCTAGTGTAACTCGAACGTATCACAGACGGGGGTCTGGGGGCGGGGCCTCCAGCCGCCAGAGACTTTAGCAGCCGCTGGGCGATTTTTTGTAATTTTTTTGGAAAAAAAAAACAGCTATTTTAATGCCATTGAATCACATTTCGCTTTTTCAGAGCCATTTGAAAGCACTAGATTATTGAAATTTGAAAGCCAATTAAAAAATTGAATTGTTTAATGCTCTTTTTACTTACAATTTAAGTCCAAAACACGTTTAACATCTCGCATTTTTGAGTTAAATTTTAGATGTAAGTGATTTGGTCCAGGTAGGGGAAAGTAAGGTGCTTTGTCTCTGGCTACATTTTAGCAGTAAGTAATAATCCACTCCAAGATTTTCCTTAGAGATGTTTATTTTGTCATGAAAATAACCAGTTATAGGAGTATATGTTCGGCCAGGGGGCCAGGCCCCTCAATTGAAGTCAATGATTTGTTCAATCAGCATTTTCCATGGCTAATTTTTTAAAAAGTATTTTGTGCGTAAAAACTATGGAGTTGGAGGCGAATTACTGAATTGTTATTGAAAAATGGTACAATAGATGGTTACACCTACTAACCATGCTATTGCCGGGCCGGATTTACATCGCGCCGGGCCCTTGGCAGTTTGGGGATTTTTGCAATATCTTTCTGCCAAGTATTGGGGAAGACCAAAAAAAGTCTTACGATTTGAGCGCAGGGTCAAGTTACTTAAGCGTCTTATTTGAGCGCAGGGTCAACTTACGATTTGAGCGCAAGTCTTACGATTTGAGCGCAGAAAACCAGTTAGCTGGTACTGCGCCATATTATGGTCAATCATTACGATCATAAAAAGGCTATATGAGGGTCTGAGATAGCAACTTTTAGGACAAAAACTAACCATTTCTTCCGGGTTATACGTTTAATTTGGCTGGCAAAAATTGAATTGAGGGGGACCCGGGACCTCTGGTCTTCCATATTGTTGTTAGTTAGTGTTGCAAATGAAAAATGCTAAAAAGAAACTGAAACCGAAGAAGCAGAAAGCTTTTTTGGCACATTTTCTGGCGTTTTCCAACGAAATTTCACGGTTTAAAAAATAGTGTTGTCCTCGAGCCGAGGACAGGGCAATTTTCGAGGACTTGAGGCTTCTAAGCCAAGGCCAAGGACTTCAAAATGTGTCCTCGAGGCCAAGGACATCCCCAAGGACGTCCTCCCTCTGGTTGCGAATACGTCTAGCTTTCCAGCAGGAAAATCAGGCAATCCAATGCAGCATCTTAAACGCAAACACCTTCGAACAGCATGAAACGTTGATCAAATCAAAAGGTCGGTCTTCATCTGCAGCGTCTTCAAGTGCCACCTTAGATGCCTTCGTTACTGTAATGCGACCAGCCAAGAAAGGTCATGTCGATTATACCACCGGCGTTTCAGATTTCAAGAAAGCAGTAATGTGGAAGCAGTAACACTTAAGGGGCTTCCACTGTCGGTATCTGAAGCATCAGGCATCAACAAGATACAGAAGCAACTTTTCGTTTTATACTGATTTGCAAATGTGGTTAAATAAAAGCTTTGATAGCTTGTAAACGGAGTGCTAAATTTTAGGCAACAAACTCAAATTTCAAAATAGTTTAAAAAATCAATAATCGCACAAATAATCGCTAAGAGCTGCGATATTATCGCATCGAAAAAGTTTCAAATTATCGCAAAAAAATCGTATATGTTATTCTACTTTGCATCGCATCGCAAAATTGCATCGCAGTTTTTCTCCGTAACTAATATCGAAGAAAATCATCGATGCGATTGCCATCCCTGATTTTAATACGTTTAGCAAAGCTCATGCTTTTCGTCAGAAGCTTTTCCGACCAACTCTGTGGCGACGATCTCTATCTGATTTGAAATGCAGTGAGCAGGATTTTTGAAAGACCAACGTAATTATGCAGTAAGGAGAATTACAACCTCAATATTAGCAGCAGGCTGAAATCTTTTCGTAGCGGTTGAAGTTTAGTATACATTTATACGAACAGCTCTTGCCTGCGCACACCCGTCTTTTTCCGTGAAATATAAATGCTTAACAGCTTCTAGTATACTCAAATGAACTTGAGAACGAGCAGTAGTCAGGATTTTAAACGAAACACGCATTGGCTCGAGACTCGAAAAGATAAGAGCGGTGATATCGCTCAAAAGCAATTTTTAACAACAGTGTCAATTTGGTGTTCTAGCTGCTAGGAGGCTGACCGATCCACGGGACTCTAAGGTACACTGGAAACTTTTCAGGACCAAACGGTAGCATAGACAATATACAGAGTCTTATAGACACAATCAAACCCTTGATTAACTTAAGACATACTGTTTCGGAATCGACGTTTGTCTTTTATTCCTCGTCAGTATAGCTTGGATTTATTTTCATCACTGGTGATATTCGTCCTTTTGGCCTTGCTAGCCTTACTCATGAGCCCTGAGATTGGGCGAAACAGCTGACTAAGGCATGCTATTGAAATTTTTTTGAATTGAATTTATAATTATCTCTTGTAATATTGTGATTACTTAGCATTTTTGGAAAAAAAATTGTGTTATAATCTGGTTAATTTGCGATTCCTTGCTTTTCTACGCTCATGTTTTTACCTGTAGTCCTAGCTATACTGACGAGGAATAAAAGACGAATGTCGATTCCGAAACAGTATGTCTTAGGCAGTTAATCAAAAGTTTGATTGTGCCTGTAAGACTGTGTATACTGTCTATAGCTTATTATTAATTTTCTAAGTACATTGTTTTTAATAAACCATAGCATTTTCCTGGAAAGGTACTGCTTAAGCACTATATATTTAATAGTCAGGGTACCCATTGTCAAGCAAGACACTTTTTGATAAATCGATTCCTTGTTTTACACTATTTTTAGTGCGTATCACAAGTGCTTTGTGTAGTAGCGTGGTTTTCAAAAGATGCTGCTCAGAGGATTTCATATCAGACAGAATAGCCCCCCCATTAGCCTGCCCACCAAAACGCATAACAAGGAAAATACCACGCTGAGACTACTCTTTTGCACAGCGTGATATAATCAGTCATAAGCTCACAAATCAGTTAAAAAAACCTCAAGTATCTTAAAAAAATACATAAACTCAAAAATGGGGGGCTATTTAGCGTTAGTTAATTACCGACCACTTCTCTCACATCTCGCTTCCATCAGCCTTACACCAATTATATCTCCTTAAAATATTAAAATTAAGATATTATTTATGATTTACCAGTTTGTAAATAATACTGAAATTTTATCATCAGCCACCTCTCACATAGTCCATTAACGCAACCAGGTTAATTATGTTTTTGCACTCGTAGGTTTCATGCCACGTTTCAAAAGCATTAAAATAGGCTTCAACTTAAGTAATTTTGGCAAAAAAACAACAACAAAATTTTCGAGCGCTGGGGTTCCGCCTCCCATAGCCCCGAACACAGCCCCCTAATTGCAGATTTCTGGCTAGCTATGCGTCCGAGTACAACGTTGTCAAAATCGCTGAAAACTTAACGAAAGAAGGCAATTTCCACCTACGTGAAACAAAAGCTTCATTAGTGGACAAAACTTCCTCATGCTTTGATGAAGTCATAAACAGTTCCAACCGTCGATATGACAAAGATAAACACAATAGATGGTCTTAAACGACTTGATGACTGGATCTGTTCACATTTATGAGCTCTGTCCAACTTCTATCATGCCAAGGCCAGGGCTTAACTAGAACTTTTTTTATTTCCATCGCCAGCACAACCTAGTGCTGCTTTAATCTTCGGCTTCTGTGCTACGATAAGAGCGCACTTGTATTTGTAATTCAACATCGAAGGCTTGTGGTTGGTATAAAGGGCTTTCACTAACTCTTCTTTCTGAAACACATACCATAGCTTTTTAACACGTCTAACCATGAAGCTTAGCCTCTCAAGAAAGCGCAAATCTTCTGGCCAACAATCATATGAAATACAACAAACATAATCAAGTGAATGATCTAGTAGAAAGTTAATTTAAGAAAATGCTTTCGTAAAAATAATCACCCACAGATCAGAAGTTTTCAGTTTGAAATCCGTTTAACCTGAATAGCTCCAAGATGAGTGGTGAAATACGCTTTTTTTAGATTTTTCATTTCTTAAGCCTTAGTAAGTAGCTTTAAATTGTGTTGATTCTTGATGCCTGTCGAAGAATTGTCTAAAAACTTTTTGTACATAAATTTTTATTGTCTGATAAATAATTGGAATGTCTTTTAAGATATACCGATTTAAATCTGAGCGCGAATGAATAATTTTCCATGATACGCTAGAATTTTGATACGGCGTTGCCGTTATATTATTTTCTTTTTTTTTCAATGTAAAAATTAAAATTAAATAAAAATACGTTGATTTTTAACTTAAAACTCTGAAGCAGAAAATATATAGGTTTAAATTTTGTTAAAAAGTTTGCATATTTAGTGTTTTGGCTTGAATTTTACGTTATAGAATTTTCCATAACATGGAAGCGTGATTTGAAACCAGTTGATCGTCGTCTTGGGACCTAATCGTAATGAATGCAAACTTCAACACAATATTGCTAGATGGGAGGTCTTTAACCAGCAATATGAAAGCGGCAATTTTTGAATCGCTCCCGCTTTCACCCTTAGCGCTTCCGCTTTCACCACTTGATGACGTAATTTTCGCTTATAGTTTTTGTGATTTTTATTTTTTTGGCAAAAATTTTTTCCAGACAAGTCAAGATAAAACATCATTGCTATCATTATATAGAACCAAATTATATGGTTTGTCATCGAAAAGATGTGCATATGGGTGCAGTCAGGGATTGGGATTTGGAGCGACCCTAAAGAGAAAAATCCAATCACATGATCGTTACGTTTCAGCTGATGTGAATTTCTATGAACGCCCACCAAGAAGTTTAAAATAATGAGCGATTATTTGGGTTCTGGAGATGGATTTCCAAGCGCTCGGGATAATAACTTTGCGACCCGAGCTCGAGCTGCAAGTATTCGAGCATGCATCAAGAGCACATTTCAACTGCATCTGCGCTGTTAAGCGCATATCTTTGCTTCGCTATAACTAGGTAACCCTGGGGCAAAACTTCCACAGTTGCAAAATTTTAGAACTTTTTGGAACGACCGACGCTCGCGTCGTGTGTTCCTCTGTTTTTACTCGGCCATTTTCCAACTAACGAGTGCGAAATTTCAAACTTTTGCTTATAACTCCAGAACGGTTGGGTCTAGCTACATGAAATTTTGACAGCAGTTTGAGATTAATGAGTTGTATGTTTGTACACAATTTCGAGGCAATAGGTCACGTGACTTCGGTTTTAGAACCCGAAAACCGCCCCGCAAGTTTGGCGTAAAAAGCGGTCTCAGTCAAAAACGGCTTAAGTACGGCAAAAAATATTTCATAGGGTTATATGTCCCAAGATACCCTTTCATCCAGACCAACCCACTTTTGGCCGCGATGAGGTTTATTTCTTTTTTTTGTACGCTCTTCTTCGCCTAAACCACAAAACATCGAAATCTAGATTTCGTGTAAAGTTGTTGAGCTGCAAACGCAATTTTTTCTCCCAAAACTTTTTGGGGCAACTCCACCGGGAACCCCCCAAAAAATCCATTTTTTGAACGGCTTAAGCTTAAGTGCTAGTTGTTTTTGATTCCTAAATTTTGTACGCTCTTCTTCTCCTAAACCACAACACATCGAAATATAATTTTTGTGTAAAGTTGTTGAGCTGCAAATGCAATTTTTTCTCCCAAAATTTTTTTGGACAACTCCACCGGGAACCCCCCCCAAAAAATCGATTTTTTGAACGGCTCAAGCTAGGGTGCTACTTTTTTTTGATATCAGTAGATATTTAACAGACAAATATTTTGACATAGTTTGGGGGTGCCACCCCCCCGGCGACTCCCCAAAATGGACCCCCAAAAGTCAATTTTTTGAATGGCTCAAGCTAGAGTTCTACTTTTTTTTGATATCAGTAGATATTTCACAGACAAATATTTTGACATAGTTTGGGGGTGCCACTTCCCCGGGGACCCCCCAAATGGACCCCCAAAAATCAATTTTTTTAACGACTCAAGCTAGAGTTCTACTTTTTTTTGATATCAGTAGATATTTAACAGAAAAATATTTTGACATAGTTTGGGGGTGCCACTTCCTCGAGGACCCCCCAAAAATCAATTTTATGAACGGCTTAACTTAGAGTGCCAGTGTTTTATGATATCAGCAGATATTTAACAGACAAATATTTTGACATAGTTTGGGGGTGCCACTTCCCCGGGGACCCCCCAAATGGACCCCCAAAAATCAATTTTTTTAACGGCTCAAGCTAGAGTTCAACTTTTTTTTTTGATATCAGTAGATATTTAACAGACACTTATTCTGACAGTTTGGAGGTGCCACGGACCCCCCCAAAAATCAATTTTTTGAACGGCTCTAGCTAGAGTTCTACTTTTTTTTGATATCAGTAGATATTTAACTGATAAATATTTTGACATAGTTTGGGGGTGCCACTTCCGTGGGGACCCCCCCAAAAATCAATTTTTTGAACGGCTTAACTTAGAGTGCCAGTGTTTTATGATATCAGCAGATATTTAACAGACAAATATTTGGCATAGTTTGGGGGTGCCACCTCCCTGGGGATCCCCCCAAAAATCAATTGTTTGAATGGCTCAACTGGGAGTGCCAGTGTTTTATATCAGTAGATATTTAACAGACAAATATTTTGACATAGTTTGGGGGTGCCACCCCCCGGGAACCCCCAAAAATCAATTTTTTGAATAGCTCAACTTGGGTGCCAGTCTGTTTTGATATCAGCAGATAATTAACAAACAAATATTTTGATATAGTTTGGGGGTGCCACCCCCCCAGGAACCCCCAAAATCAATTTTTAAACGGCTTAAGCTAGGGTGCCAGTGTTTTATGATATCAGGAGATATTTAACTGACAAATATTTTGACTCTACTTATCTGGAGGTTCCATAATCAGATATTTTTGAATAATTGCTGATTTTACGGTAGACAAAAAGTACTTTTGAGCGTCGCAGCATTAGCTATGCGTCGGTCGTTCACTGGGTTTGCTGCAAAATTGGTAGCAACGTGTATTTTTATGACACCAAAAAAACATTGCAAGAATTATGCGGTAACACGAAGTATACCATATTAGAATAATTATTTTAGCAAACGGTACTTAACAATAATTAAGACAAGCATCATAACATCATGCTTAAAAAGTCATACAATATTAAACTTTGTTTGAGAGACGTTATGATGCTCCCCTCTGTTTGCGTTTCAAGAATATACTATCGCAGTGAAAGAAATTAAAATGCTGTAACTGGAAAATTTGTTTATGTTGAAAAATATGCTGTGTTCCGTGACTGTGTTATACGACTATGGCCCCAGATTTTAAAAAAATGGGAAGACAAAACAACTTTTACTAAAAACTGGTGTAATAGATGCTGAAATCTGTGCCACCAAGGTGCGACAGCCTACCTGAGATTGTACTTAAAAGGGCACTCAAGTCAAGTTTTTCACTCTTGACCAAAATGTTGGGAAAAGCCTAAAACACATTTTCACTTAATTTGAACTTTCTACGCCATCCCGTTTTCAAGATATTGCAGTTCAAAATTAGCCGTTTTCCTCTTACTTCATTGCCATTTTGTCAGTAATGTGACTGAAGAATAACTTTGGAAAAGCTACCTTATATTTATTGGAAAGTAGCTAATTTTACAGTTCTAAACTTTTACTTTGTTCTAGAATAACTCTGCCGCAAACATTCATTGAGAAACAGGAACATGGTGTAACTTTTTAAAGTTTTGTTTCCAACTGGCAACCCTGGCAAAATTTCTAAGGGGAAAAAGCCTTTTCAAAAGGAAATATAATCTGTTAAATCTCGAGAACGGAAGGTCGTAAAAGCTCAAATTTGAAGGAGTTAGTCTTCAAATCTAACAAAATTTTTTGAGAGAAAATCGAGCAAAAAATTTCCGACCTGAATGCCCGCTTAAGAAAAAAAGGAGAGCTTTGGAGTTGAAGTTGATGTACAGCAAAAGAAAAAGAATTTGGTCTGCAATCATCAAGACAGACCTTGACAAACCATCGGACTTAAATTAATGATATGGATACAATATGCACGCAAACTCGAATAATCTTACATGACACTGCAATGCCGAGGACCGCCATTACGACTTCAAAAAAAATAAAAACAACATAAGAGGAACAAATGTAACTTATATGTTACTCAAGACAATTTATAAACACAGGCATTTACATACACTTGCGGAATTTGCATGGCATGGAGTCAAACCGTTACCCTTGCGAGTTTGAGTCCGATTCTCTACCGCTGCGTCATCTGCAAATGCATCGCTGTTACGATTTGTCAATTATTATCATGAATCGCGCTTTTGGCCATCTAGCGTATTTGTCTAACGTGATTTTCGCCAAATGTCAAAAGTTTCGATAAGAAAAATACGCGATTCACAATCAATTGTTTCATTAATCAAAACGATAAAACACGATTGTAAGGGATTCATGTAAACTCGATCGGATAATTCGATTTTGGCGCAAAATACGTCAACTCAAAATTTGAATTTTTAGATAGATTTGTTTTACCGAATCGTGTTCATGTTAACAACCATCGATTTAAAATTTGAATTTTGCGATAGATTTGTTTTTCTGAAACGTGTTCATTCATGTAAACAAGCTATGTAAGCAGATCCAAAAATGTAATCAAATTCTTTCGTTGATTATACAACTAATTATTATCAACCGAGAATTTTGCAAGCTTAGAATAATAAGGCATAGTATCTTTTTCCACAGCAATGCAGTACATACAGTAGCTTGAACGCATTATTTTGAACTAGAAATGCTTCTGTCACAATGAAATATTTATTACGTCCTCACCATAGGTGGGCACGGTACTTTGCAAAAGTACCGCGGTACCGGTACTCGGTACTTTGCTAAAATTAGTACCGCGGTATCGGTACCGGTACTTTCAAATTAAAAGTACCGCGGTAGTACTGCGGAAATTTTGCGGTACTTTTTTAAAAAATTGAAAGAAAAAAAATTGAACTGATTAACCTCGTTTACTGGATTGTAAATCATCACTTTTAGCAATTTGGTTCGTTTCCGCGACTAGTGCGAACTCCGTAGACCTACAGTTCGTTTTAGAGAAAGTTTGCCGTAGAATAGTAAGCAGTTGCAGTATTAGTATTACTACAATAGTGAGTACAGTACTAGCTAGTGATGAAATTGACTCGATAAAGTATCTAACTTACACGAACTACGGTCACCGGGCTACTTATTGTTCTAGACTTACAGTGTCTTGTGCCCAATAATAACCAAACAGCAGTCATCTCTAAAGCATCACGTACGTAAGTTGAAACTGAAGGATACTCTGACGATCATCAGCTCCCAATTATTGCACAAGTGACATTTACACAAAACTTAGAAATTGGGGGATAAATTGCACTTTTGGCAAAGTGTACTGTTTTGATTTGGTTTTAGTCGATTCGTTGCCGCAGTTACTTTTTGCATTTTTTATTTAAAGCTAGATGGGAGCTTACCAGTTGCCAGCCTAAAACGAACGACGCATGTTAATGGTGACTTCTAAAAAATTCTTTTGTTTCCCCGTAATGAGAACAATTTCAAAATTACAGCATTTTTTGTTGCTGTTGTATAGCATATTTATTCTCTTGTCACAACACAGCGTTAGACGCTAATTATTGCACAATCCGCACACTTTCATTGTGGTATTTACTTCGTGCATGGAGGAATTTGCACCTGCTTAAAGAGTTTCTAGTTTTCCAATGTCCCGTGAATTTCGATTTCTTACCACTGAATTTCAGGCTAGTTTGAAGCCACAAGCAGAGATAATCATCGTAAAGCGCTCAATCCAAGGACGCAACAACGTAATCAGTGTGTGGGTTGAACACAGATTATGCAATTAGAGTTGTCGCAAAAAAGCTTTAGCACTTTTGGCCATGCTTTTGGGGGACTCTCAAGAAGATTCTTTGTCTCTTCTGATTATAAAAAAAATTAGCTTTTTGGCTAAAGCCGTTAAAATACAGGGTGAGCCAAAAGTAGGTGGACAGTAAAAAAATCAAGTGTAACATAGTAATAGAAAACAGGTAAAATTAAAACAAATTTTAGTACTAAAATTGTAATTATATACCACAAATAATATAGTTGTAACAAAGTTAAAATGAACAATTCAATTAACTGAGGCATAAATCTATTTCATATGCCGTCCACCTACTTTTGGCTCACCCTGTATGTATTTTTTGTTATGTTCAATTTCGGGTGTTCTAAAAGAAGAGCAATCATAAAAATTGATTTCTTGGGGTTTAATTTGTGCGGTTTCAGGGGAGGTGGCACCCAAAAATTTCCAGAGACAAAACCGTGTTTTTTACTCGACAATTTTGCACAAAAATTAGATTGCGTTGTTTTGCCCTGTAGAACTTATTAGAAGAGCGCACAATGTTTAGGAAGAAAAAAACCTCATCGCGGCCAAAGCCAAAGTGAGGTTGGTGCAGATGAAAGGATTTTTGAGATAATTTTTCTGTATAAGTATTACCGGGTGAAATACTTTTGGCCGTATTATACACCGTTTGTGAATGAGAACATCTTCTTCGTTAAACGTTCCAGGCATATTTAAAGTCAAAAGCTAATATAAATGGATGCCGGCAGTAACGTGCAGTAAATTTTTCTTCAAGCATGCCCGTAACCAAAAATTTGCAATGGGGGGACGTTGCGGGGATCTGGGGGCGGATCCCCCTACTACCGGAGGCAATTGGGGTCGGAGGCAAGGCTCCCAGCCACCGGAGGCATAGGGTGTAGGGGCGGATCCCCCAGCTCTTTAAAATTTTTTATTTTTTTGGCAAAACTAACTTAATTTTAGGCCTATTTTGATAAAAATCAATGCTATTAATACGTGGCATAAAATTAGCAGTGCAAAAAATCATTATACCGTACTAGTTGCATAAATGGTTTATGTGGGAGGTAGCTATTGCTAGAATTTCAGTTCTCTTATTTACAAGTTGGTAAATCATAAAATTCTATTTCGGTAGTTTAGTACACCTCGCAAGAAGTAATCTATTTCAGCTAAATTATATAGTGAAAGATGTATGCATATATGGGGGCCAATCGAAGGAAGGTCGACAAAAGTTGTCGAGCATTTTTCAAAAAGCGATCAAATTTGATTACCAATTTTCGGCTATTCTTTATAGTCTTTTTCTGATTTATAAGTTTATTTTTGACAAATTAGCTCCCTCCCCCCTTCAATAAACATTTCAAAATATGCTTTAAATAATTTTTTGAATCTATTCTAGAGCAAAAGACTGTATCAGAAGTGCTAACAACGTAGTATTTTTCTTATTCTGCATTTTGGTCGGCAGACCAATGTATTCACCGCGCGCCCCCTGGCTACGTTATTGTATTCACGCCTGATGTGATGAGTAGTCATAGCGTAAGTCGTCTCTTACAATTTTTTCTTAGCGATTTTGCTTTTGTTTCGCCGGTGCATGAATACTGGTAATGCATTATTTTGCCATTGCAAGAAAACGTCAATTTTTCAAATCGGCCAGCAAACTGCAAACGCTAAGTCCCTGCGGTGGTAGTAGCGAGTAAGACCAACACACTAAATTAAGAAAAAAGATTGGTTGTTTATCCAATTTACTTGCAAGCATTTTTACAACGTTTCAAGTTTTTAATGGTATATACGTTCTTAAAATCCGTACTAAAAAATAAAAAAAAAACTAAAGTACCGGTACGGTACCGCGGTACTTTGCTATTTTTTGGCGGTACCAGTACCACAAAAGTACCGACGGTACCGGTTCCGGTACCAAAAAAGTACCGCGGTAGTGCCCACCTATGGTACTAACACAGGTTGCGAACATCTTGCAAAGAAATTCGAGCGAGCAGTTTTAACACACGTTGGGCAATACCGTTCGGGAATGGCAGTTTTTTCATAAAGTTTTTAGTTCGTTAGCGCCTTTAGCGAACTAGAATTACCTTTAGGAGCTCGCTCACATGTTCTGTCTCGTGGATCCTGATTTTATGTTTCTTTAATATTTACCTATTCTGAAACCTTCATGTGTCCAGCTTGAATGGTTAAAAGTTTGAATTTTGTAGGACCCCCCTTTTCGTGCCCCAAATTTTGTCAATTTTATCCTTTCTTTTTGTTATTTACCTATTCAGAAAATTTTATCAGTCCAGCGTAAATGATTAAATTTTGAATTTTAGCATCCTTGTTTGAGGGGGAACCCCTGTTTTGGTATCCCCGAATTCTGTCAATATTTTGTCTTTTCTTCATATTTGCTAATGCTGAAAATTTCTTGTCTAAGTTAGCATGTGTGGTCGAAAAGTTTGAGTTTAGGGGCCCCCGTTTAAGGGAGACCTATATTTTGGCACCCTCAAATTGTTTTAAATTTTTATCTTTCTTTTTTATTTACCTTAAAAATTTCATGTGTCCAGCATAAAAGATTAAAAAGTTTCAATTTTGGAGGGCTCCATTTGGGGAAACCCCCGTTTTGAATCTCCCAATATTTGTTAGTTTTAGTTTATTTTTGATATCTACCCATTCCAAAAATTTGATCCATCTAGCTCTAATGGTTTAAAAGTTTAAAATTTTGGCAGCCCCGTTTGAGGGAGACCCCCTATTTGATACCCCCAAATTTTGCCAAATTTTATCTTTTTTTTCTTCATATTTGCCTAACCCTGAAAAGTTCATGTGTCTAGCGTGAGTGGTCAAAAAGTTTCAATTTTGTCGGCCCCGTTTTGGGGGACCCACATTTTTGTACTGCAGATTTTGTGAAATTTTATCTTTCCTTTATATTTACTTACCCTAAACATATCATGTATCTAATACAGTGCTTTATATTTACTTACCCTCAACATATTTGAATACAGTGCGTAATGCGGTTTAAAAGTAAATAGCCCGGTAAGAAAAAAAAAGTATTCAAGTTGAGGTAAACGATCATAATTAAAAAGCAATTGATAGAGTGCTCAAAAATCACAAATCATTTTCAATCAATCTCGGTAGCTACCGAGATATATCGGTTCTCTGCGCATTTTCGGTCTGTAAAATTTTGGTCAGGTGACTGAGCGCTTCCAAACTAGGTTTGCATAAACAAAAAGCATTGATAAGCACCCACATTGTGTACAAATTTCAGCTTTGGACGCCACGTGGTTTTTGAGGTATAAGCGAATTAATAAATTTTCAAGCCAAAAATTCCCGTTTTTTGTTCATTTGTATGTCAATTTACGATCACGTGACCTACGATCCCTAAAATTGCTACATATGCCACAGTAGTTTATACTGGCTGAAAACTACAGGGATTAAGGTGTTTAGGGTGTAGGGTGTTTAGGGTTTAGGGTGTTTAAGGTGTAGGGTGTTTGCAAAATTGGGGCGTCATCCAATCGCGGCGTTGTAGTCTTAACCTCAGCTCTAACCCTAGCTAGTTGTTTGAAAGTTGGTCTTACCTGAGTATCGAACCACCGCAGGTGCCTGGCTCAAGTGTAAAGCTTGAAGAGTGTCTTGCCTGAGAATCAAACCACCGCAGGTGCCTAGCTTCAAATCTAAAGTTTGAAGAGTATCTTACGTGAGTACCGAACCACCGCAGGTGGTTTGTCAAATCACCGCAGGTGCCTGGCTTCAAATCTAAAGTAGTAACCGGTCAAAAGTGAATAACCCAAGATCTAACCCTAGTCTTAACTCTTAAGTTTAGTGTAGTTATAAGAATGGAAACTTAGTGTTGACCTGAAGAGTGACTGAGTACCGAACCACCGTAGGTGGCTTGTTAAATCACCGCAGGTGCCTGGCTTCAAGTTCAAAGTAACAGGTTAAAAGTGAATAACCAAAGAAGGTAGTTTCTAAAAAGATTATCTAGTTAATGCTATGAAGTCTATTTTTGTACGTTTGGGAATAAGCTTCGCGTAACTTGAAACGTTTCCTGTCGCGCTGAATTTTCGCTGCCGTGTCGAAATCGTAACAGCTGTTAACCTATCCAAGATTTAGCTGTGAATCACTACCTTTTGTTACTTTTTTTAATCTTCGAAAATGGAACGAGCATGGCGCAACAGAACTTGTGCCTTAAATTCCAACCCAAATAGTAATTACCAACGCAATAGTAGGACTCGCCTGAAAGTCGAATGCAAATAGTCTTCGAAGCTACTTCTTTCGTACCAACGAAGTCGTTATATTTTGGAAATTTTAAAGTTTTATAAGCTGCGTAGTTTTTATTATATTTGGGACTTCTTTTCAGCAAAAAGTTTATCTTGGGTCTGTCTTGAAGGTATGGCTTGCAAGCGAAATATAAAACACAAGGGACGTTACGTGTTTCCTTGACGCTTGTATAACCTGAAATTAAATCTACTAGACCGAGATTAAAAACTTAAATCGCCGCAGAATAATTTTAATTTTTCCGATGTTATTGTACCTTGAAGTGTTGCATTTCACCTCGAAGAAGTAAAGTTGTATTTGACCAAAGTCACCTCATTACATACGTCCAGCATTTCATCCCAAAATCTATCAAGAATAAAAACTTTCATAATCGCGGACGTGTTCAGTTTTACAGGGCTTAATGCATTGCAGACACCTTCAATTTTCACCCCGAACCGTAAATCTTTTTTTTTTACCTAAGATTTAAAGCCTGCATCACACTAAGCGTTTTTTTATTCGAACTCTTAACTAGTATGTAAATTCACCTGTAGTCACACATTTTTCTTATTCGATCATCATGGGTGATTGCTGTGACTCCGTTGCACCACCCGTTAGTTCTACTACCTCAAAACGGGCATCTGAAAAAGTACGCTGATCGATTGGAAACTTTTACCGAATCGATCAATTGGCCAGGTGCACGAATTAAAGCGACCTTTAATCGTTTTGCGTGCTTCTGGCCTAAAGGCTACCAGCTCGGAAGCCTCGGGAAGAGCCACCAGAACGGCGACTACTTAAAAGAAGCAATGCGAAAAATTGTCTTCCCACAGGAATCGAACCAGCAGCCTTTGGATTACCGTAATTACGGTACTGTAATTACATTATTATAATATACATTACCGTAATTACAATACCGTAAAATTGTCTTCCCACAGGAATCGAACCTGCAACCTTTGGATTACCGTAATTACGGTAATCCAAAGGCTGCAGGTTCGATTCCTGTGGGAAGACAATTTTTCGCATTGCTTCTTTTAAGTAGTCGCTGTTCTGGTGGCTCTTCTCGAGGCTTCCGAGCTGGTAGCCTTTAGGCCAGAAGCACGCAAAACGATTAAAATATTAAAACTCTGGCCTGCAAACGTCAAAAAACATCTTAATTGACTTATTATTACAATCATACATTAAAGCGACCTGTCGTGAATTTGCTGACGCTGGTTTTTACTACCTCGGTGATCGAGATAGAGTCAAGTGTTTTTACTGCAACGGTGGTTTAAAAAATTGGGAACCGACTGATGACCTTTTTCAGGAACATGCAAAATGGTATCCGTTGTGTGAATACATTTTAAAAAAGAGAGGGGTTGAATTTGTCAAAAACGAAATTAAAAAATACCGTGATTTGAAACGTCCGATTTTAACAAATCCCGCTTCAGTTCAACTCGTTGGCGATTTGATGAAATATCTGAAACCTCAACCAGAACTTCAGACTTCTCCGGCTTTTACTGATTCCAGAAAATTGAAAATATGGCAATCAATAAACAATGAAATGGATCATGGAGAAAATGTGAGAATTCTGAAAACGCTAGGATTTGGGGAGGCGAAAACCAGACGTGTTTTAACTCAAAGATATGAAGAACACGACAATAATTTTTATAACTTTGAAGATTTTCTTCAAGCGTTGTTGGATGCCCCTGAAGATCGACAAATGACTCTGGCAGAAGCAAGAAAAATTGTGGAAGAAGAAGGAAAATGTAAAAGATGCAAGAAAGAAGAAAGGGATGTGGTCTTTAAACCGTGTAAACATTTGGGTGTTTGTTTTCAATGTAGCGAATTTCTCACTCGATGTAACATCTGTGACGTAAAAATCGATAAAAAAGTGAGAGTCTATCGATCTTAAATTACACCATCAATACTCAAACACGTTAGCTGTTATGACCTATTCACTCTAAGTTTACTATAATGTTTTAATTGTGAAATTCAGGAAAAAAAAAGCAGAAATTCAACAGGAGGTGGCAGTAAACATCTATCAGCTACGCTTCAAAATGGAAAACCTGACTTCGACGTTGTTTTTTGTATCTTCTCAACAACTACAATTCGCTGGTTATTAAAATGATAAATCTTGACATCCAACTCCCAAGGTCACAAGCGACTTTTGTGACTGTTTATCCGCTGTGCGAAACCGACGAACAAGGACTGGCGTGGCAAAGCGAATGAAACGCTGAAAAAACGCTCCTGAAAATCTAAGCGTTCTTTATTCAAAGTTGTGTTTTGTTTGCAGTGTTTTTATTGTAATAAATCAACATTGGTATATTTTTTGTGTTGAACAAGACGAAAAGGCGAGTTTTTTATTATTTCTATTCACTCGATGAATCCCAAATTTGCGAAAAAAGTCCATTTTCAAGCGTTGCATAATTATAGGTAACTTGCTTCTCACACGTCTGGGTTTCTTTATTTCTTCCACAATCCTTGTACAAAAAAATTTTGATCTTTGAAACCTTAAACTTTTGAGGTTAGAAGCTTGACGTACCTCAGACATCTCTAATTTCACCCCGAAGGAGTAAAGCTTCAGTATATTTGACCGGGGTTAAAAACTTTTACCATTACAGATATCTATTCAATTTCATCCAAAAAATAAATCTATAAAGATTAAAAATTTCCATTGCCGCAGAAGTTTTACAGGACTCGATGCATAGCAGACACCTTCAATTTTTACCTGAGATTGAAAGCTGAAATCGCAGTACGTCTCTCAATTGTTCCTGAAGAAAAAAATCTAGTGTTGTTTTTAAACAATTTGATCGATATGATTTTACACCACTCCAAAACGAAGTCCCTACATTTTAATTCATACAATAATTTTACAAAATTTTTGATTTTTAAGTTGAAGTTGGAAGGTTTCGAATGTCTCTGATTGAATCATTTCTACAAAGACCAGCAAATTTCTCAAAAATTTTTAAGGTGAAAGCAGTATTCAGAATAAACAGATGATTTTCAATAATTTGATTAAATCACTCTGACATAAAGACAAAGTTTATAAAAAGTTAATGAGTATCAAACGAGTTTTTTGGATTAGTTTTTGTTATACATTATAAAAAAATAAGAATTTTTAGTTAAAAGTTATCAAATTTTTGATTTGTTTGTATGAATCAGGCACGGTATTTGTCTAACCACACCAACACAGAGCATCGCTTCTTGAGTTCTTATCGCAAGATCAAGCTGGGCCACCACAACGGTAGACTGCCTGGTCGCAATGAGAAATTAGCATAAAGTGTCTTTCCCAAGAACACAACAGCGCATTGTCAGTTCGAGCCAGGGGTTAGCAACCTTTCGATCACTAGTCCAACGCTCTACCACTGAGCTATTGCCATCACCTTATCGAATAATACGGCAAAATCATCGTTAAAAAATTGTAATACTTCAATTATTTACACAAAACTGTAAGAATATTTCAAACTTGTGAGATTTTAAGTGAGTTTTCGGTTTTTTTAGATAAAATTTTTTATTCAAGTCAAAGAAATTAAACTTTAAATGTCTTTTTTGATCAAACTATTCTTATGTAAACAAGAAACTTATAAAAATTTAAGATTTTAGACCAACACTTTTCATTGTTACGTTACAGTTTTTGCTCACGACAGAGAAATTACAAGGAATGAAGAGAATTTATTGAATTTGTTACGATAAAAAAACAATATTAATCGATAAAAAACAAAATTTTAGAGAATTATGAATTAATTGAATCATATTCATTTTTTAGTATACGATTACTTTTTTTCACAAATTTACCACTATGTAAACACGATTACTCAAAAAACTCGCAAAATGTTGTTTAATACAAACAAATTGTATAACGTTGAAATATCTTTTAAACAAATTACCACAACCAAGAAAATCGTTACAATATTTAAGAATTTAGAAAATATTTGATTCAAAGTACATGTTTCAGGTAAATTTATAACCGAGATTATCAAAAGAGGTTTAATTTTGAACGATTCTTCAGAATAACTATAAAAAATATCGCTTTCAAATAAGACTTCAAGGTAAATTTTTTCAAATATTTTACAAAATTATCAACATGTTGAATATTCCAACAAAATATATGATGAGTGGAGTTTGAATTCAACCGATTCGAAAAAAAGTCTTTGACAGCGTAGCTCAGAGTGAATATCATAACATAGTACTTGTCAAAAATTAAAGATTTAAGACCCTGCAGTCTGTTTCACCCGTAATCGTGATCATCGAGATGTCTTAATTTTAGGCGAATTTTTGTTGTTTTTTTTAACAAAAACGCTTATTCAAATCAAGAAAATGCAAGTATTTGAATTTATTTGATCGAACATTTCTCATAAAAACATGAAAACAGTTAAAAATTTTACTATATTAGGTAAAAAGTAATAACCATCATGAAGAAACCCAAGATTTCGATCAAATTATCGGCACACAATGAAAAAAATTAATGAAAAGTTTAGGTTTTAGGCAAGCTTTTCAATTATGTCTGTTAAAATTTAAACTTAGGACAAATAAAGCGTTAAGTTTTAAAATATTTTAATGAATTTATTCCTGTAAAACAAGATTAAGTAATAAAAAACTCAACTTTGTGTAGACATTTAGATTAAAAATTCGTCAAACAGTATTCGTTTTAAGATTGAATTGTCGCTTGAATAAAAAAATTGTAAGATTTTGAGATATTTCCGCAAAAAAACATTTTGACGCAAACAAGAAAATTGCAAAAACTGACGTGAATTTGAGACTACAAGACAAGGTTCGATAGCGAATAACACCAAAAAAAAAATAGCAAAAGATCTTGTTTTAACTCAAGATAGAGTGTAGTTGTATAAAATTTTACGATATTTTACTAAAAAGATCAGTGTAAAACTAAAAAATTGTTAAAAATTTTTAGGATGTTAGGTAAACGTTTTACCGTAAATACCCGCATATAGGACGATACCATGTATAGGACGCAGTGGATATTTGACCCTAAAACGATGAAAAAACTGTGTATATTGTTTATAAAAAAAGTATCCATGGATAAGACGCACCTTGATTTTTAGGTCAACTTCTTAAAAAAAAATGCGTCCTATACGCGGGTATTTACGGTAGTTTCAAAGTACAGAAAAGCTCATTTTTACTGAAACTTTCAATTTAAAATGATGAAATGTAACTTTTTTTACAAAACTATTGCTACAACAACAAAAAAAAAGTTGTGGTTTATTGACTAAAATTGATAAACATTATCTATTTTGGTTAAATTTTATGGCATTTTAGTAAAAAATCAGTGTAAAACTAAAAAATTATTAAAAAAATTGAAATGTTAGGTAAACGTTTTTTGTTTCAAGGTAGAAAAAAATATTATTTTTAATTAAAGTTTCAATTTAAAATGAAGAAATGCAAGATTTTGAGTGTTTTTTGCAAAACTATGGCTACGAAAACAAAGAAGTTTAGACGTTTTGATCAAAAATGATAAACATCTTTTTTAACTAAGCGATTACTAGACATTTTAATATTTTGGAACATTTTCTATCAAATTTAAGGTCTGAGAAAATTGCTTGAGTAAAAATTGTTAAAAATTACCGTTTTTTAAGGAAAACATGCAATTCAAAACAAATAAAACCGAAAGAATTTAAGTTGTTTTTCACAAAAAGACTTACTTTAAAACGTGGAAATCAGTAAAAAGTTGCTATGTTAAACAGATTTAATGCTATTTATGGTAAAAACTTCGTTTAAGACAAAGGAATCATACAATTTTAAGATAGCTTTGACAAAATTATTCTTCACAAATGCAAGAAAGTTAATCAAAGGTGCGATTTATTAGAATGTTTTTGTTTAAAGTAGAAAAAAAAGCTGCTTTTTATGTTAAAACAATTATACAAGTCTCAGAAACTTGAACTGAAACAATAACAACAATAATTATCTCTTCAGATTTTGCATATTTGTGTGTCTAACGTCTAAAATACTGATACGTTGAAACTTACAGAAGGATCAGCATGTTGCTTTTTAATATCTTTGAACTTCGACTTTGTTTAACACGTTATCAAGCAAAAAATCAAATTTGAGCGACACATCCTTGCGGTCAAAACACATGATTTGCTTTAATATGTTCGTATTTTCCAAGCTATAGACGCTTGTTACTTGAAATTTCGTATCGTAAAATTTGCAAGAAGAACTCATTCTCACATTTCTTTGCATTTGAGTAGTATTTAAACGAGACTGCTTTTAGACGTTTGAGTTTCTGTGTCGCAATCATATAGTGGCATAATTTTTTCCTAAGTCAAAGCTACTCGACTGTAAAATTTGAGGTTTTATGAAATCTTTTACTGCTTTGATTTGAAAATGTTTAATTGGAAGCACTTATTTTAATAATAAGGTTGGGTGTTTACCTTGTCGATAGCAGAATCTAAAGTTAAAAACACGCCGATTATTGGATAACAAAAAAAACTTTGATTTAATTTTATAATTATTGAATTAATTTTATAAACGACTTCCTGTCTTGTCCCGGGTGTATTTGATCATGACTCAACAAAAATGTCCTCAAAGTTTTTTTTGTTATCCAATAATCGGCGTGTTTTGACTTTAGATTCTACTATCGACAAGGTAAACACCCAACCTTATTATTAAAATAAGTGCTTCCAATTAAACATTTTCAAATCAAAGCGGTGAAAGATTTCATAAAACCTCAAATTGTACAGTCGAGTAGCTTCGACTTAGGAAAAAATTATGCCACTATATGATTGCGACACAGAAACTCAAACGTCTAAAAGCAGTCTCGTTTAAATACTACTCAAATGCAAAGAAATGTGAGAATGAGTTCTTCTTGCAAATTTTACGATACGAAATTTCAAGTAACAAGCGTCTATAGCTTGGAAAATACGAACATATTAAAGCAAATCATGTGTTTTGACCAAGGATGTGTTGCTCAAATTTGATTTTTTGCTTGATAACGTGTTAAACAAAGTCGAAGTTCAAAGATATTAAAAAGCAACATGCTGATCCTTCTGTAAGTTTCAAAGTATCAGTATTTTAGACGTTAGACACGCAAATATGCAAAATCTGAAGAGATAATTATTGTTGTTATTGTTTCAGTTCAAGTTTCTGAGACTTGTATAATTGTTTTAACATAAAAAGCAGCTTTTTTTTCTACTTTAAACAAAAACATTCTAATAAATTGTAACCTTTGATTAACTTTCTTGCATTTGTGAAGAATAATTTTGTCAAAGCTATCTTAAAATTGTATGATTCCTTTGTCTTAAACGAAGTTTTTACCATAAATAGCATTAAATCTGTTTAACATAGCAACTTTTTACTGATTTCCACGTTTTAAAGTAAGTCTTTTTGTGAAAAACAACTTAAATTCTTTCGGTTTTATTTGTTTTGAATTGCATGTTTTCCTTAAAAAACGGTAATTTTTAACAATTTTTACTCAAGCAATTTTCTCAGACCTTAAATTTGATAGAAAATGTCCCAAAATATTAAAATGTCTAGTAATCGCTTAGTTAAAAAAGATGTTTATTATTTTTGATCAAAACGTCCAAACTTCTTTGTTTTCGTAGCCATAGTTTTGCAAAAAACACTCAAAATCTTGCATTTCTTCATTTTAAATTGAAACTTTAATTAAAAATAATATTTTTTTCTACCTTGAAACAAAAAACGTTTACCTAACATTTCAAATTTTTTAATAATTTTTTAGTTTTACACTGATTTTTTACTAAAATACCATAAAATTTAACCAAAATAGATAATGTTTATTAATTTTAGGCAATAAACCACAACTTTTTTTTGTTGTTGTAGCAATAGTTTTGTAAAAAATCTTACATTTCGTCATTTTAAATTGAAAGTTTCAGTAAAAATGAGCTTTTTTGTACTTTGAAACTAAAACGTTTACCTAACATCCTAAAATTTTTTAACAATTTTTTAGTTTTACACTGAATTTTTACTAAAATGCCATAAAATTTAACCAAAATAGATAATGCTTATTAAATTTAGGAATAAATTTCAACTTTTTGGTTGTGGTAACGATAATTTTGTAAAAAAAGTTACGTTTTGTCATTTTAAATTGAAAGTTTCAGTAAACATAATGTTTTTTGTACTTTGAAACTAAAACGTTTACCTAACATATTAAATTTTTTTTAGTTTTACACTGATCTTTTTACTAAAAAGCCATAAAATTTAAGCAAAATATATAATGCTTATTAATTTTAGTCAATAAACCACAACTTTTTATTTGTTTTTATAGCAATAGTTTTGTAAAAAATCTTACATTTCATCATTTTAAATTGAAAGTTTCAGTAAAAATGAGCTTTTCTGTACTTTGAAACTACCGTAAATACCCGCGTATAGGACGCATTTTTTTTTAAGAAGTTGACCTAAAAATCAAGGTGCGTCTTATCCATGGATACTTTTTTTATAAACAATATACACAGTTTTTCCATCGTTTTAGGGTCAAATATCCACTGCGTCCTATACATGGTATCGTCCTATACGCGGGTGTTTACGGTAAAACGTTTACCTAACATCCTAAAAATTTTTAACAATTTTTTAGTTTTACACTGATCTTTTTAGTAAAATATCGTAAAATTTTATACAACTACACTCTATCTTGAGTTAAAACAAGATCTTTTGCTATTTTTTTTTTGGTGTTATTCGCTATCGAACCTTGTCTTGTAGTCTCAAATTCACGTCAGTTTTTGCAATTTTCTTGTTTGCGTCAAAATGTTTTTTTGCGGAAATATCTCAAAATCTTACAATTTTTTTATTCAAGCGACAATTCAATCTTAAAACGAATACTGTTTGACGAATTTTTAATCTAAATGTCTACACAAAGTTGAGTTTTTTATTACTTAATCTTGTTTTACAGGAATAAATTCATTAAAATATTTTAAAACTTAACGCTTTATTTGTCCTAAGTTTAAATTTTAACAGACATAATTGAAAAGCTTGCCTAAAACCTAAACTTTTCATTAATTTTTTTCATTGTGTGCCGATAATTTGATCGAAATCTTGGGTTTCTTCATGATGGTTATTACTTTTTACCTAATATAGTAAAATTTTTAACTGTTTTCATGTTTTTATGAGAAATGTTCGATCAAATAAATTCAAATACTTGCATTTTCTTGATTTGAATAAGCGTTTTTGTTAAAAAAAACAACAAAAATTCGCCTAAAATTAAGACATCTCGATGATCACGATTACGGGTGAAACAGACTGCAGGGTCTTAAATCTTTAATTTTTGACAAGTACTATGTTATGATATTCACTCTGAGCTACGCTGTCAAAGACTTTTTTTCGAATCGGTTGAATTCAAACTCCACTCATCATATATTTTTTGGAATATTCAACATGTTGATAATTTTGTAAAATATTTGAAAAAATTTACCTTGAAGTCTTATTTGAAAGCGATATTTTTTATAGTTATTCTGAAGAATCGTTCAAAATTAAACCTCTTTTGATAATCTCGGTTATAAATTTACCTGAAACATGTACTTTGAATCAAATATTTTCTAAATTCTTAAATATTGTAACGATTTTCTTGGTTGTGGTAATTTGTTTGAAAGATATTTCAACGTTATACAATTTGTTTGTATTAAACAACATTTTGCGAGTTTTTTGAGTAATCGTGTTTACATAGTGGTAAATTTGTGAAAAAAAGTAATCGTATACTAAAAAATGAATATGATTCAATTAATTCATAATTCTCTAAAATTTTGTTTTTTATCGATTAATATTGTTTTTTTATCGTAACAAATTCAATAAATTCTCTTCAGTCCTTGTAATTTCTCTGTCATGAGCAAAAACTGTAACGTAACAATGAAAAGTGTTGGTCTAAAATCTTAAATTTTTATAAGTTTCTTGTTTACATAAGAATAGTTTGATCAAAAAAGACATTTAAAGTTTAATTTCTTTGACTTGAATAAAAAATTTTATCTAAAAAAACCGAAAACTCACTTAAAATCTCACAAGTTTGAAATATTCTTACAGTTTTGTGTAAATAATTGAAGTATTACAATTTTTTAACGATGATTTTGCCGTATTATTCGATAAGGTGATGGCAATAGCTCAGTGGTAGAGCGTTGGACTAGTGATCGAAAGGTTGCTAACCCCTGGCTCGAACTGACAATGCGCTGTTGTGTTCTTGGGAAAGACACTTTATGCTAATTTCTCATTGCGACCAGGCAGTCTACCCGTTGTGGTGGCCCAGCTTGATCTTGCGATAAGAACTCAAGAAGCGATGCTCTGTGTTGGTGTGGTTAGACAAATACCGTGCCTGATTCATACAAACAAATCAAAAATTTGATAACTTTTAACTAAAAATTCTTATTTTTTTATAATGTACAACAAAACTAATCCAAATAACTCGTTTGATACTCTTTAACTTTTTATAAACTTTGTCTTTATGTCAGAGTGATTTAATCAAAATATTGAAAATCGTCTGTTAATTGATTGATAATACTACATTAAGAGTAGGAAAATTGATTAATATTACCATTATTAGACTAGAAAAATTGATTGATAAATATTGGCATTAGGCTAAGAAAATGGATGGATAAATGTTACTGCAGCATTACGCTAGTTTAGGAAAATTGTTGCTAAAGGTTAGCATTAAACTAGGAAAATTGATTGATAAATGCTAGCATTAGGCTAGAAAAATTGATGGATATTAGGCTAGAAAAATCGATTGATAAAGGTTAGCATTAGACTAAGAAAATTGATTGATGAATGTAAGCATTGGTATAAGAAGGTTAATTATGGGATGTTGGCATTAAACTTGGAAAATTATTTGATAAATGTTAGCAGTAGACTAGGAAAATTGATTGATAAATGTTACCGTAGCATTATGCTAGGCTAGGAAAATTGATGGATAAAGGTTAGCATTGATAATTGATTGATGAATGTTAGTATTAGATTAGGAAATTCATTGGTAAATGTAAGCATTAAGCTTGGAAAATTGATTGATAATATTACATTAGAGTAGGAAAATTGATTGAAAATTAATATTACCATTATTAGGCTAGGAAAATTGTTTGATAAAGTTAGCTGTGGAGTAGGAAAATTAACTGATAAATATCAGCATTAGACAAGAAAAATTAATTGTAAGCATTGGCATGAGAAGGTAGATTATTGGCTGTTGGCATTAGACTAAGTAAATTGATGTAAAAATATTAGCATTAGGCTAGGAAATTTGATTGACAACTGTTAGCTCTTAACTGGAAAAATTAATTGATGAACGCTAGCATTTGGCTAGGAAAATTGATTGACAATTGTTAACACTTGACTAGGAAAATTGATTATAAAAATGTTAGAAGTACACTAGGAAAATTAATTGATGAATTTAAGCATTAGTATAGGAAGGTTGATTATTGCATGTTGGCATTGGGTGGAAAAATTGATTGAAAATATTAGCGGTTGGCCAAGAATATTGATGGATCAATGTTAACGTTAGGATAGCACTCCAATCCGATATTTAGACAATGGCACTCTAGTTTCTGCTAAAAAGTGCAAAATCCGACTTCCCCGCGACTCCAGTCTATGAATTGCAAAGCTGGTTTCCGGAGTGGATTTGTTTTATCCTGTATAGGTAAATAATTATGGTTTTGTTTATGGTATAGCATGTAGTAGGCTTAGTATGGCACGATAGGCATAGCATGGCAGTGTAGACTTAGTACGGCATATAGCATGCCACAGTGGATGCCGCAGCTTAGCACAGCATTGTAAGCATAGCGTGATACCCTAATAGGTTTAGCATGACACTCTAATAGGTTTAGCATGACACGCCTGTACGCGTAGCGTGACTACCATAAAGTAGGCTTGTTATGGCACAGTAGGCATAGTATAGTGTAACACTAGGCGTATGGCATAGTTGGCTTAATATAGACCAGTAGGCACTGGAGGTTAGTATGTCACAGTAGGGATAACATGACATCCTAGTTTGGCAGAGTATGGCATTTAATAGACTTGTTATGGAACAGTGGGCATAGTATTAGTAAGGATAATATGCCACGTATGCGCTACAGGCTAGTACAATATTGTAGGCATAGAATGGTATATAGTAGGCTTATTATGGCACAATAGGTATATTATGCCATATTGTAGGCTAATTTTGGCACAATAGACATAGTATGCTGATTATGGCACAGTAAGCATAGTATGCCACAGTGAGCACTGTAGCTTTGAAAGCATAGTATGGCATTTGGTTGGCTTGTTATGGTACAGTAGGCACTGCACCTTAGTATGTCATAGTAGACGTAGTATGGCATTGTACACATAGTATAGCATGCGGTATAGTATGGAATGTACAGTAGTAGCCTTATGGCACATTACGCATAGTATACCACAGTAGGCGTAGTATGTCATAGGAGGCTTAGTATGACATTTTAGGCATAGTACGACATGAAGTAGGCTTATTATGACATCCTAGTAGGCATAGCATGTCACAGTAGGCACTGTGGCATAGTTGGCTTTATATGGCACTGGAGGTTGGTATATCATAGTTGGTATAGCAGGACACCTTAAGAGGCAGAGTATGGCATATAGGGGGCTTGTTATGGAACAGTACGCATATTATTAAAAACCATAGTAGGCGCTACAGGCTAGTATGACATTGTAGATATCGTAGGCTTATTATGGTACAATAGGTATAGTTATGCTATATTGTAGGCTAATTATGGCACAATAGACATAGTATGCTGATTATGGCACAGTAAGCATAGTATACCTCAGTGCGCACTGTAGCTTTGTAGGCATAGAATGGCATTTGGTTGGTTTATTATGGCACAGTAGGCACTGCAGCTTAGTATGTCATAGTAGACGTAGTATGGCATTGTAGACATAGTATAGCATGCGAGTATAGCATGGCATGTACAGTAGTAGCCTTATGGCACATTAGGCATAGTACACCACAGTAGGCGTAGTATGTCATAGAAGGCTTAGCATGGCATTTTAGGCATAGTATGACATATTGTAGGCTTATTATGGCACTCTAGTATGCATAGTATGTCACAGTAGGCACTGTGGCATAATTGGCTTTATATGGCACAGTAGGCACTGGAGGTTAGTATATCACGGCAAACGTAGTATGGCATTGTAGACATAGTATAGCATGCGAGTATAGTGTGGCATATACAGTAGTAGCCTTATGGCACATTAGGCATAGTATACTACAGTTGGCGTAGTATGTCATAGGAGGCTTAGTATGGCATTTTAGGCATAGTATGACATGAAGTAGGCTTATTATGGCACCCTAGTAGGCATAGTATGTCACAGTAGGCTCTGTGGCATAGTTGGCTTAATATGGCACAGTAGGCACTGGAAGTTAGTATACCTCGTTGGGATAGAAGGACACCTTATTAGGCAGAGTATGGCATATAGGAGGCTTGTTATGGAACAGTACGC
The DNA here is from genome assembly GCA_963965965.1 of Trididemnum nubilum. Classification (NCBI taxonomy): domain Eukaryota; kingdom Metazoa; phylum Chordata; class Ascidiacea; order Aplousobranchia; family Didemnidae; genus Trididemnum; species Trididemnum nubilum. The sequence continues at coordinate 23,411,134 of OZ014486.1, forward strand.
ATATTATTAAAAACCATAGTAGGTGCTACAGGCTAGTATGACATTGTGGATATCGTAGGCTTATTATGGTACAATGGGTATAGTTATGCTATATTGTAGGCTAATAATGGCACAATAGACATAGTATGCTGATTATGGCACTGTAGCCATAATGTGCCACAGTGGGCACTGTAGCTTAGTAGGCATAGTACAACATCAGAATATGACATATAGTTGGCTTATTATGGCACAGTAGGCATAGTATACCACAGTAGCGCTACAGCTTAGTATGTTATAGTAGGCGTAGTATGACATTGTAGACATAACAGGCTTATAGCATTCGAGTGTAGTATAGTTGGTAGCTTGACCCAAATGGGTAAAGGCGAATTGTTTACGACGACCTTGATTGAATGATCTGGGTTCAACCAGCACCCTGGTCACGCCGTTGCGTCCTTGGATAAGACGTTTTACGATAATTATCTCTGGTTGGTGACTTTGAACAAGCAGCAAATTCGGGGGGCAAGAATTTGAAGAAATCTACAGGAACGTTGGATCATCAGAAACCCCTTAAGCAGATGCGGATTTCTCCAATCACGAAGTAGTCACTGCAATAAAAAAATGTGTGGATCGTCCAATAAGTTAGCGTCTGATGCTGTCTGGTGACTGGAGGATAAATATGAGCTACAACAACAATATACTGTAGTGGGCTTTTGGCACCATAGGTTAGTAAGAGCACTATGTCATAGTAGGCTTAGTATGGCATTGTAGGCATAGTGTAACATGAAGTAGACTTGTTATGCCACCCTAGTAAGCATAGCATGTCACAGTAGGCACTGTAGCTTACTATGGCACAGTAGGCATAGTTGGCTTATTATTGCACAGTATCCCACAGTAGGCACTGCAGCGTAGTATATTATAGTAGGGATAGCATTACACCTTAGTAGGCAGATTATGACATACAGGAGGCTTGTTATGGAAAATAGGCATAGTATTAGTAAGCATAGTGTGCCACAGTAGGTGCTGCAGCTTTAGTATGACATAGTAGGCATAACATGGCACCCTGGTAGGCATAGTATGGCATACAGTAGGCTTATTACGGCACAACAGGCATAGTAGGCCAAAGCGGGCGCCGTAGCTTAGTAGGCATAGTATGACATATAATTGGCTTATTATGGCACAGTAGGCATAGAATAACATAGCTCGACAATTAGACCTACAATGCATAGCTTTTCCATGAACTATCACCGTAACGAGGTGGAAAAGTCTATGTGCCTCAATGACCTGCAGAGCTGTACTGGCTGGAGACTCAATTCTCCTGAAAGGGTTACCCATGCCAGATAGGTCTAATGGTAGAAGCGAGACCAAGTATAGTTCAAATCAAAATAGTTGGAAAACTTAAAACCTGGGTTGGTTATGCCCATCAGCTGTGGTAAGCATATAACCTAGGAGAAGGACAACTCTGATATAAAACCTCTCCGCAGTTAGATTAAACTGCATAACAAATCATGATGAGCACAAATAATGAAAATTACGTGAACGACGTTAATGGGGCCACCTTCACAAGTGGAACCTCGTCCGGCAGGGGAGCGCCTAGGGACTCCCAGGTCGTCATTCAGCAAAACCCCTATGGCGTTCGAGTCTTAGGCAGAGGGGCTCGTTCGAAAAATAAGCGACAATCTCCACCAGCCAGCCCTAGTGGCAGCTCCACCAATGTGCCCGCTACACGTTTGAAGAGGCGAATGGAGGCAGCGCAGAGTATTCGTACTCGAGATAATGTCGCACACTCACTGGTCAACCATCACCAACTGCTGTTGGGCAATTGGAATATCCTCACCCTCACAGGAAAAGAGCTAGAATTGGTTGAGGAAGCAAAGCGGTATCATCTCGATATTATCGGAGTTTCTTCAACCAAACGACGTGGCTCTGGAACTGTGGATCTGGATGGCGGATGGAAACTCTTCTATTCTGGTGCTGATCCTAGTATGTCTGCACAAGCGGGTGTGGGGATTCTCACAAGCCCCGTTTGTCAGATTGTGTGTCAGATTGGATTCCTTTGGGATCACGAGTCTGTATGTTGAAGCTTAAGGTATTGGATCGGTCATTGTGCCTGTTGCAGGTATATGCCCCCAATGCCACGAGTGAATATCAGACTTTTGTGGATGAAGTAAATGATGCTCTTCTACGAGTATCAGCTACTGAATCTACAGTCCTTATGGGGGATTTTAACGCACATGTTGGAACAGACACAGATACGTGGAAGGGTGTGATCGGAAAACATGGAGTCACTGGACTGAATGAGAACGGAAGGTATTTATTGCAGCTCTGTTGTAGCAATGGACTCCGCATCATGAATACCTTTTTCCAGCACAGAGAGGTTCACAAGTATACATGGTATCGACCTAGTATGGATCAAAAATCTTTGATAGATTTTTGCATAGTTTCGTCAGATTTGTTTTCTGATGTGCTGGACGTTCGAGTGAAGCGAGGTGCTGAACTGTCAACTGATCACCATCTGGTAGTATGTTCCTTACGACTTTCGAATCCTTGGCCAAACAAGAGATCCAACCGGTCATCTGTGACTTACCGGATCAAATGGGAGGCTTTGGAGGACAAAGAAGTAAGAAAACAGTTTGCATCCAGTATATCATCTAAGTTCAGACAACTTCCTGATGTATCCGAGGACATCGAGAAGGAATGGCTGCTGTTCAGATCAGCAATCATTTCATCAGCTGCTGAAAGTTGTGGGCGAAAACGGCTTAGAATGGCGGGCGATAGTGAGAAAAGAACGCCTTGGTGGAACCAAGAGGTTAAAGAAGCTATTCGAGCAAAGAAAGATGCGTTCAAGGCCTGGCTGCAGGACAGATCGTCATCTGATTTGCAATCCCGGTACACTGAGGCGCGAAAAGCGGCAACTTCGGCAGTAAAGAAATCCAAGGAGAAGTCATGGGAAGAGTTTGGTTGTCGGTTGGATTCCAACTATTTTTCGGCAAACAAAGTATTTTGGCAGACCATCCGCCGTTTACGTGGCAAAAGATCGAGTATCACGTACTCCATCAAGGATTCTGACGGTAACATTCTAACGAATGAGAATGAAATCCTTTCACGATGGAGAGAATACTTTGAAGATCTTTTGAATCCTGTAAAGGCATCGACTCGTGACACACACGAAGTGACACATCTAGGGGAGGACGAAGTTTTCACTGCAGCAGAAGTGGCAACTGCAATTAAAGGGATAAAATCTGGAAAAGCTGCTGGTGAAGATGAAATCAGACCCGAGATGTTGAAAGCGCTGACTGGAGAAGGAATTCTCTGGTTAACGCGAGTGTGTCAAGTTGCGTGGAAGCTTGGCAAAACTCCCAGAGATTGGCAAACAGGTGTGATTATTCCGATATTCAAGAAAGGAGATCGCAAGCAATGTACAAACTACAGAGAGATATCTCTCCTTAGTTTGCCAGGGAAAGTATATGCCAAATGCCTTGAAAGGAAATGCCGAGAAATAGTGGAATCAAACTGGAAGATGGTCAGTGCGGTTTTCGTCTGGGTCGCAGCACCACGGACCAAATCTTCACTCTGAAGCAAATCTTCGAGAAATCTTGGGAGTATGGCAAAGATCTCTTTGCATGCTTTGTTGATCTTGAAAAAGCATATGACCGAGTTCCTCGGAATAAACTTTGGAAGGTTTTGCAGGAGTATGGCGTTGATGGTCAATTGTTACGCGCTATTAAGTCATTCTACTGCAGACCGGAGGTTTGTGTTCGGGTAAATGGCAAGCAATCAAAGCCGTTCCATGTGGGCGTTGGACTCCGACAAGGGTGTGTTTTGTCACCTCTCCTTTTCATTGTTTACATGAATTGGATCGACAAATGCAGCCAAGCTGATGAGTGTGCCATGATTGGAAATTGCAAAATTAGTCGTCTGCTATTCGCAGATGATTTGGTTCTGCTTTCTTCCACAGAATCTGGCCTCCAGCGCGCATTAAATAGCTTTGCAGATGCATGCAACACCGCCGGAATGAAAATAAGCATGGCCAAAACTGAGGTACTTCATCTTTCAAGAAACCCTGATCAGTGCGTGTTACAAGTGAATGGAGCAACACTGAAGCAGGTAGAGAAGTTCAAGTATCTTGGGGTTGCATTTACGAGTGACGGAAGGCAAGACGAAGAACTCGATACCCGAATAGGCAAGGCTAGTGCAGTAATGCGAGCTTTGCACTACTCGGTTGTCATGAAACGAGAATTGTCGAAAAAAGCAAAGCTCTCAATTTTCAAAGCAGTTTTTGTCCCCATTCTCACTAACGGTCATGAATCTTGGGTAATGACCGAAAGAATGCGATCACAAGTGCAAGCGTCCGAAATGAGGTTTTTACGAAGAATCGAAGGAGTTACACTGTTTAACAAGGTGCGTAGCTCTGAAATTCGAAAATCTCTTAACATCGAGCCGTTACTTCTCCGAATTGAAAGATCACAGCTGAGATGGTTTGGCCATGTAAGCAGAATGCCTCAGGAAAGACTCCCCAAACAAGCTTTACATGCCAAAGCAAATGGGAGAAGACCAGTCGGACGACCTAGAACTAGATGGACCGATTACATTGAGGATCTTGGATGGAATCGCTTGGGACTTCGCCCAAGCGAAATGATGGAGGTGATGGAAGACCTTGAGGTGTGGCGGCTCAATCTTAAGCTACTGCCCCCGCAACCCTCACGGAAAAGCGGGCAATGAAGAAAGAAGAAGAAAAGAAAGAAAATCGTCTGTTTATTCTGAATACTGCTTTTACCTTAAAAATTTTTGAGAAATTTGCTGGTCTTTGTAGAAATGATTCAATCAGAGACATTCGAAACCTTCCAACTTCAACTTAAAAATCAAAAATTTTGTAAAATTATTGTATGAATTAAAATGTAGGGACTTCGTTTTGGAGTGGTGTAAAATCATATCGATCAAATTGTTTAAAAACAACACTAGATTTTTTTCTTCAGGAACAATTGAGAGACGTACTGCGATTTCAGCTTTCAATCTCAGGTAAAAATTGAAGGTGTCTGCTATGCATCGAGTCCTGTAAAACTTCTGCGGCAATGGAAATTTTTAATCTTTATAGATTTATTTTTTGGATGAAATTGAATAGATATCTGTAATGGTAAAAGTTTTTAACCCCGGTCAAATATACTGAAGCTTTACTCCTTCGGGGTGAAATTAGAGATGTCTGAGGTACGTCAAGCTTCTAACCTCAAAAGTTTAAGGTTTCAAAGATCAAAATTTTTTTGTACAAGGATTGTGGAAGAAATAAAGAAACCCAGACGTGTGAGAAGCAAGTTACCTATAATTATGCAACGCTTGAAAATGGACTTTTTTCGCAAATTTGGGATTCATCGAGTGAATAGAAATAATAAAAAACTCGCCTTTTCGTCTTGTTCAACACAAAAAATATACCAATGTTGATTTATTACAATAAAAACACTGCAAACAAAACACAACTTTGAATAAAGAACGCTTAGATTTTCAGGAGCGTTTTTTCAGCGTTTCATTCGCTTTGCCACGCCAGTCCTTGTTCGTCGGTTTCGCACAGCGGATAAACAGTCACAAAAGTCGCTTGTGACCTTGGGAGTTGGATGTCAAGATTTATCATTTTAATAACCAGCGAATTGTAGTTGTTGAGAAGATACAAAAAACAACGTCGAAGTCAGGTTTTCCATTTTGAAGCGTAGCTGATAGATGTTTACTGCCACCTCCTGTTGAATTTCTGCTTTTTTTTTCCTGAATTTCACAATTAAAACATTATAGTAAACTTAGAGTGAATAGGTCATAACAGCTAACGTGTTTGAGTATTGATGGTGTAATTTAAGATCGATAGACTCTCACTTTTTTATCGATTTTTACGTCACAGATGTTACATCGAGTGAGAAATTCGCTACATTGAAAACAAACACCCAAATGTTTACACGGTTTAAAGACCACATCCCTTTCTTCTTTCTTGCATCTTTTACATTTTCCTTCTTCTTCCACAATTTTTCTTGCTTCTGCCAGAGTCATTTGTCGATCTTCAGGGGCATCCAACAACGCTTGAAGAAAATCTTCAAAGTTATAAAAATTATTGTCGTGTTCTTCATATCTTTGAGTTAAAACACGTCTGGTTTTCGCCTCCCCAAATCCTAGCGTTTTCAGAATTCTCACATTTTCTCCATGATCCATTTCATTGTTTATTGATTGCCATATTTTCAATTTTCTGGAATCAGTAAAAGCCGGAGAAGTCTGAAGTTCTGGTTGAGGTTTCAGATATTTCATCAAATCGCCAACGAGTTGAACTGAAGCGGGATTTGTTATAATCGGACGTTTCAAATCACGGTATTTTTTAATTTCGTTTTTGACAAATTCAACCCCTCTCTTTTTTAAAATGTATTCACACAACGGATACCATTTTGCATGTTCCTGAAAAAGGTCATCAGTCGGTTCCCAATTTTTTAAACCACCGTTGCAGTAAAAACACTTGACTCTATCTCGATCACCGAGGTAGTAAAAACCAGCGTCAGCAAATTCACGACAGGTCGCTTTAATGTATGATTGTAATAATAAGTCAATTAAGATGTTTTTTGACGTTTGCAGGCCAGAGTTTTAATATTTTAATCGTTTTGCGTGCTTCTGGCCTAAGGCTACCAGCTCGGAAGCCTCGAGAAGAGCCACCAGAACGGCGACTACTTAAAAGAAGCAATGCGAAAAATTGTCTTCCCACAGGAATCGAACCTGCAGCCTTCCGGTAATCCAAAGGCTGCAGGTTCGATTCCTGTGGGAAGACAATTTTACGGTATTGTAATTACGGTAATGTATATTATAATAATGTAATTACAGTACCGTAATTACGGTAATCCAAAGGCTGCTGGTTCGATTCCTGTGGGAAGACAATTTTTCGCATTGCTTCTTTTAAGTAGTCGCCGTTCTGGTGGCTCTTCCCGAGGCTTCCGAGCTGGTAGCCTTTAGGCCAGAAGCACGCAAAACGATTAAAGGTCGCTTTAATTCGTGCACCTGGCCAATTGATCGATTTGGTAAAAGTTTCCAATCGATCAGCGTACTTTTTCAGATGCCCGTTTTGAGGTAGTAGAACTAACGGGTGGTGCAACGGAGTCACAGCAATCACCCATGATGATCGAATAAGAAAAATGTGTGACTACAGGTGAATTTACATACTAGTTAAGAGTTCGAATAAAAAAACGCTTAGTGTGATGCAGGCTTTAAATCTTAGGTAAAAAAAAAAGATTTACGGTTCGGGGTGAAAATTGAAGGTGTCTGCAATGCATTAAGCCCTGTAAAACTGAACACGTCCGCAATTATGAAAGTTTTTATTCTTGATAGATTTTGGGATGAAATGCTGGAGGTATGTAATGAGGTGACTTTGGTCAAATACAACTTTACTTCTTCGAGGTGAAATGCAACACTTCAAGGTACAATAACATCGGAAAAATTAAAATTATTCTGCGGCGATTTAAGTTTTTAATCTCGGTCTAGTAGATTTAATTTCAGGTTATACAAGCGTCAAGGAAACACGTAATGTCCCTTGTGTTTTATATTTCGCTTGCAAGCCATACCTTCAAGACAGACCCAATATAAACTTTTTGCTGAAAAGAAGTCCCAAATATAATAAAAACTACGCAGCTTATAAAACTTTAAAATTTCCAAAATATAACGACTTCGTTGGTACTCGGATCAAACCCTAAATTGAAATACGAGTAATCTATAAATTTTTTTCTGAAAACTGATTTTCAGGTGAGCCACGCTCTAATCTCGTTGATAATCTGGGTTCGACTCTTGCACAAGATATTCATTGAATGATTGAACTTTAGATTTTCCTTTGAAAAAACACCTTGCAGTGGTTCAAACCTCAGGTAAGTCGAAGATGAAAATGCTTGTGAGTTTTGGTGAGATTTGCAAGAATAACCAATGTTTGTAACATACTTTGAAACTAGCCAAAGATCACCAAGCTCTTTTCAAACAACTGTGTGAAAAATTTGCGCATAGGTTTAGGTATTCCCTTTAGGAAATTAACAAAAGACAGTTTTCGTAGATTGCATACCATCAGATAACTTAAAATACCAACCGAGTTAAAGCTGAAAAGTGTGAGGTAGACCTCTTTGAGTATTTCAAATTTTGGAAAAGGCAAAAATAGACACTTGGGTTTTAAGCAAAAGAGATTTAACACTGGGTTTGAATCTTAAGCTAAAACTAAATGTGAAGGATATTTGGATTCGAACTTAGAAAAAACTTTAAAAAAGAAGTAGCTTCGAAGACTATTTGCATTCGACTTTCAAGCGAGTCCTACTATTGCGTTGGTAATTACTATTTGGGTTGGAATTTAAGGCACAAGATTAAAAAAAGTAAGAAAAGGTAGTGATTCACAGCTAAATCTTGGATAGGTTAACAGCTGTTACGATTTCGACACGGCAGCGAAAATTCAGCGCGACAGGAAACGTTTCAAGTTACGCGAAGCTTATTCCCAAACGTACAAAAATAGACTTCATAGCATTAACTAGATAATCTTTTTAGAAACTACCTTCTTTGGTTATTCACTTTTAACCTGTTACTTTGAACTTGAAGCCAGGCACCTGCGGTGATTTAACAAGCCACCTACGGTGGTTCGGTACTCAGTCACTCTTCAGGTCAACACTAAGTTTCCATTCTTATAACTACACTAAACTTAAGAGTTAAGACTAGGGTTAGATCTTGGGTTATTCACTTTTAACCGGTTACTACTTTAGATTTGAAGCCAGGCACCTGCGGTGATTTGACAAACCACCTGCGGTGGTTCGGTACTCACGTAAGATACTCTTCAAACTTTAGATTTGAAGCTAGGCACCTGCGGTGGTTTGATTCTCAGGCAAGACACTCTTCAAGCTTTACACTTGAGCCAGGCACCTGCGGTGGTTCGATACTCAGGTAAGACCAACTTTCAAACAACTAGCTAGGGTTAGAGCTGAGGTTAAGACTACAACGCCGCGATTGGATGACGCCCCAATTTTGCAAACACCCTACACCTTAAACACCTTACACCCTGAACCCTAAACACCCTACACCCTAAACACCTTAATCCCTATAGTTTTCAGCCAGTATAAACTACTTGCCACTTTCATAAATTCCCATGTTGAGTGCAAATTTTTAACTTCCTAGGTTTAATCGTTTGCTAGTTACGTGCAAATCAATCCTCATCTGGCAAAATTCGCGAACAAAAACAAAGGGACCACCCGCTAACGCGAAGTTCCAATAATTAATTCCACTACACATTGAATTACCACTACAAATAAATAATTACTATACTTTTAATGTAGCATAATTGATCGATTGAAACATAAAGTAGTAAAGAACTTTTATTTCATCGAATCAAGCAGCCTCCTATTTTATTCAAACAATATACCAGCTTGAACTGTGTGACCCATAGCCTACTCCCCATATGGCCTATTGTTTTCGATCAAATAACATAATTTTTGTAAATTTTCCGCGAAGTAGTTCTTAGTTATGCTGTAAGATATTTTGACACGACGATATCAATCAAGACTAGGCATACCAAACCAAAGCACAGCTTCATTTCAAATAAAAATTTTAAACAGCCAAGTTTAACCATGGTTTAACAAAAAGCAATGCACTTAAGATTTTAAACAGGCCTATGCTTATGTAAAGGTTATAATAGACTGTGCCACATTTTAGCAGCTTCGTGAGACCCATCTTTTATCTTTGGTTGTTAGTTGGGTTGACACGGGTGACTTTTTGAAATGCTAAGTGTGGCACCACAGATATTCAAGAGTTGATGCCTATTTAGCTAGCCTAGTTGATAGAGGATTTTCCACCAAACAGCAATTACTAACCACTGCTGCACAGAAACCGCAAAATTAAATTCCAGGACTCTCAGGTGTTATAACGTTGTTTTTACAGGACTTGCAATTTGATTCTACTTTCATGTACCTATTTCTTCATGGTTATTAAATTTGGAGGAAAATTTTTATGTATAGCATTTGCATCACTAGTTAGTGGCTACTGGCAGTAAGAGTATCGCATAGCAATAAATTACTATCCATTAAGTCCAAGTGAAACACGGGGAAAACTTTCTAGATATCTCACAGGATTTATAAACAAATTCAAAGTCTTTCCAAGGCAGCAAAAAAATCCGGGACATTTCCAAGATGTGGCAACCCTGCTAACTGTTTTGTGTGGATAGGCTATCATGACTGGCATGTGGTGTAACTCATAAGGCAGTTCATTTGTTGTTCGATATTTTTTAAACATTAATTTCATAAGTATTAATTGCCTGTGTTAACGACCTACAATCTTGCAATATTGAGCTGTAGTTTGCCTTCATTGCGATCAATTGCCATGGTGACGGTCACCCGACTTCTACTCATGTTTCTATGTTTTAGAATTCAATAAAATAAATTTCAACCAAAACACTAAATATGCAAACTTCTAAGAAAAAAAATTACAAATTTTAGTTACAACTATCATATTTTGATTTAATTCTTGCATTAAAAATCAAAAGATAAAAAATTCTTTGCCGTAATCTGCAAATTAATTATTTAAGAACAACACAAAATTACAAACAAATATTTCCGCAATCAGATTAAAAGCGGTGTATCTAAAAAATGGCCCCTGGATGAAACCAAAGACATTGCAATCATTCTACGAAAAGTTTTTGAGACAATTTCTCGATTGGCATCACGAAATCGCTTTTCTAAATGTTCGCCATTACAACATAAACTGAACGAAGTATTACTGCCTTTTTATGTCCCACTTGTAGCTGAACAGAAAATTTTGTTCTATTAACGTTATAAAGCTTAGTTAATTGGAACAAGAAAACGTGGTTACTGGTGTGTGTCAGCTCGACTTACTATTCTTGGCGAGTTAGGGTTTCTGAAATAAAAAAATAGTTGTTGTTGTTGGTGCATATTTATCCTTCTGTCACGAGACAGCGTCATATTGAACAATCCACACCTGTTTCGGTTCTGCATGTTCTGTAAATTTCTTTGCATCCTTGTCGCTTGAATTTGCTGTTTGTTCGAAGCCACTGAGCAGAGGTAATTATCTTAAAGCATTGGTTTTTAACCTGTGGGCCATAGGAGCATTTCGTGGTGGGCCACAGAGCTATTTGGGTGATTGGATGTCCGGTTGAAGAAAAGTATTTGACCATTTTTTTATTGTTTGTTTTGGACTTCACCTGATTTTGGGCCAACAACCGAACTGAATTTGAGTGAAGACCTTTTTCTTGGCCTTCACCTGATTTAGATGTGGGTAATGGAAAATTTTCACATCGAAAATAGGCCACGGTGATGAAAAGGTTGGAAAGCACTGTCTTAAAGCGTCCTGTCTAAAAACGCAACAATGTGGCCAGGATGCAGGTTGAACACAGACCATACTATCAGGGTCGTCGTAAGTTGGGTGCAGCTACACCAACGCGTAATCTGGTCGGTATTTAAGAAGAGCTTTTTGTCTTAATCGAACGACTAAGCTTATATCATCCAAATTCGCGTTTTCTAAATTTTAAAGGCTACCTAATGTCCGCAAAGAAACGCCCTTAAAATGTAATAAAAAAATATTACTTATCGAATACTGAAAACCCGGTTTAGATAAACGTTCTCAGTTTCAAGAAAACGAATAGTTATTATTTACTCGGGATTACCTTTCGCGTTTTTAAAAAATGACATGACATCATCAGACCCAGGAGTTTGGTGCCTTTCGCTTGTGATTGCAGCTTACTAGTCAAAAAGTGTTGCGCAAAAAGACGTAATTAGCTCAGTTTCATTACTAAGTTCAGAAATGAATTACCCGTAGCAATCAGCCTTTACTACTAGTGTTGAACAGCAGTTTTACTACAAGTAATGACTTTACCACTCCAAAACTCCAACTGTACAAAAGTTTTCGTATTCTATCTGGCATATCCGAACCCAATACTGGTAGGCTACCATAGTGTAAAAAAAAAGATTTTAGACACAACAAGAAACTATTAAAAGCTTATACTGTAACTAAGTCAAAATAGTTTACCCTTCTGATGCCTGTAGGCTACGGTAGTTTACTGCGTAGGATTGGGAATACACCGGTACGGATATGTACAGCAGAAATCAGTAGCGTAGCCGGGGGGGGGGGGGGGGGGCGCGGGGCTATAGCCCCCCCCCCCCATTGGCATGTCAACCAAAATGCAGAATCGGAAAAACACTACGTTTTTAGCACTTTTGAGATTGTTTTATGCACTGGAGTGGACTAAATAGTGATTAAAAACATCTTTTGAAACGTAAATTCGGTGAAGGGGGGCTAATGTTTCAAAAATAAAACAAATAAATGAAAACTTTGAAAAATGGTAAGAAATAAGCAATGAAATTTGATCGCAAGTGTAAAAATGCTAAACATAGGTGTCATTAACAAATATACCATAAACTAAGGAATACGGGGGGTATTCAATATTAGTTAATTACCAACCATTTCTCTCTAATCTTTTTTTATTAGCCCCCCCCAACTAACTATTTTTCTCTAAGAACTGTATACGAAATAGATTACTCTGTGTGAGTTTTATTGAACTATTTGATTTTATAATTTACCAGCATCTAAACAAGAGAACTAACATTTTACCATCAGCCACCTCCCAAATAGCCCATTTATGCCACCAGTTTAATGATGTTTGCACTGCCAATTTCTAAGCCACGTTTTAAACGCATTATTTTTTAATCAAAATAGCCTTAAAATGAAGTTATTTTTGCTAAAAAATGCAAAATTTTCGAGTGCTGGGGGCCCCCAGACCGCTGTGCCTCCGGCGACTTGGGGCTTCGCCCCCAGACCCCTCCATTGCAAATTTCTGGCTACGCGCCTGGCAGAAATGGTACCAGTATCAGATCAGTACTGGTTTGGTTTGTGTTTCAGTAAATATTTTACTCTTGGCAATATATTAGGATGGACTAATCTGCTAGAATATCGTAGTTTAGCTAAACCGGACAAGGCTACCGGTATCAGATCGGTGTACTGGTATCTCAGATCTGCACAGTCAGACAACTACTCAGTGAGTGCAGATAACTTATTACAAGTACCAGTACTGTGAATACGAAATTGTAGTACAAAAATGCTGCCTGTAATAGTAACATTTTTTTACCTACATTTTTTTACCTGAAAGTAACATGTTTACCTATCGTATCAATGTAACATACCGGTACAGGCGGTATGTACCAGAGGTGGAGTCCTCGAGGACACACTTTAAAGCCTCAAGTCCTCGAAAATTGCCCGGCCCTGGGCTTGGGGACAGCAGTATTTTTTTGAATTGTTAAAATTTTGTAGATCGCCTGAAAAATTATTTGAAGACCTTTTTCTTTTTTTTTCTTTGGAGAACGCCTGAAAGATTTTTTGAAGACCTTTTTTTTAGAACACTTGCACGTGTGTCCTAGGCGTTGGCCTCAAAAGAGTCTGTCCTTGAAAGGGCTGTCCTTGGCCTTGGATTTTTTTTGTGTCCTTGGCCTCCAGCCTTGTGTCCTTGACTCCACCTCTGGTACGTACTTTCTAGCCATTATTAGCCTATCGTACCAATACTCTTACCTACTACCCATCTACCAGTAATATGCTCCCCAAGCATCCAGCAATCTGACTGGGTCATTGTTTTTTCTGTTGTTCTAACAGATCAATCCCTGAAACACATACCAAACCAGGCTACTGATCTGGTACTGGTACCTGTTGTATCGTACGGTACCGGTATATTCCTAATCCTACGCAGTAAAAAACAGTAGCTTACTGGTATTTAAAGGGTAAAACATCTTTGCATAATTATAGTATAAGCTTTTAAGTTTCTTGTGTCTAAAATTTTCTTTTACACTATGGTAGCCTACCGGTATTAGGTCCAGATATGCCAGATAGAATACGAAAAATTTTGTAGTGTTGAAGCTTTTAGAGTGATAGAGTCATTACTTGTAGTAAAACTGCTGTTCAATACTAGTAGTAAAAGCTGATTACTACGAATAATTCACTTCTGAACTTAGCAATGGAACTACTTTGAGCTAATTACGTCTTTTTGTGCAACACTTTTTGACTAGCAAGCTGCAATCACATGCCTTTGCAAAATCGCCTATCCTCTGCAATGTTAAACAAGCCAAAGGCACCAAACTCCTGGGTCTGATGACGTCAAATCAGTTTTTGAAAACGCAACAAGGTAATCCCGAGTAAATAATAGCTATTTATTTTCTTGAAACTGAGAACCGTGTATCTAAACCGAATTTTCAGCATTCGATTGGTAATATTTTTTTATCACATTTTAAGGGCGTTTCTTTGCGGGCATTAGGTGGCCTTTAAATGAAATTTTAACAATCAACTTGCCAAGATAATAAACCCAACACGCTTGATGACTTCTATAACTTCTTCCAAAGACAATTCAATCGATTTTTCTTTCGCCATTCCAAAGAAATGATATAAAAGTGGCCCCAAATTCACAAAAAAACCGCCAGGTTTAAGAACATAAAATATTCGCTCGATATAGCTGATTATGTTATTTGCGGTATCAATGAAGAAACTGCAAGCCACGCAATCCCAACTACCTAAAAAAAAATTATAGGTTTCAGAGATTCAAACAAACTTAAGTTGACACTTGGTACCGTTGTATCTTATAGCTCTAAAAATAAGCTAGGCGTAAAATCATGTGCGTCCCTGTTAGAAGCGCCCGCAGAATTTCTTTCAAGAGGGCAAGCGACTTATCCACTTCCTACAGGGTCAAATAAACCTCGCAACTGCAACCAAGTGCGCAACCAGGACATTTTTAAGGATGGAAGAGGGCTTGAACCAAAAGTTTAAATGTTTCTGTTTGAAAAATGTCGCAGTTGAGCAGTGTGTTGAGCAAACTGGTGCAATTCAAGCGTATTACTTACGCGGGTAAAAGCAGAGCCCCCAGCCGCTAGGTGATTTCGCGATTTTTTTCTAAGTACTCATTTTTACGTTATTCAGATCACATTTCGAATGTTTTTAAAAGCCGTTTGAAAAAAACAAAGTTGCTAAGATTTGGACTCCATTTGAAAAAATTAAATTGTCCAGCCCTTTCAGCCCCTTTTTATTTGCAGATCAAGTCCGAAACAAGTACAAAGGCTTTCATATTTGAGTTATCTAAGGAAGGAGAGGTGGCAAAGCCCCTTAGCCCCCTCTGGTAGCGCTACTAACTGCAAGCTGTTTTTATGTTGCAATTTGGAGTCAATGTGTTAACGATCGTCAGGTTATTTGCGGAAATGTAAAGTTTATTTCGTTCAAATCCGTCATTTATCAGCCGTAGTTACAGTGTAATCAATATTCTCATCTATTGATTCGTCAAAAATACCACAACAAAAAACATATTACAACAGCAAAAAATTGAGTTTAAAAAAAGCTGGAGGTACTAGATCATGGCTACTCAACTGGCGGATCGCCGTCCACATCCGAACCTCTGGAAGGCTAAATTCAAACCTCCACACTTTTTGAGTTTCTCTGGGGACTTCTTGGTGCGGGAACTCACTTAATCGATCCGGGGGCTGAGCCCGGCCTAAGTTGCGGTGAAGACTTTTTTTGGTTTACAATCGATCCAGGGGACTACAAGCGTCCCAAATTGTGAACACTTTTTATTGTTCTTTCTTTTTTTCTGGACTGGACCCAACGAGTTTTCATAATCTGTATCTGAACCTTTCCTGAATCTAGTTGAGTACCCCTGTAGTAGATGGTTTGCAAAATTCTCGTTTGGTATGGTCTAACCTGCTAATTAGTGTCTTAAGCCGGTCAATTTATGATTCAATATGCCAAATTAGTAAACTCTAAAATGAAATACTGTAGTTTGTTGGCAGTTTGGCATCATACCTTTGGTAAGTTACATAGCAGAAGTAAGTCGTTAGATTGTCTAGTTTAATGAGAATTAATTTTAAAAGCAGCAGGCCCTTAGCGAACAAAAATTTCGCATTTTTTAGCAAAGTAATCTAATTTTAGGCCTATTTTGGTAAGAATTTAATGCTTTTAAAACGGCTGGCCCTTAGCGAACAAAAATTTCGCATTTTTTAGCAAAGTAACCTAATTTTAGGCCTATTTTGGTAAAAATTTAATGCTTTTAAAACGTGGCATAAAAATTAGCACTTAAGAGCATCTTTTAACTGACCGCGTAAATCGGCTATGCACGCAGTGGCTAGTGGTAAATTTTCAGTCCTTTTATTACAAGTCGTAAATCACAAATCCTATAATTCGAAGA
The DNA here is from genome assembly GCA_963965965.1 of Trididemnum nubilum. NCBI lineage: Eukaryota > Metazoa > Chordata > Ascidiacea > Aplousobranchia > Didemnidae > Trididemnum > Trididemnum nubilum. Next base: position 23,427,299 of record OZ014486.1, read on the forward strand.
AAAAAAACAAAAAACAAACTCAGAAGTATTAGCCTACATTTTAAGTTTAAGATAATTTGGGAAGAGGGGCTAATAAAACGGAAATTTGAGGAAAATGATTGGTAATTAACTAAATTAAATGCTGAATGACCCTTCCCCTAACTCCATAATTTTTTGATGAAGCCTACGCAAAAGCATTTTGCGTCAAGCGATCAAATTTGATAGTTTATTTTAGTTATATTTCAAAGTTTTTACTGATTTGTAAGCTGTATGTTTTTCACAAATTTAGCACCCCAAAGAAATGTTTCAAGTGGCTTTGAACCACATATCACTGTCAACTCCGTAATTTTTTCATGAAGCCTACGAAAAGCACTTTGTGTCAAGCGATCAAATTTGATAGCTTATTTTAAATATTTTTCAAAGTTTTTAGTGTAACTGATTCATACGCAGTATGTTTTTCACAAATTCAGCTCTGCAAATAAATGCTTTAAAAGTGACTTTGAACCATATATATCACTGCAAAAGACTGCTAAAAAAGGGAAAAAAAAACGTGGCATTTTCCTTCCTGAGCATTTGGATAGACAGGCCAATGAGAAGCTATAGCTCTCCCAACCTACACCCTCTGGTTACGCCACTGATTCCGGTTTCTGCATAAAATTAGTTTAGTAGCTGATTAATTATTATTTTAGTGTTTAACTGTTTATGAACACGGCGTAAATTTGAAAAATTAAACACTGTATCGCACTTAGATCCTCATAAAAGCTCAATGACAGATGCAAAAATGTTTGATAAGACTAATTTATTAATAAGCAACTTAATACTTAAACTTCTGGTACTGCTTATGCTCACTTCGCAATGGATTTTTATATTATCAAATCACAATATCAGCATAAAAAGTTTTTCTATGATGTAATATTGCAAACTAATTATTGTAGCAGTAAGTTTTGGGATTTAGGATCTATTTTCTATTAGTTCAACCAGGATCTTGCAGATACAATATTATATCCACTGTTGCTTTCTGATCAAATACAGTAGGCCTATAATATTGCAAAAACTAAGTTAATACGAAATTGCTGTGTAATAAATTTACTAAAACGCAATCCTGTTTCTCCTGCCCCGACCCTCTGCACCAAGGCAAAAACGGTAAAAAAATCTCCACAAAACGTTGTTTTTTAGTTTAGATGCATTTAATAAATTAGACTTGTTTTTCCAATTTAAACAAAATATACTTGACATCTTAAATTCCACCACTTGAGGGCGCCCTTGATTTTTTGTTTGCCTTGAAGTTAGCGTTCCCGCATATGTTAAGGTGAATTTACACAGTATCTGTTTTTCGTACGTTTTCGTCCGTTTTTTTACGTTTTTGCTTCTCCTTGAAAAAGTATGCGCTTTTTCATCCGCATTTTTATAAGTCCATATACGCACTAAGTAGACTGTTATATATAGATAAAAATTTTGTGCATGAACGATAAGAGCGATATTTCGAAATAGAGCTGTACCCCTTTACAAACAAACTTTTTCGGAAAACTTTTGTCCAGTATGTGACTGTCTGGTTAGTGCGGATATGGACACATAAAAATGCGGATGAAAAAGCGCATACTTTGTCAAGGAGAAGCAAAAACGTAAAAAAACGGACGAAAACGTACGAAAAACGGATACTGTGTAAATTCACCTTTACGCTACAGTTTTCAATGAAAAATACAGTATGTATTGTAACAATATTATGCAGTTTTACACTGGATGTAAAATCATCGAGTGTCAGCGAATAGGCTTCGTTTATTTCAAATAAGAGTAGCTTGTGTCAGTTGTGCGTTGGTTTCAGTTCAGGAAAACAGCAGGCAAAATCAATGGGGGTTTTAATATTGGTCTGTAGTTGGTATCAGAGTTTAAAAAGTGCTCAATAACGAACAGTTAGAGCAAAAATCAGAGTAGATTGCCACAGTGTAAAAACTTTAGAAATCAAAAAACTATAAAACCAACAGTCTGTTTCACGCATCACGCGTAAATGGGATCTTCAAGGAAGATTTACTACTGAGGATCCCATTTACGAGTGAAACAGACTGTTGGGTTACATAGGTACTTCATTTTTGATTTTTTAGTACTATGGTAAAATACTGTGGGTTTCCAAAATTAATCCAACAAGAATGTAATTATAGTCATCCCTCGATTTAGCGGACTAATACAGAAACAACACTGTCTGTTGCAGGAAAATACACGCCCGAAAGCCTAAAAATGTCAAAAAAAAAAGAGTAAAATAGACCCTACTCCCTCACAAGGTTTTCGTGCCTCGGTGTCAGTTTATGTAAAACGAAATTAAACTACAAAATGGTAGCACACATATTTTTTATGGACACGTATCATTAAAATTATGGATCCAGTTAGAGGTCATTGAAAGCATACGTTTTCGAAACCGAGTTGTAGACTACGTAAAAATTGATCAACATAATCAGCTTTGGGAGTGACAAAAACAAGATAACTAAACTGTTGCGGTTGTAAGAAGTAAATAAACAATTCTGTGTCGATAAGAAATAATGTCCGTGTTTGTCTTCTCATTTCCGCTAGAGTACAGCATGTTTACCATATCTGCATGTTTACCTAGAGTACTGCGTGTTTGTCTTCTCATTTCCGCTAGAGTACCCCTCAAGAATGCAGACGATGGAGCAGACAGGTGAAGGCTAGGGTGGTCCATAATTTGTCAACTTTTGTAAGTTTTAAGTCTCACCCCTTCAAGTTGTGTCATTTCATGAAAAAATAACTTGTGTAAAATTTTTTTGAAAAATTTTTACATTTAGGGGTTGCCCAAACCCCTCAAAAATCGGAAATTTTATCAAATTTTGGTATTTTTGGCATTTTGACTTTGATGTATTTTTTTATCGAAAACTGTGATAATTGATGTTTAAAATGATTTGTCACCTCGTATTTGTCAAAATTTGACACTCATATGTGTTGTAAATGCAAAAAATTGTGGTCACTTGATTTCTACTACTATGCGGCGCTATAGTTTAAATCACGAAAATTGGTAATATTGTGTAGTTTTTAACCCAAAACAATGGTATTGATTTCTGGAACCACATTTTCAGCAATGGGTGTTCCAAAAGTTTTATATAATGCTATTTTTATGTGTAGAATAGCTATACACTTGTTTCATTGTCCTTCACAGTGATTTTAAAGCTTTTGCATTTAATCCACTTTCATTTTCGGTAGAACAAACAATTATATACTATGTATTTTTTAAACAGTTTTTGACTAGACGACAATATTATTGTCAGATTTAGTAGAGTTGACATTTTTCATTTGGTTGGCATTTTATGGTTATTTACTATTTAAATTACCTATCTGTCTTCTAGTGCTGAATGTCAAACAAAAAAGCTGTGAATATCCATTGAGCTTTTCTCAGTTTGGCTTGACTCAGCTTCAAGCTAGGCATTGACACCAATGTTCAAGTTTTGAGCTTTCATGGTAAATGACTTGAAGTTAGTTAGTCACAAATCCATATTAAAACTGTTGACAGCAAAGAACCCACTACATCATCAAAAGTTTAAGCGTGAGCTCAACTTTGTCTTCACAAAAAGTCTCACCTTTTTTGTTTTGTATAGGCTATCCGGTTTCCTCCCAAGCAAAATCTTATTGCAGTTTTGGAGTTCCAGTAAAAAATAATCATAATAGTTGGAGCAACAATGCAACATTGTAGAACTAATTTGGTGGTTTTGCTTCTGTAGTACAACATGCAATAGGCACTACAATTGTAATACTCCTGACTTTAACGCTACGGTAGGCAATTGTGCTTCACAATACTTGTTTTGTCAAATTTTAAAATATTTCCCTCGACTGTAGTCTTCAAGTTCCAAATAAAAGCTGAAAGCAAAGACATTCAACATTGACTTTATAGTGCTGCAGTCCAACTTGCAAACCTATGGCTATCTCATTAGTTGTATTTTCAGCCAAAGTTTAGTTTTGTCAAATGTTGTCATAACTGACTGCAAATTATTGTAATTGAGACTGCACCATAAAGTTTTTTGTTTTTAGTTTAATCAGGGTTTAATCACAAATGGATTCAATAAAAAAGTTAGTATAGGTGATAATTCTGTACACCTAATTTTTTCTTTTGCCTATTTTTGTTAATTTTTTTTCCAGTTTTGTTGGTGACTCATTGTGTCTGTTTAATGATTATAGTAAAAAAAAAAAAAAAATTGCTTATTTTTCAAAATAATTGTGCTATACTGCTTCTTCACAAGATATTAAGAGCTGCGACATTTTTATGAAGCAAGTGCAGCCCAAATTTTTGCAGAATTTTGCAATAAATGGAAACGGTTTTTGAAGAAAGGTTTTAAACTTTTATTTTTCATTTAAAATTTTAATATTTCAGTTATGTTGTTAGTCAATGTGGTGTGCAATGATATTTTAATCTACTTTATTTTATTCAAGTTATAACTCTAAATTGTTCAGTTAAAAAAGCACCAGGGTTTAAAGTTTTTAAACGAAAAATGTTACGGTAAATTTTCACGGGCAATCTTTTGAAATATATGAAAAAGTATGACTGAAAGCTTATATTCTGACACCATATAAAAATGGCTTTATATAAAACTTTTGGAACACCCATTGCTGAAAATGTGGTTCCAGAAATCAATACCATTGTTTTGGGTTAAAAACTACACAATATTACCAATTTTCATGATTTAAACTATAGCGCCACATAGTGGTAGAAATCAAGTGACCACAATTTTTTGCATTTACAACACATATGAGTGTCAAATTTTGACAAATATGAGGTGACAAATCATTTTAAACATCAATTATCACAGTTTTCGATAAAAAAACACATCAAAGTCAAAATGCCAAAAATACCTAAATTTGACAAAATTTCCGATTTTTGAGGGGTTTGGGCAACCCCTAAATGTAAAAATTTTTCAAAAAAATTTTACACAAGTTATTTTTTCATGAAATGACACAACTTGAAGGGGTGAGACTTAAAACTTTCAAAAGTTGATAAATTATGGACCTCCCTAGTGAAGGCCCAACCAAATATTACTGATTTGTTGAAAAACTTGGAATAAATGCCTGTACGAAAAATAAATTTAGTATTTGAGTTTCGAAACACCCTTTACATTGGAGGTTGTTAAAAAAAAAACTAAACAGAAAATTCGGGAATCCGTTAAATTGAGGGTCGACTGTGTATTTGCGATACCTCCAACCTTTTTAACCCAACTGTTCCAGAAATAATCTACTTCTAACACATCACTGACGATTTATTTAGTGGGCAACCAGAGATGTGGAAGCGGAAGCTGGAAGGGTAGGGGTATAAGGGTACTGCTTCCACTTCAACTTTGACCATTCATATCAAACATCAAAACTTGAATGTGGTGTAATTTTTTGTGAAATATATGACGAAAAAGGAATGTTTTATTGATCATCATTTGCAAAGAAACATTTTTAAAGGCTTGTGGTTCACTTAGATCCGGGCAGCCCCTACCCTATCAACTCAAAAAATGAGGGATGTAGCTGACCAATTTATTTTTAAACTTTTAAGTGTACAAAAATTTTCTACTTTAGTCCTAAAATTTACAGATTTTCTCAAAAATACAGTACTATTAAATGGGGGCTTTTTCCATTTTTTGGGCCATACTCATACAAACAAAATCTGGGGCCATACTTGTATAAGACAGCATTCACCAACATTAACAAAGTTTGCAGTGTCCGCATTTTAATTTCTTTCTCTGCGATAATATATTCTTGAAAAGCTAACAGAGAAGAGCATCACAACATCTCGCAAACAAAATTAATATTGTATGACTTTTAAACATGACGTCTTGTCTTAGTTATTCTAGAAAATTACTTGTCTTAATTATTCTACGTACCATTCGCCACAAGAATTATTCTAATATGGTACTATGTAGTCTATATATAACCGCATAACTCTTCAATGTTTTTTTGTTTTTATTTTGCTGTCCTAAAAATACATGTTGCTAGCAAAATCTTGGAGCCAGTCACATGCACAAACAAATTATTTAAAAAAACAACAAGATTCTGCAAATGTGGAAGCTTCAGCAAGGCTACTTATACAACCAAATTAGGATTTGCGCTAACAACGCAGATGCAGTTGAAATAAGTTATTATCCAGAACAGTTAAAAATCTGTCCCCAGACCCAAATAATCGCTCATTATCCAAATTTTTGACTACGCCCATGCACAGATCGTTGCGTGACAAACCACTGATTACAATTATATAATTTGGTTCTATATGATGTTCTTAAGATAATGATAACAAAGCTGTTTTATTTTGACTTATCTGAAAAAACTTTTTGCCTAAAAATTTTAAGATCAAATAATTTTAAGCAAAAAATAGGTCATCAAGTGGTGGAAGCCGAAGCGACTCAAAAATTGCCGCTTCCACATCCCTGTGGGCAACACTAACGTTACTTACGATCGGTGGCTCAGTGCCAACGTAACAGATCCCTGATGATTGCCTAAATGAACATTTAGTAGAGTACTGATCAGTTTGAGCAAGAACAGACCAGAGTTTGAAAAACTGCAAGCCTACACAGTGATCTCAGTAAAAAAGCCGGAAAAACGACTATAAGTTTGAATTGAAGAACTGTATAAAATCTTTAAAGGAGCAGAGTCAAAAAGAGAGGAGTTAACGCGAAATAATCCGCTATACATTGCACTAATTTTTAGAAACCCCATTGATTTGATGAGCTTGCATGCTGTTTTCCTGAACAATATACAGTGGTTTCAGGGCAGAGGTGGCTTTCAGTAACCATATTGCTGCAAAGCTTAAAAGCACCACTACATTTCTCTTCTTACTATGCTGCAACTAACAAGGCTAGGCTAACTTCATATTTTATCAATTGAATTCGAACGTTTTCGGCGTTTTACAGAGCGCCCTAATCAGGAAACCTAAAATACGGTGAAATGAGTACAATAATACCACTTTCAAATAAACTGAAACATAGCTACAAAATTTTTTTCATCATACAATAATTTGGACTAGCAACTGCATTTGGCTAAACTGTCATTTTATGGTTAGGCAGTTCAAAATTAGAAATTGATGAAAATACAGTTATGACGTTTAATACAAAATGGTGACTTCACAAACTATCAGTAGTTATTAATGGGCTAGTATGGTGAAACTTAATACACACTTAAAAAAAGTTTATACACACTCAATAGAATAAAAAGTCTGTAAAACGTTGAAAACGTACGATTTCACTTAATAAAATAAGAAGTTAGCCTAGCCTAGTTAGTTGTAGCGTAGTAAGATGATAAATGGAGTGGTGCTTTTAAGTGTTGCAGCAATATGGCACCCTGAACAACCTGCAGCTTGCCCCACAAGCACCAACGCACAACCTGCATTTGGCTGAAACAAAGTATAAGCTGACAATCTGCGATTTTACACCCAGTTTAAACCAGTCTAATGCTGTTAGAGGAGTGATTATTTCACAGCAACTTTTTTAATTATAAATAAAACAAAAATGAGGAATATTCATCTGCGCATTATTCACTTACTTTTCTAAGGATTAAAATTAGGGTTTAAGATAAAGCTAAGTGTGGGATTAATTGTAGAGAAGAATTTTAGAATGCGGTCAGAATTAACAAAAAGTAAGACAAAGTTTCTGGTGAATTAGTCTCTTCTTATTGGTAATTAAGTACTTGTACCGTATTTTTTGTTAAATAACATAGCGCAACATATATGGAACCATCAATGTTTGTACTGAAACAGTGATTCTAAGGGGCCAATATCATGCATGCATCGCCAAAATTGCATCAGGAATGCATCTTCCAAGAAGCTCTTGGGTCCAGCTAAATCGTTTTTGCACTGGTGTTGCACGTTTCCGTTCTTCGTTACACAACTGCGGTATGGCAACAAATGCAGCATGCAAATGCAGCGCTGAAAATTGAACGCAGGGTTGCAACTCAAAAAATACCCATTTTATTTATGATTTAATGACAGTTGTTATGAAATTTTATGACACTTATTGTCAGTCAAAAGCAAAATACAGAGACGAGCAAAATTGACAATTATATAACTTCAATTTATTGCTTATTATTTCATTGGATATTAGACTTATATTGAGGTTATAGTGATTGCTCCAGACAAGACCCACATAGAGATAGAAAGGCCGCAGCGGAGGACTACCTCTCTGATCTACCTACCCCCTGCTGATCTCTGTGCCTGGACTGATGGTTCTGTCATGACAAATTTTAGACCCGGTGGCACAGGAGTCTTATTCTTTGCAACATCTGCAAGGACTCAATATCACTTTCTTTCCCCAACAGTCCAATTTCATCCAGCTTCACCGCAGAGATCACAGCCCACTGTCATACTCTTGAATGGTGCCTCCAAACATCACTCCACTTGCCCATTCATCTCCCTGGCTGTTTTTACAAACTCCCAGTCCACCCTCTCCCTCTAACCTCCTTGCCCCGAATGCTGTGTGGACAATCTGGTCCTCTATCGCTGCCTATCTGATTAGGCCCAACTGTACTTCCATTGGATCCCTGGCCACTGCGATATATGTCACAATGAGATTGCGGACCTGCTAGCCAAGACGGTCGGCGGCATCCTCTCCTACTCCTTGCCACTGGGTTCGCTTGTCAGCGTGTACCCTAACTCTCTCCACTCCTCATGGAGTTGCTCTGTCAAGCTAGACAAAGACCACCTTCTCTTCCTCGTTCCTGATGTCTCACTCAAAACGTATGTTGTGCCTCTCTCACCTTCGCTGCATTGGGCATAGCCTCTTATTTATAATCGTCTTACCTAGCTAGTATAGCCTGTGGCCACCACACACAGGATCTTCGACACACCCTGATTGCCTGTCCAGTGTCCAGCTTATAGCTCTATCTGAAGAGACATCTTCGGCTCTTCTCTATCCCTTTTTCATCTTTGGTCACGACTGAGGAGCATCACCTGTATGCTGCGTCTCCATAAAGTTCCTCCACGCCCCCATCCTCTGGACAGGGTTGATACTTTTGCATGGTACTTTTAGTTCCAGAAGGAAAACACAATGCGTAACTCTGTATGAAGTTGGATTGCATGGTGGCGGTAGTTTGAACCAAGAAGCTCAAGTCCTTTCAACCACATGTGTCAGTGGTCGCTTTTGCAAACTCGAACTTGCAGAACTCTTGTCTTTTTCACCAAACTCAAAAAAGCTACCATAACCTTTTCAGCAAACAAGGAATCATAACTTTTAGATGAAAGTTGAGTTCAATCTATTTTTTCCACTACCGTATCGAGTACTGTAGGCTACCGTGGCAGCCTACTTTTTGTTAAGAATATTGATACCAGTACCGACTTAAAATCAGAGTGAAGTTATGGAATATGCTCTAACAGGCTTAAGAGTAAAGGGCAATGACACAAGAAGTTGCCACAAAAATGTAATGAAGAGTGTGGGTAAACCAAGGTAAATTAATATTAGGCTGTAGTCCCAACAATACAACACATAGCAAACAAAAATAAATTTAGCTCACTATGAATAAACGCAGAATGTACCAACTTAAAAGAATAATTTTTTATGACAGCATACCTTTTTAAGATTTTTTGAATTTTTTTATGAAATTTTTTGATAAGTGGCAGCCATACGAACGCTAGACCACATAACAACAAACTGTCCGCTTCTTCCAAGACACTCCTCACGTCCAGCTAAATCATTTTCGCACTAGTGTTGCACATTTCTGTTCTTCATCACTCAACTGGGGTATGACAACAAATGCAGCATGCAAATGCAGTGCTGAGAATGAAACGCTGGACCACATAACAACAGACTGTCCGCTTTACTCTCCACATCACGATATAGAAGGATCTGACTGGATCACGACACAACCAGCTAGCTGCAAGAAACTTGCCTGGACATTTGACAAAAAGCTCAAACGACCGAACAAACAATCGCAAAACTATCTACATAAACGTACCCAATGCTACTCAGTGTTTGTAACGCAGCTTCCTTTGAAATTGTTAATGTATTGTTTTACCTTGTTGTGATTTTAGAAGTTGAATCTCACCAACAGCGGCAATTTGGTAAAATAGTAAAATGAAAATAATGTGTTTGTGATTCTTCATGTCTATCATCAATCTTTATCACACTCGAATTCGACAATATATCAAATAAATTAGTTTTTAAAAGACTTTAGTTATACCAGTGGCAGATTCTACATAAAAAAAAAATATATACTGTATATATAATTACTTTACTTTCCTCGCTTTCATAGACCAGAGTTGAAAGCGAAAACAAATTATTGTCCAAATCTTCGTTATAACACCAGCAAATAAATGATTATTAAAGTGATATTCTACTTTATTGGTGAGAGATTACAGACTTGGCAATCGTGCCAAACATTGCGGCACCTCGATAACCTACCGTATTTGATGGAGTATAGGACGCACGGGTATGTAAGACACACCCCATTTTAGAAGGTCAGAATCAGGAAAAAATCGAACTTTACCTATGCCATGTAAGACACAGGGCGATTTTTTGAGCCAAAATTTTGGAAAAAAAGTGCATCCCATATGCCGTCAAATACGGTACATGGTTTTTTAAAGTGGATTTATTTGTCTTTAGAGTCTGAAAACATTAGTCTAGCTGGTCCTGATGTGCAAAAGAGAAAACTTTAAATAAGCCAAAAATTTAAGCAGTAACTTACTGCGCTTACTGCCAGTACTAGGCTGCTACCAGTCTACAAAACGGAACAAGTATCTGCTTGTCACCTTCTTCAGTGTACACTTCCAAGAAATCCCCGGCCGCCATAGAAAATGAGTTGTTAGGCACAAGGCTGTTTGGATTTACATCGGGAAATTTCACTGGCTTCAAAACATCGCTCCATGATAGATTATTGCACCTCTTCCCAACCCAAGGATAGAACGTATATTGGTGAAAATCGCCTTCACCGTCGCTAGGTGTTCTACAAGATTAATGACAGCATATCAATATATTACTTAAAATTTTAACCATAAGAACCATAATTTTACGTTAGATACAGATCCGTCGTTACGGCAATGTCAAACTCACTACTACAAGGTTGCAATTAGTTAAAAGTAGTTTCATCAGAATGTATTATTATACGCTTGGGACCCAACATTTGTTCAAAAAAGAAAGTGCATACATGTATGAGAAAGCACCAGAGAAACAAATCTTTGTTACGTTTCTGTTAGCAATTTTGCTGCGCCAAGAGCAACAAAATTCAATCCGCATTTAATCCATTTAGTCCCTGAAGTAGGACTTGGGAGATGATGATGGTAAATGCACGCGGTATGATTCTCGAAATAGCAGTGATTCTTCTTCAAGTTTCAAACCAATCAAGAGCAATTCAGATATTCAAGTCAATCATTGATCGCTTTCTTACTTTGCACTGCAAGGAGCAACCAGCCTGACATTATAGCTACGACATCGCTTGAGTATCATTTCAACCTGTAAAGAGTTGGGTAACGTTCACTTTCCCTTTTTTGTTGACCTCAGAGCAACCACGACGTCCCACAGTTAAGTTTTAAACAAAAATTAGAAGCTACTGGACACTAAACTGGATGTCTCAAAAAAGATGGATGCTACTGATAGCTAACGACGTACATCAGCAGTACATCGTCACTGGAATTTTAAATTTTGGATGCGCTTCTGACAGTTAAATATAAATCACACAAGTTCTTCATACCACGATAAAAATGGCTGGAAAATCTGTCTAGTAGAAAAAATTAGCGTTTTAAAAGATACCTGTTGATTATGAAGTATGATGTAAAAAGCATAAAGAAACTGAATTCGTTTCCTTGGCAATGATAACCACGTTTTGCAAGTTCCCATGGCAATCGACCAAGACCACAGCCAGGAACCAAAACCTTGATTGGTTTGAAGCTTTCAGGAGTAGCCTAACAACAACAGTAAGCCTAACAACTCTGATTCAAGGCATTTTAATCAAGTTAGAAACTTTAGAACGTGCAGAGTTTACATGATTCAATATAACTTGACAAAAAGTCATATGAATATACACACTATCAAATAAATAACAGGTAAATTTATTAGTGTGCTCTCAAAATTCCTAAATAGTGCAATATCGATGATATTCTTAACCTGACAGGAACGATGATTGAGTCAAACATGTCCAAAATTAACTGTAAGCAAAACCTTTGCACAATGCAAATTGCAAAGTTTACACAAAAGTCTAATGTTTCACAATATGATGAATGTAAAATGAGTGATCTTCTTCAATGGGTAAAAGATATGATTATGCACTTCTGTGCTACAATCATTGTAACTAGAGCTTTTTTCTCCATTCTGGTCAAAATTAACCCCAAACATGACCCAACTCAAAAGCAGTGTTTGTAAGCACATTATTAAAAGAGCAAAAAAACTGCTGTATAATATATATAATCTTACAAATATCAATCACTTTATCAGGAATAGGAAGATGAGTTGCAATTTCATGCATTATTGGATCATAACATAATCTTCTTTCATCAACACCATCTACTGACCAATCTCGAACAATCTGCTTGAGAGTAGATTTCACTTTGTCTGTATCAACATTTGTGAAAGGTACATGTTCTGATATCTGAAAAAATACATTATAACTACAAATTATACAAAACATTCAAGATTTAAAATGTCAAAACACCATAACTACCACTACTGTAGCATTTCATCAATCAAGTAATCACTAACAACTTATGCAATCTAAAATCAAAACAAATTAGAGCAATTTTTATCAAGAGTGAACTAAAACTTGCTTTTTCTTGGCTTGAGCAAATGAAAATAGATAGATTTCAAAATCAAATCTTTCATTGTACAATGAGTTTAGAAGGCCCACCTCCATGTCATTGCACACAGGCAACACTGTGTTTGACTTGACCGACACAGTATTTAAACTTCAAACATCTGCTTCAGAAACAAACAAGTTACCACTAGACCAACCTGCCAGTTAAATACAGGTTTGTTTTCTACAATCAGTTTCTTGTCTTACCTAGAGCTCAAAGCAAATTCGTTTCCACACCCAAGAATAAGGCAATAAATCAACAACATCAACCAAACAAATACAAGTAACTTTTACCTGTTGATATTTTTTATTCTCAAACATTCCACTACAAAAATTGGTTATTTCCTTGATTACTGCAGCATTAAAATCAACACATAATCTCATTTCTTGCAAAGTTTTGAAATGATTGGGAATCATTGCCTTGTGCTCCGAAGATAACATATGATAATTTTCTTCCCAAACTTCTAAAGATCGCAAAGTCGTATTTCTGAAATGGATTTACAAATTAACTTCTGCTCTAGCGTGCCCAGTGCCAGGTAAGCAAATTTGTATTGAAAGAAATTGCATTGCTCCTTTGCTGTGATACACCAGCTGTAAATATCAATACAGATATGCACGACTGCACATTGTAGAAAAAAATCTTGAAAGAGCATTAAAGTTTATTCTAAAAACAACTGCCTTTTTATGATTTGTCACTTTGCCAGTGATATGAGCATAGTTGTTAGTCACCTTATTTGATAAGTGCGGTAGCTCAGAGCTCACCTGTAGCCTTTAAATGCATTCAAAACTCTCATAAAATGTAATATTTCCTCTTTCTCTTCCATTTCATTGGAAGACATAATTCTGTGCGACAACACTAAACCTATAAGCAAAATCAACTAAAATTGCAACTAATGAACTATCAGTATAGCATCAATGAATAGTATTTCGAAAAAATGTAAGTCTTTTAACTTTGAAGAAATTATCTCAAATTGAAAAAAATGCTCTAACTTAAACTGCTCCTGAAAAAAAAAAAAGGAACAAACTTAAACGGCTCTGAGTGCACTGCACCACGATCAAAAGCAAGTTATAAAGCAAACTGGTACAGTTTTATGATCAGTAACTTTATAGTTTGATTTTAAAACCAATTGTAATTCAGAACTTTGCTGTTATTTTTGACTCGTTTGTAGTTTCAGAGCTTTAAGATTACTTCAGATTTACACACAATTTTATTGCCAGCAAGTATGTCAGCAGCAGGTGTTATTGATGCCATAGTCATGTAAATCATTACATTTTTCTTTTTTACCAGCTGAATTGGAGCAACTAACTGTAAATTTTCAGCATTTTACTTCAAACTCAGAAATGAGTGGGTCTAGCAACTTGATATAATTATGTGAATTAAAGTCACAATTTGTTATATCATAGTTAATGCAAAAGTTTAAGGAAACATTGTAGGTAGCGTGACATCAAGCTAAAGGCCCAAACCTGGTCAACAACTTTGGTGAAAAAGATTGTCTGATTTGAAAACTACTAAAATAGGGCTAAAATATTTTATGCAATCATAGGCATCGAGTTTTTGTTAAGCAAATTGTGAGGGGGCAAAATTTTTTGCTTAATAATTCCATTTCAGTCTGGAATTTTGCCCCCAAATTTACATGAAGACAAAAAAAAAGGGTTTTTGCCGCAAACTGGTTCTATTTTGGTCCAGAATTTCAGAATTTAGTCGCCAAATTCAGGTGAGGACCAAAAAAAAGTCTTCACCACTTTCTGGTTCTATCTCAGTTCGACATTTCAGATTTCTTGTTTACACCTTGATTTTATAAAATAAGTTTGTTAAATCTAAATTATGGGGCTTCCTTCTGGATTTACCTTGAGTGCCAAATGGGCACTACTTGCCAAAAAAACGAGGGGGCTAGGACATATTTTGTCCCTTTTAGTGTCAGACCCAAGGGGGCACTGCCCCCTCGAAATTGACGCCAATGCATGCAATATTTCGACAAACCCTTGTGCTCTTACCACCTCCAGCTTGGTCAAGGAAATTGTTTTAAAATATTGTATTTTTTCTACACTCAACACCTAAATAGAAATGAAATATATGTGCTGCTGTTTCTCGGCATTTCTTTCTATGCCACCCCCAGACACCGCCAATTAATTGGTTTTTGGCCAGTTTAAGAACTAGCAGAAAGGTTTATGCTAATGGTGGGGTTCCACTTACTTGCCTTAAAGTTCGACGAGTATATAAACTGTGTTTTTTGATAAATTTTTAGGTGTTATTGTCTCACTAATAAAATTGTACCTTTGCGAAAGTAGTAAAAAAAACATAGTTATAGTTTGTTTTTTTCTAGTAAAATAGTTTTGAAAATTTCAAAACCAATACAATAACTAAATGAAAGCTTGATAACAAACAATCAGAAGCTTGATAACAAACAATCACGAAAAAGAAAAAACGTTCCATTCATATATAATAGCTTTTTGTTCACACAGGTGGCATTTTTTAATCAATTGTCTGGAAGGTGTTAGAAATGTCACAAACAGGTGTTAATTTAAGTTAAAGGGGGTGTAAATTTACAAGTTAACAGAAAATACAAATGCTGATTTTCACATTACCGGTACCAGTGATCTCGTCACAGTGATTTTGCAAAGTGAGGGTTAAGGGAAGAGAGCTCTGGGGATAGATAGAATATTCGATGACTGTTGTTTTCAGTCAGTGCTTTAATTTTTTTATGTAATAATAAATGAGGTTTGCCAGATACTGAGATAGGCCTATTCAGTCTTTCTTTACACAGAATGCCATCTGTCACATAATCACTTTGAAGACGAAATCACTGACAATCGATTTTCATTAGCCTTGGTTCTGTATTATAATTTAAATTGTTGAAAAAATTCAAATAATTTTTACGCTAGATTTCAGCTTAATATGCTGAATATTATGCATTAGTTGTAGCCTTCTTTCACATGACGAAAACAAGCAAAAATGACAATAATCTTAGAAAAGGTTGCAACGATCTGAGTGCCTTCGACGATAATAATAATAACACAGACGCTGATTAAGCAAATTGGTGCTACAGCAAGGTTCAACAGCACATGGTATCCAAGTGTTAAAGATAAAATGGCAGTACAACATTGTTGGAATTACTGATACTCAGTCTTGATTAAAACTTTCATAGAGAGCAGACGAGTTTTTATAGCTCGCATGCAATAAGCCCTAGAGCGAGAAAATGTTCAAATTCTAATAGCTGTTCTTTTAATGAACAAGATAGTCTATTACAAGAAATTAACAAAACAGTTAAAGGTTTTCAGAAACAAATTCAAGCTTTAAAGGATGAACTTGAAAGCACCAAGAAAGAGTTGAAGGACATGACAAGAGAAAATCAAAAATTAAAACAATCCCTAAATTTAACCAACTTCAAAATGGACGATCTAGAACAGTACAGGAAGGGGGAAAATATTCGAATACATAACGTTGCTGAAACTGATTGTGATAAGGATGACGGAGAGGATGTAGTGTTTGAAGAAGCAAATGCCCTTGAAATTGAACTTTCAGAAATGGATGTGCAAAGAGTGCATAGGATTGGTAAGAAGAAAACATAAACCCAGACTTGTCATTGTGAGATTTATTTCTTACCAAAAAAGGAATGAGTTTCTGCACGGTAAAAGTAAGCTAAAGAAAAACGGAAAACTGAAAAACATGTTCATAACTGAAGATTTAACCCGGCTTAGGTCTTAACTTTTATCTTACATAAAGAATGAATGCAATGGGGATTTTGTGCTTTGCCACACTTATAATGGCAAAATCCGAATGAAGAGATCTGCAAAAAAAGCTGGGTTACCTCTTGGCGAAAATGGCAAGGACTAAGTTACAGGAAAATGATTGACTGTGACAATTGTAGATGACTTATTCCTAAATAATATTGCCATTAACTTTAAGAAACTTAACTACCAGATTTTGATGTACAACGCCGATAAAGACAATGAGCTAAATCAAAGCACTACTGGCAGTGAATCTGAGAAGTCAGATACGTAGGCCTAATTCTATGGCTTAGAATTGCATTTTGTTAATGACGTAATGGCTAATGTGAATAGCAGAGTTGTGTTGCGTCAGGTGAGTAGAACGCATACCGTAGATAATGCTGCTTGTGCAAACTGTGCCTCGGGTCATATGATCTGTCATGTGACTTGCTGTAACCTAATCTGCAAAAACTCTTCATGTTTCAATTGTTACACAAGCTGCGACATTGTCGAAGACTACACGAGGTCTGTTCAGCAAGACAATGTAATCAACTGTAACACAATGATCACGAGTAATGACTCTACTAATGATTACCAATACAAATTTTTTTGTTCTAACTGTTTGAATGATAATGGTGTTGTTTGTATTAGGCGCCTATCGCATATGCAAGCATCTTGCAATGAAAAAACAAAAGACGGCTTTAATTGTCAAAACTGCATGAAAACTGATCTCTTAGTCGGTATCAAATGCTCTGGTAACAATAATTCTCACGAGTTATGTCAAACCGATCTAAATCAATTTTTAGAAGTGGCCTCTCTACAGCTTGACGGAGAAATAATTAATGACTTCCAAAGTCTTAAATTGTGATCATTATTTCATAGAAATGGCTGCCTCAAGTCAAATCAGAAATCAAAATTCATTGTCTAAATGGTATTGTTGAAAACAAAGCAAACTATTCTAAGAGCATCAACACCACTGATTTCAAAGGCTCACACATGTAGTAAGCCCAACCATGTATCAGACATGCAACTACAGAAGAATACTCTAAGTCGTTAAGGCAAAGCTTTAATCTTATTCATTGTAATATGAGATCTTTTTCGAAAAACAAAAATAAAATTGAAGAATTACTGCAATCTGCTAAAACTAAACCTGACGTTTTAGCTATTTCTGAATCAAAGCTTAATAGCAATAACTTAAGCAGGGTAAGTTTAATAGATTATTCATTGGTGCATTGTGATTCAATTTCTCATGCAGGAGGAGTAGCATTATATGTGTCAAATTCTTTGGAGTTTTGTAAACTAGAAGAGTACTCCATTGCATCACCTCATTTTGAAACTTTGTTTATAGAAGTTAAGCTAAAAAATTCTGGTAAGGATCTTGTGATTGGTGTAATATATAGACATCCATCCACTTCATTATCAGAATTCAAATTGCAATTTACTCAAACTCTACGTCTTTTGGCAAAACATAAAAAAGATTACATAATTTGTGGAGATTTCAATGTCAATCTTCTCAAAAGCCAGTCTTCTCCACCTGTCAACGAATACATTGATAGTGTTTTTTACGAAGGATGTTATTACATAATAGATAAACCAACTCGTATTACACCACATTCTTCTACTCTACTTGATCATGTTTACACAAACATTATCAATAAGACGTTAACCTCAAATATACTACATTATGAAATTTCTGATCATTTGCCCACTACATGCTCAGTATTTCTAAAACCTGATAGAATTAACAATGATCAGATTTACAGATGTACAGCTAATTTTAATTGTGATAATTTTGTTGATGATGTATGCTGCCTAGTTGACGAACTGTCAATTGATTTAGCCTCGATGACTCAAAACTTTGATGTTAATCTTGAAAACATATGTACAAGTTTTATTGATGGCTTTGCTGACGTTGTTAATGTACATGCTTCCCTCAAAATACTTAGTAGAAAGCAGCAGAAACAAAAATTGAAACCTTGGCTAACCAAAGCATTCCTAAAGTCTACCAAAACTAAAAACAAATTAAACACTAAATGTTACTAACAAAATAATCCAGAATTAATTGCCTACCACAAAAAGTATCTTAATAAGCTAACCTTCATAAAAGGACTTGCAAAAGAACGATATTACACATCGCAACTCCTCAAACATAAACAAGACATATCAAAACAATGGTCTATAATCAACGAATTGCTTGATTAAAGCAAACGATGCAGCAGTACTACCATTCATAAGCTTACTACTAAGGAAGATGAAAATATAGAGTCAAAATCTGAAATAAGCAATATGTTAAATGATTATTTTGTAAATGTTGAAGCAAATTTAAGAGCTCAAGCAGGCACTGGTAACCTTCAGGATTAGTTTATTAACAAAATACCATCAAATATGCATTCCTGATTTTTTCAACCAATTGTACCAGAAGAAGTTTATCAAGAAGAAGTTTTATTCAAAATCAAAATTCCAAAAAAGCAGCTGGTCCTGAAAACATTCCCATTAAATTCTATAAAATTGCTGGTGAATGGATACGTAACTTTTTGAGTGAATATTTTAACAAGTGTTTAGAACGTGGGTATTTTCCTAATGCATTAAAAATAGAAAAAGTTAAACCCATTTTTAAATCTGGTAAACATAGCTCTATGAACAACTATAGACCTATCTCATTATTGTCTCCTTTAGCTAAAGTTTTTGAAAAATTGATATCAATAAGATTAACCAAATTTCTGGAAGACAACAGCATTCTTGCAAACCAACAACTAGGCTTCCGTAAAGGACTTTCTACAACCCATGCAGTTACTGATTTCTATTCTCAAATCTGTAATAACCTAGACAATGGTAAACATTCTTATGTACTGTTATTAGACCTCAAAAAAGCTTTTGATACAGTCAATCATGAAATATTGTTACGAAAATTAGACGAGTATGGCATTAGAGGAAATAGTAATAAACTCTTCTAAAGTTATTTGTCAAACAGATTCCAGTTTGTATTTGTTAATGGAATTGCTTCTAACAAGCAAAAAGTGACATGTGGAGTGCCTCAGGGTTCAATCCTAGGCTCTACTTTATTTTCTCTGTATGTTAATGACCTTCCTAAACTTACTGAGCCTAGTGATAGACTATTTGCTGATGACACAATTATGATTATGAGTGACAATTGTTTAGACAACTTAAACAATACAGCAAATAATAAGGCTAAAATAATCGACAAATGGCTTACTTCAAACAAACTAGCCCTATATACATCCAAAACTAGTTTTATGCTTTTTTCACCTAAGAAAATGAGTGCCGATAAGTTTTCCTTAACTATACGAGAAGAAACAATCAACAGAACACCTGATGCAAAATATTTAGGATTACTTACTGCTGAAAAACTTAAGTTTGATGTCCATGTTATGCATGTTTGCAAAAAGTTGTCACAAATATGTGTTATATTTTATCTTCGACACTATATTTGTAAGAAGACCCTTCTAATGTTATACTATAGTTCAGTGAACTCGCATATACTTTATGGGATCTTAGTACGGAGTTCAACTAACCATTCAATCTTGCAGCAATTGCAAGTCCTTCAAAACAAAATTATAAGAATTATTTGCAATGTCAGCAAAAATGAACATGTAAAAAAACTACACCTTGTATCATGAATTAAAACTATTTAAAGTCAATGATATGTATCATTTAGAAATGGCAAAATTTATGTATCTCTTCCACCACAATAAACTTCCAAATCTATTCAATCAATATTTCACATCCATTAAAACAGTACATAAGTACAACACAAGATGCACTAGTTACAACAACTTTTATTTACATGCTATAAACTCGAATGCTGCCAAAAGAGCATTGCAATTTAGTGGTGCCCAAATTTGGAATAGTTTGCAACCGAATTGGAAAGATATTTCTTTTCCTAAATTTAAAGAAGCAGTTAAAGCTGATCTAATCTTAAAGTACAAGTAAAATTAGGCATGATTTTTTTCTAATTTTTGATACATTGCGATAACTAATCCCTTTGTTTGTGATTGCGTGAAAATCTAAATCATACACAACAGCACATTGCAATATTGTAGGTTACTTGCATGTTGGGGGGGACCGGCTGGGGGGGGGTTAGCAGACGCGATGCTTTGCTTGTTATTATGTGCTTTAAATATTTGTTTGAAGCCCAAATCTATTCATACTGTATTGGCTATAGCAAGAGAATGAGATTGTCGTAGTGTTTTACTCCACTGAATGTTAAAAAAACTGTGAAGGAATAAGCCATCAATCATATGTCTGTCATCTTCCCTTCCTTGAGAACTTACAACGAAACGCTGAGCATTACTTCATAAAAGCAAAAATGTGTGAAATAGGGTGGCCATGACTCGATGACAGCTTCGCTCTTTCGTGGTCTCCCTATATACCATACTCTATTTACATGCAACTGTATATTCCAAATGTGGATTTTTCTTTGTTTGCGTGTACTGGTACATGAATAAACTGACACTGACTGACTGACTGATAGTTATACCCAGTGGTGTAAAGTAATGAAATACTTTTACTTGAGTAGATTACCCAAGTAATCTTTTCTAGTAACAAGTACTTTTTGAGTAATTTGTTGGCCAATTTAACTTGTTTACTTTTAGAGTGAAGTAACGCTACTTAAATAGTACTCTGATTCAGAAAAGTACAAAGTATTGTAGTTTCAAATTTGAACCACAAATTTGTAAGAATGGTCGACTTTTCAGCTGGCAAGTGAAGAGTTTATTACCAAAATAGCTTTTGGCATTTTATTTTTTAAAAAAATCACGCAAATACTCACAAAAGTTTTTTGTTGTCTAAGATGTATTACCACCTACTCAATTAGAAAAGTGTATTTGCTCAGATATCACATGTTTTATTTATTTTTTACACAATTGTTTGCAAATCGAAAAATGTGGATATTAGCGATTTTGGAAACAAACAGACAAAAAAAATTGAATTGCGAAAATGCACGTGTTTATTCACGAAACTAGCAAAAGTATGAATAAAAAACAAAATGAATAAAATTAAAAATTATTTGTTTTAACTAACTGCATTACCCCGATGTGGTCTATATAAGGTCAAGAGTAATGGAGAATCTACCTGCTATCTTGATTGTAAAATTCGGTTGTGTCGTCACTGTCACAGTAAGATTCAGAAAATTAGTTTAATCAGTTAATTTTCCAAATCTTAATGTAACTACACTTACTAACCTTATCCTAAATTTACTCCCACAGTTTGTTTCACTAATTTATGTCACTCTAAGCTGTTTTCGCTGTAACTCTAAAACAAGAGAAACGATCTCACGACAAAACGCCATACGTACACAAGCTGGTTTGGAAATAAACTTTGGTGGTGCTTAAGCAATTTTGGAAAAAACTCGATTTTCATCGCTGATTGTGAAGCGAATACAAACGATTTTGGAAAAAAAGGTTTGGTTGGTAGGTAGCAGAGGTTAACACCTATCGAATAATACCATACAATCAATTTTTTAAAAAATGGAGCTCAAGCTGTTTTGGAAGTAAGCTCTTCGATTGTTAAATTTAATTAAGTTAGTTGTCTTTTCCTCCTTTTTGAGCTGGCAACTCTTGCATCAGAGGTCAGACCACCACAGCGACTGTAGCTATGCCTTTTTGCTACATGTGCAGAGTGCATGCACGTATCAGATCCAGTGTGGCGAAAAGCAGCTCAAGATGGTTTTAGTTTCACGATCATTGTTTGGTCTCTGCTATTCACTGCATATTGGCATAAATGTTTACTCTATTAAAAATAAACAATCTGAGATATAAATTTGCCAAAAATGCGTCCCATGATTATTTAACGATTCTATTGCTAAATTCTACAGAGTAAGCCAAAAATCACACACTACATAGATACAGTAGGCCAATGCAATAAACATGATGGTACGATACTGTAATATATTGTGCAATGGAATTACAAAATGTTTTCAATATGACAATCAATTCCATTCCAGTAGACTCAGACTATCTAAATGGGCTATCTACAATAATTTCATGCAATATAGCGACGTAATGCTAATCAGACTTCTGCCTGCCTACACATGTTGTGAAATAAATTAAATTTAAAAAATCCACAATAATTTTGATCAATTAATTTAAAAAAAGTTACCACAGAATATACTGAAATAGCTATTACGTTAACTATTGGCCCACCCTGTAGATACAGGGGATTATTACACACTGTGTTTTTTAAGACTACGTCTATAGTGTTTCTAAATTTTAGCATAATTTAACAATGACAGTGAATGAGTATTTGAGCAAAGATTTTATAAACTAATTCCATGTAAATTCCGCATGGCGTGATTTTCAAATCTTGAAGTTTTGCGATTGTTGTTCTTTTTAATTGTCTTCAATATAATAAGAAAACTTGCAAAAATTCATAACTTCTTGAAAGAATGAGGTGTTTGAAGACGAACTGCTATGTGGCAATGATACAAAGGTAGCCGACCAGCTGTCATAAGTCGATTGAATAGTTTGTTTATTTTGCTTGAATACTTTTCAAAATACTTGTATTTGAGTACTTTTAAAACGAATATTTTTTACTTTTATTTAAGTACTTTTTTGGTCAGTACTTTGTACTTTACTTCAAGTAATTTTTCATCAGCAATGAACTTTTACTTCATTAAAATTTTTGAGTACTTTTTACCAGAGGTGAAGTTCTTGGCCTCGAGAACGTCCTCAAGAACAGCAATATTTTTTGAATAGTTGAAATTTTGTAGTTTGCCTGAAAAAATTTTTTGAAGACCTTAGTTTTTGGAGATCGCCTGAAAAATTCTTTAAAGACCTTTTTTTTGTTTTGAGAACGCCTGAAAAAAAATTGTGAAGACTTTTTTCTTTGGAGAACACTTGCACCTGTTTCCTTGGCTTCAAGCATTCCTGTCCTTGGATTTTTTTTGTTTCCTTGGCCTTGAGCTTTGTGTCCTTGACTCCACCTCTTTTTTTTACACCGTAGGTTATATTATTTAACATAAGAAACACACATAATTCTATAGCATTACCAAAACCCAGCAGGGTTCCTGCGCATTTGTCAATAAAAAATTCCCAACATTTTCCATACCAAAATTTGCTCAAAACAAACTAAGCTCTAGTTATCTGGAATACACAAAACTTCATTTATTTTAACACAATCGAAAAACTACCTCAACAGAACTCAATTGCTGCATGGATGAAGACGACTAAATAGCCTAATGTAATGGACATTTCTTAATTGCTACAAGATTGTTAATGGTGTTTGGATTCATACAAGATGGAGGCAATGCAGCATAGTGTTTTCTGACCACAGGCTCAATGGTTGTATCCAAGCGGCTGCTATATCCACTACTACAGGATTAGAATTTGCGATTTGGCATTTTAAGGTCAAGCAGTTTACTTGTGGTTGAAAGGAAGTACGAGGTATAGGCTACTCAGCATTACATGGGTAGAAGGGGTGCATGTTGCACTTAATTGAACGCAAAAAACACTTCGTGGGCAATGAATGGACTATTCTAAAATGCTCATAATTCTGCAGTTTGCAAAATAATAAGTATCTACACATGGAAGCCCGAAGCATGGCAGAGCAGTGCAACCACTGCCTGGCCCTTTATTTCCTCCAATCAGGAGAAAAGGGGGCAAATCTTAGCACATCTAAATTGGCACTACATCTACAATAAGAATACCGTATTTCTTTGAATATAAACCGCTGCTTCTATTTATTTTTGAGATCATTTTGAGTGGTTTCTATTTAAGGGCGGCTTTTATTATTTTTTGCCGTCACACTACTAAAAGAGCTGAACAAACTTCTTCCAGACAAAAATATTTAAAGTTTGGAACTGCCTGTAAGTACCCTACTGTAGCGACTTAAAACACGGTAATTGGTATCCTGCTGTGTAAATTTCGTACTCATTAACAGATGCGATTGCATATGGCGCTTTTAAGTGCTTTATTTAACAGAATAACTATTAGTTTCTACACCTACCAACTGGCACCTGCTCTTCATGCGGCTTCTAAACAAGAGCAGCTTTTTTTCCCCTTTTTGTGCAGCTTCTAATCGAGGGTGGCTACTAACCAAGGGCGGTTTATATTCAAAGAAATACGGTACAAAAAAATCAGACGTGAACTTCTTGCAATAAATTTTGAAATTCAAAAAGTGCCCTTTTAATATCTTAACTTCACCTTTTTTAAATTTTGCAATTCTAACAAAAAAAACTTCCGCCACCCATGTACCTATGTAACAGTAGTAAGCTCAAAAACATTTTGCCTCAACTTTCACTAACCAGTATGTCAGCCTATAAAGAACAGAAATTAATAAAAACTTGAATTATAAACTTGTCTGCCCATCATCATATCTAACAACTTAAGAAGAGCATCCGCTATTCATTTTCTATATGGAGTGACTATATCATCAGAAAATCTATAGCGAAAGAGAAAAGTAGAGAACAGCAGGGCACCGCATCTTGTGCTGTTTCGTTGATTGTAAATTTTCTGTGAAATACATGCTTCCTTTTGTATATCTACAATCATCTCACATTCGACACTACTCCCAACCATACATAGAACTAGTAAACTCTGCAGCCCCTATATTGAAAACTAACAATTGACTAATGTTGTCATATTATATTCTTATTTCTCAAACAATATTCTTAATCTGCGTTTTGCAGTTAACTCAAGAGCTGCCTCTCTCATTTTTCTGCAGGTTATCTTGAACTGTTTATGTAAAAAATATGTAAAAAAAAAAGAAGCACTATTTCAATTATTTGTACCAATTCATGAAGCATTCAATTATGTACAATAAAACTGGCTAATATTTTCTGAATAGTAATACAATCATGCTAAAGAGTCTGTGCAACTTTGCAATCTTTGCTCATAGTGCATATTTTACAAGCACGTAGGCTAGTAAATCTCTCAACTTAGCTTGAAAGCCAAACATGGCCTAGGCAGGCAGCCTTCTGTAGGCTATCAATGCATTATTAACGGTCCACGACTTTTCGCGCGGACCTTTTTGGCGCCAATTTGGTGCTTTTTGACTAACCCTAACCCAAACCCTAAATAACCGAACAGTCAAAGAGCACTGAAACGATCTGTACTGAGAACGACCGACAACGAAATAGGTTGCGCCGAAAAGGTCTGTGCCGAAATGGTCACGACAAAAAGACGTGATCCCCATTACTAACGTGTGGTAGGTTCATAATCTCAGAACTTCATTCAGATGCAGCAGCTGTAGAAATAGCCTTCTTCTGTTTTCTGCTAACCTTTTGCCTGCTGTCTGTGTATACCACGCCAATCCTCCTTTTTTAGTGCTGGTAGGATTCCGGTGTCAGTTGAATTCTTTCATTTGCTTAACTGTCTTTGATGTAAAAATATTCTTCAAGTATAGCGTAATAATGCTCTTAAATTAAAGTTTTGTTTAACCTGTATTGTGACGAAATAAATTGGCAGGACCACCGGCGCAGCCACGGGGGGGGGGGATTAGGGGGACCAGTCCCCTCCATTTTGAAAGTGACAATTTATCAAAAATTATTTTAAAAAGATAAGAGTGGTAAAAAACGTATTTAAAAATGCTAAGCTTGAGAATTCTACCCTAAGTTGCAAATAAGCAACGTCAAAACTTTTGCATTTTTTGGAAAATTTATTCCACGGTCGTAAGCTTCTATATCTTTAAAAAATTTCAGCTATCTAGCTTGCATTGTTTCCAAGATATTCGGGTTGAAAAAACGTTTGCAGCAAAAAGAAAAAGTGAATCATAGTTAATGTAACAATGGAAATGAGCTACATAATAATCGCGCATAAAAACTTGATTTTATTGAAACAAGACTTTAACCACGTTGCCTTTTTGCAACACAGGGTAAAAACAAAACCCGGGAGTCGGAATGCTTGTATAGTTAGGGTTGATATTTATTGAAAGTGTTCGGGTTATTGCATAACCCATGTCGAGCTGTCTTGCAAGATATCTCGTCAGCATACGGCATTGCTTTTGCGGGAGAAAGCAAACGAGGCAGAAAGCAGCGCGATTTTGCACCAAAAAACGCTATCCATTTTCCATTTTGTTTCAAAATTTATCATTTTCCAAAAAGTAGAATCAGATATTGGTGAGAATTTGGGGAAGCCTAGATCTGACGTGTATCAGTCTATGAATTAAATGTCATCATAGTCAAATCGTATTTCGACTCTAATACATTTCAAAAATATTTTAGTTGAAAACATTCAGAAAAAAAATCTTTTTTAAGGGAATGACTTTAGATATATCTTTTACGTCAAAATTAATTTTTTATCATGGTGTATTGGGTCTGTTGTACCGATCACGCGTATAAATATATGCATGTCATTTGATTGCATGCATTTTGCCTGTTTTTCTTTTTTTTTTGCGTTTGCACTAAAAAAGATTGGACTAAACAGCATTATGTAGGCTTACATTTCAACCAACCGCCGAGCTCTTGGGAACCCGTTAGCCTGAAAAACGTCGGAGTTAATATAATATTGCTCAAAAGTTTGTAGTTTAGCAAACACATAGCTGCGATGTCAGTTTGATCTTATAATTTTATTTTCAGCTTGGGTTGAGTGAACGGGAAACTGGCTGGTTTGAACTTATTTTACAACTTCAAACTGCACAATGTCAAATGTTTATTACAGTAAATAGTACGCTGATTTATTTTTAGGAAATCTTTTTTGATCCATTTCAATGTCAGCATATTACACGGATAGCTGTGTTGATTTGTAACAGTGTTTTTGTTGTCTATCGGAGCAGCAAGTCTGCCGACATTGTTCAAACTGTGTCGCAGTCTAAACTCAGTATGCTGGTTGCGAGCAAAAAGTCACACAGATGCCGTCCGCTGTTCTCAATCTACACTATGTGTAAAATTGTGAACGCAATAGTTCAAGTTAAGTTCATTTTAAACTAATTTTGGAACGCTTAGCGTATCGCCTTACCAGCGTATTAGCAGCCAGTTGTTTCAAACAAATTTACGACACGCTCGTATGTTCGTGATTTTACGCACAATGTAGGCCGGGCCTGAAAATTCGCTATGGAAGCATTTTACACAGTTTTCGGTGCGAACCAAATTTCGTTCATAGGTGTGCTGCACAAATAAACCCATTGTACTTCGTTATGACCATTTTCCGCGAATGCAGCATTCATATTCGTATTATTTGATCGAGACAATCAACCACACGTAAGGAATGGTCAACCGCTATCGCATTATTCTTGCTTAAATTCCTATTTCCTACCAACGATAATAATAACAATAATAAAGTACAAAACTTTGTATTGGCAAGCCACAATATAGCGCATTTTCTCCGTTTGAAGATAGCAATCTGTAAGTGATGCCAATTAACATAAATAATAATAGAGAGCACTTATTTTTTTCAAAAAACAAAAACCAATCATTTTTGGGTGTAGTTGGGTATTGTTTGTGTGTTTTTGCGAAAAGTACATCTCATTTGTTCTTATTTTGTTACAATATACTATATTTGAAAGTTGAAATATTATTATGCCAGCTTGCCTGAATAATAATGATAGTCTGCGGCTTTCTCGTATGGTCTACATTAAAAAAATGCATTTTTTTGTGTCCGCTGTTGTATTATCAAATAAAATAAAATTGTAAAACAAGCTGAAACCACTTTTATTCTTTTTCATTTGTTTTTTTATGCGTCTGCCGCATGACTTTTGCCTGTTATGGCTAAACCTTATAATTTGTTTCAATTTGCCTAAATGAAAACTTTCCGATTTGCATATGCTTTAATCATAGCAAAAAAAATTAGTCCCCCACTTTTTTTTATTTCTGGCTGCGCCGGTGGGCAGGACCACCATTCTTGAAGCTTTAACATAACACAGCCAGGTGTTTTATCACTATTTTTATGCGCTTAATAGAAGTATTAGAAGGACAAACGAGATATTTAATATTCATCCGCTCCAATTGCGTTAGCTTCTACATGGTACAGTGCGCTATTTTTGCCAAACTGTCTTCCATACTAATTCAATATTAGCACGCACTTTTCCTGACTTTTTACTGATTGCGAAATGCCTTTACCAAATTCCTGACTTCCCGATCGTGGGAACCTTGCCAAGTAATGGTGACCACAAAATATATTCATATCCACAATCCAATTTTCTATTAATGGTATGTTAATTAGTTGACAAGAACAACATAATTGTTCCATTGTCGTTAACCAGATTGTGGAAACAGTTGTTATGCAGAAAGTTATTTACAACACCAATAATGCAATTTTGGTATCACTGATTTTGTTCTCATCAGTATAAAGCAGTACTGTACAAGTAGATCAATCACAAAATATCAAAAAATGAAGTTTAAATCGTCATGTTAGAATCTTGATTAAATTTTAACCCTAAATAACTTAAATTTTAACCAATTAAACTACAACAAATCTGAATCAATTTTTTCATATGCTACAGTTACTGTTTGGAATGATTTGCCTCTTGATATTCGGGAAAGTAGCAGCGTTTCATCGTTCAAAATTAAATTGAAAACATACTATTTTAATACGGCCTTTATCAATGTGCCCAGTAGCGTAGCCAGGGGAGGGTGGGGGGGGGGCTATAGCCCCCCCCATTGGCTTGCCGACCAAATTGCAGAATAAGGAAAATACCACGTTTTCAGCACTTTTAAGACTCTCTTTTGCACTGGATTAGACTAAAAACTACTTTAAAGCATAGTTTGAAACATTTATTTAAGGGGGGGGGGGGGGGGCTAGTGAACTGCCAACCAAAATGCAGAATAAGGAAAATACCATGTTTTTCTAAGACTGTGTGTTTGCACTGGATTAGACTATTTTGAAACGTTTATTTAGGGGGGGGGGCTAATGAACTGCCGACCAAAATGCAGAATAAGGAAAATATCAAGTTTTTAGCACTTCTAAGACTCTCTTTTGCACTGAATTAGACTAAAAACTGCTTTAAAACATAGTTTGAAACGTTTATTTGGGGGGGGGGGGTAATAGACTGCCGACCAAAATGCAGAATAAGGAAAATACCACGTTTTTAGCATTTCTAAGACTGTCTTTTGCACTGGATTAGACTAAAAAATGCTTTAAAGCATAGTTTGAAACGTTTATTTAGGGGGGGCTAATGAACTGCTGACCAAATGCACAATTAGGAAAATACCACGTTTTTAGCCAGTAGCGTAGCCAGGGGGGGGGCCCATTGACATGTTGACCAAAATGCAAAATGGGAAAAACACTACATTTTTAGCACTTTTGATACTGTTTTATGTACTGAAGTGGACTAAATAGTGATTTAAAACATTTTTTGAAACATTTGTTCAGGGGGGGGGCTAATTTGTCAAAAATAAAACCAGCAAATCAAATTTGATTGCAAGTGTAAAAATGCTGAACATAGGTGTCATCAACAAATATACTATAAACTAAGGAATAGAGGGGGGGGCTATTCAGTATTTGTTAATTACCAATCATTTCTCTCAAATTTCTTTTCATTAGCACCCCCCCAATTATTTTTTTCTATAAACTGTATACGAAATAGATTGCTCCATTTGAGTTTTATTGAACTATTCGATTTTGTAATTTACCAACATCTAAACACGAGAACTAACATTATACCATTAGCCACCTCCCAAATAGACCATTTATGCCACCAGTTTAATCATGTTTGCACTGCCAATTTCTAAGCCACGTTTTAAAATCATTATTTTTTAATCAAAATAGCCCTAAGATGAAGTTATTTTTGCAAAAAAATGCAAAATTTTCGAGCGCTGGGGGCTCCGCCCCCAGACCCCTCAAACAGCCCCCCCATTGCTAATTTTTGGCTACGCACCTGAATGTGCCTGATATTGATTGGTATGCTCTAACACTGTACTATCCTGATGCTGCAAGATCTTTTAACAAGCCCGATTTTTGCTTTTTGTTTGTGTTAGTTTTTTGCTTTTTCACCTGCTTTAGTAACAAGTACCCCTTAGTCAGATGTTAGCTTCTTGCTATCTTATCTCAAGGGGTTGATAAATTGCTTTATTGGAACGACCGACGCTCGCGTCGCGTGTTCCTCTGTTTTTACTCCGCCATTTTCCAACTAACGAGTGCGAAATTTCAGACTTTTGCTTATAACTCGAGAACGATTTGGTCTAGCTACATGAAATTTTGACAGCAGTTTGAGATTAATGAGTTGTATGTTTGTACACAATTTCGAGGCAATAGGTCACGTGACTTCGGTTTTAGAACCCGAAAACCGCCCCGCAAGTTTGGCGTAAAAAGCAGTCTCAGTCAAAAACGGCTTAAGTACGGCAAAAAATATTTCATAGGGTTGTATGTCTCAAGATACCCTTTCATCCCAACTAACCCACTTTTGGCCGCGATGAGGTTTATTTCTTTTTTTTCCCTTTTTTTTTCTTGCTAATTTTTGTACGCTCTTCTTCTCCTAAACCACAAAACATCGAAATCTAATTTTTGTGTAAAGTGTTGAGCTGCAAATGCAATTTTTTCTCCCAAAATTTTTTGGGGCAACTCCACCGGGAACTCCCCCAAAAAATCCATTTTTTGAACGGCTTAAGCTAGGGTGCTAGTTGTTTTTGATATCAGTAGATATTTAACAGACAAATATTTTGACATAGTTTGGGGGTGCCACCCCCCCCGGGGACCCCTCAAATGGACCCCCAAAAATCAATTTTTTGAACGACTCTAGCTAGAGTTCTACTTTTTTTTGATATCAGCAGACATTTAACGGACAAATATTTTGACATAGTTTGGGGTGCCACCCCCCAGGGACCCCCAAAATCAATTTTTTAAATTGCTCAACTTGGGTGCCAGTCTGTTTTGATATCAGTAGATATTGAACAGACAAATATTTTGACATAGTTTGGGGGTGCCACCCCCCTGGGACCCCCCAAAAATTAATTTTTGAACGGCTCAAGCTAGGGTGCCAGTGTTTTATGATATCAGGAGATATTTAACTGACAAAGATTTTGACTCTACTTTTCTGGAGGTTCCATAATCAGATATTTTTGAATAATTGCTGATTTTATGGTAGACAAAAAGTACTTTTGAGTCGGTTGATAAAAAGTACTCTTGAGCTATGCGTCGGTCGTTCACTGGGTTTGCTGGCAAACTCCCATCTAGTTATTATTATTATTAAATTCTAACTCATCCTAATTACCAAAACACTTACATTGTACTCAGTACAAAATGAATTATACTACAAAAAAGTAAGGTGAACTTTGCCCAACAAAACTTAAAGCGTACTGTTTGGCGTCTATATAATTATAGTACAGTACAACACTAGACTAAGTACAGTAACCAAATCCATGATTAGAATATCATGCCGCGTAGTAAGCAAAATATCATCATAATTTCAATAACCTAGATTAGTAGATATTTACATGATAAACAATTTGGCATTTTGCTAAAAAAATGTACAGAGGAATCAACTGTAAGCTATTGAAAGAATACAGTTTCAGAAACACAACCAAAACTACAATCTGAATAATTCACTAGTTGAGCACAAATGTGCCACAATAGCCTTAATAATTAATAGACATTAGAAGGCACCCTGTTTCAAAAATGACCTACATCTTATCTCTCTTCTCTGTATAGCCAGCATCAAAGATGTGGAAGCTGAAAGCAGCAAATTTTTGTGGAAGCGGAAGCTGGAAAAGGGTAACTGCTTTTGCTATTCAAATTGAACCTTCAAAACTTGACTTGTGGTGCAACATTTTGTAAAATATTTGACAAAGATATCATTCAATAAATCAGCAAATACAAAGAAATCTTTTTAAAGATAGGTAGTTCACTAGAAACAGGAACAGGCTCCAAACCCTTTCCATTAAAAGTTGAACCATGATGCCTACCGACTCATTTTGAAATCGAAAAACATTAAAAATTTGCTGTCTTAGCTTAAAGACTAAGATTTTTTCAAAAATTTTGGGCTTTTCCATTTTTTCTAAATCTGGGGTATATATTGATATAACACAGCGCACAGCATTCACTGACATAAACAATTAAATTTCCAGTTTCAGCATTTAATTTTTCTCACAGTGACAATAAATCATTCTCGAAAAAGTAAAAAAGGGAGACGTCTTAAACAAAGCTTAATATTGCAGAACTTTAAAACATGATGCTATAGTCATGACTTATTGCAGAGTATGGTTGCTATATTAATAGGATTATTCTAATACGGTATCTAGAACCACAAAATTATAACAATGTTTGTTATTTAGCAGTCTTAATATGGTTGAGGCTGCTGTTACGTTATGTGAGAATAAGCAAATCCCTATCTTAGCCCTAATCTCAACTGCAAACCTAATCCAAGCTCTAACCCTACTGCTAATCCAAACTAGAACTTAAAATATAACCCAAACCTTAATGATAACTTGAAAAAAACAAAACAGTAAACAAGCAAATGAGCGCTCACTCTTTGTTCTCTTTATAGGCATTATGTAACCTAACACTAGCTACTTCATAAAAATATACATTCTAACATCATCCTGCATCAAATACACAAACACAAGAGAACGTAAATGCCAGCCATTTACATAATACCTGACAAACTCCAACCTCAGACCTCCACATGGTGTCAGGTGGAAACAGAGAAAAGACTGGCAAATTGAGGCAATACCAACTGACTGATCAAAATGGGCAAAGTTAAGTGCAGGAATTAGCAACCAGGCAACAGCATAAGCGAAGGCCTGATACAGCAAAGTTCTGCCTTCTAATTTTCCAAACCCTGACTCAAAAGCCAACAAGAGGCTGAGGGATAATAAGGAAACTGGTAGTGATAGGCCAATATTGTGGTGGAATGTCAATGCACGTATAGAGTACACCGGACAAAACGCACTGCCATGTTGCAGCCACAAGGTAGAAAAGATGATGGTCCTAGTCTAGCCAACACAGAACTTCTTATTCACCAGCTTGTAAAAATCCCTGTGCAACTGTAGTTCCAAATGGCTCCTGGGTAGGGGTCTGCAGCTGTATTGGGGGGCTCCGCCAATGCCAGTGCTCCAGAGATAAGTCTTTGAAAATGACTTTCAATAAAGTCGATTTCATTTTGCTTTTGCAAAAAGCGTTTCGGACAGAACTCTTCAGTTGCGATCTCTGTCTGGTTTGGTATGTGGTGAGCAGGATTTTTTAAAGACCAAATGCAGTAAGGAGAAATGCACTCTGCAGTAAGGAGAAATGGATTTTAAGGAGATTGCACAATAGTAAGGAGAAACACAATCTATCCAATGCCAGCAGGCTTTCATCTTACCGAAACAGTTGTAGAGTGAATACGAACTGCTTTTGCCTGCACAAATCTGTTCTTTTTCCGTGAAATATAAACCGCTTCCAACAGA
The DNA here is from genome assembly GCA_963965965.1 of Trididemnum nubilum. Lineage (NCBI taxonomy): Eukaryota > Metazoa > Chordata > Ascidiacea > Aplousobranchia > Didemnidae > Trididemnum > Trididemnum nubilum. The sequence goes on from OZ014486.1 coordinate 23,460,993, forward strand.
CTCAAGTGAAACTGAGAGCGAGCTGTGGTTAGTATTTTAAACTGCGAATCAGAATAGTTGCGTGCGCACTAATTGGATTCCAACAAATGTTGACCAATGGCTGAATCGCTTTCTGGTTCGATGTGAGTCTTAGTTTTTGCTTTGCATTTTCTATTTGGCTGGGTTCTGGTTGGTTGAGATCGGTGGGTTCCCTGTTCCTGAGTAAGAGTGGTTTTTTGCCTTATTGCTTTTGGAACATGTTGCTTGATGCGTTCCTGAAGCCTTTGAGTCCTGCAGAATGCATTTCTCCTTATTGCAGAGTGCATTTCTCCTTACTGCACTACTCAAAGGCTTCAGGAACGCATCAAACAACATGTTCCAAAAGCAATAAGGCAAAAAACCACTCTTACTTAGGAACAGGGAACCCACCGATCTCAACCAACCAGAACCCAGCCAAATAGAAAATGCAAAGCAAAAACTTAAGACTCAAATCGAACCAGAAAGCGATTCAGCCATTGGTTAACATTCGTTGGAATCCAATTAGTGCGCACGCAACTATTCTGATTTGCAGTTTAAAATCTTAACCACAGCTCGCTCTCAGTTTCACTTGAGTCTGTTGGAAGCGGTTTATATTTCACGGAAAAAGAACAGATTTGTGCAGGCAAAAGCAGTTCCTATTCACTCTACAACTGTTTTGGTAAGATCATAGCCTGCTGGCATTGGATAGATTGTGTTCCCCCCCTTTATTGTGCAATCTCCTTAAAATCCATTTCTCCTTACTGCAGAGTGCATTTCTCCTTACTGCAGAATGCATTTCTCCTTACTGCAGAGTGCATTTCTCCTTACTGCATTTGGTCTTTAAAGGATCCTGCTTACCACATACCAAACCAGACAAAGATCGCAACTGAAGAGTTCTGTCTGAAAAGCTTATTGTGAAAGCAAAATGAAATCGACTTTATTGAAAGTCATTTTCAAATTCTGCAGCACCTCAAAAGAGATAAGTCTGTCATTTGCAGTGTTGGTGTGTCTTTATCAGTTGAAATGGCAGTTTGTAGCCTTCTGCTTGTCTGAATAATCTGGTCTTTGGCACTTTTCCCAGTTTAAAGAAAACTAACCTCATGATAATGTCAATACACATAACAAAGAAAGTAACACAGATCACACCCCTAAATTCAAGAAGTGGCGCGGTCACAACCAAGAATCAAGTAAGTTCTTGAGTGACAATACCAACAAAGAAAAAAGTCGGCTATCTGTGCTGTCTAGCCAGATTCTCAAGAAAACATCAAATCTGAGCCCTCAAGTTGGAAAGATTTCTTTACTAAAGAAATCGGTCTTAACAGAAGCTGAGAATACAGCAAAAGTGGTATGGTCTGTTGTTAAACTGAACACCTCCTCAACTCCCCCTGTGGAGCCTAAGAATCCAAGTAATTCCTCGGATGTTGCTTGCAGGTTTGACGTCAAATGGGGAAAAAAACAGGAAAAAAAACGGAAAAGAAGCCAGTGATGAGGGTTCTTGGCTGGTATGACACTAGCTGACTATGACCGCGTCTTCTCATCACACCTCCGGTTTAAGCAAAAGAGCCAGGTAATCTTCAGGTTCTCCGTCCACCTCAACAAACCTCCCAATAAGCGGGGACGGCATGAAGTCGCTCATAGTAAGCAAGGGGGCAAAGCCAAGAAAATGACAGCTGGCACCAGCACCCCAACCAGCGCAGCTTGGGCTGTGAAAACCAGCAATCAAAAGTAAACCATTACAAGAAAAGAGTCTAAAGGGGATGGTGGTATGGACAACATGGATCTTTGTACACCAAAATGATTCTTTGAGTCAATACAGGTTTTCTTGTCCATATCGAACATACTTTTATCTTTGAAGGTAAAGTGCTGATGATCTGCAAGGATAACAAGACCTTGGAGTGGGCAAAACATGTGGTCAAAGTCATTGAACTGTCCTTGGTAGTTTATCAAGGCTATGATGAAAAGGCCCAAGAGACTTGTTTCCAGCAAAAACCTTCGCAATCTGGTTGCTGGAGGATAAATGTTTAAGCATTTTCACCCTTATGCTGGTTTTCCGATGCAATGCAAAAATCAGTCGTCAAGGAATTCATCGAAGAGATGCTAGATGAAGTATTCGTTCGGGAACCTTCACTAACCACGCTGAAGGAACTGCACTACAATCCATATGCTGGTTATCGCCAGGTGCTGTTCCAGAAAAAGAAATATGCCATGCAGTTTTATAACCTGGAGACATCATTGCAATCGCCAAAGAATGATGAAACTTGTGAGGCAATAATGGATACAGTCGATCCTGGCACTTCAGCAGATACAGAGAAGCTGACGATTTCTAGGGCATAGAGGTCAGAGCTTTTCTCTCCAGCAAGAAGTAGCCATATCAGCTGTTCTAATATTATAGGGCTCTGCTTGAGTTCATCTATCAGAAATGAGAATGGCTCAGGATTACAGCAGACAAATCGATAAATCAAATAAAGCCACTACAACAGTTAAGTTATACTCTCATAATCTAGAGTGTTGGCAAATCAAACTACACAGATATAAAGTAGCAAGCTCTAACATGTGTGAAGTAATAAAAAACGTGTGTTCCAAGTTAGTGTTAGCTCAAGAAGCATGGACATATGCCACCAAAATAAGTAAGCTACAAGCCTGGAACCTCTTTCAACGTGTTAAAAAGGATAATTGTCCTCAGATATACATTTTGCTACTCCTGATCTCTGTTGTTCTCTAATACTGATGTTTTCAGATAAGGATATTGTGGCAATTAGATTTAACAATGTGTGCCAAAAGAGAGATAGTTTTGTTTTTGTATACATATTCCATTTTTTGGAATACATGGAAGTCGAAAAAGCAGCTTCATCCAATTCGTTGAAGAATCTGCTAATCTTCACAGAAAATGAACAAATCCCAACTATCGTCAGAACCGATGCAAATCACATTACACCACAGTACATGCAGATCCTATGATATAAACCCTCGAGAAGAGGATCTGTAGGTGTATTGTGTAAGTGCATACCTGCATTTCTGCAATGTAGTTAATAGACCAACATTCAGAAACAAAATGCATGAAGAGGTTCTGGACTTAACCTTAGTGAACCGGTGTGCGTAGGACTGAGTACTTGGTTGACATGTTGGCAATGTGCCATCATTCTCGGATCACATGTATATTAGATTCCAGATTAAAAGCAGAATTCAAAAACAAGCATAAATGTTTTGAAATGTCAGTTGTATGTGTCCAAACAAGTACGTAAATGAATTTGAAGAAACATTAACTGAACAAATTTTACCACCAGAGCCAGTACCTTCCACAAAAGAAGACAATGATGTACTGGCAAAAAAGTTCCATTAACTAAATCATATGAAGCTGCTTGCCCTATGCAAAAGTTGCTTCATAAGAAAGATTAACATGTAGTGGAATTCCGAGCCAGCAAGTCTTCGAAAAGAAGCTTACCAAGCTTGGATGATAGCCATTAAAATAAAACAAGAAAAAAATTGGGAGGCTCAAAACCTCGCCCTACCCTTTTTCAAAAAAGCTGTAAGAGCAAAACGCAATTTACGACATAGCTTTGTAGAGAGCACAAAAAGTCTAACATCAATGACTTAGCGGGTTAAGATTATTTGAAGCAATGAAATGGTGCATATCAGAAATGTAATTAAACGTAACAAAGAATTCATGAAGTCTCCACCAGAAACTATGAACTATCTGCTTGATATCTTATCACTGGCTAGTCAGCAGACAAAAATCATATAACCAGAGTGCACATTACAGAATGTGTAAGCAAGCTTAAAAAGGCCATTTTTGCTTGCTAAAAGGCGTTAATGAACAAAAAAACTTCGTAGACAAAACGCTATTTCCCAACTGACTTGTTCAACATGCATTAAAAATGCTCGCTTGAATTTCTTTCCAAGATGTTGCGCTAAAATGTAATAAATACTTTATTGTGACATCAGATGTATTTCCAATTCAAAATTATGCATTCAAGAGTACTGTACGACAGTATGTACTGCAATTGTTATGGAAAAAGATACTATGGGCCATGCGTTAATATTCCAAGCTTGCAAAATCCTTGATTGATAATAATTAGTTAACAAACGACAAAATTTAATATTTTTGATCAATGTAAAAAAAAGAACTCTTTCCATACTCCAATTTTTTAAATGATGTAATGCACCCTTGAGGTTTCACATACAAGTTTACCCTGAAGGGTAAACTTATATGTTAACAGTAACAAATAATTTTAAAGTTTTTCAAGCGAACAAGTTAAAGTACACTCTTCTTTTTTAAAACCAGTAAATCTTGAATTAAGACTGGCAGTTTTTAATTTTTTGTCAATTTTTAGCTTCATTGGTTCTTGATTTTTTGTTTATTTTTGAGAGCATTAATGCCGATTTTAGCGATCATGTTTGTAACACTGTTTAATTCCTATTGCTCTGTCTGCCAGAGTAAAGGCTTTTTTCCTGCTTTTGCAGGATCGTCAAGTTGCGAAAGAGTAAAAGCAATCTTTTTTAAGTTGAATGACTGCCAAAAATTTCTCCAACAGCACTCTATACTCTTGGAATAGTTGCAATTTTGCTTGCAAACACAAGAAAATCAGTAAAACTTTATTGTTTTGATTTAATACAAAATTTAGTTTTGTAGGAACTGGGCGACTATATGTCGTGTGAAGTGTTTGGTCATGGGAACCTTAGCTGCTGTTTTCCGGTGAATCATGTAATTACTTGGCTTTCACAAATAACATCGAGCTGGTATCACTTAGCCGGATATTTCACATGACCTATGGGCTTTTTTAGTATGTACTTTAGTATATAAATGTTGCTTTCACGTAATAAACATCTCACTAATTTATAAAGAAATCTCTGCTTGACGTTTGAATCTAGGACTAACGTGCGCTCCCACATTTGGTGCCTTGTGTTAAGTACAGAAAAATAGTCAAGCAGAAAATAAAACAAAAGAAAGTTGCTGCAACAAAAAATTAGGAGAGTCGATTCACCGTAAAAGTTTGTATAACAAAACAGTTTAAGCGAGAAGACAAAACAGAATGCCAAAACACAGCTCGAGTGAGAAGAGCCTACAGCATGCTACAACACAATTTGTGCACGAACACACTACGACATAGTTCAAAAAAAAAAAAGAAATCTGCTGCTGCGATCCAGTTCAGGAAAAGAATTGATACAGACCTTTTTCTATTACTATTTTTTATCACATTATCTAATTTTTAAATTTATCATACTGCATATTTGTGCAATTGTTTGTAGCTACTCCACTGTTTTACATAAATTTTTTTGGAATGAGCAAAAATTGGCCTATTCCCTACTATAATTAAAAAAACTTTAAAAGTAGAACCCCCAGAATGCTTTCAAAATATAATAAACAAAAATCAACTAAAACTGTACCTGCTCTCATTACCACACCTGAAAGCATTCCCGTAACGCCTACTTCCACATTGCGAGAAACCGAAGTGCTCATTACTTTGCAAAACAATTCTGATGTTTCTCCTGTTGAACGTACTAATGATACTGTCTTGTTCTCACATGCACCTTCTCTTTCGCCCCCCTCTCTAGCACCTCCACTACCGCCCGTGACATCTTCACATACTTTGACTGACCCAGCATCGGAAGCTTTAGACCTTAACATCAACCCTCTTCCCATCAGAACTATTTTTTCTACAATTGCTCCCACTATGCAGCATCCTGGATTCTCCTAAACGAGCAACTCTTTTCAACACAGCTAAGGAATTAAAACATGGGAGCAAAATTAAACCAAACCAACCTTAAGCCCTTTTGAACAAAATTCTCAACTACTCCACCCTCAACCACTCTTTCCTTTGAATTATCAAGTTCGCATTCCCATCCTTCATCAAATGTCAATCTACGACCATTTTGGGATTTTAATGCAGAGTTAGGTTTGCTACTGCAGAACAAGCATTTTCTGCCCATGGCACACATTTTTTTTTAGATAACACTAAACTTTAAAAGTTTTTCGTGCTTTTATTGCAATTTTTTGTGCCTTTCATTGCTGTGTTTTCATGTTGTACATCAAGTAATATTTTGCAGTGTCTGCCCGCTGCCCGGTCCTCCAATTTTTGTTTTTTTTATCGATTGACAAGGTGCTGACCTTCTTGCTCGCTTGCCAATCTGGGAGGAAGCTTGGAGCAACCGGGCGACTACATGTCAAGTTATGTGTTTGGTCATGGGAACCTAAGCCATTGTTATCCAGTGAATCATGTAGTTTTTTGGCTCACACGAACAGCATCGAGCTATTTCACACTATATTTATTTGCAGTGTTAGGCATTAACTCGTTTGTCACAAATTTAAGTTTTTCATTAATGAGTTAAACAGTTTTTAAGAATTAACCTAACTTGTGCACTATCTTCCCAGTTTCCAGAGTCCTCAATGGACAATGGGCCAGAGCCAGCTAACGATGCAGGAAGTTCAGTTAAAAATTAAAATCATTAAAAATTCGAAAACCCCACCACAGTCAGGTCCATGACTTTTTGACACGACCATTTCAACGCAGACCTTTTCGGTGCCAATATTTGGTGCTTTATGACTAACTCTAACCCAAACCCTAAATAACTGAACTGTCAAAGAGCACCGAATAGGTGCCAAAATGATCTGTGCAGAAAACGTCAGTCAACGAAATACGTGGCGCCGAAAAGACGTGATTCCCTACAGTCATAGGTGGGCACAAGTCTGTTAATCCATTAATAATGAAACTAACTTTTTCATTAACTCGTTAATCCGTTAAAAAGTTTTTTCATGTTAATGGAATACATTAACTTCCGTGAAGTTCTGTTTACTTCCGTTAAAGTTTTTATTGTTAATATCTTGCACCATTTATTCACCGTGCCAGTACAGTTGCGTATTAGCACGAGTTTTATAAAACAAAGCGATGAAACGAGCTCTTTTTGGAAAATAATAGGCTGCAGCCTCATAGGTCTATCAATTATTGCTGTTCACAATTTCCAAAGATTTTCCAATCGCAGCTTCGCTAGTGCATTTGAACCTATCTTTATCTTGAATTTTGATTAAACTGTAAAATATAACTTCCAAAACACAAAAATACCACCATAGCAGTAAATATTTCCTTATAGTCAGCTCAACAGCATCAATACGTGTTCTAGAAGCGAGTGTATAAAAAGAAATGTAAATCACACCCAAAATATTAACGAATTAACGAACTTTATTAACGGGTCATTCTATTATAATGCAGGCAAAATTTTAAAATTTTGTAACCCACCCTCTTAGAATTTTTTTGTTTTTGAATATGTTGCAGTCCTAAGTGAGAGATGAAGATTGGTGTTGGTTTCATCAAAATCCATCAAGCGGTTTACGAGATATCAGCGTTAACATTTTTGCCACTAGAGGCGCTAATTTTTATTTTGAAAACTAAAAAAGTGGTTAAAATCATTATCTTTTGGGCTACATTGACAAACAAAATATGCATTCTTATGGTTTTGGGGACAAGGAATTCATATTTTCACTCAAAATGGTAAAAAAACCAAAAAAAATCCCTCTAATTAGACACTGAAATTTTTGGGGGTCCTCCACTTTGACGCCTCATATCTAAAATCTGCAAAAAAATTTTTTCCCCCAACCAATGTCAAAAGACTAAGAAAAGCTAACTGCTTCATGTGGAATAATAAAATTAAAGGTGTTCTGTTGCATACTTCAGTAATTGATCGTTAAATTCAGTCAAAAATGTGAAATTTTTTTCTCAAAAATATTTAAACATATCATTGTGAAACAATACAAAGTGATGTCATAGTGAATGTTTTAGAATAAAGTCATTGTAAAACAATACAAAGTGATGTCATAGTGAATGTTCTAGAATAAAGTTTTATCTGCTCAATCTTGTTAAGATTGGCCTTTTTGAGGTGAGAATTTACTTTGTTGCATGGTTAATGCATTAAAGCCAACAGACAGAGCAAATATTAAACTGACAATAAGCAAATATTAACTGACAATAAAATTAAAGGTGTTCTGTTGCATATTTTTTTAAAAAACATATGTAGATACATGATATTTTAGTTTTGCAAAAAAATTTCATGCTAGCAATTAGTGTTTGTTTAATGAGTAGTTATACCATAGCTGAAGCAGTGTTTGATATAATACGCAGAGATTGAAGTATATGATGTGAGTTTTATTCTGTAATTTTAAAGGTTGACAGTCAATACTGATTCCCAATTATACTTGGGCTACTGTCTAAAGAATATAAGCACATTAACATCATATACTGGAACTTAAGCAACATTACCATTAGCACACAACAATTAGCATATGGAATGTCATTTCAACACAATGCAATTTATCCATAATCAGTAGTTATTTGTCACTTAGTTTTAAACGTTTGTGTATGTTATCATTACAGAATAGTGTAATGGATCACCGAAAAGCATATCATAGACTTTTGAAGTAAATTTCATGCTTTAAAATAATGGTCACTGCACCATAACGTTCTGGATTCGACTGTAGTTTTATCAGAAGCAATGCTAGAATTAGACTAAAGAGGTATGCAGAATTTGAAGCCCAGCAACTTTAACTGCTAAATAAAGTTTTGTGGAACTGAGTGATTGAATGGTAGATAGCCTATGCATGCTTTTACCAACATCCAAGCCCAGTCACTGCTATGGTTGTGGAATATTGTACAGTAATAGAAATTCAAGATATACAGGAAAACTTACCGTCCACCGGGGTGACTTTGAACGTTTTTGAATCATTTTTACTTGTCACTTCTGCCAGGTTTAAGCAAGAAAAGTGCTTATAGGCTGAACGTAACACTTATGACCTCAGCAACTGGAACTGTCATAATTAAAAAAATATTTCGCTCTCAATAAGCCATATATTCTATCTCAAAAAGCGTAAAAGTCGCCCTGTTTTCTGGGGCGACTTGGAACTACCAATTAACATGCACTTATACCGTCACTTACAAGCGCAAAGTTGCCTTCGCCTAGAATGTCTTTGAATTAGAGCGTTGCAGAGTGGCTAATTTTTCCACTACAAAATTTTTTAACTGACTCCGGCTCTAATCAGACTCCGAAATTTTACAACAACACTCCGCTCTGAAATACTCCGATACAAAAATATACTTCGACAAAAAGTTCGAACCCATTGTTGTATTGCTCAATAACCTGGATAAGCGTAGCCTAATCACATATTTTGATATTCCCAGAGAGCAAAAATAGTTGCTCATTCTACTACCAACTATCATTACGGTTTAGAAGATTAATTAAAGTCAGACTCCGCTACCAATTTTTTTTTTAGATTGGCACTTCGCCTTAAAAATGAAAAAAAACCTGTGGTCGAGTGGCGAGGGCGGTAAACTGCTGATCACATCGTCATGGGTTCGAGTCTGCAATTGTCTATTGCTAATTCACCTGACTCGCGGATCTACATGTCAATATTAATGGTGTAATGAACCGCCCTATTTTTGAGAATAATTTTGTTGAAATGATGACGTCATAGTCACGTGACCTTGTGCTAGTCGGCCAAAAAAGAAAAAAATCTGTCAAAGATCAAACACTGACCTAGTAAGAGACCGCTATTGGTCTTGAAAAGTATTTAATTGAAAATAAAGTTTGTTTTAGTGAAGAGTTCCAAGTCACCCCGGCGTTCAAAGTCGCGCCGCTTGATGGTAAGTTTTAACTAGATCAAACATTAAGACTTACAAAATATCATAAAATAAAAACGCAACCTAAATTTGTGATTGCCACATGCAAAATTCCTTTCATATATGACATAAAAGGTGACCAATAAACATGAAACATTTAAAATAAACATCTTGATAAAACAACAAACCTAAAAAAATTGCTTCGGACCAGAGGTTCCCATGGGAGATTTATATTGTGATGTACCAGTACATAAAAAAGCACAAAACATTCCAGAGCATCATGCCATCAAAACCCCACTTTGGCTCTAATTCAGATTGTTTTGGCATTCTTTAGCCATGATATGCTTCTTAGCTCATGTCAAATCAATGCAAAATTAATGTTATATACAACATTAGCAAATACTCATCAACAGATTAATAATGAAGATGGTTAACAGTCTATTCAATACCATGTTTACTGCCATAATCAGATTTTATTTTTACTCGTCTGCATTCTGCAAGTCAGTAAAAAAATTAAAGACCACTGTCTTTGGCAATTACAGATCTATCTTTGACAAAAATTTAAACTCCTCATCAGTGATCTGATAAACACGAGTAGATCTGCTGATGTTCGGGGTAGAAATTTGTGATAAAACATCAGCTTTTGGAACGTGTAAAATGTCCTCATGCTTTGGCCAGTAAAAAGTTTGCCATGGCCCACTTGGGTGCATGAACTTCACTAACAGTTCATCTTCCGGTGCTGCTTCTCAAATGATGCCAATCCACCAAGAATTATCATATTTTACAGCAATATAATCACCAACATTGACCATTATATTTTGCTGCAAACCATCAAAAGACTTGTAGCAACCGGCATACACCAATCATCCTCTGCTGTGATATTAAACTTGATGTTTACAATTGCTTCTGAAGAAAAAACATGGTAGCTTCTGGTGCCTGGTATGGTGTGACCTTGAACATATCTTTCAGTTAAGACTTTGCAAACTTTAGAAATATTTTCTTTGGATAAAAAGTAGAAGAAAATGTTAGGCATAGCTGTTTTGCAAAAATTAAAAGCATTTTTAGCTGTTAGAATTTGGTTTTGATATGGTTGAGCCAAACTTTGATGGACTAATTTTCTTTTAATTGCACCACCAAGCCCATCACATTACAACTTTCCATGGCTTGTAGCAAAGAAATTCCAATTTGCTGAAAGCCCAAAATCCGTTCGATGATAAGTTAAATTCAATAGGTTTTTGAATAATAAGTTAAATTGTATTGTCCAGCACAACCTTCTGAAAAGTACTCAAATGTGTTCAATGTGTGGATAACTTTGTTTAAGATAGCTAACAAGTTTCTGTGATTGATCTTCTGGTAATAAAAGCTTTAGATTTAACTTTTCAAAATTAATGCTTATTGTCAGTTTAATATTTGCTCTGTCTGTTGGCTTTAATGCATTAACCATGCAACAAAGTAAATTCTCACCTCAAAAAGGCCAATCTTAACAAGATTGAGCAGATAAAACTTTATTCTAGAACATTCACTATGACATCACTTTGTATTGTTTTACAATGACTTTATTCTAAAACATTCACTATGACATCACTTTGTATTGTTTCACAATGATATGTTTAAATATTTTTGAGAAAAAAATTTCACATTTTTGACTGAATTTAACGATCAATTACTGAAGTATGCAACAGAACACCTTTAATTTTATTATTCCACATGAAGCAGTTAGCTTTTCTTAGTCTTTTGACATTGGTTGGGGGAAAAAATTTTTTTGCAGATTTTAGATATGAGGCGTCAAAGTGGAGGACCCCCAAAAATTTCAGTGTTTAATTAGAGGGATTTTTTTTGGTTTTTTTACCATTTTGAGTGAAAATATGAATTCCTTGTCCCCAAAACCATAAGAATGCATATTTTGTTTGTCAATGTAGCCCAAAAGATAATGATTTTAACCACTTTTTTAGTTTTCAAAATAAAAATTAGCGCCTCTAGTGGCAAAAATGTTAACGCTGATATCTCGTAAACCGCTTGATGGATTTTGATGAAACCAACACCAATCTTCATCTCTCACTTAGGACTGCAACATATTCAAAAACAAAAAAATTCTAAGAGGGTGGGTTACATTGACTGCCTGTATTATAATAGAATGACCCTAACTTCTGTTAATTAAAGCTGGAAATAACGAATTAACGTTAACGGAGGGGTGAAGTTTGTTAACGGACTAGTGGTTAACGAAGCTAACGTTTCGCATTAACTTGCCCACCTATGCCTACAGTCTGTTTCCCCCAAAAAGGTTCGTCAGGCGAGGTAGAACTAAACAAAAACAGAAATATAATGGAAAGAACAGCGCATCAACTGAGACGCGGTTGATGTGCTGAAGTATATTAGTTTTATTCGTCTTGGTTGATGTGCTGAAGTGTATTACCGTTTTATTTCTGTTTTTATTTAGTTCCACCCCGCCTGACAAACCCTTTAGGGGGAAACAGACTGTAGTGGGGTTTTCGAATTTTAAATGATTTTAATTTTTAACTGAACTTCCTGCATCAAAAGAATTAACTTACTTACTGTAACGTTTGTTAAACTACTTTAATGTTTACGTTAATCCATTCTACACCATGCGTCCTAATGCCATATTAATAGAAAAAATAAAAAAAGGCTTCCACTGTGTCTATCTTCATTAGAATAGTAAATACCATAGTAACAGAAATCAGAATGAGTAAGTTTTATCTCGTATGGAAATGGAATCATTTTATTGGGCATCAACTGCATGTTATGATTGATTTTTTTTTAATTTTCGAATTAACTCTTAACTTTAACTTGCATTACTTTAACTTCAGCTGAGTTAAAAAATTGCTTGAAAATTCTTAGCGAATTAACTCTTAACGTAGTTAAAGTTTTTCATTAACTTGTCCAACACTGTTTATTTGTGATTTGGTATATAAACGCTGCATTTGCATGTTAAACATCTCACTTAATTTATGAAGAGGAAATCTCTGCTGGATGTGCAAGTCTAGCACTCACGTGCACTCCCACAGTTTCTTTTATTGATTCAATTTTTTGCGATGGTTTTTCGTTTATTTTGCTGCTGAGGCTGGTACTGTTTTTAATTTGTTCTTAAATTTTGATCAAAAATGATTCTCATCTTCTTACAAAATTGTTCTTATAAAGAGTGTATTGCTATTTTTGTCAACTGGGCTACCCAATACTTTTTTATCAGTAGATACAGCAAACATGGCGACCATTTTAATTGATTTTCGGCAAAAATTGCTTTAGTGAGAGTTTTCAACATTTGCCATTAAATTTTTGGCTAATAAAGATTTCTTGAATCTTTAAAGAGTGCTCTAAAATCTTTCGTTAAGTTAGCTAGGAAAATGTGACGTTTTTTTACTCCAGTTATATCTCGTAATCAATCCAAGCAACTTAGCTAGCAAAAATGACATTATCGAGTTTGTAGAGCTTTAGATACACCTTCAAAAATAACCTCTTGCCTTTAGCGAGAATTTCGTTCAATAGCGCCTCTTAAAAAATTCTCTTTATTAATGCGAGCGACGAAAATTCTATAATGCGGGCCCAGGTCTGATTTACTGGATAATCCATTCATACGACCTGAAGACAGTGAAATGCTCCCAATCATATGCTCACTCAAGCACGTGGAAGCAACTATTAACAAATTCCAACTTATTCCAAGCCCCTGGGCCAGACAGGCTCTATTCTGTGCTGATACAGAAAAGTTGGAATCAACTGAAAGGATATTACCACGTCATTTTTCAAGCATGCCTGAGACAACAGCTATGTGCCAATGGTAAGGAAAGAAGGCAAAGGTATATTCCTCCCCAAACCCGAAAAGGAAAGCTATTTTGAAGCTAAATCCTTCCGTATGATCACTTTAACTTCTTTCTGACTGAAATGGTGGGAAAGACATCGCTCAGTCCAAGTAGAATTTCGTGAAAGTTAAAAGGAAGTAGTTGTTGCGCATATTTATCTTCCTGTCGCTAGACAAAATCAGATGCCAACTGTTTGACGATCCATGCACTTTTATTGCATTGACTACTTCATGTTTGGAGGAATCTGCATCTGCTTAGTAGTTTCCCTAGATCCACTGTTCCTGTGGATTTTTTCGAATTCGCTGCTTGTTCGAAGCTACCAAGCAGAGATAATCATCATAAGCAAAGTCACAAAGGGGAACCCATAAGGTGGTATCCTGTCCCCTTTTCTGTGGAACTATGTCTTAAACAGCCTGTTGCTAGAGTTACGCATCAGGGGTTTTTTATATGTTGAAGTCTATGCTGATGATCTAGCAGTACTGGTCACTGGTGCTGATATGCTTTGGATCAGAGGTATGGCCCAAAAAGCAATAAATATTGCTGCGAACTGGGCTTTGAAACACGAGCTACAATTTAGCGGTAAGAAAACCGAAATCGTACTGTTTACTCACAAACGGAATCCAGATTAGGTACCTTGTAATGAATGGTTCAAAACTTAAACTTTCCAAGCAAGCAAGGCTGTTTGGTGTTACTCTGGATAGCAAGCTAACTTGGAAACCACATACTATCCGAATTACCCGCAAAGCAGCTACAGCATTAATGCAATACAGACAAATTGTGGGAAAAACGTGGAAAATAAAGTCATCTGTGATGAAATGGATATACACAGCTACGATACGTCCAATCATGTCATATGCATGTGTGTCATGGGCTGGTCATCTCAACAAAAAGTATCTAATGAGGAAACTCACAAAGGTGCAGAGACTTGCTTGCCTAATGATTTCTTGAGCTTTCTCTGGTACCCCTACTGGTGCTCTCGAAATATTGCTCTACATAACTCCCATTGAGGAATTCTTGTTGGCTGAGGCAGTGCGAGGATCATACAGAATCACTGTAAGTGGAATCTGGCATGCCAATCCCGTTGGTTTGTTTGGAAAACGAAAAATCATGTTGATGTTTGCAATGAGGCGAAAAGATTCTTATTTCTGTTGCAAATGCCAGCTGACCAAATGAAGAAAACGAAGATACTTGAGAGAAACTTCGAATGCCAAGTTATAGATAAAAGAAATGAGCCTATCAGATCTGAAAGCATTCTACAGGGTTCCCACGCATTTGTCAACAAAAAATTCCCTACTTCTTCCATACCAAAATTTGCTCACACAAACAAAGCTCTAGTCATCTGGAATACACAAAATTGCAGCATTTTAACAATCCAAAAACTAACTCAAAAGAACTCAATTGTTGCATGGATGAACACGACTAAATAGCCTCAAGTAATGGAGATTTCTTAATTGCTTAATGATAGTTCATGGTGTTTGAATTCTTTTAACGACTCTTTGTATCGGCAAATTTTTGGTGCTCCTATGGGATCTTGTATTTCACCGGTGGTAGCTAATATTTTCATGGAACACATTGAGCGTCAAGCCCTCACTACTTTTCGAGAACCCCCTAGAATTTGGCTACGTTATGTTGATGATGTGTTTTGTGTAATCAAATCGTCAGTAATTGATGATTTACACCATCATATTAATTCTATTTCCCCCAATGTTAAATTCACACTGGAATTGGAGGATAATAACTCGTTAGCGTTTTTAGATGTTTATGTCAAGCGTACTTTTAATAGCAAACTCTGGACCACAATTTACCAGAAACCCACCCACACCGACCGTTATCTACAATTCAACTCCCACCACCCTTTACACCATAAGTTAGCTGTTGCTAGAACCTTATATCACCGAATCGACTCCCACATTCAAAAACCATCTGAACGCAAATCACATTTTGATCTCACCAAGAAAACATTGACCCTCCATGGTTTCCCTGCTAGATTTACCCATCCCTTTTCTAAGAGTAAAACCGACAAGCCAGCTAGTGCTCAATTAACTTTTTTTGGATTCACAACCCTACCCTACATCAAAGGTGTATCGGACAAAATCAAGCGTATACTTCTGGAAACCGATGATCAAGTGGCGTTCAAACCATTTTTGACAATTGGCAGATTTCTCCCTTCCCTTAAAGATGAAATAAATCATAATAAAAAGTCCAACTTGGTTTACGAAGTTCCCTGTCAGAATCGTCCTTTTGTTTACATCGGACAAACCAAACGGGACCTCAAATCTAGAATAAAGGAACATCAACGAGCAATAAAATTTCAACGGCCCGAAAAATCAGCACTTTGCCAGCATTCCATAGAAAATGATCACCTCATCGATTGGTCTAAAGTCAAAATTTTAAAAGTGGAACATGATTACTCGAAGCGTCTTTTCACTGAAAGTTGGTACATCAACGAAAAGCCCCAAGTACTCAATAGAAATGATGGGTTATCATTCCCTGCTGTTTACAGAAAGTTGCTTAATTCCCAGTGTTGAATTTCTTCTGGTTTAATCTTTTCTAGTGTTAGTTCTAACGTGTTTTGCTGCAATGTTAATTCGGAGAAATTATTTTCATAGAACCGCTTTCTTTCATTTTTATACGCACCTTTACATTATCTGTATGATGTAGCCTATCGTAACAATGAATTTTATCGGAGCCTTATTTTGAATTTTTTCGCTAGTTATTCTACTGCAGCAATGTGTGGGATCGTTTTTCTGTTTTTTGCTATCAGAAGTTGATGGCGATTTGCCATCACTACTGATAGCAGTGCTCTGAAGAAGCTAGTTGTTTCTAACTAGCGAAACGTCAGTAATAAAGCTAGTCTTTGAGTAGCACCTGTGTGATTTCTCAAAGCTAGCCTAGAACACCAGAGGAACCTCAGGAAAAACTTTTTATTTGAAATGCCTGGTGTACAACTACATTACATGTCAGCTTATGTTATAAAGAACGGAAATTAATAATCAATTGAATTATCAACTTGTCTGTCTATCATCACATCTAACAACTAAGAAAAGTATCCGCTATTCACTGTGTACGGACTGACTATTTTTCCAGAAAATCTGTAATGAGAGAAAAATAGAGAACTGTAGCGCACCGTATCTTGTGCTGCTTCGTTGTTTGTAAATTTTCCGTGAAATTGGCACATCCTTTCATATATCTGCAATAATCTCACATTTGATACTGCTCTCAACCATACATAGGACTAGTAAACTCTGCAGCGCCTATATTGAGAACTAATAATCGACAAATTTTGTCATATTATATTCTTAATTCTCAAATAATATTCTCAATCTGTGTTTTGCTGTTAACTCAAGAGCTACCTCTCTCTCATTTTTCTGCAGGTTACCTTGAACTGTTCATGTAAAAAAATAAAGTACATCGCACCATTTAATTATTTATACTAATTCACGAAGCATTCAATTATGTTCATTAAAACTTGCTAACACCGTATTTTCTTGAATAGAAGCCGCGGCTTCTATTTTTTTTTTTTTAACATTTTGTGCGGTTTCTATTCGAGGGCGGCTTTTATTCAAGGGCGGCTTCTATTTTTTTATATGAACGTTTATTCTTCTAATTGGTGTCCAGTGAGCATTCAAGTTACGGTAATCCACCATAAGTGACAGGAAAACGGAAACAGTAAAAAACAGTAACTCAGCTGCAATTTTATTGTCTCTTGTGAAACACTCGTAAGTCGGTCATCACGTGCTACCCAACTGTTAATCCAACAGCTGCTATTTCTGTCACGTCTGTGTAAAGCACTAAATAAAAGCAAACGGAGGAAGTGTAAATTACTAGGTGGCAACAAAAATCTGGGCTTTCTTTTGTTTAAAAGTTTTAGACAACTGCTTTTTTGCGTGTGCAAGCTCTCAAATATAGTCTTTATATAACACAGGACCTAACACTCTAACGTTTTATTTTGAAAACGTTGTATCTACCGTTATCAGTATTAGCAAGCTGCAGTGTTTTGGAGAAATTCTGTAACCCTCCATAAAAAGTTATTTGTAAACATGAGCAAAAGACGTGCTTATTCCATAGAATTCAAGACCGAAGTGATTAAGTTTGCTGAAAATCATTCAAATCGAGAGACCGGAAGAAAGTTTAAAATCGATGAGTCAATGGTAAGGAGATGGTTGCAAAAGAAGAAGGAAATAAATGAAGCTTACGAGCAACCAGGACCATCAAAGAAGAGATTAAGGCTTGATGGAGCTGGGCGAAAGCCATGCCTCTCCACAGTGGAAGAAGAGTTAATGGAGAAAATTGCCAGAGAACGAGCTGAACACCGTCATGTCTCCACAAAATTAATCCAGGTTTGGGCTACAAAAATGGCTGAAGAAATTAGCTTGACTGAATTTAAGGCTTCACGTGGTTGGTTATTTAACTTTATGAAAAGATATAATTTGTCAATCAGACGCCGAACGACTACAGGACAATCAATGCCACGCGATCTTGAGGATAAAATTCGTAACTTTATCGCTTTTAACAAGAAGCAAATAAATGACAACAGTCTTCAACCAGCCATGATCGATAACATGGATGAAACGCCAATATGGGCAGACATGCCCAGTGCCACCACAGTCGACAGCAGAGGCGTCCATACAGTTCCCATTAAAACCACAGGGCATGAAAAAAACCGACTCACTGTATGTCTTGCTGTAAAAGCGAATGGGACAAAAACGAAACCATATGTGGTAATTCCAGCTGCAAAAGTCAAGAAAGAGCTTGCATCTATCCCCGGGGTTGTGGTGGCAGCAACGCGAAATGGTTGGATGAACGAAAATCTTACTTCGGATTGGGTTGAAAAGGTGTGGACAAACTTTTCCTTTGCAAAACGCATGCTTGTGTGGGATTCTTTTAAATGTCACATTTCTGATGAAAGGAAGGAACAATTGAAGAGATATAACACTGTAATGTCAGTCATTCCTGGGGGCTGCACGAAGTACTTGCAGCCACTTGATGTGTGCATTAACAAACTGTTTAAATCATTCTTTCGTGAGTTTTATGACGACTGGTTTAGAAAAGGTCAATTTGAATACACTAAGGGTGGAAAAATAAAAGCACCCAGTCATTTGCTGCAAATTCAGTGGGTTGTTAAGGCATGGGAAAAAGTTTCAAAAGAGGTTGAAATAAACTCTTTTGAGGTTTGCGGGATTACAACCAATGATGTCGCAAAAATTTCCTGTCTTGGAAATGAAAGTCTCACTGACAGTAATTACTTGAATGATATCAGCATTGTTGATGATGATAATGAAAACCATTGATACAGCAGTTGAAATAAAACATAACATGTTTGAGTTGTTTTTGTTGTGTGTCGTTACTTAGATGTATTTTCTTGTATCAATAAAGAAACGGTTTTGTACATTTCGGCTTCTATTTTTTATTTTTAAACATTTTGTGTGGCTTCTATTCGAGTGCGGTTTCTATTCAAGGGCGGCTTCTATTTTTTATTTTTAAACATTTTGTGCGGTTTCTATTCGAGGGCGGCTTTTATTCAAGGGTGGCTTCTATTCAAGAAAATACGGTATTTTCTGAATAGTAATACAATCATAGTAAAGAGTTTGTGTAACTTCGCAATCTTTGCTCATAGCACATATTTTATTAGCACGTAGGCTAGTAAATCCCTCAAATTGACTTAAAAGCTAAACATGGTCTAGGCAGACAGTTTACTGTAGGCTATCAGTGCATTATTAACGTGTAGTAGGTTAAATAATCTCTAAACTTTATTCGGATGCAGCATTTGTTGAAATAGCCTTCTTCTGTTTTCTGCTAATCTTTTGCCTGCTGTCTGCGTATACCACGCTATTCCTCCTTTGGTGCTAGTAGGCTACCGGTACTTGATTAGAAAAGACACAATCACCAAAACGATTTGTCCAAAGAAGATGATTTAAAGACTGAGGTAAATTTTGAGGTTGTTTTTTCTAGAAGAATTACACTAAGAAAACATTAAATCTAAATAGTGGTGGCAATTGTAAAAGAAGGCAAAAAGATTGACTGCTGAAAGTCAGATTTAATTTCTGCACTACCTCAAAATTTATGAATTATAATAAATTTCAAAGTAATGATGTGCTAAATTTAAAATTTTGCAAACGGTATAATTGGGAGGAGGCTAATAATCTAATCATAAAAATTACATACAATGTAATGGAACATAAGCTTGCAAACGTTTAAAATAAACAAAAGAAATAAACTTATAACCAGTACATAGGCTGTAATTTTTTTGATTTAAATTTAAAGTAATGTGTGAATTCATTTTGTTCATCAGGTGAAAATAATGTAGAAGGTTTAGTTGATTTATGTAACATTAAGACTACACAATTGAAGCTGAAAAGATCTATGTAAACAAGAAAACGAATCCCTTCTAATGCCACCATAACAAAATGCATGATGGAAAAGTTTTTGAAGCTGCTACGTCATTTCCACTGGGGAGATTGCCTAGTAAAGACAAGTAATTGAGCAAGCGCTGAATTTTTTTGATTATCAAACACTTAGTGCAGCAAGGAATGTTGCCCCAGTAGTGCATGAAAGATGGGTATGATGTAATGTCTACCAATGATATGGGTATGCCGTAATATCTACCCATGCTGTGGACAGACATTACACACAGTGACCATATCCATTTTTCAAGCACTTCTTGGGCAACATTCCTTGCTGCACCAAGTGTTCAACATTGGTGGGGAAATTACTGCACAAAAGTAATGAAATTACCGTAATCGTTACTTCTCAGAAAAAGCTAGTAAGAGTAATTTGTCGCTACAAATTATTTTGAATGAAACATTCAACCAAAATGACAATGGTACGCGTCAACTTTTCTAATAAGGCTTAATGAAAGAAAATGTTGAATCTCATCTATAATTCAAGCACCATTATGATACATATATGGAAAGATCAGATGATGGCTTTCATTATGCTGCCTCTTCGATACAGTTCAGTGTTAAAGAATATTATTTCAATTATTAACCTGAGTGAGTACAGAATTGTTTGAAAACTAAGCAGATTTTGAACTTTGAGGTATTTGTTTCCTTGGTCAAAGATTATGTCATAACTCTTCGGCTATAGCGAGTTTTGGTGCACTAGAGCACCATCTTACTTTACCAATCAGTGGTCTAGTGGATAAAGCGTCTGCTACTGAAGCAATAAACTCTAGCTCGATTACCAGTCCGGTCAAACCAAATACTATAAAAATTGGTATTCACAGCTACCCTGCTTGACGTTCAGCAATTAAAGGGAGTGTGTGAAGTCTCTGCCGTGTGTGGTAAACAGGTGGGCAGATGGCAGCTTGACTCCAAGACCGAAAGATCCCTTCACTGTCTCTGGCCAAAGAAACTTGGTGAATAAAAGTAATTACAATTAGAATTAAACACCAAAGTTATGAAGCAAAATCGAGCAACAAAGTTTTACAATTTTGAATTAATAGTAGCCTAGGCTACTGCTTAATCATTCGATTGTATTCATCTTTAAAGCTATTTTGTGAGAATAGTGCTATTGTTGTTGTTGCCTTCTAGAGTTGCCTTGCAACTCGTATGTTAAAAGACAATAGCCTGCACAGCGAAACATTATGAACTTATAACAAAGCAAGTTTGCAAAATGCATAGGTGGGCAAGTTAATGCAAAACTTTAGCTTCACAGCAAAACACTATGAACTTATAACAAAGCAAGTTTGCAAAATGCATAGGTGGGCAAGTTAATGTAAAACGTTAGCTTCGTTAACCACTAGTCCATTAACAAATTTCACACCTCTGTTAACGTTAATCAGTTATTTTCAGCTGTAATTAACGAAAGTTAATACAGTCCGTTAATTCGTTAATATTTTGCATGTAATTTACATTTCTTTTTATTCCCTTGCTTCTAGAAAACATATTGACGTTGTTGAGCAGATTGTAAAGAAATATTTATTGCTGTGGTGGTCTTTTTGTGTTTCAAAAGTTATATTTTACAGTTTAATCTAACTTCAAGACAAAAATAAGTTCAAATGCACTAACAAAGCTGCGATCGAAAAATCTTTGGAAATTGCGAACAGCGATAATTAATAGATCTGCGACGCTGCAGCATATTATTTGCCTCAAAAAAGAGCTCCTTTCTTTGCTTTCTTCTATAAAACTCGTGCTGATACGCAACAAGTGTTACCAGAGCAAATTGATTTGTACCAGTATGATAAATGAAAGTTGCAAGATATTAACGATAAAAACGTTAATAGAAGTTAACAGATCTTAACAGAAGTTAATTTAGTCCATTAACATGAAAAAACTTTTTAACGGATTAACAAGTTAATGAAAAAGTTAGCTTGGTTATTACCAGATAAACGAACTAGTGCCCACCTACGGCAAAATGACATTAGTAATGATACTGTATAATCTTCAAAGCCACATTTGCAAAGCTGCATGGTTCTGTAATACAGTACACTATATAGAATAAAAAACAGTTTCATAGAACATGCCGTATATCCCCGCATATAAGCTGAGTTTAGAACTCCAAAACCACGTTGCCAAACTAACGAGTCGGCTTATATGCCCATAACTTTGATTGCACTCAAACGAAATGACATTATGACAAACGAAATGAAAAAATGACTAAACTTCTCGTACAACACAAACCATGCAAAATGCAACGAAACTAGCGCATTTCGCCTTTTTTTTCTCACAATAAGAGCATCCACACATACACCCAAAGCAGCATGTGTAGGTGGCCACTGTTGCACTATTGGCTTTTTCAATTACATGATACTAACAGTCTGTGATTGGTTGGTCATACACGTAAAAATAATGGTTATCATTTTCATTTGTTCTATTCTGCAATGTTTTCTGTGATCGGTGCATAAGGCGTGTTACGATTTGTGGTTCGGTTTATTCGCAAATTTTGACAAAATCACTGTTTTGGACTGATTTTTTTGAATCGACTTATATGTGAGATGAGCTTATATGCAGGGATATGCAGTAGGTGTAGCCAGGATTTTTTGAACGGGGTGGCAAACCACAAATCACATGCAATAATATCATCAGAAATTCTCGAAAGAGGAACGTTTTGGGGGACAATGATATTGTAACATATATGCTCGCCGATAGGTCGCACCACTGTATAGGTCTCACTATTAGTTTTGTGTTAAAAAAGTTTAATTTAGAGTTGACTTGCACATAAGTCGCACTGAAAATCTAGGGATTTAAAAGGCCCTTTTCCTAGCTTTTTTGCACCGATAACTTCGAAAATTACTGCAATTGGTTGTTTTTTTAGCATTGAACTGCATTGCATTGAAATCGCAAAACCATTTTTTCTCAACAAAGCGGGAAAATTCAACCCACGCTGAGCAGTCACATATGTGTGTGCGCTCATGAAACTGTCTCGCATTAGTATGAGCGTGCACAAGCGCATGCACCCAAATTCGATAGAACCACAGTGACAATAGCACATTTCCACTACAATTCATGTCTATAACGGCTTATTAGTCAAAAACTCTCAATTTTGTTCAGACTTAGTTACGATTTGCACTTACGTCAAGTGGATTGGTCGCACCTATATTTTTTTGAAATATAAGGAAAAAGTTATGACCTATCCGCAAATATATACGATAGATTGGAAGATCAGAAGCCATGGGCTGTGTGCTGGCACATAACCAGAATTTCGGACAGGGGTCTGGGGGTGAAGCCCCCAGCCGCTGGACAATTTTTTTGTAATTTTTTAGAAAACTCACAATTTTAATGCCATTGGATCAAAATTCGCATGTTTTCAGAGCCATTTGAAAGAAATAGATTTTTAACATTTGAAAGCCAATTGAAAAAACTTCTTTATTTGTGATGTTTTGACATTTGATACAAACGTCAAAAGCTAAAAATGAAAAAATCACATTGCTTGATCCTCCTTTTATTTACAATTTCAGTCCAAAACATCTCAAGAAATCTTGCATTTTGGGGTTAAAGTTTGTAAGTGATTTGGCCCAGGTAGGGGAAGCTAGCTGCATTGCCTTGTGCAATATTTTAGAAGTAAATAATAATCCACTCGAAGATATTCCTTAAAGATTTTTGGTTTATCATAACCAGTTGTACGAACAGGGGACCAAGGCTTTCTCCATTCAAATTCAATAATTTGTTTAAGCGTAAAAACTAGCAAGGTGGATTGTTATTTAAGAATGGTACAATAGATGGTTACCCTTACTAACCATGTTATAGCTCAAGCCAGATTTATATTGCGCGGGGCCCTTGGCACTTTGGGGATTTTTGCAACATCTTTCTGCCAAATGTAAGAGAAGACTATAAAATTCTCACCATCTGAGCGAGGAACCCCTAGCTGATACTGTGCCACATAACAGTAAATCCGGCCCTGATTATTGCATTACATTCATAAGAAGGTTAAATAACAGCCTGAGATAAAACTTTTAGCCAGAGATAAAACTTCAATAAAACTTTTAGGACTAAAAACCTCAATTTTTCCCTGGTTATACAGTTAAATTGGTTGGCACAAATTGAATTGAGGGGGGCCTGAAGCCCCTGGTGGTCAATATTTTTATTAATTACTCTTGTACAAAAAAAATGCTAAAAGAAACTAAAAAAACAATAGGCTTTTTTGTCACATTTTTGTCATTGGTGACATTTCAATTGCGAGGGCTTGGGCACCTGGCTATGCCTATGTCATGGAAGATTGATTGCTGAAAAAAAGCCATGATAGTGAAACACATCTGCAACAAAACAATCCTTTTGTAAAACTTATCACTGTACTAGATGGGAGCTTGCAGAGAAGCAATCTCAGCGAACGACTGACCCATGTTGAACAATGAGATTTTCAAAAAAAAACTTTCGCTTTTCTGTTAAAAAATTAAATACAAATACCTTCTGGGAAAAGAGGGTTTGGAATTTCAAACAATGTCATATTATATTTAACTGACAGCATAGTGATTCATTATACCAAAAAACATCCTATCCAAGCCTTAGCCACTGAAACTATGTCAAAATATTTGTCTCTCAAACAACTGCTGATATAAAAAAACAAACGCCCTAGCTTGAGCCTTTCAAAAAACTGATTTTAGAGGCTACAAACTATGTCAAATATTTCTCTCTTAAATATCTACTGATATCAAGAAAACTAGCACCCAAAGTTAAGCCATTCAAAAAATTGATTTTTGGGGGGTCCATATGAGAGGTCCTCTGGGGGTGGGGGGTACCCCCAAAACTATGTCAAAATATTAGTCTGTAAAATATCTACTGTTATCAAGAAACACTTGCACCTAAAGTTAAAGTCGTTCAAAAAATTGATTTTTGGGGGGTCCCAAGGGGAAGAGGCACCCCCAAACTATGTCAAAATATTTGTCTGGTAATAAGTATTGACTGACATCAAACAACACTGACACCCTAAGTTAAGCAGTTCAAAAAATTGATTTTTGGGGGGTCTCCTAGGGGGTGGTTCCCCCCAAACTATGTCCAAATATTTGCCTGCTAAATATCTACAGATATCAAACAACATTGGCACCCGAAGTTAAGCCGCTCAAAAAATTGATTTTTGCGGGGTCTATTTTGGGAAGTACCCCCAAACTATGTCAAAATATTTGTCTCTTAAATATCTTCTGACATCAAACAACACTGGCCCTCGAAGTTACATCGTTCAAAAAATTTATTTTTGGGGGGTCCATTTTGGGGGTGCCATCTCCGAACTATGTCAAAATATTTGTCTGTAAGTATTTGTTGATATCAAAAAAAACTGGCACGCTAACTTGAGCCATTCCAAAAATTGATTTTTGGGGGGTTTCTGGGGGGTGGCACTCCCCAAACTATGTCAAAATATTTGTCTCCTAAATATCTCCTGAAATCATAAAAACTGGCACCCTAGTTTAAGCCGTTTTTGAGGCCCCATTTTGGGAGAGTTCCTGGGAGAGTTGCCCAAAAAAAATTTCCGGAGAAGAAATTGTGTTTGCAGCTGAACAACTTTACACAAAAATTAGATTTTGATGTTTTTTGATTTAGGAGAAGAGCATACAAGATTTAGGAAGGAAAAAACAGGAAAAGAAAAAACAAACCTCATCGCGGGCAAAAGTGGGTTGGTTTGGATGAAAGCCTCTCTTACGACATCTAACTAAGCCGTTTTTCAATGAGACTGCTTTTTACACCAAACTTGCAAGGTGGTTTTTTGGTTCTAAAACCAAAGTCACGTGATCAATTGCCTCGAAATTTGGTACAAACATGCAAATTATTAATCTGAAACTGCTGTCAAAGTTTCATGTAGATAGACATAACCGTTCTCGTGTAATAAGCAAAAGTCCAAAACATCGCACTCATTAGTTAGAAAATGGTCAAGTAAAAACAAACGTACACGCGACGCGTCGGTCATTCCAACTAAGCCTATACTGGGATTGGTAATTGGAACGATCGACGCTCTCGTCGCGCCTATACTGGGATTGGTAATTGGAACGACCGACGCTCGTGTCGCAACACTCCAAAAGCTTGGCGGAAAAAACGGCCTCAGTCGAAAATGGCTGGCCTCAGTCGAAAATGGCTCAACCAACCCACTTTTGGCTGCGATGAGGTTCATTTCTTTTTTTTTTTTTCTTTTTTCTATCCCTTTTTTTCTTCCTAAATCTTGTACACTCTTCTTCTCCTAAACCACAAAACATCGAAATCTAATTTTTGTGTAAAGTTGTTGAGCTGCAAGCGCAATTTTTTCTCCCAAACTTTTTTTTGGGCAACTCTCTCGGGAACCTCCCCAAAATGAGTCTCCAAACAATTAATTTTTAATGGCTCAAGCTAGGGTGCTAGTTTTTTTGATATCAGCAGATCCTTAACAGACAAACATTTTGACATAGTTTGGGGGTGTCACTTCCCCGGGGACACCTCCAAATGGACCCCCCAAAAATCAATTTTTTGAACGACTCAACTTAGGGTGCCAGTTTGTTTTGATATCAGCAGATATTTAACAGACAAATATTTTGACATAGTTTGGACGTGCCATCCCCCGGGGACGCCCCCAAATGGACCTCCCAAAAATTAATGTTTTGAATGGCCCAAAATAGGGTGCCACTTTGTTTTGATTTCAGCAGATATTTAACAGACAAATATTTTGACATAATTTGGGGGTGCCACCCCCTGGGGACACCCCCAAATGGACCCAAAAAAATCAATTTTTTGAACGGCTTAACTTTGGGTGCCAGTTTGTTTTGATATCAGCACATATTTAACAGACAAATATTTTGACATAGTTTGGGGGTGCCACTCTTTTGGGGACCCCTCAAATGGACCCCCCAAAAACTAATTTGTTGATCGGCTTAACTTAACGTGCCCATCAGAGGTGGAGTCAAGGACACAAAGCTCAAGGCCAAGAACACAAAAATAATCCGAGCCCTAGACCAAGGACAGGCCCTTCGGAGAACAGACCCTCTTGAGGCCAAGGACAGGAATGCTCAAGGCCAAGGACCAAGGACACAAGCGCAAGTGTCTTGCAAAAAAAAGTCTTCAAAAAAAAGTTTTCAGGCAATTTCAAAAAAAAAAGGTCTTTAAAATTTTTTTCAGGCCTTCTCCAGTAAAAAACGCCTTCTAAAAGTTTTTTTCAGGCGTCCTACAAAATTTCAACCATTCAAAAAAAGTGTGTTGTCCTTGAGCCGAGGACAGGGCATTTTTCAAGGACTTGAAGCCTCAAGGCCAAGGACTTCAAAATGTGTCCTCGAGGACTCCACCTCTGGTGCCAATGTTTTTTGATGTCAGTAGACATTCAACAGACGAATATTTTAACATAGTTTGGGTTACAACCCCCGGTAACCCCCCAAATGGACCCCCAATAACTCAATTTTTTAAATGCTTAAGCTAAGGTGTTAGTGCTTTATGATATCAGCAGATATTTAACAAACAAATATTTTGACATAGTTTGGGGGTGCCACTCCCTCGGGGACCCCCCAAAAATCAATTTTTTGAACGACTTAACTTGAGGTGCCAGTGTTTTATGATATCAGCATATTATATTTGACTGACAACTATTTTGACATAGTTTGGGGGTACCTCCCCAAGAACTCCCCTCCCCCAAATAAACTGCTCAACAATCAATTTTATCAAATGGCTAATATTATTAAATAAGTATTAAACAAATATTTTGACATAGTTTAAGGGTGCCACTCCCTCGGGAAACTGAAAATTGGACCACTCCTAAATCAATTTCTTTAAATCACTTGTGAGAGAGCTAATTGTTTTTAATATTAAGTCACTAAGAAATAACTATTTTTGGCATGGTTAAGAGGTGACACCCCTCCTCGGTAACCCCCTAGGTACATAGATTCCCCAAATCTTTTAAATTCATTTAACCTAAAACAGTTTTTTCGTAGATATTTGTTAGACAAAGAATTAAAAATACAAATATTTGTCTGTTCGAGATAAAAGTTTAGAATTATTGTTGTTAAGGCAAAAACATGGATCTGGGACCAATACAATGCGGAGTGCTTATGTAGATAAATAATAGGTTCTAGATATTACACGATAGCTTTGTACGCATTTTGAATTTACGCTTGAGCTACGATATATGTATTTATAGAACTGATGGAAGAAGCTTTAACAGACAAATTATTGTTAATCACTTAAGATGTTGGTTTAGCATGCAATTTGATATGATAGGATTTTCACTTTGCTATTAAGATTTTGCTATATGTTGTTCAAGTTATCTTACTCTAAAGCAAAGAGCCAAAATGTTCGCTCACATTTTGGCTCTTTACTGTATATTAAATTTAGATTAATTGACTTTTGAAAAACCAAATTCAAATTCATTATTGACTTTTCGAAAATTGATTTCAAAATGTATTTTTACTTCAATTGGACTGATGTAGAATTATGTTCATATCTGTAGTTACGACTTTTAAATTTATACAATTTGACAATTCAAACTTACCCTATATTTGACAAACCAAACTATTGAGAAACTAACTTAGATGGGAATAGGATTAGAAAAAAACTAAGATTTTCGAGTACCGTATTTATTCGAGTATAACGCGCACTCGTGTACCTAGCACCCTTAATTTTTGAACAAAAATTGGTATAAATTTTTTTTCGCTTCTTCCAAGCTCAGAGCGAGGATAGTAAGTGACAAGTGCTGTTGAAGACATGCGGCTGTGAAAAAATATTTATTTTGAAACCAAACGGTTCACTGGTAAAGTAAACCGCCAGTATGAACACAATTCACAAATAAAATTACAATTTAAAACCCTTCAAAATCGGATTCATCATGAGATTTACCAAGCAGTTGTTTGAATTCTTTTATCAAACAGTAACTGTTGTCCAAACAAAACAGTTAGTCCAACGCACGCTCAACTGTCACATGCGCGTGTGCGCGCACGAAATCGTCTCGCATTAGTGTGTACATGCACAAGCATACGCACAAATTAGAAAAAAAACATTATCAAAAAGACATTTCGCTACAATCCTCGTGTATACTGTGCACCCTTAATTTTTGATCGAAAATCGGTACAAAATTTTGCATCTTATACTCAAATAAACAGGGAGTTCTTGGAAGTTGTGCAAAAATTTTTTTCTCAGGGAATCTGCAGAATTAGATAGGCCTAACTCACCATGTAAGACAGTACCACTTTTACCACCTCATAACTTTTATCAGAAAAAAATGATAAACGAAAAAAAGACACAATAAAAGCACACAAACAAGTTTTGAACAATCTTGTGTTCTGACCTGGGCCCACATGACAGAAATTTCCTTGTTCGCTTTAGTTACCGAGTTTTTTTAAGAGGCGCTACCGAACGAAATACTCGTCAAACGTAAGAGGTCATTTTTCCACGTGTATTTAAAGCCTTGCAAAATCTGTTACGTCATTCTTTCTCGCTAACTTGCTTTGAGCGAACGTAGGTATAGGCCTACTAGGCCTAAAGGTTTGGTGTTCACCAGGCTTAAGTAAAATAACTCTTAACTCTGGCGTTCTTCTGGTGAAGTCATAGTCACAGCAAGCTTGATCTTAAAAGCCTCAAAAATAAGATCTTAAAAACTTTAAAAATCTTACGATTCATATTGATGCTACGTAGCTTCAGTCGTAGTTCTTTATCGTTGCTCATATTCTGATGATGTTGGTAGTCATGACCAACAAAACGTCAATAAAAACAAGGCTTTTAAGATCACACTTGCTGTGACTATGACTTCACCGGAAGAACGCCAGAATTAGAGTTATTTTGCTTTGAGCGATTGCAGAAAGGAGTTTGAGTAAAAAAACGTCACATTTTCCTTGCCAACTTAAAGAGGATCTTGAAGCACTCTTTAAGCGTGCGAGAAATTTTTTTGGTTCAGAAATTTAATGGCGAAATGTTGAAAACTTTTAATCAAAGCGAATTTTCGCTGAAAATTGATTAAAATTGTCGCCATGTTTGCTATCAAAACTGCTAAAAAAAAGCGAATTGCATTGAGAACCACTTGCTGTTTTGATTGATAAAGAAATGTGAAGTAGTGCCAGTTGACAAAAATTGCAATACACTCCTTTTATAAGAACGATTTTCTAAAACACTAGGCTCATTTTTGCTCAAAATTAAAGAACAAATTAAAAACAATGCCAGCCTCAGCAGCAAAATAAACCAAAAAAACAAAAAAATTCAAACTAATCAAAGAAACTAAAATTTGCGCTGATTTAAAGCAATAAAATTTTAGTGATTTTCTTGTATTTGGAAGCAAAATTGCAACTATTCAAGATTACAAAGCTACGTTGGTTTGTGCAAACAATTGTGAATTTTTTTTGGCAGTTGTTCAACTTGAAAAAAGCTTGCTTTTTCGCTTTTGCAATTTTACGATGCTGCAAAAGCAAGAAAAAAGCCTTCACTTGAGCAGACAGAGCAATAGGATTCAAAAAGAGTTTCAAACATGCCCACTAAAATTGACATCGATGCTCTCAAAAGTTTTACAAAATCAAGAACAAATGAGACTAAATACCGGCAAAAAATTAAAAACAGCCAGTCTCAACTCAAGATTTACCGGTTCTGAAAAGGAAGAGTGCACTTCAACTTGCTCACTTTTGAAAATTTTTGAAACCTAAAGACCTAGAGTTACTGTTAACATATGAGTTTACCCATAGGTGAGCACAAGTCCGTTAATCCATAAATAACGAAGCTAACTTTTTCATTAACTTGTTAATCCGTTAAAAAGTTTTTTTTATGTTAACGGACTAAATTAACTTCTGTTAAGTTCAGTTAACGGACTAAAGGAACCTCCGTTAAGTTCTGTTAACTTCCATTAAGGTTTTAATTGTTAATATCTTGCACCATGCATTCATCGTACCGGTACAAATCAGTTTCCACTGGTAACACTTGTTGCGTATTAGCACGAGTTTTATAGGCTAAGAGAGCGAAGAAAAGAGCTCTTTTTTGAGGCAAATAATAAGCTGCAGCCTCATAGGTCTATTAATTATTGCTGTTCACAATTTCCAAACATTTTCCGATCGCAGCTTCGTTGTGCATTTGAACTTGTTTTTATCTTTAAATTAGATTAGACTGTTAAATGTAACTTCCAAAACACAAAAAGACCACCATAGCAATAAATATTTCCTTACAACCAGCTCAACAGCATCAATACGTGTTCTAGAAGCGAGTGAATAAAAAGAAATGTAAACTACATGCAAAATGTTAACGAATTAACAGACTTTATTAACTTCTGCTAATTAACTCCGAAAATAACCAATTAACGTTAACGAAGGTGTGAAGTTTGTTAACGGACTAGTGGTTAACGAAGCTAACGCTTTACATTAACTTGCCCATCTATGAGTTTACCCACCAACAACCTCAAGGGCGCTTTATGTCGTTTAACAAAATTATAGTATGGAAAAAGTTGTTCTTATTTCACATTGATCCAAAAATATAATTAAATTCTGTCGTTCATTTACTAATTATCATTAGTTGAGGAATTTGCTTGCATAGAATAATAACGCATAGGTTATGGTATCTTTTTCCATAACAATGTAGTACATACAGTACGCTTGAACGCATTATTTTGAAGTAGAAATGCTTCTGACATCACAATGAGAGTATTTATTATGTAGTACAGTAACACAAGTTACAAACATCTCGCAAAGAAATTCGAGTGAACTGTTTTAACGTATGTTGGGCGAGACAGCTCAGAAATTGCAGTTTATCTACGAAGATTTTTTATTCGTTAGCGCTTTTTAGCGAGCGAGAATGGTCTATACGAGCTTGCTAGCACATTCAGTCATGTCCCCCCTGATTCTCAGTCTTTTTATCCAGTTTATAAATCGCTACTTTCACAGTGTAAGGTTTGAGAAAATCAAATTCATCAAATGTTTAATTAAGACCTTCAAATTCAAATTCACTGACTTTGCAAAAATTGAATTCAAATTCATTGACTTTGTAAAAGTTGAATTCAAATTCATCATAACTCGAGAGCAGAATAAAATTCAAAATTAAATTCAATCCAACCCATGCTATCTTCAAGAACAACTATGACCTAACTAAGTAGCAACAAAAAACCAAAACACAAAAAAGCAGTACTTTTATTTCATAACATTTATCACCATTTCGCTTCAACAATTTTTAAAATCGTTTCTCAACATCACTCTACGCTAAACGCACTGGATGCTCTTTACCCAGTCTGTTTCTGTATTTCTCTTTTACAAATGTCAGAGCAGAAAATCCCATCTCATGTAAATATGAACTTGGAAAAGAGATAATAATTTTTAATGCTTCTTCATAGAATATTGGATATTCGTTTGCTTAACTATGAATTAAAGATAATCAAAGTACTGAAAGCTCTACTCGTGTCAACAACCCAATCATAAAGCTTTGGCGACCTACATTTGGGTCGTGAACCATGCTTTGAGAAATGCTGGCTTAACCTAACGGGTTTGTTTTTTTTTAGAATCAGAAACAATGACGTTGATATTTCTTGACATTGTTTGGGATTTCTACTTTTCTGGAGGTTCCATAATCACATATTTTTGAATAATTGCTGTTTTTAAGGTAGACACGTCATAGCATTAGGTTATGCATCAGTCGTTCACTGGTTTGCCGGCAAACTCCCATCTAGTGTTTGCTTAACAGTTATGGCTGTTGAAAAATTCAAGAATCAAGAAAGTAAAAGCAATGTACAAGAACAATTGCGTCAGCTATCATAATACAATACCACAAATATGAATTGCTTAACAGAGATTACGCTTCAGATCATAAGAAATCATTTCAGGGATCCCAATAAAAGGCTTTGCTGGGCTGTATGTTCTGTAGGCCTGCTCTAGAAAGTCTAGATTATTGAGATAGTCAGCTTGATACCCATTATTAACATGACTGACTATTTTTATCTGCACTGCTGTACGTTTAACAGCACTTAATCTGTCAGTATTAACCAGAAAAAAAACTTTCGTAAATAAAACCAGTACGCACTACTTTGTCTACTTATTTAAATTATACTTAAGCAAACCGACAACAAAGCATACCTGTGGAATTATTACTTTTTTGAAAAATTAGTGCCATTACCAGAAAAATACCTAAAAAGTAATTTGTTACTGCCCACCACCAGGGCATGGTATGGAATGGAAGACGATTTTTCCACATTCCATACTGGTAATTTTCTTCCATTCCATACTAAAAATCTTCCGTTCCATACTAAAAATCTTCCATTCCATACTAAAATTTTCTTCCGTATTCCATTCCATACTTCCACACCAAAAGAAATTTCAGACTGGAAGCAATGCAACGTATATATATTTTTTGTTGCTTTGCACCTTTGGAATGTTGTAAGCAACCGCCCGTGAAGGTGCGCCAACAATACTAAGATCCAACGACCGGTATCTGGTATGCATATTGCACATGGTTTAATGCATAAGCGGAGCCTGGATTTTGAATTGGGAAGAGGGCTAAACCACAAGTCATGCAATGACATCATCAGGAGTTGTTGAAAAGTGGGACTTTTTATGGGAGAAAGAATGAAAGATTAAAAGCTGGGCGTCTGATTTGGCTCATAACCTGCATTTGCAATCGAGGAAGGACTAAAACCGCAAGTTAAAAATTTCTATATCCTCTAAAAATTGGGAGACGTGGTGAGCAAATTAGTGCAACTCAAACATGTCACATAGGGGGCATGGGTCTCCGCCCCCAGCCGCTGGGCAATTTTTGGGGAAAAAATGGCTATTTTAATGCAATTCGGATCACATTTCGCACGTTTTCAGAGCCATTTGAAACAACAAAATTTTTGATGGTTAAAAGCCAGTTGAGCAAATCACTCTCTTTACTTCAGCTCAAGTCCAAAACATGTTTAAAACCTTGCATTTTGGGGTAAAATTTTGTGACTTGGCCCAAGTCAGGGAAATCAAGGTAAATTGCTTTCTGCAACATTTTTAGCATTAAATAATGCACTTGAAGATTTGCCTCTGAAGATTTTTGTTTTGTCATGAAAATAACCAGTTTTAGGAATTTATGTATGACCAGGGGCCCAGGCACCCTCGATTCAAATTCAATAATTAGTTCAATAAGCATTTCCCCTACTAGGTTATTTCAAAAGCATTTTGAAAAACTGACGAGATGGAGGTGGATTGTTATTTAAAGTTGGTAATTTAAAGTTATTTAAAGTTGGTACATTAGATGCCATGAATGGTCACTAATCATGTTATTGTAATAAAGGGTAGCTGGGTGCCTAAAACATATTATTGCATAAGCAAGTTAGAGATTGCACCTTTTAGAACAAAAACGCTGAATTTCTCCCAGCTTGCACATTTAAATTGGTTGGTAAAAATTTTAATTGAGAGGGCATGGGGCCCCTGGTCATCAATATTAAGTTATTGCTAATTGTCGTAGTACACATGTACTGTTGCACTCCAAAAATGCCAAAAGAAACTGAATAAATAGGCTTTGCGTCGTCATTTTTATCATTGGTAGCTTTTCAATTGGGGAGAAAGCAGAGGGTCCGGTTCTTCTGGCTATGCCTATGGTTTAATGATTACCGTACAAGTTTGCCCTCACATCAACTAGAACATTTACCGTAATAAAAACACCAAGCTTTAACACTGGTCAAAAAGAATTACCAATATTATAAGCTTAAAAACTAAAAATTCAAATAAAATTAAGCTGAAACGGGGATAAAATAGCAAATACGAGTTATCGTGACGGTGTAAGAAAACAAAATTTACGACTGGGCAAATTGTCAGCCCCAAAATAAAAAAAAAACAAGATCTATCAAGGTCGTCAACTGTAACAACAATGCTGCAATTAAATTGCAATGTACTTACAATGATGCAATACGTTCACTGTTTGCACAATGTGCACAACCAAAGTAATGGGATTTGTCAACAAATAATATCCGTAGATATCAAAGTTGAATTCTTCTGTGACAATATTATTTATCACTACACAACATCGGTACATATTTTTGTGTAAATACAATGTACGAAGTCTTGTATGGAATTGACATGGAAGTATGGAAGATTGTTTTCCATTCCATTCTTGAAATCTTCCATTCCATTTCATTCTGGCATCTTCCATATTCCATACCGAAATTTCCGTTCCATTCCATTCCATACCATGCCCTGCCCACCACTGGTGTTCAATAATGAGGAAAATTCAGCATTCGCTCAGTTACTTGTCTTTTTATTCGCAATTTCCTTGGTGGACATACCAGCTTCAAAAACTTTTCCATCGTGCATTTTTTAGGGTGGCATCAGAATGGGCCTGTTAACGTAGTTCTTTTAAGCTTTAATTGTATAGTCCTTTGTTACATAAATCAAGTGAAACTACTGTAATATTTTCACCTGATGAAGAAAGTGAATTTACCTATTACTTTAAATTTAGCACCTCATTACTTTAAAATTTAATTCACAAATTTTGAGGAAGTGCAGATATTAAATCTGATTTTCAGCAATCTTTTAGCCTTTTTTTTACAATTCCAGCACTATATTCAAAATTTTTTAGTGCAATTTTCCTAGAAAAACCTCCCACAAAATTTACCTTAGTCTTTAAATCATCTTTGGACAAACGTTTATGGTGATTGCATCTTTTCTAATTTGTGATTTTACCATGGGGTGAACAGGATATATTCAAGACCAAGGTAAATTTAATGCAATGCCATTTTTAAGTGATATATTAACCTCATTTAAAATATTTCTTGTTATTAGTAATAGCATAGAACATACAACAAAAATTTGAAAGCTGTTATTCCATATGCGAAATTGTAAGTTTTTCATCAAAAAAGCTGTTTTTTGCTTATAATTTATTTTTGAAGCAGTTTAGAAAGTAAAGTTCTATTAGAGTGGATATAAAAGTGATGTATCTGCATCTTTTAAGCCAAAAACCAGGTTTCTAGCTCAACTGGTTCTTGAGATATGGCCAAATTAGCTATTTTTCTCACACTCGCCATTTGTGCACGGCCACTAAAGGTGCACCATCCCAAAATTGGTTCCAATGGCTTTTACCTCACATTCGGAGATATATATGTAACCACCACTTTTTAAATTTCAAAAATTTTGTTTTTTCACTGCATCTTATTTTGTATCATTAATATTCCTATTGAAAACCATAAGCAATTTCATTTTTAGGATTACTTCTTGATGAAAATCTTTCCACACATGCTAACACCACTAACTAAGCTACAATCTTCTTTCGAAGCAATTGTTAAATTAAAATATTGCTTTGACATTGAAAATCTTGTCCAACTTTACCATTCACTAATTGAAAGTCACCTTCGTTATGGAATTATTGTGTGGAATCATGGCAATATTACCATTGTAAAGAAAATGCAACAACTCTGCAATAAATTTATTTCATTTTGCATATCACAGAACACTAAAACATTTTCTACAGATTTTGACAACTGGCATCTTTGTGTTTAAACTGTACCACCGCAATTTGCCTGACAATGTTCTATCTCTATTTCAACATAATGATAAAGTGCACACATTCTCTACATGCAAAAGGTAGTGTCTAGTGCACCGTCCCGGTTTCCGACATCAAATCGCTGGATCACCAGCAGCCAATCAAATTGCGCTTTTCTTCTTGATTCGCTTTAAATACAGCACTTTGACACATTGAATTCGAAGTTCTGATGGCGTAGTGTTTAGTACGTCTGGCTACAATGCTGAGGGTTGGAGTATCGAATCTCGCTGGACACGCTCACCAAAAATAGCGCTAGAGAGCTATATTTCTACAAATTCCTTTTTTTTTCTCTAAAATCTTATTCTTAGAGTTAGGGTTAGGGCAGCGATGCCAGCTGAGAGATAGTAAATTGAACAGCTAAATAAAACAACCGCCGCCGCCGTTGCAGCAGCGATTAGACATTGGAAACCGGGCCGGTGCAGCAGACACTGCCCAAAAGTAAATCTCTTCATCACCCTTACTTTTCCAAAACTGTCACCTAACAATCACTGTGTAGCGGAATTGAAATATGGAACTCTATACCATTCACTGTAAGAAATACGCAGAGCCAAAGTGCTTTCAATAGTAATTTAAAATTTGAAAACTAGTTACAACAATGATTACCAATATCAACTGCTATATTATGATCTTAAGTGCACCATATACAAATTCAACGACTTTAACTACATAGATCAATTTTACTGCTATTCTTGTGATACTAAACTAGTCTGTCTCATAGCCTACGAGTCTTTCTCCACACGGAATTTTTTTATTTTATTTGGTGATACTAAATTTTTTTTATTTATTTATTGATTCTATTTGAATAAGATAAGATTCTATTTGAATAAGAAATTCTGTATAATGTACATATTGAATATATAAATGTATGTATTTGTTGTTGAACTGTCATATAATTTCATCGGATTCTGGATAAATTGCTGAACAGCTGCAAATTCAAATTTGTTTGCTTTTAACTGGAAATGAAGTGGTTGAACTGTAAGTTCGATTAGTCTATTAAATATAGCCCAGTGTTCCCACTAAGCAGATTTTTTTCAGCGAATCGTCGATTTGTTGGAGCAAGGGCAAGTAATTTTTGGCTATATAGTAAACATAGCTTCAGAAAATTCGACAAATTTGTGGAAATATAAGTTTGGGTATTCTTTAAAACTGGATTGGTATGAAATTTAGGGCACATAAACGTTTTCTTAGAACTTTGGGCACAATTGTTTCAAGAAAATTTGGGCACTCGCCGATTAGCCATAAAGTTAAAGAGAACACAGATATAGCCTATACTAGGCTACTGCAGTCTGATATAAACACTTGATTTTGTTGACAACCACTACACACTGATACTGGCAGTGAAGTAACAGCATTGAGCATACCAGTAGCGGTAGCCTATTTAATGTTTATGAAGTCAAATTCTACTAAAAATGTGGTTTCTGTTCCTTGCCCAATTTGTGACGTTGATGATAGTAGCACAAGATCTAGACAATGGATAGAATGTGAAAATTGCAGTGTATGGTTTCAAGGCAGATGTGTGAAGTTGACTAAAAGGCAAATAGAAGCTATGGATGAGCCTTGGTTTGGTCCTTGTTGTTCCTCTAGTTCAGCAGCTGCTAACCAGCAAAAACCAGAAAGTTTTTCGTTTAATAGGGAGGGTGCAGTCATAAAGAGAGTGCCTAAAGCATCTAGGATTCAAACTTCTAACAGAGATTCTTCAAAAAGTAGTGATGGAAAATAGCTTAGCTGCATAGCAACAATTGTTTAATATTGCTAGAAGTTGTTTCATGAAGCCAAAAAGAGCCGGTAAAAAGTCAAAGTCTCTAGCATCAGTTATAAACAGGCAAATCAAAGATTTAACAGACAATGATATTGTTCCACCTGGTAACTCACTAATGAACAAGAAACGCAAACTCTCTTGTTCTTCAAAAGCCTTTGATATCAGCAGCTTTGTTTCTTCCAAACTTGCTTTGGGAGATGTAAAGGGTGCCATGAGAATAATTTCATCAGATTCCAAAGTTCTTGAATCTTCTGCAGAGGTAATCAACCAGCTAAAAGACAAGCATCCTGACTTACATCTAGACTGTGCATTTCCTCCTGCTCCTTCCGAAGGCGACTGTTCCAACAGCATCACTGTTTCTGTTGATGACATCACCAGAAGCCTCAAATCTTCCAAGAATGGTTCAAGCGATGGTGCAGATGGTTTGACTCCACAACATCTTACAGATCTTACATCAGGAGCATTGGATGAAACATCAAGAAATCTTTTACAAGCATTAGTGATGTTTACAAATGGTATAGTACTTTGTGGAAATATCCCATCTGCAGTGTGATCAAGCTTTTTTGGTGCAACCTTAATAGCCCTTTCCAAAAAGGATGGAGGAGTACGGCCAATTGCAATTGGAAACACATTAAGGCGTTTATGTGCAAAGGCTTGCATGCTTAAGATTTCTCAACATCTTCCCAACACTTTCCAACCTCATCAAATGGGTGTTGGCACTCCTTCTGGTGCTGAAGTGGTTGTTCATGTTTGTAGGAATTTCATCAATAAAGCGGATTCTGACAATATATTGCTGAAGATTGATTTCAAAAAAGCATTTAATTCAGTGAGAAGAGATGTGCTACTTTACGAAGTTTATAAGTTGTTCCCTCAGATCTACGCGTTTATATACCAGGCCTATGCTAGTTCTTCTAACTTGTTTTTCGGGAATGAAAAATTGTTTTCAAAAGAAGGAGTCCAACAAGGAGATCCGCTAGGGCCGTTCTTGTTCTCACTGTCAATTAATAATTTGATTTCAAGCTGCAAAAGTGATTACAACATGTGGTATTTGGACGATGGAACACTTGGTGGAAAAGCAGATGTGGTCTTTTCGGATTTTCAAAAAATTTTGTCTGCGAAGAATAGTTTGGGTCTGAACGTCAATCCTGCCAAATGCTAGCTAATTAGTTTAAATTCCATCATTGATGCAAATGTTTTGAAAATGTTTGAGGGGATTGCTCCTGAAATTAAATCTGTTAAACATGGAAACATGACCCTCCTTGGCGCACCAGTTATGCTATCTGCTGTTGATATGGCATAAGTAGAATCTAAATTAGGTGCTCTTTCAAGATTATTGGAGCAACTAGATCAAGTGGATGCACATGATGCTTTGTTTTTGCTTAGGAATTGTTTTGCAATTCCAAAGCTAACGTATGTATTGAGGACATCAGCTTGCTTTCAGTCTCCACTTTTGAAATCATATGATTCCAAGATTCGCTGTGCTTTGGAAAAGGTGCTAAACATTCAACTGTCAGGACTGTCATGGGAACAAAGCACATTACCGGTTTGGAGGATTAGGCATTTGTTCTGCAGAAGACATAGTTCTTCCTGCATTCCTATCTTCAATATATGCATAAGCTGCAAGCATGCCAGATCTTTTCCACATCACATCATCAGGAATTCAGGATCCTTGCTTTTCCTTGGCATTCTTAAGTTGGTCTGAGAAATCTAACATTTTTTTTTCTCCGCAACATCCACAAAAACAGAAATCTTGGGATATTCCACTCTGCCAGCTGAAACTAAACCATTTGTTGGAAGCATCAAACACCATTCTTGACAAGTCAAGACTTTTGGCTGTTTCTGCTCCTCATGCTTCACATTGGCTTAATGCAATTCCAATACCTTTACTTGGATTAAAAATGGACAACAGATCGCTGAGGATTGCTTGTGGGCTTGGGCTAGGTTCACCTTTGTGCCAACCTCATTAATGTATTTGCGGCACTCAGGTGAAATCCACTGGAGTCCATGGTCTCAGCTGTAGGAAGAGTGCGAGAAGATTCTCCAGACATTTTCATGTAAACAACTTGATAAGGAAAGCATTGGAGTCTGCACATGTTCCTACAATTTTGGAGCCGCAAGGTGTATCACGCACAGATGGAAAAAGGCCAGATGGAATGACAATTTTTCCGTGGAGAATGGGAAAGTGCATGGCGTGGGACTTTACGTGTAGCGACACCTTTGCCCCAAGTCATCTTGAGGTCTCTTCTAATCACTTTGGAAAAGTGGCAGAACGAACAGAGCAGGCCAAACTGACAAAGTATGATCAGCTGGAACGTGATTTTGAGATTGTGCCTATTTGTGTGGAAACAATGGGCCCATGGGGTCCAAATGGTTTAAAATTTGTTCGTGAAGATGGCAGAAGGATTTCAGAGGAGTCTGGCGAACCCAGGTCTACTGTTTTCTTGATGAAAGCAATTGGAATGGCAATACAACAAGGAAATGCTGCCAGTGTTTTGGGAACTGTGTGCAAAGGACAACATCTGGAAGAGATGTATTATTTGTAATGTTGCAGTCTCCTTTTTCGTTTGTGTGCTTCGAGATTCTCTATTTTAGTTTTGGTTAAGTTTTTTTGGTGTTTTTTTACAGATATCTGCCTAAATTTATCCTTGATTTATTTGCATAGACTATTCTCTGTGTGTGTATGTGTATTTTAAATGTGATGACTTATAACTACATTAATATGCAATGACAAATTTTGTGGAATTGTTTTTGAGGTTAGGTTTGGATTTTTGTGTGTACACTGAATATCGGTAATTCATTTGTTATGGATTTGATTTTAATTTGTTTGTTATTCATTAGATTTTAAATGATTCAGCTTGCAAGATGAATATTTTGTGGGTTTTGTTATGATGTAAATATGTATGTACCAGTATAAGGTGTAATGTAAATGCTTATCTGGATCAGTTATGCTTATCTTGTAACAATTATTTTTATCTGTGGTGTGAATGCTTAGTTATGCCTAGATTTGTACAGTATTTTTCAATTGAATTGCCACCAGTATTGTTTTACGCCACTAGGTAATGTGTAGAGCTTTATGTAGCTATATCTTAAACTAACAAATATTATTTTATTTTTCATATTCTTGGTACCGTTTTTTATGTAAAATTAGACACTTAAAAATTATTCTGGTTTTACTGTATTTTGGATTATTTGTTATCTGTATACATGGATTCTTAATTCTCGTGACATTGATGATCATACTGGATGGCTGACAATCTCTAAATGGAATATTGGTAACTTAACTTATTTATACATTTTTATTTTTGGTGTGCTGTATCCTGCTGTTAGATCAATTCTCATTAATGTCCATTTTTAAGGCTGCGTATAATTGTACATTTTGTATAAGCATTATTTATTACTTGCAAAAACGTTTCATGGCCATACAGCGATGGCGTAGTTTACCTCAATAATATTGCTAATACTGTATGTTTTAAACTTCCAGATTTTGCCATGTTTTTGTGATGTTCTACTATATGCAATTTGTCGTAGCGTATTTGTTTTGCATCTTTAAACAATAAATCTGAATGTGGATTTCTAAAAGTCATTGAATTACAATGTCTTTAAGTACCGGTAATTAAACATTCGATGAATGTGGATTTTTTTGAACTGAAAGTTACATTGCAAAAGTAGTGATTTATATTAGTAGCCTACTTCTTGCAAACGTTCCATACAATTTAGCAAGCTAACAGATTTTGAGTTGGTAATTGTATGCTGCTATGTGCTTTGCACTTACAGTAGTTGTTTTTGCAAAACTTAGTTTCTTAGTGAACCTGCAAAAAAAAAACTTTACAATCATTTGCCTGGACCCCAATGTTTATTTTTTCAAAGTTGCTTCTAAGGCAGTTTAAATTGTGGCAAAATTGCAAATCGTATAAAATTCACCTTCTTGCCTACATAAACAATTTTCAAAATTAGACCATTAAAAATTCCTTTATTTTATCAAAAGGCCAACAATAGCATGAGCACTAAGGTTAAGCATTACAAAGTCACTTGGCACACGGATCGTTCGCTTTTAAGCACAGATTCCAGTGATGTCACTCGTTTTTGGAAATTTTTATTCTGATTATTACAGTTCTAGGTCTGGGCTAGGGTTTAGGTTAGGATTAAGTTCTTTAGGCTGTATTATGAAATGTTTGCACAAACGGAATGTGCACCAAGCCTTTTTCTAAGCTTTGAAATTGTTTTTAAAATTAAATTTAATGATTAGGTTACCGATACAAATGTAATAACCAGATGCAAGGGAGGGCAAGTTACTGCAAAACGTTAGCTTCGTTAACCACTACTCCATTAATTACTTCATACCTCCGTTAAAGTTAATTTGTTATTTTCAGCTTTCATTAACAGAAGTTTATGAAGTCCGTTAACATTTTGAGTGTAATTTACATTTCTTTTTACTGGGTATTTACTCACTCTAGTACATGTAATGAAACTGTAGAGCTGATTTGATTGTAAAGGAAAATTTATTGCTACGGTGGTCTATTTGTGCTTTGAAAGTTACATTCTACAGTCCTAAATTAATTGGGACTTTGCGTGAGCGCATAGTACCTTTGTTTTTCTTTGTGAATTTTGGCAGACAAGAATTGATTTGCTCATAACTAGAAAACAGTAAAACGAAGAAAGTTGAAATTTGGACTCAACATGGGAATTAATGAATACATCATGTGTGCCAATTTTAGGGATCCTAGGTCATGTGATCATAAATTAAGACACAAAAAACATTAAAAAATGCGATTTTTGGCTTGAAAATGTATTAACTTGCCTGTAACTCAACAACCACTTGATGTGCACAACTTAAATATGTACACAATGTGTGTGATTATGTTGGCGTTCATGCAAACATAGTTTTGGGGTACCCGGTCACGTGACCAAAATGTTACAGGCCGAAAATGGGCAGAAAGTGAATCATTTTGAACCGATATATCTCAGTAAGTACCGATTTTGATAGAACATGATTAATGCTTCTAGAGCACACTGTCAACCGCCTTTGTATTTGATTATGTTGGTTTACCCCAACATGAATACTTTTTTTTTCTTTTATTTCCTTTTTCTGATTTTGTTTTTTTTTTTTTCTCTGGCTAACTACTTTTAAACTGCTCATCGCACTGTATTCAAAGTTTGAGTGATTGAAGATATCAGGGAGGACAACAGCAGGAATGAAATCGGGGGTGCCAGGTTGGGGGATTCTCCTCAATCGAGCTCTCCAAAATTTTGAACTTTTTAACTCTTAAAGCTAAATGGATCAAAATTTCAAAATAGGTACATGTTAAAAATAAACTAAACTTAACAAAAATTGGGGGTTCAGCCATGGGGGTTTCCCCCAAGACAGGCCCTCCAAAATTCAAACTCTTTAACCTTTTAAAGATCAAGCGACAAGCAAAATGCTCCACAAAGTTTCTGGTTATTGTTATATAGTATACATGTAAACTAAGAAGTTTAGAAAATTTCTCAAAAATTTATGCCAGATTGGCGGAGTTATTAAGCTTTGAAAAGCGCAATTCGCAAAACTTGCCTAGCTGTCAAATGACGTCATTTACAAACTAACTGTCAAAACCCCATTCTGTGTAAACAGTGGGAGTGTGTTTCCGTGCCATAGAAATTACCTAATACCTATTCACTATACAGACAATAAGCTTAGTAGCAGTCGTTAGTTAAGAAAATGGATTTCTTGCAAAATTTATTAATCAGAACTGTTGGTTGTGCGAATCCATACAGTAAATTTATGGTAGCAGTTGTCTATGAATTAATAAGCTTAGTTAGTAGCAGTGATATACAAAAAATCATATGCTCAGTTTTATTACGTGGAACTGTTTGTTGTGCGAATTCATACCGTAAATTTAAGGTAGCGGTTACTGCATCTGCTATTTCTGCCGAGTGGGTTGTGGATTACCTGAACTGGTTGCAGTTACTGATTAGGGACCAACTTGAGTATTTGGCCAGCTCTGTCAGTTACTACTATCAATCACTAGGTCAGTGGTT
This sequence comes from Trididemnum nubilum, assembly GCA_963965965.1. Lineage (NCBI taxonomy): Eukaryota > Metazoa > Chordata > Ascidiacea > Aplousobranchia > Didemnidae > Trididemnum > Trididemnum nubilum. The sequence goes on from OZ014486.1 coordinate 23,505,013, forward strand.
AGCTTTTAGCCAAGGATACTAAATGTTTTGTAAACCATGATGAACTCTGAACAAATAGGAATAAGGCAAAGAAATACAATAATTTTCAATAACCTAGTCTGTGCTTTAACAGTTTAGTAATGTTGCTCCCTTTGAACTGAACTGCAATGGTAATTAAAATAATAATTGCAATTTATATCCTCCTTGAGATAGTGTCATCACATCTGACTAAGGGGCCATAGTAATATTCAAATAGCTTCACAGAAATAAAATTAATACGGTACACCACAGATGTACTAATTCTGCAGCAATAAGCAGCAAAATACTGGCGTGAAACCAGTAGCGTAGCCAGGGGGCGGAGGCTGTAGCCTTTCCCATTGACTTGCCAACCAAAATGCAGAATAAGGAAAAGGCAGTGGCTATTTTGCCTCTAGAGGCAAAATAGCCACTTCCTCACGAAATTACCACGTTTTTAGTACTTCTGAGACAGTTTTTTGCACTGGAATGGACTAAAAAGTGATTTAAAGCATCTTTTCAAGGATAAATTTAGGAAGGGGCTAATTTGTCAAAAATAAAACTTACAAATCACTAAAAACTTTGAAAAATGGCCAAAAATAAGCAATCAAATTTGATCGACATAGGTTTCATCAACAAACATAATATAAACATAGGAATAGGGGGGGGCTATTTAATATTACCTAATTACCGATCACTTGCCTCTAAAATTTTTTTATTAGTCCCTTGCCTTCCCAATTATTTTTCTCAATAACATATACACGAAATAGATTACTCCGTGTGAGTTTTCTTGAACAATAAGATTTTATGATTTACCAGCATGTAAACAAAAGAGCTAAAATTTTGCCATTAAAGCATCTCCCACATAGCCCATGTATGCAAACAGTTTAATCAGGTTTGCACTGCCAATTTCTATGCCATGTTGCAAAAGCATTATTTTATATCAAAATATCTCTAAAATTAAGTTATTTTTGCAAAAAATGCAAACTTTTCAAGCGCTGGAAGCTCCGCCCCCAGACCCCCATGCCTACGGTGGCTGAGGGCGACAACCCCAGTGCTCAAAACAGCCCACCATCGCGAATTTTTGGCTACGTGCCTGCATTCCACACAGTGGTAATATCCTCAAAGGTTCAATTCAAATACTATGCTTTTTGACGTTTCTTGAAAAGGTGCAAAGTTTCAATTCCATGCAAAACTAGTGGCCACCAATTCCATACCTTGTGTGATGTATACAAAAAGCATAGATTGGGATCTAGCAAAGTTTAAGCTAGTTACCGTTTGAAGCAGCCAATTATCATCGTTAACACGCAAGGTATATCTTGCCGAAACAGAGAGTTGATTAAATTTTTTAAATATGTAGGAGCATAACCATGCAGGTACTTGTGTGCTCGAATTTTGTTTTTAATCATGTCTACAGAAGAATCTCTCAAAAGAAAAATAACACTGCACATCATCAACATATGAACGCACACAAAGACATTTCCTTACATCTATCACAGTTAACTAAAAAGCGAATAGCTCACTACTAAGGAATACGAAAGCCCACCTATGTTGATGATGGTGAATCTACGAGAAGGCTATAGTTCGCACATGACGTCATTCACTTTATAGATCCAAATCGTCGTTTTGAGCTTTTTTACATCAAAACAACAATTAACAACTATAAAACTCAAAATTGTTGCTGAAGAACTTTTTTTGACCTAGCAATTAAAACCAAAATAGCAAATTTTTCTTGGCACTTGATCTTTAAGCTAAGCCCATGAAATTTTTTGGTAAGTAAACATAAAAGAAAGATAAAATTTGGAGGTACCAAAATCAGGGATCTTCCTGAAACAAAGCAGCCAAAATTTTGATTTTTTGAAGCAAAATGGATGAAATTTTTGGAATGGTGAGATATTAAATACACTAACCCTAACAAAAACTGGGGGTAACAAAACAAGGGATTTTCCCTAAACGAGGCCTCCAAAATTTGTACTTCTTTAATTTTTCAGCTGGACACAGGAAATTTTTAAGGTAACTGAACATAAAGGAATGATAATTTATTTATTTTATTGACAGACTCAAAAAAGATCGGTCCAGCAGTGCAAAAGGCATAAAGACAACTACACATTAATCACCCAAACACACACAGAGCTTTAAGCAAGATAGAATCTAATCGTTTGTTCTTAAGTTATCAGTATATGGTCCAAGCTAGGTATTCCGGGGCAAGTTTGCAAAATGATTATTGTATGGACCGGACCTTAAAGTCACTTGATCTTACTAGCACAGATGACCGCACGTTGCAGGAGTTAATGCATCGAAGCATGAAATTTGCCATGTGCTTTCTGATCAAAGCATGAAAAGTAGGCACATTATTTTGGACCAACGTAGTAGACATACTTGTGCGCCGAGGAAGATTAAACTATATCCTCTACGTGTTGTTATAACCTACTCGTAAATGACTAAATGTCAATTTTTGATACGTACACCAAACAGCACTTCCGTAAAGACAAGACACAAAAGTACAAAATAAGCAGTTTTTAACAGCTTTAGAGCAATAAAAAAATTTCCTACATAACTTATTGGCAGAGCCATAAATAGAGCATAATTGCCAGTTCATGTCATCATCTTTTAAGTCAGAGGTCAATACAAAACCTAAATACTTTCTTTAAATACTTTCTTTTTTTGACATAGTCGATTGAGTTACCATATAGGTGAAACTTTGGCTCAAAAGACAGGCTTAAAGAATTAGTCTTAAACATCATGGTTTTAGTTTTGGTACGGTTAAAAGTAATGTTATGACTATTTGCATAATCACAACAAATATCACAAAGTTTTTGGAGGCTCTTGAAGTTCGGGACAAGACAGCATATATCATCTGCATACATAACATTATTCAAGCACCGGTTATCAATAAAACATCCAGTGTTAAGTTTACTCAAACTCAGTGATAGCTCATTCATGTAAATGGCAAATAGAAGAGCTCAAATATTTGACAAAATTTGAGGGTACCAAAAAGGATGTTCCTCTTTAAACGAGGCCACCAAAATTTTAAACTTTTAAATCAGTAATGGTAGATGGATCAAATTTTCGAAATAAGTAGATATGAAAAAGAAACTAAACCAAACAAAAATTGGGGGTTTCCTTCAAAATTCAAACTTTTTAACATTTTAAGCTGAACACACGAAATTTTTAAGGTAACTGAATATAAAAAAAGATAAAATTTGACCAAATTTGGGGGTTCCAACATGGGAGATCCTCCCCAAACAAAGCTGCCAAAATTCAAAACTTTTTAACCATACACGTTGGACAAATGAAATTTTTAGGGTTGACAATTATGTAGACAAGATAATTTTTGACAAAATTTGGGGGCACCAAAATAAGGGAATCTCCCTAAATCCAGGCCACCAAAATTTAAACTTTTTAACCACTCACACTAGACTGATGAAATTTTCAGACTGGATAAATTAGTTAAAGATAAAAAATGACAAAATTTGGGGATACCACAATGAAGGTGCCCTTCTGAAATGAGGCCACCAAAATTCAAACTTTTTAACCACTCATGCCAGACACATGAAATTTTTAGGATAGGCATGTACAAAGCGGTACCAAACTGAAGAGATCCATCTCAAACAATAACGCTTACATTCAACTTTAACCATTTATTTACTCTAGACTGATGAAACTTTCCTAATAGTTAAATATGAAAAAAGATAAAATTTGACAGTATTTGGGGGTACCACAATGGGGGTCTCCTGCAAACGAGGATGCCAAAATTCAAACTTTTTAATTGTTGAAGTTGGACACATTTAATTTTCAGGATAGGTAAATATCAAGGAAGGACAAAATTAATTTGACACACCAAAATATGGAATCCCTCAACCAGATCCTTGAAAATTCAAACTTTTCAACCATTTAAGCTCGACACATAAAACTTCCAGAATAGTTATATAAAAGAAAAAGAGAATCAGAATCGGTAAGTAAAAATATGACTAGGTGTCACAATTGGAGTCCTCCCAACAGGTCCTTCAAAAATTTTATCCACTCAAGCTAGACAAATAAAATTTTCAACATAGGTAAAAATTTAATGTGAAATTATTAATCTCATACTATAGGGGTCCTCCGATTATGTTGACACCTCCCCCCATTAACTACAAAATTGAAACGAATTAAATCTATTGAATAGATTAACAAAATCAAAGATAGATTAGAAAATTTGGTGAGCCACATTGAGACCATGCCAATTGGGCCCTTTAAATGGTTTAAAAATGTTAAATAGGAAGTACTCCAGCTAGACATATCACATTTTAAAGAGTACTGGTAGACTAATACTAGAAGATAAAACATGCCAAACTTGGTAATGCCATGTTGGACAATAATTAGCCTTAAGGATCGTATTAACTCAAGGGCGTATAGAAAACTGCGATGGTATACCAAGTCATTCTCATCGACCTGTGAAAACTTGTGAGTGAAGCATTAACTAGAGAAAATAAATTTTCATTCTCCTTTATTGGCAATTTGTCAAATTATACCATTTGAGAATGAAGTCTATGTGGCAAAAACATAAACGATTTAGTATAAAACTTGTTTTAAATAAACACCTGTTTTAAATTGGCATAATTTTAGCTCTTTTTCATTTTAGTTTATGCAGTTGAGGTAGGCTTTAACTTCAAAACATGTCGTATACCAACACTATACGTTGAATTGAGATGCAAAAAAAACGTTTTCATAATCATACACGGCTGTAACTTTGGTTGATGCAACAAAAGGATATAATGTCTATTGAATCTGTGCAGAAACACTTTACTAGAGTAGCTTGTAATCGCTACAACATTATATTTTCTTCATGAATACTGCAGTCTAGAATTTGACCTAATTCTTGTATACAAAATATGCTACAAGCTGATTGATATTGCTTTTGATGAGCTTTTTACTTATGCGGAATCTTGCTACAATTTAGGTCGTCATCATTTATGTATTAGATCTAAATATCTGCTAAAGCATGATTCATTCAGGCATTTCTTTAGTAATCGTGTAGAACCTGTTTGGAATTTACTCCCAGACCCGATTGTTTCATCGTCTAGTTCATCTGCCTTCAAAATACGTTTAAACAAATTTGACTTGCATAAGATATGCTCGTTAGTATTTTAATCTCAAAGGCATTCATTTGTACACTACATTTTCTGTGTGCCAGCTTTACGTTAACTGATTTGAATTCACTTTTTGTCCACTGTGCTTCTTTGTTATTGCCTGTTTTACAACTTGAGCTATGAGTGTATGTGATTTTTTTGCAGAGCTGTATGGAATTTTTTTTTCTTTCTGCTTCACATATTAGTGTGCTTTGAGTGTGAACTCAGCACCATTGTGTGAGTCACTGGAATTTTAAAGACCGCTCTATGTTATTTTAAATGGAGTGAAAAACTGTTAACAACTCAAAAAGTGCTGAGATTTGAAGTTGTATTGTAAACTGTTATACAAGCTTTTTGAATGATGTTACGCAATTATTTTTGATCACTTCAAGAGATTTAACGTTTGAACTCGAATAACCACAAAGCGATTTAAGTTAGTGAAACAAAATTTGAAAGGGGCACATTCAAATCATTGATCTACTAATGACTACATTTTTACAAATTTATTCAAAGCAATCGGATCACTATTATCAAGCTTTATAATGTTCAGTAAAAGTTGGATAATGCAGTGAAGTCCCCAGATATCGCTTGTGTAATGTCGCATTCTAGTTTCAAGATAAAAATAGGTTCAAATGCACTAACAATTAAACCGATCTGTGGTTGAGTAGATAGAGCGTCTGCTACTGACTCGGTAGACTGGGGTACAATTCCCAGTCAGGTCGAACCATAGACCAGAAAAATTGATATTCTCAGCTTTAACTGCTTGACTTGAAGACCAATAGATCCCTTAGCTGTCTCCTGGCCAAGGCAACTTCACGAATAAAATGTAATTACAGTGAAGCAGCGATCAGAAACTCTTTGGTTATTGCAAACAGCGATACTAGTAACTAATAGACCTATGAAGCTGCAACCCATTATTTGCCACAAAAAAGAGCTCCGATCTTTACTTTTTCTTACACGCAACAAGTGTTACCAGTGCAAACTGGTTTGTTTAAGACAATAAATAAACAGTGCACAAAATTAACAATGGAAACCTCAACGTAAGTTAATGAAACTTTACAGAAGTTAATTTAGTCCAATAACATAAAAATATTTTAACAAGTTAATGAAAAAGGTATCTTTGTTATTAACAAATTTATGCCCACCTATGACCAGATGGCCCAACAATGCTTTCTCCCTTCACAAAGTAGCCTAGAATGCACTTTCAAACGCAGCGATCTTAAATGTTAAATTGCTGAGTTTAACAGTAATTTATGGTTTTAATTTTTAACAACTGATGATCGACATGCATTTTTCAAATGTGTCTAGAAGATAATTTAGATATCAACTATAACAGTTACATACCATAATAATACTCGTAATAAAACTGAAACAATCCCAATAATAGCCCAGCCATTCCCAACAAAGTAACATTCATTTATGTTCAGTGGTTTCAATCAATAGCAGTGGTGCAATAATCAGGTCTGGAATGAATCCCCTTGCAAGTTAGTGATGAATTTGAATTTATATTTTGCACTAAATGCATTAAAATTTTAGATTTTTCAAAGTCAATGAATTTGATGTGTAAAAAAATAAATGGATCCAACCCTGCTGCCAACCATATTTTGCTTATTGGTTTCTAGCCACTTAGCATTACAGAATAGCATAGGTGGGCACAAGTTTGTTAATCCGTTAATAACGAAGCCAACTTTTTCATTAACTCATTAATCCGTTAAAAAAAGCTTTGTCGTGTTAACGGACTAAATTAACTTCCATCAAGTTCTGTTAACTTCCGTTAAGGTATTTATCGATTATATCTTGCACCAATTACCGGTATTAATTGTACCGCTACAAACCAGTTTGCACTGGTACGGTAACACTTGTTGCATGTCAGCTCAAGTTTTATAGAAAAAAGCGAAAAAAGGAGTTCTTTTCTGTGTCAAACAGTAAGCTGCAGCCTCATAGTTCTATTAATTACCGCTGTTCGCAATTTCCAAAGATTTTCCGGTCACAGTTTTGCTAGTGCATTTGAACTTAGTTATATCTTGAAATTAGATTAGACTGTAAAATGTAACTTTCAAAACACAAAAACATCATAGCAATAAATACTTCCTTACAATCAGCTCAACAACGTCAATACGTGTTCTAGAAGCGAGTGGATGAAAAGAAATGTAAATTACACTTACAATATTAACGAATTATCGTAACGTAACGTACTTTATTAACTTTCGTTAATTAAAGCTGAAAATAGCGGATCAACATTAACGGAGATGTGAAGTTTGTTAACAGACTAGTGGTTAATGAACCTAACGTTTTGCATTACCTTGCCCACCTATGCAGAATAGGCATTGAAGTGAGATCAACTACTAAGTGGGTGCTTGACAGTTGACCAGATACAGTAGGCTACCTAACCACTCAGTTCCTTCACCATCTTGTCGCTACACTTAATTGTGCTATTATAATTGCTTTATCAGTTTCTGAGTTATCTCCTAATTGCAGAGCGCAATAAACACAAGAAATGTTATGTTACTACCGGACTACTTCAACCGTAAGTAACAGTTGATCAAACCTCACAATACCAAATGCCTAACAGTAGGCCTAATGCCTAACCAGCAGTCTAAACAAAGCATATGTTTACTGTTTTGCTGTGTTTATTTTGCAAATGTGTAGGTTACCACAAGCAAATAACGGAAGTCGAAGTCCTAATCAAAAAGTCCAAAACCCATATCATCATCAGATTCCTCCTCAGACTCTTCTTTCTTCTCTTCTTTAGCTTCTTCCTTAGCTTCTTCTGCTCCTCCAGCAGCAGGTGTAGCAGCTGCGGGTGCACCGCTACCAACTCCAACATTACAAATCAGACTTTTGATATCAACCCCATCCAGTGCTTTAGCAAACAATCCTGGCCAGAATGGTTCAACGTCGACCTTGGCTGCATTGATGAGGGTCTTGATTTTATCAGCTGTAATCTCAACCTGATCATCGTGCAGAATCAAAGCTGCATAAACACAAGCAAGTTCACTCGACGACATGTTAAATTAAAAGTTTTTGAAAGACGTACAAGAGTGCAAGTCGCCTACCAGGCCTTAGCAAAACTGGACAAAACACTTCTCACGACGTCAAACTTGAAAAGAAAGATCGAGCCACACCAGCATTGGTAATTTTTTTTTAGTGTTGCCACGAGAAGTTTATAAAAATGAGAAAGCTAAAAAAAATTTGACAAAAAAAAAACAGAGCTAAGGCACAGTATATTAACTAGTATACTGTGGCTAAAGTAAAATGAAATAAGTTATTCTATTTTCAAGACATTTCGACAATGGTCACCAAGTCATTATCAATCGGCAAAAACTAAAGCCATTATTAATCTACAGTAATGGGCATAGCGGCGCTTTTTTCGGTAGCGGTAGCCGCAGGCGAAATTACATTTTACAGACCTTTACTCAAAGCAAAGCCATTTGCTGTTTTTTGATTGATCGGAGCAATGAGCAAGAAGTAGTGCTTCATGCATCACTGAGTTTTTAAGGTCTTAGCTGTTTTGGGTTGAGCAATAAATCTAAGCAATAAATTTGAGCAATAAACTATATCTATGGGTTGAGAGATGAGAAGTTTTTTGCTTGACAGACATTATGCAAATAAGTAAACAAAGGTAGTAAATCTGCAAGTAGGCTTTATCTGCTTCATTAATTTTGTATATCAATGGTTTAACCATAGAGTTTTTGTTAGTAGACTGGAAACTGACAGTTTTGTCTTTTTTTCTTCACGGCTCACTCATTGTCTTTATATACTAGTCTGCTAGGGCACATAAACAGAACTTGTCACTTACGCCCTCTGGAGGCGGTGTGACGCATATCGACGGGTCATAGCAACAAGCAAATTAGCAACGATGCAAACCTCGTTCAGGTCTGGTTGAAGCAATGTGTCTGCGATAGGTTTTGTGATCTGAAGATCTGAAGGGTTGTTGATTAAGCAAACGAAGTGAATGTATGTTAGGGGTGTTCAGATTTTGGACTTTTTTAAAAAGTTCATGTTTTCGAAGCTTATATGGTGCACTGGCCCTAAAAAACAACTACTGTGCAAAAAAAATTCGAAAATTTTATCTCTTAGCTATCGCTCATGGAGGTTAAAAAAGTCTTCCATAATTGCTCCAAGGGGAATCCCCTTATGACGTCATATTATCTAAAAACTAACGTAACTTTAGTTCTAGAGCAGATAGAAGTGCAAACTCAAGTAATTTCTCTTCCATTAAATGGTTGCTTTATTTTGAGCATAAAAAAGATGACGTCACTTAAGTGATGACGTCATAATTGCAACATAATTGTTAGATAACATAAGTAACCTAATTTCGGATGACATGTATTTAATTTATAAACGAATTTTCGCAGATACAATATTTAGGCTACTATAATAGTTTATGAAGCAGTATTAGTGCAATGTCAGAGCCTGCTCGAAAGAAAATCAAAACCCGTGCTTCAGCTGAATACTTCTTAATTGGACGAAGTGAAGACCACATTAGTGGAAACAAACTGCCCTTATTAGGGCAAATCCTTCGATGTGTTTTGCATTTGAAGGAAGTATCATCTATCACTACCCCAGTGAGAAAGCATTTATCTGATGCTATTGATGAAGTTTTATTGATTTGGTCCAGAGCCAGAATCAAAACAATGACAAAAATTAATGCATTAAAAAGGTTAACTAAAGACTATGATACTTGGCTACAGCTTTGCAAAAATAAAACGCGTGCATCTGATTCTGGGAGAAAACGAGAAAAGTTTGCTCAAGCTCTATCTATTCTATGGGATATTGGGGCTCCAGATGCTGTTGAAACCATACAAAAAACAAAATGTTGTCTTCGGAAAAAAAAGAAGAAGATATATACTTCTATGAAGACCAGCGAAATGCAAGAAAAGGCGTCATCGGAGGAAAAGATGCATTATTCCAGAAAAGCCTTCGCAAACGCCAAGAAAGAAGAGCTCACTCAACTGTTGCCCCAGTTTCCAGCAGTGATGAAAGTGAACGAGATATTGATTTATGCAGTCAAGTAAGCTCTTCTAGTTCATATTCTATTTCAAGTGCGGGCTATGAGTCAAACGAAAATGCTTCTCGGAGTTCTCAAAGCAATTTTGTAACACTAAATGTACCCAAGAATCTCATCAACAACCCTGAAATTACGGAAGTTTTGGATAGGCTTAAAATTTCGGACAACGCTGCTACTATGTTAGTAGCTTCGTTTATTAAAGCTTGCCAGGGAAATATTGACGACTTTTGCCTCTCACGCTCATCTACCCACAGAGCTCGCATAGCAAACAGACTGCAAATTTCCAATGAGATTACTACCGACATAACGGAAGCTCCTTCAGATTTTCTGGCACTTCATTGGGATGCAAAATTAACTAAGGACCGTTACGGTGATACGCACGAAGTACTTTCTGTGCTGGTTTCAGGGATTTCTAATCATAAAGAAGGCAAACTTTTGGGAGTGCAGAAGCTAGACAGTGGAAGTGGAAAAGCTCAAGCGAAGGCAAGTTATGATTTTCTCGAGCAACTAAATTTGAAGCAAGAAGTGAAATCTTTAGTTTTTGACACTACAGCAAGCAATTCTGGTTGGAAAAATGGAGCCGCCAAAATTTTAGAAAATCGTTTTGATCGCAAACTCTTCTATAATGCATGTCGTCATCACATTTATGAACTTGTTATTGGATCTGTGTACACTTGCTTGTTTGGCGATTCATCTGCTCCAGAAGATGCCCATTTCAAATCTTTTAAAATTAATTGGCCTAACATTGACAGGACTCAAAATTATCAAACTTTAAACATATCGTCAGATTGGCTGAAAGATCGTTCAAAACTTGTAATATGTGAATTGCAAGAGATTATTAGTAAAAAGAAAACTACCAAAGAAGTCTTCATAAGAGGTGACTACAAGCAATGTGCAGAAAATGCCCTGGCACTGCTAGGAGCTGCTCCCGGCAATTTTTTTTATCATAAGCCTGGACCAACTTCAAGCGCAAGATGGATGGGCCAAGTTTTGTATTGTCAAAAAATGTTTATGTGGGCCGATCAATTGTCTTACGACAGCGATTTTTTGGCAAAACTTCATCGGATTAATCTTTTTATCGCGCTCTTTTACGTACCTGCATGGCTGAAATGCAGTATTGGTTTGGATGCTCCAATGAACGATTTAACTTTTTTGCAAGATATGATCAGCTATAAAGAGGAAGACCCGGCTGTAGCTGACGCTGCTTTCAACAAGCTTTCTTCCCATCAATGGTATTTGACGGAAGAAATAGTGGCATTCTCGTTTTTTAGCCAGCATTCTTCGTTAACAAATGAAATTAGAGAGTCAATGGCATTGCGATTGCTTTCAATAGTACCGCCACAAAAGTATCGCCGAGGTGTTCCTCTTTTCAAAAGAAACATCGACAAGCATTCTCAACTTTTAGACTTTATTGGCCCAGAGACCTGGTTTATTTTCGAGACCCTAAAATTAGACACAGCTTGGCTTTATGATTTACCCGAGTTATGGCCCACTTATGATTCTTTCGTAAAAGGTCAAAAGTTTGCAGCTAATGTTAAAGTTGTAAACGATGTAGCAGAAAGAGGAGTCAAATTGTAATCAGATTATGCTGCCATATTAACTGATAATGAAGTACAACGAGAAAGTCTTTTGCAAGTGGTAGAAAAACACCGAAAACAATTTGCTGACTTTAAAAAATCGACTTTAGCTCATTCTTCCTCCTCCTTGTAACTTGCAATACCGGTGCGAGTTGTGGTATTCACAATGCACTCGGGCAGAACATTGGTAGTTTGGGGCTTTCGTTCAATAGTAAAACTTCACCTAAAATGTGTTTGCATATAATTCGTTTCGCTTGAAGAGCCTTCGTAATGTCGTGCTACTGTGCGCTTTTAAAATGGGCAGGCAGCTTTTAGTTCAATATGATTCAATTCATTGATTGCACTGTACTTCCACGTGTATTAGGCTAACATTCTTAACAGTTTCATCGATACCACACAACACCATGATTCTTGTCCCAATCACAATAACCAATATTTGAATCGTAACTCACTATACATTGCAACGTTATTACTGGTAATCTGATGCAAAAATATGTCACCACAAGTAATACATGTAAACACTAATTAATGATTTGCAAGCGAATCAGTTCCTAGAAATAGCTCAAAATTAATTATGACGTCATCAAACTTAAGTGACGTAGGCTACTGGGTTTAAAATTTCCACAATTATTTTAAAGTATCATTGCAGCAGTAGCCTATCTAAATAATTCAATGTAGCAAATTATCTTGTTTACCACATTTGTTTAGACCTACTTACTTTAAATTGTGTGTTTTGCAATTATGACGTCATCACTTAAGTGACGTCATCTTTTTTATGCTCAAAATAAAGCAACCATTTAATGGAAGAGAAATTACTTGAGTTTGCACTTCTATCTGCTCTAGAACTAAAGTTACGTTAGTTTTTAGATAATATGACGTCATAAGGGGATTCCCCTTGGAGCAATTATGGAAGACTTTTTTAACCTCCATGAGCGATAGCTAAGAGATAAAATTTTCGAATTTTTTTTGCACAGTAGTTGTTTTTTAGGGCCAGTGCACCATATAAGCTTCGAAAACATGAACTTTTTAAAAAAGTCCAAAATCTGAACACCCCTAATGTATGTAGATTGGAAGCTACTTTACACAGCAGAAGTGGAATAATGGCTATTGAGGTGTGGTAATTGTTAATTGCCGCTCGAGTTCGTAATTAGCCTATTGCGTTGGCCTTTACCGGTCCCGGTAGCCTAGCCTATTTATATCGCTTTCTGGGACATGGCTGTAGCCAGTACTTGAATTGTAAAATTTTGCATGGGGGGACGCTTTTGCAGCCTTGACTGAACCTCAGTGAAGATTACATAATTTCGTCTACCTTCGAAATTGAATGAAAACCAAAAAAAATAAAAGTCTTCACCGAGAGTCTAAAAACTGTTGTGTGTTTTCGCCGGAAATTAGGTGAAGACCAAAAAAAAGGTCTTCGCCGAAAATTAGGTGAAGACCAAAAAAAAAAGGTCTTCGCCGAAAACTGAAGTGTTTTTTTTTCGCCGGAAATTAGGTGAAGATCAAAAAAAAAGGTCTTCGCCGAAACCTGAAGTGTTTTTTCTTCTGAATCATTATTCCCGCGGAATTTGGTGCTATATTCGACCGGACTTTGTAGGTCTTTTTACTTTTTTGACGTTGCATTGCTACTTTCGTTTCTTGACCTTACGTGTTATTGTGTTGGTATCCATTCGCTGTTATTGTAGTGGTCAAGAGTAAAAAATAAATGATTGAATAGCTGACAATACCGGTAGCCAAAAAATATTTTTGCAGTGAAAAAAAAACTTTTATTGCTAGTAATATCTTCGTGCTAGCATGCTAGATTTCTCTTGAGATGTAGGTGAGCCTAAGGTGCTGTACTGTATACTGTGTGTGGGCTATGACTGTTGAAGTGGCTCTGAGCAAAATTAGGACTACGAAAACAAAATAATTACCGCTAGCGAAAAGCTGCTCAAACTTAACATAGTCTCAAGGCTTTTGTTTTTCAAAGTAATAAAAGCTATAACAACTTTAACGGTTTGATCGTATTTTTTTAGGTACCGATATTTTAGGCTAACTCTTACGCATTTAAAATGAATCTTATCTTTATGTTTGACAGTTCAATTAATATCAAGCAGTAGATAACATACTTTGAATGCAAACTATGTAATTGTTTCTAGATGAAATGAGTATTTCTCCTTCTATTGATTGTTGAGGTAAGACTGCAGTCTGTTTTTGGAAGCAATAAATTTTAAATTTAGGCTGGCTGTTCTTAAAAATTTCGTTTAGATAGTCAACCTTATTTGTTGCTAAGTTTTATTGGAAACTGAAGTGACTCAAATTCATTTTTGCATTTGGTTGAAAATTATGATTAGGTATTGAAATAGGTTCTAGACAACTAAATCAACAATGGCCATAAATGCTTTTTTGTATCAAATCATAACCTTAAAGGTCAGGCTGTGACTTTGTCATCCACCAAACAGCAGCTGGAGGCTGTAAAAATAAAAATGAAGCCTTGAACTGGCGATTAGAAGTCACTTTGCAGCTTTCCTTACGCTATAATCCTGTTAATATCGTTACCGCGTTTAATTGGTCTTTTTTTGTTTAATATTTTGAGGTAAAAAAATCTTTTTGTGCACCTGACTGCTGAGTAATTTTTTATAAACCTTTAGTTTTTGTTAGCCTTTTTATTAGTGTTCTCCTACCTGACAAATTGCGTTATTGGGTGTTTATGGAAATCAGAGGTTTTTGTGAATGAAAACGTCGTGTAATGCAAAAATATTCTTTTCAGAATGGTGCATTTTATTTTGAAGAAAGATATTAGAAAATAAATGGACACTTGTAATATGAAGGGTTTCATTAATGATTTAGAAGCAGAAAAGAATAGTATTGTGTGCCAACTGCAAATGCAACTTATTAGGTGTTAGACGGATTACAGAAAACAAGGTACGTAAGGGACCTATTACAGTAATTTTGTTAAAATAGAGAAAAAAAAAGTTCAGTCGTATTATCAACTAAAAAATAATAATCCAGGGTATACGTGACTTATTGACTACAAGAAATGTACCGATACTAATTTATAGTTATTTAGTTTAATACTAATGGTTAGAAAAAGAGAAAGAAATTTATTTGCCCCAATTCACAATTGACATAATAAAAAATAAAAAACATTGAAAAATGCATGCCGAGATAATTAAAACACAGTAAAATTTTGTTTTATTATGTCAATTGTTGTAGTACCGGTATAACGTCTATTTGATATAGGCTACTCACGGCGGTATGCAAGAGATGCTGTTAGTGCAAATTTGCTCTGCAATATCAGGTTATCGTTGGCTCAAACTTTTCGTGTGTGCAGGTTACGAACGCTGAACGAATATCCAATTAAAATGGCGGACTGCGGTGTATGTTTTTCCTTAGCCGAATGATTTGCATTGATTGTGGACCTCGATCTGCTGGTGAAGCAAATTTAATGAAGTGTAGTTGCTTATTCTACAACATTATGCAAGATCTTGCAGCGAATCGCTTGAGTTCTGGTCGTTTTTGGCTATTCTGTGCTCTATTTTGCTTAGAAACTCTTGTATTTCTTTGTGTTGGGTTTCAAACGCGGAATTTATACTGGGTCTTGATATTGCCACGTATTTAATTATACACAATTACACCAGTGGTTCTCAATCTTTGATGGTCTGTGGCCCCTTCTAGAGACTTTCAACACCAGTGGCTCCATGCGCGGCTATGAAATATTGTCTGTTTCAATCACAAACCGATTGAACACCAAAAAAAAGGGTCTTCACCACAATTCGAAAGAATTTTTTCCCGAATTTCCATTGAAGACCAAAAAAAAGTCTTCACCTCATTTGGAAAGGAGTTTTCCCAAAATTTCCATGGAAGTCTAAGCAAGGAGGTTGTTTTGTCTAATGTCCCGCGCCCCCTGCTTAATGTCACGAGGCCCCCGGTTGAAAACCACTGAATTACGCTGTAATTTTTCCTAGCCCAAGGGACTAAGTTAGAACCTTAGTAAATTAAATTTATTTTCGTAAATTTGTTTTCTCTAGCAATCATTTCATATCAGAGAAAAATGCATTTTGATCCATTTATTCTACGTATGCAAAGAAGTGGTTAAATTTGTATAAGTGTTACCTGCTAAAAATAATCGTTGTCGGAAATAATTGGATGTAATGTTATATCTGCGAATAAAGAATAGCCTAAGCTTTACTTGAGTCGATGACGTTTTTTTCTTGCTGAATACGCACGTACTACTGAAATGCACTTAACGGTCTCCAAAACTTTGCTTTGCGGACCCCAATTAATTTGCGGGTGGTTTGAATCACCGGGTCAAACCCGTCCTTTCCGTCAAGGCTACCGTACGTTGGACAAAACCACAAATCAGGAGTGCAAATTTAACAAAAATTGTAATATTTTGCTGAGCTTGAATCTTCTCTATGTTTGAGAGTTTGCACGGACAGGATTTTGCTCAACTTTGCGATCTCCATTTGTTGCCTAAGGCCACTCTCCTTTTTGCTCCTGAAGCCTTTTTTAACGTTCTAACCAGCATTCAAACCGTAAAATGTTGCATGGGGGGACGCTTTTGTAGCCGATAGCAGACGCAATCAAACGAATTCACTCATATCCGGGTGAAGACCAAAAAAATAAAGATTCCGCCGAAACGTAGTCCGGAATTTCGCGAATTTGCGACCAAAACCTGGTGTAGACCAAAAAGAAAGAAATGGTCTTCGCCGTAAATTAGTACTAACTTCGGCCGGAGGAATGTAATGATTGCAATTACATACCACTTTTTCGTCCAAATGCCAAGGAATCTTTTGGTGTGAGAGTGGCTAAATTTTAATTGGGGGATACTGAATTTCGATGAGGAGACGCGTCCCCCCTGCAATTTAAGTACTGGTTCTAACTCCCAGAGGTGAAGTCGAGGACACAAGGCTCGAGGCCAAGGACACAAAAAAAATCCGAGGCCAAGGCCAAGGACAGCCTTTCCGAGGACAGACACTCTCGAGGCCAAGGACAAGAATGCTCGAGGCCAAGGCCAAGGACCAAAGACACAAGCGCAAGTGCTCTCAAAAAAAAAAGGTCTTCACAAAAATTTTTCAGGCGATCTCAAAAAAAAAAAAAGGTCTTCACAAAAATTTTTCTGGCGATCTCCACCAAAAAACGTTTTCCAAACAATTTTTCAAGCGCTCCACAAAATTCTAACAATTCAAAAAAATAGTGCTGTCCTCGAGCCGAGGACAGGCCAATTTTCGAGGACTTGAGGCCTCGAGACCAAAGACTTGACCTTCGAGGCCAAGGACTTCAAAATGTGTCCTCGAGGACTCCACCTCTGCTAACTTCGCCTTTTGCCGACAAAAAGAATTCCTGTACAGCTTAAACATTGTACACTAATGACGCTCTCTCATTGGTCTTTTTCCAGCCAACCACGGCTCGACTTCCAATAAATATTCGTTCTTTTTTCTACGCTCTCCATTCTAACGGTTTTTTCTTGACAAGTGTCAAACGAAAACTTCCGAGAAATGAACACTTTAATCGAAGCAATTTTTGTGTACTGTTTTATTATCGCACTTTTGCTATTGATTACTCTTCAAACCGACTGAAATAAGTATGCTATATGTTTTTTACTGCACGAATGTAGATTAAAAGCATTAAATAAATTCTGCAGATAAATGGAAACATATTTTTTGCTTTTCCACAAAAACTAGCAAGACACTTGCTACCAATATTCCAAACGGTTGTATAATTATTCCAACCGGTTTGGTCTTCACCGAAATGTCGGGGGAAAAACAGGTCTAAAAGACCTTAAATTATTTTTCGTTTCCATTTCAATTCCGCAATGAAAAATAGCTGTTCGGCAAAAAAAAAATTATCTTCGTTTTCGTTTCAAAGGTTTGAAAAATAGTATAGACACCAAGCGACTATCCGATTTTTACGCGGGTTCCAACGTAACTGGCGGAGTACGATACTTTCCGCTATCTTTATGAAGGTATAGTACTATGGTACTACTGTAAGGCAGCGGTAGGAGTAGAGAACGGGGTATAATTTTTTCGAGCCACTCCAATGCGATATAACTAACGTAAAGCACGACGAACACAATAGAAGTAGCAAAAAAGTTGTGCAATGTAAATTTATTGATAAACGGTTTATTGACTGATCGATCACTCACAACAAAACGTTGACTACAGCTTTTCTCATGCAGTACTTAAATTGTAGAAGAAACTCGAGAGTCGCGTCCCGCCACAGAAAGCGTCCTGGTTGTTTTCTTTCTTTGGCTTGCCCTACATACAATTTGGACGTAAAAATGGCTAAAAAGATCTGTTTTTGGTCATCACTCATTCTGAGCTTGAATATTTTGTTTTTTTTTCCGCCCTGAAATCTTGTCATTTCAGTTCTGGATCCAGCTGCGAAAACGCCCCCCCCCCCCCCCCCCCATGCAATATTTTACAGTTTGAGTGTTCATCTTTCTACTGTTATATACGAAACTCCAAATGCGTTTGTGGTAAAAAGGCCAAAAAAACTCGCGTGCATTAAAGATGAAGTCTGGTGGCGGTGCTCCGAATCGCTGAGCGAATTCAATGATTTTTATCATTAAAGTCTGTTTTCAATGAGTTTGCCCAAAGTTTAAAATTATTACCATTTATTTTTGCTTTCAAAGGGCATTCAGGTCAAAAAATTTTTCCTCGATTTTTCTCAAAAAATTTTGACAGATCCGATGACCAACTTCACAAACTTTGAGCTTTCTACAACCTTCCGTTCGTGAGAGTTAGCAGCAGAGGTGGAGTCGAGGACACAAGACTCGAGGCCAAGGCCAAGGACACAAAAAAATCCGAGGCCAAGGCCAAGGACAGCCTTTCCGAGGACAGACACTCTCGAGGCCAAGGACAGGAATGCTCGAGGCCAAGGACCAAGCGCAAGTGCTCTCCAAAAAAAAAAGGTCTTCACAAAAATTTTTCAAGCGATCTCCACAAAAAAACGTTTTCCAAACAATTTTTCAAGCGCTCCACAAAACTTTAACAATTCAAAAAATAGTGCTGTCCTCGAGCCCAGGACAGGCCAATTTTTGAGGACGTGAGGCCTCGAGGCCAAGGACTTGACCTTCGGGACCAAGGTCAAGGACTTCAAAATGTGTCCTCGAGGACTCCACCTGTGGTTAGCAGATTAGATTTCTCTTTAGAAAGGCTTTTTCTCCCGTAAAAAATGTTGGCAGGGTTGCCAATTAGAAACAAAATTTCAAAAAGTTACTGATTGTTTTTGATTCTCAATAAATATTTTGCGGCAGAGTTGTAAAACAAAGCGCAGGTTTAGAACTGTAAAATTAACTGCTTTTCAATATATGTACGCCAGCTTTCCCAAAGTTAATCTTCTGTCACAATACTGATAAAATGGCTACACTAAAGTTAGTGGAAAACAGCTCGTTTTGAACTGCAATATCTTGAAAACGGGAAGACGTAGAAACTTCAAATTTAGTGAGAATGCATTATAGGCATATTCCAACATATTAGTCAAGAGTGAAAAACTTGACTTGAACGCCCTTTTAATACGATCTTAAATTGAGGAGAAATCGTCACACCACCAGTCCACCAATATGAATCTTCGAGAAAAAGCTGCATTAGTTTGATCTGTATAGGGCTGTAAAATGTAGGCCTATTAAAAATTGAAAATAAAATTAACAAGGTTTATTGGTACGCTTTATTTGGAGGGGAAGGGGATAATCATACCATATCGTACCCACTAAACGTTTCGCCTTTCAATGCATTAGCAAAACATGCCAATTATGCTATGCACTTATTTGCTGTGCCGCTAATTGCATTTGCATGCAATATTACCTCAATCAGACACCTGGTCTCAAACTAGAACAATAATGTAGGAAGAATTAATCGATATACAATAACATGAGCACTTCTAAATCACAACACAACAAAAATATATTTATTACACATTGGCAAGTCAAACGAGCTGGTTACTGAACAACAGCGTAGCCAAAAGGGTAAAGGTGTCGTTTTTACGACGACTGTGATTGCATGATTTGGGTTCAACCCGTACCCTGGTTACGTTGTTGCGTCCTTGGATAAGGCGCTTTAGAATGATTATCTCTGCTAGGTGGCTTCGAACAAGCAGCAAATTCAGTGGACAAGAATTGGAAGAACTCCACAGGAATATTGGATCACTAGAAACTTAAGCAGGTGAGGATTCCTCCAAAGTAGCCTACTCAATGCAATAAAAAGCGCTCGGATCGTCCAATACTTAGAGTCTGACGCTGTCTGGTACCACGAGGGCAAATTTGTACAGGAGGATAAACATGCACAACAGCAACAAAAAAAAAATCAAGAAATAACTGAACTACTCATGGAATGGGTTCTACGTGTTATTAATTGGCAGAATCACAAACAGCCCCAAATTTAAGCGCTTCGATGCAAGGTCTTGCTTGGTGTTGCAAGATAAACAATTGCAGTCAATTGAATTCTTTTCATTAGCAGATGGTTCGAGTTATTCGGCCCACCAACAATCGTTCGAGTTATTCGGCCCAGGAAAAACATATACCACGATTCGCCATTTCGACTGGATATTCATTGATCAGCTTTTATATACCTGCGCACACACAAAAAATTAATAATGAACGACAACCTGATATTGCAGTGCAAATCTGCATTAACAGCATCTCTTGCAAACCGCTCCCAGTAGCCTATATCAATTAAGCGTTACTACTACCAGTGCTGCCGTCAAGCTCGGCCTACCTACATTTTTTTAGCAGAATGGGCTCAGGTGGTCTCCCGCTCGCGAAATTTTTTTTTCTACCATGGTTTTGCAGATTTATTACGTCACATCCGCATCCTATCCATACTCCGCGCTCACTTTGGCTTGATCCGCTGTATTCACAGGCAAATTAATGCAAGAGGTAGGTTAGCTTATAGGTTAGTGATCACAGGCATATACGCCTAATATATCTTAGCGTATCTAGTTAGCCTAGTATCTAGATAGCGTCTGACAAGTTGTTGTAAGCATCACGGTTAAGCTGTTGACTCGAGTCTGAGCAATTGTTGCTATATTAGGCCTACTAGATACCGGTATAAAATTTAAATAATAGCTTAATATCATACCAGGGATGTCTAATGTGATGGTAGTCAGATAACGATGATGTTAGTGCAATTCAAAGTTTTAATCATGTTATGTATATTTACTTACTATTCGTAAATGGCAGATAATAGCCAAATAATTGATTTTTTGATACAGAATAGACTAGCTTACAGTAAACAGCGTCACTCTTGCATTCAGTTAATGTTAATCAGTCGATTCATCTGTTCGATGGTCAGAGTAACTACCGTAGTAAGTAAATTAAATTTCTCCTAAGTCTAAACAAATAGCTTCTGGATTTTGGTAGGTCTCAGTAAGCATAGTAGCCTAGGTGAGGTATGCATAGGTGGGCACAAGTCCTTTAATCGTTAATCCGTTAATAACGAAGCTAACTTTTTTATTAACTTGTTAATCCGTTAAAAAGTTTTTTCATGTTAACGGATTAAATTAACTTCCGTTAAGTGCTGCTAACGGACTAAAGTAACTTCCGTTAAGTTTTGTTAACTTCCGTTAAGGTTTTATTTGTATCTTGCACCATTCATTCATCGTACCGGTACACACCAGTTTGCTCTGGTAACACTTGTTGCATATTAGCATGAGTTTTATAGAAGAAAGCAAAGAAAGGAGCTCTTTTTTGAGGCAAATAATAACCTGCAGCCTCAGAGGTCTATTAGTTATTGCTGTTCCCAATTTCCAAAGATTTTCAGGTCGCAGCTTCGATTGTGCATTCGAACTTGTTTTTATCGTAAAATTAGATTAGACTGTAAAATGTAACTACCAAAACACAAAAAGACCACCAGAGCAATAAATTTTTTCTTACAATCTGCTCAACAGCGTCAATACATGTTCTAGAAGCGAGTGAATAAAAAAGAAATGTAAATTACCCGCAAAATGTTAACGGATTAACAGACTTTATTAACTTCCGTTAATCTAAGCTGAAAATAACGAATTAACGTTAACGGAAGTGTGATGTTTGTTAACAAACTAGTGGTTAACAAAGCTAACGTCTTGCATTAACTTGCCCACCTATGGAGGTATGATATAGCCATACAGTAGTAAGGGCTTAGGTTGAGAGTTCACTATTCAGTTCAGGGTTACCGGTTAACGTTGGCGTACTTACCGATTCTGTGCTATGCCAACTACACCATCCTTGAGATATTATACTTCGCTCTCGGTTTTGGCTTGATGTGCACTGTTAACATCAAAATGTTAAGAAGACCTAGGGCTATGTCAGATGTGTAGGGTAGATTTATTTTGCTGTTTACATATTTTAAGGTGTTGAGCCTGAGTTAATTGTGGCAATTTCTTGATAGTGTAGACAATGGTAACGCCAAATTTACTACTGGTACTAGCTACTTCTACCGGTACATCTCAGATTAAGTAGCCTAAATCGTTTGTCTCTAACCTGCTCATAGAAAGTTTAGTACCCTAATTTTTTTACACAATAGGTATTAGATTGTTGAACTTAAGAAATGTTCACATGTTGTACTCTATGATTATTCAACATATAAAATTGTGTTGCAGGCATGAAATGTTACCCAGCATAGTATACAAGTAGATCAATTTTTTGATATGCCCATGTTGTAGTCTATTTTATTTTTAAAACGTAGGTATGTTCTGTTGTGGTGATCTGTGGTAACCAGTCCAAACCATTTGCAATTAATATAGATTCCTGTTCTTACCATTAGTATGTGACCTACGAAGACGGAAAATTGCATTTCTTGTGTAGAGTGTGGGCAGGCAATGATATCCTGTACAATTTATTGGCAAGAAAAAAATACTGATTGTGTACATGCTTAACAGTAAACAAAGAAGCTATAAGGTTTGTTTGCCAAAGTTTCAAGAAGTATCAAGCATCCAGCATCTGTACTACATTTCAAGGATTCTTCCAATCATCTTTTGTATTTGTGCTTACTTTTCAGTCAAAGCCTACTAACAATCGAATTTGAAAAACATGACTGCTCTAACACTTCAGAGTTTTGGTTATAGCAGTTCAAAAGAAGCCTTGTATGCAATCTTAAATTGATTTTTTGTGGAATTGTGAACATGGACTAATGAAAACTTTGGTTTTACCAACTGGATAGTGCATCAGTATACCAATACAGAGTTTGCAGCTTATGCAATAGTGATATACTGTATGGATTGGGTTTGTTTGAGCTGGTAGGTAGGTGTTGTTTTTAGGTAGCAAAGTTCATATTTAGTCCTTTAATACATACCGGTATTTAACAATTTAGCGTATTATATAGGCAGAGGCTGCTGTTACGTTACGTAAGAAAAAGAAAATCGCTATTTTAACCCTAACCCCAACCCTAAACCTAACTTTAACCCTAGGTCTAACCCTAACGATAATCCTAACCCAAACTCAAAATCTTACCCAAACCCTAACGATAATTTAAAAAACAAAAAAGAGTAAATGAGCACTCACTCTTTACTCTCTTATTCTCTTCATGGGCATTACATAACGTAATGCTAGCCACTTCGTATTATATATTATGTCTTATTAACAAAATAATGGGATTTAAATTGCATCATGGTTTGAGAGCGTTCGCAGTTTTTTACTGTTAAAATGGTCTTGAAACAGTAGTTAATTTGTTGAGGTATATGATCAATGACTGCTTATTTACATACCTAAAAGAGATTTACTTGGAAACTTTGAGGTTGATCAAATAGCAAATTACTGAATGGTTTATGATGCAAAAAGTATCAAAGTCACCCTTAATCACAAATTGCAGAAAAGGACCACAGAAAAAAATCTGGTATATAAAGTCTTTTCCAATTCAACCTAGTTTGTTTTTTTAGTGGGATTTCCCAAGCATGACGTTCTTGTTAGTAGAGCACTGTTGAATCGAATGCTGACATCTTGATTTGGTCTTCTTGGAAATTTTTGATGGCCTTCCTGCTCCATGCACTCTTCTACCCCGGCTGATGTTTGATCTTCTTGCTGGAGTTGTTCCAGAAATGGGAATCTGAATTGAGGTAGATAACCTATGTTGCGTTGATGTTTATTGTGCATACTTTGGTTTTATTTTTGAAACAGTTGTAGCCAGAGATGGCTTTTGTTAAACGTGTACAGTGCAGTATTAAATTGAGAATCTGCAGTGATTTTGTGAAAGTTATTAACAAATGACTGTAATGCTGGTCCATGATATTGAAGGTTTGTCTTGCACTTTTCAATTACCGGTATGGTCTGAAAGCAGTGTGAGGCGTGATTGAGCAGGTCTTAATGCACGACATTAGTATCTGTCTTTGCTTGTAGATACTGAAGGAAGACTGTTAACAAGGCATTTCATCAAACTAAAAAGTTCTTAACCTTTTTGATTTTGTTATTAAACACACTTGATTGATTGTATAGTCATTGAAAAGATTATATGTATCAAAGGTGCGTTTAGACCGGAAACAGCAAAATGCCTAAATTGCATTTTTGCAATGTTTGCTAGTCTTCATGGGGGACATACGCAACAATTTGTGAACGCTGATGTAAACAAACATTCACCAACTTAAATCTTTTATTTATTTGTTGTAGTATGCAGAAGTGTGTAATGAGTTGGCGGGCCCATCTTTGCATCATTGAGCCTGGACAATGCACCCTTCAAAGAAATGTTGCACAGATGGCAAGTGGTTGGCAACACTGTGCCAATTTCACTGACCCAAGATTTGAACCTCAGACCTCACGCTCCAGAGATGAATGCGTTAGCATTCGATTAACTAGCATCAGCAAATAGTCCCCAAAGTAGCTTTGCATCAAGTCTAACTGCCAATTTGCTGTGCTTATTTGTATTGTAACTTTTAGTTGATCAGCTATAGATCACACATACTAAAGAGACATTCTAATTTATGTAATGGTGACAGAATTAGTGTCGCAGTAATACATACTTACTGATATTTGGTAATTTTTTTTTGGCAGTTTATGCTGGTATGAAAAGTTATACTGTGGTGTGAAAAGAATTCTATGAATGATGATTTCACTGGAAATTTTTAAGTTAAAGTGAGTGAAATAAAAATTTTCATTATTCATCTTTGCATTTTTTGTTTGCCTTTTTTAAGATCATGAAGAAAGTAGGTCAACAAGCTCACATGGTCTTATGTCTGTCCTGCGTTGAAAAACTGCTGCGACTTTGAAGCCAGTATATGTCTGTGGTTGTTTCGGGCATGGGTTGGAATCCCTTCTGTAGGCATTTTTCTAACAATCAGAGGCTGATTCAGATTGTGACTTAATATGTCTTATTTTCGTGATTTTTTAAGGGTTAAGATTTGGGTTAGTTTTAGAGTGAGTTTTGGAGTAAGAATTTGAGTTTGGGTTAGATCTGGATCAAAATTAATAAAAAAGTAGACAAAAATTTCCAGTGAAAGAGTCTCGTCCGAAGAATCATTATTTAACTTAGGTTATTGATAGTGTTGTAATGCCATGCCAAACTATCCCCATCCAGTTTAAGTTTTTTTGTTTGGTTTCACCTAGAACTTTAGCTGAAATGGTATCAAATTAATGCTAACTTTGGCAAGGTTTCCTGGTTTGACGCTTGAATATATATGCGTCAGTTGTTTTTTTTTCTTATTAGTTGTTTTTAGAGCTGAAGGTAAATCAGACTGCACTAATTATCTTCACCACTTTTTCAAAAAACAAACTTTAACTGCTTTTCAACCTCTAAAATTAGTTTTTGTTAGTCTTTTTCGAACTCTGTTTGCAATCCTTAACTGTTAAATGCAATGGAACATCAAAGTATACATTTTTACAACTCATTTTGTTTTTAGAGAAATCTGACCATGGGATCCAGCTTCGAAATACAACCGCTATTCGAAACATTACTTCAATTGCTTGCAAGACTCTGCAAATAAACATTTAACTGTCCAAGCATCATTTTTAAGATGTACAAAAAAAGAATTTTGGAACAGAGAAGTTTGTGAAAATCATCTAATACGAAATCTGATCTTTGTGCAACAAGACACTTAATAGCGTTTTTGATAAAACCATCTTCATACGATAACTCTTTGTATTATTCCTGGCAACAAAAGAGACATTAATTTTATGCCTACTTGTTTTACAATGGTGAATATTACATGTACTATTTAATCAGTTAAATTTGTTTATTTATTTAGTTTTAATAATTAATGTAATATGCTTTTCAAATTTTGCTGATTAATTTAGTTTGGTTTGATTGTATTAGGCTAATTTATGTGCCAGCTGTGAATGTAAAGTGTCTACTAATTGTTTCAAACAGTTATGTATGTTTTAACAGAAAATGTATGCTTTAAATTAATGTAGGATAACATCGAAGTCATAATGTTTGTTTTCACAGTTAGCCTGGCTTGTATATTTTACTGCTTTTAGTCTTAACTTAAAATATTTTGCTATTTTTTCGTAAATATGGCACTTTTTTGGTTTAAAATTACTTTGTTTAAGATTAACTAACTTTGATGTTGCTGGGTGTCAGTGCCGTCGCTACGGGGAGGCCAGGAAGCCGTGCACCCTTAATAGCTGGTTGTGCCCCCCATTTCAGTTTACTCAAAATACTGTTTTTAAATATCTCCTAACGACAAGACAATGATGGAAAAAGGAATAATAATGTTCAAACATAATTACCATTGGACGTTTACTCGATTCTTTGCGAAATAGCTGCCAACCGACTGCTATAATAATCGTGATGCAGTAACCCGTCTTATTAACACGCCTTCACGGATGTGTCGCGGAAAAAAGATGTAAGCCTACAGAATCGTTTCCGGTGCTTCGTTAGTAATTATGACCTGAAACAGTACGTGAAAACGTTTTTAAGAAGACCAACTATTTTGTTTTTTTAGCACACTCACGATCTTAAGGCAGGGCCTGCGAGAGTGGGTTCAGGGGGTACATCGTACCAGGGCCCACGCCTAGGGGGTGCCGGGCTCTAGGGGCCCGGAAGAGTTCCGGTTTCCTCCTTAAGTTTTGGTATCGCACCATACCACCGTAATCAAACTTGCTTACAGCAAAAATATTAGTCAGCCTATTCAGTACTGATAATTGGTCGCTATTTTTGCTACACAGCCTTTAGGGCATCCAATAGTGGCCGATTTGATTAAAAAAAGAGGAAAATGTATCAAAGGCCATACACTTGCACCAAAGTCAACGTTTTGTTACATTTCTCTGACTTGAGAGCGCTAATTCTATTGTATAACAATGTACGAGAGCGTAAATTTTTAGAGATCCAAAAGCATTTCAACCTCAGAGAGCAGAGTCAAAGTTGACATACTCTACTACTATCATTAAGCAATTCACTCTATCTGTATGAGTTTAATAGGTATTTGGGTTTGTGAAGTCTATGATTGCAGATGACGTCTTAAAACTTTTATCAGTAAAATATTTGGATTTGCATTAATAAAGTCATTATGTTGTATAATATTGTGTGCATGTCATCATCCCCCACTTCACATACTTTCTTTCATGTATATCACGTTTTCTGCTTGTCAATTTAAGCAAGTTTGGTGCTGGGATGTTGATCAAATGCTGTATTTTACCCTCGAGAAACATAAAAAGTGCTAAAGCTTCCGGGACTCTGCCCCGAACCCCACTGGGGAGCTCAAAGCGCTCCTCCAAACCCCCTAGCTGGATTTAAAGCAATTTTATGTTTAGTTGTGTTTTTCATAGGTCCTAACTATATGGGAATATCGTTATCCCCTCACTTTCAAATAAAGATCTGCAGTCTAAACCCATCCGACAAAAATTGATTTAATGGCATGGGCCCCCAATAAGGCTTGGGGGCCCGGTATCGACCTTCGTACCCCCTGGAAATTTTTCTCTCTGAGGCCCTGTCTTTAGGTCGCAATCAATGGCGCATTCAGGAGATAAGAGGCCAATGGGACTTCACCTCTTTAGCCAAGTCACTTAAACAATTTAACCTCAAGGTACGAGTGTTAGAACGTGTTTTGGATTTGACCTGAAGTAAGGGATTAGTAGGGGTAAGGGAATTTAATTCTTTAAATGACTTCCAAATTTGTGCCCTTTGATTACTCATATGACTTCAAAAACGAGCGAAATGTGATTAAAGTGGCATTAAAATTGCTATTTTTGCTGCAAAATCGCCCAGCGGCTGGGGATCCGCCCCCAGGATCTCGTCTGTAACACCTTTGAGTTACATTTGTTTGCTCAGCATGGAGCCTAAATTCGACAACTTTTGTAGAAAAAAAGATTTACTTTTAGTTTAAATTCCCGCCTCTTAGCAAAATCTTGGTTTCGCGTCTGATCGCATTCACGGCTGCAAGTAGATTTTTAAAGCGATTATAGGCCGCTGACGAAACTAGCTAAGAAACGCTGCTGGCCTTATATGCCTTTTTTTTGACATGATTACAGATTTTTAAAAATTGCCCATAATTTGTAGCCGTACAATTTCAATTTTTATCTGCAAGTTCAGTCTATTTTAGTGCCCCCTCACTTTTGGCTAGTGCGCCCCCACTTTGTTTTTCTCTGGTGACGGCACTGCTTGGTGTTGGATAATTTAATTTTGACTCTGGATATTTGTTATTGCCAACTTATTGTGGATGCTACTAAATGAAACTTCTGTTTCTTCCGTACTGAACTGAGTTGGCTCACATTGTCCATGGAATATATTTGGCACGATGGTATTATACATTTGATATGATGGACGATTGTATTTTTAAATTTTACCGTCGCAAAATTGTGCTGAACCGGTACATTATTATTATTAAATAGATTTTCCACTCTGAAATTATTCGAGCTTTTGGCGTTAAGCGCCAAGTAATGCGTTCAAGGTGATAGAAAATCGTTATATCGTGCGCAGTTATCGTTTGATAGAGACGAAAAACGAATGAAATACTAAATTTTGTGCATTGTATTCGCCTGAATGGCCTCTCCAGTGTTTTTCAAATAGCAGAGTTCATCAGGAGGATAGAAGAAAGAGGATTCAGGCATGGTTGTTCTCGATATCCCTGAGGGAAGGCACAACTTACCACAAAAGATGATGGAATGAGCGGATAAGGATTTTTAGTTTTGGGCAATATCATATTTATTTACATCAACTTTTTAAATACACCACAGGTAAATACAAAAACTTGGGAGACAACGAACAAAACCGTACGGTCATCAAAGTCACTTACACCCTACTTATAGTTGATAATTGAAATATAAATGATCTAGTTATGGTTTACAATTAAATCAATGGTGTCGTCAAGGGTAGGCTCCACCTATTTTGTCTTTTTTTTGCAGCGGTAGGCTCAGTTATGTTTCTGTCTTGCTACAACGTAAAGCGTTTTAACCCGTACAAAGGCATTTTGGTTTTAAGTAAGATCAGTGGTTCCCAAACTAAAAAAATTCACAGCAGTCCCCATGCAAATTTTAAATGTTTGGCTGCCTTATCTACAAAGCTTAAAATTTGTCCATCACAGCTACGAGATCAATGTACCGTATTGTGAAAAATAGGCCTACACAGAGCGCAAATGTACAGTAATTAACGAAGTTTAATGGGATGGGTGCAGTTACTTCCAGACGCCCACTCCTTTCTTCACTAACACAGATACAAAAAGCCTGAGCTTCTGCTACGCCACAGAAGTAGCTATCTATAGCATTAGCCACCGATGAACTGAACTTTTCTCTCTGTGACACCATGGGGGAGTCGGGTAGTGTAATCGCAACGAACGCATAGGAAGCACAAAATAACTCTCGCAAGCACAGATTGCGTACCTCCCAAATGCTAAGGAGTGGGAAGCAAAATTATTAGGCTATGAGCCAAGTAACGCTTTACCAAATTTGTTTTGCGGACCATCCGAAAGTGGTTCAAGAACTCTAAAAGGTCTGCGGACCCCACTTTGGAAACTACCGAGTTAGATGAAAAACAGCTTCCAGACCGCTTCATAATTTTTTTTTACGCGATTATCAGGATTAATTGATTGGGACTTTGGTGATACTTTTTTTAGCATTTGTCGTGATTTTTCGGTCAATAGTTTTTACAAGTATTTCATTTTATGCTTTTCCGTTCATTTCATTCTTTGCATCAGTTCTGCATTTCAATAAACAAAATTAGAGATACCGGTTTGCTTCGGTTCGATTTGTTCAGTTTTGCAGAGTAGGTTGTTGAGAATGATTGATAGTATGGATGAATTTAGATTTTTGCTGCTTTTTACTGCTCGTTAGAAACAACAGCGATAAAGCTAAGCATTTACTCATCCAAGGAAGCAACAAGGATGCTGGTGGGAGTTGAACCAACAATTGTTGAAGTAGCTTGAATTACTGTATAGCTATTGGCTCATGCAATCCAGGTCTTCTGTTTTCACATGGAACATATGACTTAAATTGACGCAGACAACAATTTGGAGGAGGTCTGAAACCCCCAGACCTTACTCTAAACTTGTCGATGCAGCAGGTTTACACCAACCCACTTAATTTTCTTAGGACGGCTGCGCTGTGCAGTATACACAATCAAGTTCTACAATGTACAAGATGGACCAACGACAACATCTAATATGTTCTCTGGTGAAAGCGTAAATAGGGATATTGATTAAGACGTCATTTTCAAGTAGTACAAAAACTTAAGATCATTTTGAGTAAAAGAAATGCCTGTTTATTTGCTTCCGCCTAAAAATAAGACACATATAAACCAGGAGCGGGCTTTGCTGTTTACTTTTTATAACACATTCAATCTGAAAAATTGCTACCGTATATTTAAGAATTTTTAAAAACAAAATCACATCGCAGAAACAAATTCATAAAAGCATAGAAAAACAGGGGGCGCTATAGTATTGTTGATTGCATGAAAAACTCATCATTAATTTTTTTTCTCCGTAAGCATAGTGTGGCAGTCTGCTATGCAGAAATGTGAAAACTGTATTTCTTAGTTGCGAAAGTTGAAACAATAAATGTGCACCCTTCATCCACACATTAAACGCTTGATCGCAAGTTTGTGAGTAAACTACTAGTTGCGACGAAAAGTTATTGTTTTTATCGAGGGCCAGCTAGCCCACTATCAATTCAAAAATTTACCGTTTATCAATGTCTTTCTATATCTAGATTTTCTTACAAGTTAACCAACAGTCACGACCATTCACTACAACTGAAAAGCTTTTTGGACTTTTATTTGTATTTTTTTTATAATTGTAAGCCAAACAAGATCACGTTTTTAGTCTTTATAAAGTTATGGACGTCTTATAACGGACCGCAACCAGTGGTGTAAAAAGTATTCGAGAATTGTAATCAAGTAAAAGTTTCGTTACTGACAATAAATTACTTGAAGTAAAGTACTGACCAAAAAAGGACTGGAGTAAAAGTAAAAACGTAGTTTTAAAAGTACTCGAGTACAAGTTTTTCTGAAAGTATTCAAGCAAAATACAGAAACTATTCACTCGACATATCACAACTGGCCAATTACCTTTACATCACTGCCACAAAGCGCTTAGTCTTCTGTAACCCCTCCTCTCTCAATAAGTCATGAATTCTTAATTGTAACTTGGCAAGTTTCTTATTATATTCAAGACAATTAATCAAAAAGAACAACAACTGTTAGACTTCGAGATTTGAATATCATGCCACGCAGAATTTACTTTGAATCAGTTTATTACATCTTGGCTCAAATACTCATTTACTGTTATTGTTAAATTATACTTAAATTAAAAAAACTCGTTGTACGTGCCTTATCAGTGTACAGTATACTCAAGGGTGGGCTAAAAGTTACGTACCATAGCTATTTCAGTATATTCTGCGATAACCTTTTTTGGATTTAATTAATCAAACTTATTGCGGATTTTTTAAATTTAATTTATTTCAGAACATGTGAAGGCAGGCAGAAGCCTGATAAACATTACGTCACTAAATCTATTGCAGATAGCCCATCTACATAGTCTGAGTTTCCATGGGGCGAAATTGATCATCATATTAAAAAGATTTTGTAATTACATTGAACAATAAATATTACAGTACTGCACGATAATGTTTCTTGCATATATGGTGTGCGATTTTTAACTCACACTGTAGAATTTAGCGATAGTAATCAAGTAATCAAAGGACGGTAAGTAATCAAAGGACACATTTTTGGCAAATCTATATATCTTTGTTTGACTCTTTCATGATTTACTTTTAATAGAATAAACAAACATCTATGCCAGTATGAGGCGAAGAGCAGATACCAAACAACGAACGTGAAACTAAAACCATCTTAAACAAATTTTCGCCAGACTGGATGTGATACGTAAGCGCACACGTAGAAAAAAGGCATTGTGAAAGTCGCTGTGGTGGTCTGACCTCTGACGCAAGAGTAGCCAGCCGCAAAAGGAGAAAAAGACAACTAACTTGGCTGAACTGAACAATTGCCGGTAGAAAAGTCGATCGTTCTGCCGAATTTGAGGTTCTAACTTAAAATTACAGTACTTTGTACTTTTCTGATACAAAATACTACTTAAATAGCGTTACTTTAGTCTATAAGTAAGCAAGAAAAAGTACCTACTAAAAAACTACTCAAGAAATATTCGCTGCTGGAAAAAACCACTTGAGTAATCTACTCAAGTATTTCGTTACTTTACACCACTGACCGACGGTGACTGTAACTATGAGATTGTTCTAATAATCAGAATATATCCCGAAGCAGAATAAGCTTCGTAATGAGTGTTGGTTATTTTGCTGTGCAGAAAATGGACGTTGCCACTAAAGTTGAAATTTACCATACCTAAAAACGAGTTATTTTTAAGAAAAATTCTCCGACCGTTGAAGATTCATTTCACCCATAACTACAGCCATGTACAAATATGCAGCATAAATGATTAAAGACAAGCTATTTTTATGTTGAATCTAAAACCTCGAGCCATATAGGCTCCACGCAAAAGCGTCTTATTGCATGTCTCTGGTGTGCAGCCAAAAAAATAAATAAAAACAAACACAGTAACGACATTTTTGTTCCATGAGTCTGTCTAGATGATACTGAACATAAGCCGTTTTTGAAAAATCCTAAAAAAAAGTTGACTGAAACAATTTCAGATCAAAACATAAGTTCGTGTAAAGAAGGTGGAAGCAATTAACAAAGCGGTGCTTCCACATTCCTGTTCCTAATTGCATTATTAATATTTGTTTTAGTTTAATTTTGTTGAGCGCGATCAAGCGAATAACAAAATATGCCTAGGGAAAACTAATAATTGCAACGAGATTTAGAATCCGCATCCAGAGAGATTAAACGCGTTCGTCTAGTCTACAACCTCTCATCAAATTCTAGATTTAAAGCAACATCACTTCGGTCGAGAACGTTTATGCTACTTAATTATGAAATCGCATAGATCTAAATATTGTAGAGTAGTAATATTTGAAACGTTGACTGGTGGTACAAAACTCGAGAATTGCTTTGATTGAAATTGCTTCGAAGGCATGAACATTTTACTCAGAATAACAATGGTTTGTGACCAAACCTTTAAAGCGATAAATCGTTGTCACCAAGAGCAATAAAAAGCGTTATGTTAGCGCTAGTATCCCGCTTTCTCATAACATTGTTATGACTGACACAATGGCTATTTTGAGAAAAGCTCTTGTCATTTCAAAACCACATCCTCATAACTTAATAACGAACTTTTGCATGGGTATCTAGTCTACGCAGCGCGTGCATTAATTACTTTAAAACCAGTAACGATTAGTCAAATACTCACATATTTGTTAACTTAAAAAAAATTATTTCACAATTTTGTTTCTGGTGGTTGTCAAGCGCAGATGTGTAAAAACAGCCTTACAGTCTATGAAAAGTTAAGGGCAAGTAAAGCCAACATGCAAAAGCATTTACTCTATGAACAAGGAAGAAATCTTGCAGAAAAAAAAACACACAACATTATTTAAACACTTCAAACTCAAACATATTAATTTATGCTTTGCTTATGAATACTTAACTAGCAAAATAAACTTAAAAAAAAAAATTAAGTGCGATCTAATAGGTACGCTGCTATAAAGAATTCTGATACAAATACTGACGTAGTGAATACTTCAATCACAGCATTTGTCTGCAACTAAACCAAACTAAATTAATCAGCAAAATTTGAAAAGCATATTACATTAATTATTAAAACTAAATAAATAAACAAATTTAACTGATTAAATAGTACATGTAATATTCACCATTGTAAAACAAGTAGGCATAAAATTAATGTCTCTTTTGTTGCCAGGAATAATACAAAGAGTTATCGTATGAAGATGGTTTTATCAAAAACGCTAATAAGTGTCTTGTTGCACAAAGATCAGATTTCGTATTAGATGATTTTCACAAACTTCTCTGTTCCAAAATTCTTTTTTTGTACATCTTAAAAATGATGCTTGGACAGTTAAATGTTTATTTGCAGAGTCTTGCAAGCAATTGAAGTAATGTTTCGAATAGCGGTTGTATTTCGAAGCTGGATCCCATGGTCAGATTTCTCTAAAAACAAAATGAGTTGTAAAAATGTATACTTCGATGTTCCATTGCATTTAACAGTTAAGGATTGCAAACAGAGTTCGAAAAAGACTAACAAAAACTAATTTTAGAGGTTGAAAAGCAGTTAAAGTTTGTTTTTTG
Source organism: Trididemnum nubilum (assembly GCA_963965965.1). Taxonomy (NCBI): domain Eukaryota; kingdom Metazoa; phylum Chordata; class Ascidiacea; order Aplousobranchia; family Didemnidae; genus Trididemnum; species Trididemnum nubilum. The sequence goes on from OZ014486.1 coordinate 23,539,226, forward strand.
AAAAAGTGGTGAAGATAATTAGTGCAGTCTGATTTACCTTCAGCTCTAAAAACAACTAATAAGAAAAAAAAACAACTGACGCATATATATTCAAGCGTCAAACCAGGAAACCTTGCCAAAGTTAGCATTAATTTGATACCATTTCAGCTAAAGTTCTAGGTGAAACCAAACAAAAAAACTTAAACTGGATGGGGATAGTTTGGCATGGCATTACAACACTATCAATAACCTAAGTTAAATAATGATTCTTCGGACGAGACTCTTTCACTGGAAATTTTTGTCTACTTTTTTATTAATTTTGATCCAGATCTAACCCAAACTCAAATTCTTACTCCAAAACTCACTCTAAAACTAACCCAAATCTTAACCCTTAAAAAATCACGAAAATAAGACATATTAAGTCACAATCTGAATCAGCCTCTGATTGTTAGAAAAATGCCTACAGAAGGGATTCCAACCCATGCCCGAAACAACCACAGACATATACTGGCTTCAAAGTCGCAGCAGTTTTTCAACGCAGGACAGACATAAGACCATGTGAGCTTGTTGACCTACTTTCTTCATGATCTTAAAAAAGGCAAACAAAAAATGCAAAGATGAATAATGAAAATTTTTATTTCACTCACTTTAACTTAAAAATTTCCAGTGAAATCATCATTCATAGAATTCTTTTCACACCACAGTATAACTTTTCATACCAGCATAAACTGCCAAAAAAAAATTACCAAATATCAGTAAGTATGTATTACTGCGACACTAATTCTGTCACCATTACATAAATTAGAATGTCTCTTTAGTATGTGTGATCTATAGCTGATCAACTAAAAGTTACAATACAAATAAGCACAGCAAATTGGCAGTTAGACTTGATGCAAAGCTACTTTGGGGACTATTTGCTGATGCTAGTTAATCGAATGCTAACGCATTCATCTCTGGAGCGTGAGGTCTGAGGTTCAAATCTTGGGTCAGTGAAATTGGCACAGTGTTGCCAACCACTTGCCATCTGTGCAACATTTCTTTGAAGGGTGCATTGTCCAGGCTCAATGATGCAAAGATGGGCCCGCCAACTCATTACACACTTCTGCATACTACAACAAATAAATAAAAGATTTAAGTTGGTGAATGTTTGTTTACATCAGCGTTCACAAATTGTTGCGTATGTCCCCCATGAAGACTAGCAAACATTGCAAAAATGCAATTTAGGCATTTTGCTGTTTCCGGTCTAAACGCACCTTTGATACATATAATCTTTTCAATGACTATACAATCAATCAAGTGTGTTTAATAACAAAATCAAAAAGGTTAAGAACTTTTTAGTTTGATGAAATGCCTTGTTAACAGTCTTCCTTCAGTATCTACAAGCAAAGACAGATACTAATGTCGTGCATTAAGACCTGCTCAATCATGCCTCACACTGCTTTCAGACCATACCGGTAATTGAAAAGTGCAAGACAAACCTTCAATATCATGGACCAGCATTACAGTCATTTGTTAATAACTTTCACAAAATCACTGCAGATTCTCAATTTAATACTGCACTGTACACGTTTAACAAAAGCCATCTCTGGCTACAACTGTTTCAAAAATAAAACCAAAGTATGCACAATAAACATCAACGCAACATAGGTTATCTACCTCAATTCAGATTCCCATTTCTGGAACAACTCCAGCAAGAAGATCAAACATCAGCCGGGGTAGAAGAGTGCATGGAGCAGGAAGGCCATCAAAAATTTCCAAGAAGACCAAATCAAGATGTCAGCATTCGATTCAACAGTGCTCTACTAACAAGAACGTCATGCTTGGGAAATCCCACTAAAAAAACAAACTAGGTTGAATTGGAAAAGACTTTATATACCAGATTTTTTTCTGTGGTCCTTTTCTGCAATTTGTGATTAAGGGTGACTTTGATACTTTTTGCATCATAAACCATTCAGTAATTTGCTATTTGATCAACCTCAAAGTTTCCAAGTAAATCTCTTTTAGGTATGTAAATAAGCAGTCATTGATCATATACCTCAACAAATTAACTACTGTTTCAAGACCATTTTAACAGTAAAAAACTGCGAACGCTCTCAAACCATGATGCAATTTAAATCCCATTATTTTGTTAATAAGACATAATATATAATACGAAGTGGCTAGCATTACGTTATGTAATGCCCATGAAGAGAATAAGAGAGTAAAGAGTGAGTGCTCATTTACTCTTTTTTGTTTTTTAAATTATCGTTAGGGTTTGGGTAAGATTTTGAGTTTGGGTTAGGATTATCGTTAGGGTTAGACCTAGGGTTAAAGTTAGGTTTAGGGTTGGGGTTAGGGTTAAAATAGCGATTTTCTTTTTCTTACGTAACGTAACAGCAGCCTCTGCCTATATAATACGCTAAATTGTTAAATACCGGTATGTATTAAAGGACTAAATATGAACTTTGCTACCTAAAAACAACACCTACCTACCAGCTCAAACAAACCCAATCCATACAGTATATCACTATTGCATAAGCTGCAAACTCTGTATTGGTATACTGATGCACTATCCAGTTGGTAAAACCAAAGTTTTCATTAGTCCATGTTCACAATTCCACAAAAAATCAATTTAAGATTGCATACAAGGCTTCTTTTGAACTGCTATAACCAAAACTCTGAAGTGTTAGAGCAGTCATGTTTTTCAAATTCGATTGTTAGTAGGCTTTGACTGAAAAGTAAGCACAAATACAAAAGATGATTGGAAGAATCCTTGAAATGTAGTACAGATGCTGGATGCTTGATACTTCTTGAAACTTTGGCAAACAAACCTTATAGCTTCTTTGTTTACTGTTAAGCATGTACACAATCAGTATTTTTTTCTTGCCAATAAATTGTACAGGATATCATTGCCTGCCCACACTCTACACAAGAAATGCAATTTTCCGTCTTCGTAGGTCACATACTAATGGTAAGAACAGGAATCTATATTAATTGCAAATGGTTTGGACTGGTTACCACAGATCACCACAACAGAACATACCTACGTTTTAAAAATAAAATAGACTACAACATGGGCATATCAAAAAATTGATCTACTTGTATACTATGCTGGGTAACATTTCATGCCTGCAACACAATTTTATATGTTGAATAATCATAGAGTACAACATGTGAACATTTCTTAAGTTCAACAATCTAATACCTATTGTGTAAAAAAATTAGGGTACTAAACTTTCTATGAGCAGGTTAGAGACAAACGATTTAGGCTACTTAATCTGAGATGTACCGGTAGAAGTAGCTAGTACCAGTAGTAAATTTGGCGTTACCATTGTCTACACTATCAAGAAATTGCCACAATTAACTCAGGCTCAACACCTTAAAATATGTAAACAGCAAAATAAATCTACCCTACACATCTGACATAGCCCTAGGTCTTCTTAACATTTTGATGTTAACAGTGCACATCAAGCCAAAACCGAGAGCGAAGTATAATATCTCAAGGATGGTGTAGTTGGCATAGCACAGAATCGGTAAGTACGCCAACGTTAACCGGTAACCCTGAACTGAATAGTGAACTCTCAACCTAAGCCCTTACTACTGTATGGCTATATCATACCTCCATAGGTGGGCAAGTTAATGCAAGACGTTAGCTTTGTTAACCACTAGTTTGTTAACAAACATCACACTTCCGTTAACGTTAATTCGTTATTTTCAGCTTAGATTAACGGAAGTTAATAAAGTCTGTTAATCCGTTAACATTTTGCGGGTAATTTACATTTCTTTTTTATTCACTCGCTTCTAGAACATGTATTGACGCTGTTGAGCAGATTGTAAGAAAAAATTTATTGCTCTGGTGGTCTTTTTGTGTTTTGGTAGTTACATTTTACAGTCTAATCTAATTTTACGATAAAAACAAGTTCGAATGCACAATCGAAGCTGCGACCTGAAAATCTTTGGAAATTGGGAACAGCAATAACTAATAGACCTCTGAGGCTGCAGGTTATTATTTGCCTCAAAAAAGAGCTCCTTTCTTTGCTTTCTTCTATAAAACTCATGCTAATATGCAACAAGTGTTACCAGAGCAAACTGGTGAGTACCGGTACGATGAATGAATGGTGCAAGATACAAATAAAACCTTAACGGAAGTTAACAAAACTTAACGGAAGTTACTTTAGTCCGTTAGCAGCACTTAACGGAAGTTAATTTAATCCGTTAACATGAAAAAACTTTTTAACGGATTAACAAGTTAATAAAAAAGTTAGCTTCGTTATTAACGGATTAACGATTAAAGGACTTGTGCCCACCTATGCATACCTCACCTAGGCTACTATGCTTACTGAGACCTACCAAAATCCAGAAGCTATTTGTTTAGACTTAGGAGAAATTTAATTTACTTACTACGGTAGTTACTCTGACCATCGAACAGATGAATCGACTGATTAACATTAACTGAATGCAAGAGTGACGCTGTTTACTGTAAGCTAGTCTATTCTGTATCAAAAAATCAATTATTTGGCTATTATCTGCCATTTACGAATAGTAAGTAAATATACATAACATGATTAAAACTTTGAATTGCACTAACATCATCGTTATCTGACTACCATCACATTAGACATCCCTGGTATGATATTAAGCTATTATTTAAATTTTATACCGGTATCTAGTAGGCCTAATATAGCAACAATTGCTCAGACTCGAGTCAACAGCTTAACCGTGATGCTTACAACAACTTGTCAGACGCTATCTAGATACTAGGCTAACTAGATACGCTAACATATATTAGGCGTATATGCCTGTGATCACTAACCTATAAGCTAACCTACCTCTTGCATTAATTTGCCTGTGAATACAGCGGATCAAGCCAAAGTGAGCGCGGAGTATGGATAGGATGCGGATGTGACGTAATAAATCTGCAAAACCATGGTAGAAAAAAAAATTTCGCCTCCCGCTCTCTGATCACGCGTTTGCTCTTGCTTGGCACTGATTTTCGTTGGCTCCACAACGACATTCAATTCAGCCAAAAATTGGATCAAGTCTTGGCGAAGACTTTTTTCTTTGTTTAGTTGGCGTTCACTTCATTCCGGCCGTAAATTGAACTAAATTTAGGCGAAGATCTTTTTTTGTTCTTCACCTACATTCCGGCCAAAAACTCGGGACAATTTTCGGAGCACACCCTGTAGTCACTACCTACAACGAAGCTTACGGAGCCTACTCACCTTTTTGTTTACGATGTCAACACTGACTATTACCACTAGTAAGCTATGCAAATATATATAACTTAGCACACTGTAGTCAAGTATAATGCGTCATTTTTTAAAATTCAGTATTGACTTCTGAATTTTTTTTTTTGACCATATTCTAAATTATTTGCGAAAACAGATACGAAAACTATTTTGTGTCGTATTTTTTGTATCACAATGCCCAGCGGAAAATTTGACGCTGGTTTTTTAGTACCTGGCCGACTAATATCAAGCAGGCACCACCGCATATCAAAAAGTGGCTACTCAAATGCAACATAAATTATACCTGTACGACCATAGGCGTAGCAGGATTTTTGATTGGGGGGGGGCATACCATAAATCACATTAGTGAAGACAACAAAATCTTCACAGTCCGATTTAGGATTTTTGATTGGAGGAGAGGGGGGGCGAAATTTAGTTGGAGACCAACTAAGGATTGGGAGGGGGCAAACCAAAACGTGAAAACCAAAACAAAAACACAGCAAATAAAGGTTTTCGTGGACTGAAGAGCTGAATTTGTCCCGAAAATTAGGTGAAAACCAAAAAATTTATAAATAGATAAATAACAAAAGGTCTTTACGGTCTGCAGTCAAGGTGAAAACAAAACAAGAAAAAGAAATTGAAAAAAAAATAGCCTTTTTGGTCGCAAATTTATAGAGGCTGGCATTGCTGTTGGGGGAGGCCCGCGCCCCCTGGGCCCCCCTGGCTACGCCTTTACGTAGAACCATTGGTGAGCAAGTTAATGCAAAACGTTAGCTTCGTTAACCACTAGTTCGTTAACAAACTTCACACCTCCGTTAGCGTTAATCCGTTATTTTTAGCTTAAATTAACGGAAGTTAATAAAGTCCGTTAATTTGTTAACATTTTGCGTGTAATTTACATCTCTTTTTATTCACTCGCTTCTAGAACGTATTGACGTAGTTGAGCTGATTGTGAAAAATATCCACTGCTATGGTGGTCATTTTGTGTTACGGAGGTTACATTTTGCAATCTAATCTAACTTCAAGATAAAAATGAGTTCAAATGCACTAACGAAGCTGCGATCGGAAAATCTTTGGAAATTGCGAATAGCAATAATTAATAGACCTATGAGCCTACAGCTTAATATTTGCCACAAAAAACTATTACTTAACAATTTCTGCGGGAAGACAACTTTTTTGCATTGCTTGTTTTAAAGGCGGTGAATCATCCAGCCAATTCCGGTGGTTTACAATAGCTAAAATTGAACTACAATTTTTGATATTTTTTGTTTTGATTTTGGGGCTGCGGTTGCAAAGATATTCAACAAATACAAAAAGATGTCCCCCCGAAAAAAGTTTTTGGAAACTCTGAGTTTTGTTCTTCCCGCCAAAACCACAGTTTTCTAAACTATTAGGCCTACTGTAATCTTATTAAACTATTAGGCCGAACTATCTCTAAACTATTAGGCCTAATAGTTTAGAGATAGTTAGGCCTAAACTATTTAGAAATAAACTATTTGGAAATAAACTATCTCTAAACTACTAGGCCTACCACAGTTCTCTAAACCATTAGGCCTACTGTGGTTTTGGCGGGAAGATCAAAACTCAGAGTTTCCAAAAACTTTTTTCGGGGGGACATCTTTTTGTATTTGTTGAATATCTTTGCAACCGCAGTCCCAAAATTAAAACAAAAAATATCAAAAAATATTGTTCAATTTAAGCTATTGTAAACCACTGGAATTGGCTGGATGGTTCACCGCCTTTAAGTAGTCGCCGTTCTGGTGGCTCTTCCCTAGGCTTCCGCGCTGGTAGTCTGTAGACCACATAGCATGTAGCCTAAATGATTAAACGTAAAACGTTTTGCTGGTTTCTCCTTTAATTCAAACCATTACTTTAAAAAGTCTGTTTTAATTCATGCTGCTACTTTGGTCGATAGTAAAAAAATATACTAGTATCTTCAAGCATTTTTCAACTTACAGGATTTTATAATATTTAATTTAGTTACCGTCATTCATTACTTATTACAGCAGCTGTAAAGTATAAGAGGCACTTCATTACAAAATATTGAACAAACCTTTAAAAACATGCTTTCTTACCTTCCTTGTTTGCTTTAATAGCAAATTAATCAAATCTTTCAAATTTAACAATTCACAAACGTCCATTCGTTTTTCAACCCCATTTTTCAAAAGAATATAAGAACCATCCTGAAAAAAGTATACCACTGTGTTTTTCATCTAACTACTTTTTTAAGAACCCTAAATACTTTTTTCCACAAACATCAAACAGAAAACACCATACCTACACCAGATGATGCAATTTGTCAGGTTGACTAAACAGAAAATTACCAAAAACTAAATGTTTACAAAATTGTGTATTAGCAGTTAGGGCTTATATTCCTAGCCTCCAGTTCAAGGTTTTTTGATATGACTTGACAAAAAAAGCCTGTTTGAAAGCCACCCGTCTACCCTATTTCAGTAATCATGATCTATAACAAACTCAACTTTCAACTAGCATAAGAATGAATTTGTGCCGCTTGAATCTCCAACAAAATTTAACAAATGAGGTGGAAAATTTCTGAATGTTTTAAGAACAGCCAGGCTTAATTTAAATGTTATTGCTTCTAAAAAAAACTGATAAAACTGCAATCTCACCTCCACAATAATAATGAAAGAAGAATCAACATCTCATCTTCAAGCAATTGTATGGTTTGCACTTATAATATGCCGGCGTCCTCAACTATTTGGCTGTTTGGTATTAATTGAAATGTTAAACAAGAAGATATCTATCATTTCAAATGCATAGGCTACCGGACCTATCATAACAGCTAGCCTACAAGTGTTAAAAAACAAAATTGAACAGTTGAAGTTGATTTTTCTGAGTCCCGTATGAACTAAGTATGGATTAAGTATTAAATGCAATAAATATTTTGCATTTAATAATTGAAAAAACTTGACCCCAAGTTAATTTTAAGCAGCTTTAATTGCTAAGCTACTGGTAGTTATTTTGTTCGTGTAGACCTAATTTCACTTGTTACTACATTTAGGGCTAATCCTTTCTTAAATTGTATAACTTAACCTGCAATCTAGCATGCTAGCACCGAGATACTGGTATTGAAGGCAAAACAAATATTTCTTCACTGCAAAAAAAATTGTTGGCTAATCTAAACCATAGTCGTTATATACAAACAATGCGCAATGAAAAACATCAGAAAGATCTGACAGCATGTAAGCCTAGGCTATTGTCATTAACCCTAACTCTAGGCTAAGGTACCTATTTCACAATATTGAAAGGAAAATATTACATTGAATGATACCGGTAAGTTATATTTAAAAAATATTATTCTAAAGTTATAGGCTTATTTGCAAACAAATGTAGAATGATAAAAATAAATCCAGAAATTTAGCAATATTGTATTGTTTTTTTTTAAGGTCATCTTTAACTTTTGTCTAACAGCTAAACTTAATTTGCACCACAAATAGGCTACTGCAGAGCTATGCCATCAAAAGCGACATCAACAAACTTTCTATAGGCCTATCCAGTACTCAGTAAGCTAATTAAGACCTCGCGTCGCAATCAAGGTAAGTAAGTAAGTAAGAAATTTATTTGGCCTTAGCCAGAGACAACATTGTTCAAACAAACATTCATGTAACATAACATTGGATAAGGCCAGGGAGCACCGAGGAACGTTACCGTTTTCGAGTCGAGATGCTCCCCGGCTCAAATCATGAATTGCGAGTTGTAATACAAGCAGCAGATACGGGCGTACGATTAAGCAAACGTTGCAATATACGGCAGAAAAAAGCAAAGTGATAAAACTGCATGATTTAATACAATTCGTACGGTATGAGATCAATAGCAATTAACAAGGTAGTTTCTGTACTTTTTTTTTAACGTAGTCCAGGAGAAATTTTTTATGTCAGATGGTATTAGTGACCAATGTTGTGGCCCTCTAAACGATAATTGAGTTTTCGCCATTTGTTTAGATACTCTTGGTAAGAATAATTTGGTTGTTTTTGCTTGTCTCGTATTATATTTGTGCAAATCTTCAATTTTAGTAAAGAGAGATTGAATAATAAATGGTAACTTATTCCAATTTAGTTGGTACATAAACTTTCCTGATTCCAGTTGATAGATATCATGTAATTTAAGAAGTTTCAGTTGTTTGAAAAGCGGTGTAACATGGTCAAATTTCCGACTAACTGTAATAGTTCAGACAATATTGTTTAGTCTCACTTCCAATTCCCTCAGTACTGATTTAAACGTAGATCCCGAAGAATTATTCCATATTGAACTCGACTATAAACAAGACTGTAGTATAACATAAGCAAAATATGGTTAGGTACAAGGTTGCGAATACGATAAAACAAACCCGAATATCGTGCAAGTTGCAATGAAAGATGTTTTACGTGAGGAGTCCAGTTAAAGGCGGTGAATCATCCAGCCAATTCCAGTGGTTTACAATAGCTAAAATTGAACTACAATTTTTGATATTTTTTGTTTTAATTTTGGGACTGCGGTTGCAAAGATATTCAACAAATACAAAAAGATGTCCCCCCGAAAAAAGTTTTTGGAAACTCTGAGTTTTGATCTTCCCGCCAAAACCACAGTAGGCCTAATGGTTTAGAGAACTGTGGTAGGCCTAAGAGTTTAGAGATAGTTTATTTCCAAATAGTTTATTTCTAAATAGTTTAGACCTAATTAGGCCTAACTATCTCTAAACTATTAGGCCTAATAGTTTAGAGATAGTTAGGCCAAATAGTTTAACAAGATTACAGTAGGCCTAATAGTTTAGAGAACTGTGGTTTTGGCGGGAAGATCAAAACTCAGAGTTTCCAAAAACTTTTTTCGGGGGGACATCTTTTTGTATTTGTTGAATATCTTTGCAACCGCAGCCCCAAAATCAAAACAAAAAATATCAAAAATTGTAGTTCAATTTTAGCTATTGTAAACCACCGGAATTGGCTGGATGATTCACCGCCTTTAAGCTTACCAGTTAAGCTTAAACATTTCTTCAAAGCCATTACTTCGCATTTGCTGTGCTAAATCAGTACATCCTTCAGACCACAAAACCTATCGCAGACACAGTGCTTCAATCAGACCTGAGCGAAGTTCGCAAGGTTGCTAATTTGCTTGTTGCTATGACCCGTCGATATGCATCACACCGCCTCCCAAGGGCGTAAGTGACAAGTTCTGTCATAGTGATTTTGTATGACGCTAGCAGACTAGTATATAAAGACAATGGTTCACTGACTTGATATCGCCATCAAAGTCTCAGTTTCTGTCTGCTTTGGTTGCACCATGGACTTTTTACAATCAGTGATTGGCTATCCTAAGTAGCAAAATGTTTATAGACCATAGACTCAATTAGGTTAACGTTGTGGCTTATAGACTTAATATAAACGACATGCGGTAGGCTAGGTTGAAATAGACTTTGATGCAAATAGTGTTAGAGCAGATCGAACGCGAGAAGCGTGATGCTAGCGATTTAGTGGTATCCTTTTTCAACGATAGCAGCTCCATGCAAGCAAGAGATAGAAATCTTTGAAAAAAAAACAACAAAAGAATAAAAACCCTTAGATCTCAGAAAGACGTAAGGTGCTGTAAATCGTGGCAAAGTTTTGAGACGCACGACCCACATCAATTACAATTGAGTTAGGTTCCTGCTTCTCGACTAAAACGTCTATACTCTCAAAACAGACTATGATGACCCCCAAAAAGCTTTGAGTTTAGAATCTCGGAGCCTCTACTAACATTCTACAGACCTTACACAAGAAAGGGGAAGCCCATATAGTCTACTACTTAAAGGCGGTGAATCATCCAGCCAATTCCAGTGGTTTACAATAGCTTAAATTGAACTATAATTTTTGATATTTTTTGTTTTAATTTTGGGACTGTGGTTGCAAAGATATTCAACAAATACAAAAAGATGTCCCCCCGAAAAAAGTTTTTGGAAACTCTGAGTTTTGATCTTCCCGCCAAAACCATAGTAGGCCAAATAGTTTAGAGAACTGTGGTAGGCCTAATAGTTTAGAAATAGTTCATTTCTAAATAGTTTAGGCCTAACTATCTCTAAACTATTAGGCCTAATAGTTTAGAGATAGTTAGGCTTAATAGTTTAATAAGATTACAGTAGGCCTTATAGTTTAGAGAACTGTGGTTTTGGCGGGAAGATCAAAACTCAGAGTTTCCAAAAACTTTTTTGGGGGGACATCTTTTTGTATTTGTTGAATATCTTTGCAAACGCAGCCCCAAAATCAAAACAAAAAATATCAAAAATTATAGTCCAATTTTAGCTATTGTAAACCACTGGAATTGGCTGGATGATTCACCGCCTTTAAATCTCTGGTGTTTTGTAAATGTTTTAAACAGATCCGTAACTTACGGTAAAAAATATCTATGCAATTTTGACACCTCTAGTTTTTGTTGCATAAGATTCAACTCCATTTATAAGAGAATTACAGGACTTTTTCTAAAACTGAATAAATCTTTCTGAAATGGGAACCCCAATGTAACGACTATGATATTACTGTACTTCAGTAAATGGCAAATACGAATACGTTGAGCCCCACTGAATAACCCGTATGGCTACGGCCCTGATTATACTCTAACTTGCTATGGTTTAAAGGCGGTGAATCATCCAGCCAATTCCGGTGGTTTACAATAGCTAAAATTGAACTATAATTTTTGATATTTTTTGTTTTGATTTTGGGGCTGCGTTTGCAAAGATATTCAACAAATACAAAAAGATGTCCCCCGAAAAAAGTTTTTGGAAACTCTGAGTTTTGTTCTTCCCGCCAAAACCACAGTTTTCTAAACTATTAGGCCTAATGTAATCTTATTAAACTATTAGGCCTAACTACGGTATCTCTAAACTATTAGGCCTAATAGTTTAGAGATAGTTAGGCCTAATTAGGCCTAAACTATTTAGAAATAAACTATCTCTAAACTACAAGGCCTACCACAGTTCTCTAAACCATTAGGCCGACTCTGGTTTTGGCGGGAAGAACAAAATCCAGAGTTTCCAAAAACTTTTTTTCGGGGGGACATCTTTTTGTATTTGTTGAATATCTTTGCAACCGCAGTCCCAAAATCAAAACAAAAAATATCAAAAAATATAGTTCAATTTTAGCTATTGTAAACCACTGGAATTGGCTGGATGATTCACCGCCTTTAAGTTTCGAGTTTGTGTGGTTGCAAAATTGCGCAAGTGCATGTACAGTGAGTAGCACAGATAGGGGGAATATTGTCAGTGGTAGGCAGTAACTAGTTACAATTGTAACTAGTTACTTTTTTAGTAACTGTAACTTCGTTACTTTTTTCAGATGTAACGGTATTTGCAACTAGTTACCAGTTTAGAGCCCTAAAAAAAGTAACAGTTACTTTTTGTACTACATGCTTTGAAGCAAATTACAGATTTTTTATGAATTCCATTCAAAATAAATGTAATACACTGGCAACACAGGACGCACAGTCGCATGTCTGATCAAGCATAACCTTTTATCAATATTTTCTTCACTGTGTTCACTGGACTACACATGTGGTTGCTGGTTAAAGTGAAAACAGTGATAGTTTTCCAACTTCGCTTTCTGGTGATTGAAACCGTTTGGAGATTCAGTGCTGAGTAGGCCTACTGCACAGCTGTACGTGTACTAGCAATCAGTGTTAGTTTGCAATTTCAGTGAAATGCATTTCTAATCAGTGCAACCTAGTTCAAGAGGCTGGAGCAAGAGAAATCGGAGGGGTTAGGGATTATCTCATCTGTTATGATAAAATTGTGCTTGGGGTTCTGGGTCAACTTTAAGATTAAAGGCGGTGAATCATCCAGCCAATTCCAGTGGTTTACAATAGCTAAAATTGAACTATATTTTTTGATATTTTTTGTTTTAATTTTGGGACTGCGGTTGCAAAGATATTCAACAAATACAAAAAGATGTCCCCCAAAAAAAGTTTTTGGAAACGCTGAGTTTTGTTCTTCCCGCCAAAACCACAGTAAGCCTAATGGTTTAGAGAACTGTGGTAGGCCTAAGAGTTTAGAGATAGTTTATTTCTAAATAGTTTAGGCCTAATTAGGCCTAACTATCTCTAAACTATTAGGCCTAATAGTTAAGAGATAGTTCGGCCTAATAGTTTAATAAGATTACAGTAGGCATAATAGTTTAGAGAACTGTGGTTTTGGCGGGAACATCAAAACTCAGAGTTTCCAAAAACTTTTTTTCGGGGGACATCTTTTTGTATTTGTTGAATATCTTTGCAAACGCAGCCCCAAAATAAAAACAAAAAATATCAAAAATTATAGTTCAATTTTAGCTATTGTAAACCACCGGAATTGGCTGGATGATTCACCGCCTTTAACGTTTAAGTTTCCAGGTTTTGTATTTGGAGTTTGCAGTTAAAGTTTGGTTTTGGTTTTATGGATTGTGGGTTACAGTTTTGCGGTTTGAAATAAAAGGTTGGGATGTTGGGTTAGGGTTTAGTCTTTGAGTTTTAGGAAGGGTGTCAGGCAACCTTCCAGTTGTTCTGTATTGATTTGCACCGTCCTCTTGCCTCCACTTAAACTGGTAGGTTCTGGTATCAATAACACGTTTTCAAACCAGCTTTCAGGCTTTAGAGTTTGGGTTTAAGAGTTTGATATCACATTAAATAACCCCCATAAGTTACCCAACTGTTGTATACCAGAAGCATATTGATTACCGGTATTGCATGAGCAGTGGTGGGCAAGTTACTTTCAAAAAGTAACTAGTTACTAGTTACAGTTACTTGGCAAAAAAAGTAACTAAGTTACAGTTACATGTTACAGTTACTTTTAGTAATTAAAAATTTGCACTAAAAACAGGCCTGTCTGCACTTGCCAGATTACGTCTGTTTGTCTCAAAAGTATATTAAAGGCGGTGAATCTTCCAGCCAATTCCGGTGGTTTACGATAGCTAAAATTGAACTATAATTTTTGATATTTTTTGTTTTGATTTTGGGACTGCGGTTGCAAAGATATTCAACAAATACAAAAAGATGTCCCCCCGAAAAAAGTTTTTGGAAACTCTGAGTTTTGATCTTCCCGCCAAAACCACAGTTTTCTAAACTATTAGGCCTACTGTAATCTTATTAAACTATTAGGCCGAACTATCTCTAAACTACTAGGCCTAATAGTTTAGAGATAGTTAGGCCTAAACTATTTAGAAATAAACTATCTCTAATTAAACTATTAGGCCTACCACAGTTCTCTAAACCATTAGGCCTACTGTGGTTTTGGCGGGAAGAGCAAAGCTCAGAGTTTCCAAAAACTTTTTTCGGGGGGACATCTTTTTGTATTTGTTGAATATCTTTGCAACCGCAGTCCCAAAATTAAAACAAAAAATATCAAAAAATATAGTTCAATTTAAGCTATTGTAAACCACTGGAATTGGCTGGATGATTCACCGCCTTTAAGACCAAACCAAGGATGTTTCTTTGTCACAAAATTTACCTAGTTTTGTCAAAGCGTTAGATTTCATGCATCAACTTTCAAAGTCGCATTTGTGTAAGAATGCAAAGAAAAAAGGACTAGCTAGATCTAAAAAATATGCACTGATAGTTACAAAAATTTTGAAAACAGAAATCAGTCTATTGCCGTTCAGAAAGGCTACGGTAACATTTCAAAGTGTTCGTCACTGAGCCCACAGCGTTTTGGTTTTAAGATATCTTTACCCAAACTAAATAGTCTCTCCACTGCTGCACTAGATGGTAAGGTAGTATTATATTGAATGAAAAGTTTCTTCAATCCCCCATCATCAAAAGAATTCGCATTAATGAATTTTGGTGTAACTGCAGATAGAAAAGTTAAAGTGAACACAGTGAAGAAAATATGGATAAAAGGTTATGGTTGATCAGACATACGACTGTGCGTCTTGTGTTGCCAGTGTAGTACATTTATTTTGGATGGAATTCATAAAAAATCTGCAATTTGCTTCAAAACATGTGGTACAAAAAGTAACTGCAACTTTTTTTAGGGCTCTAAACTGGTAACTAGTTACAAATATCGTTACATCGGAAAAAAAGTAACGAAATTACAGTTACTAAAAAAGCAAGTAACTAGTTACAGTAACTAATTACAATTGTAACTAGTTACTGCCCACCACTGTGCATGAGATGCTTTTTGTGTTCAGGAGTCTATGTTACCTACCTGCCTGGTACCTGTACTGATACGATGTTACATCATTACAGTGTACCGGTGGACGATGATACTGTTAGCCTTGTTTACCACAAATTACCGGCAGTCGGTAGCTTACTGGTTTATGCTATAGCCTAGTAGTGAAGCATGTTCAAGGTAAGTTAGACCTACCTTAAGTTAAAAGAGGTAAATCGTCCAGCCAATTCCGGTGGTTTACAATAGCGAAAATTGAACTATAATTTTTGATATTTTTTGTTTTGATTATGGGGTTGCATTTGCAAAGATATTCAACAAATACAAAAAGATGTCCCCCCAAAAAAAGTTTTTGGAAACTCTGAGTTTTGATCTTCCCGCCAAAACCACAGTTTTCTAAACTATTATGCCTACTGTAATCTTATTAAACTATTAGGCCGAACTATCTCTAAACTATTTGGCCTAATAGTTTAGAGATAATTAGGCCTAAACTATTTAGAAATAAATTATTTAGAAATAAACTATCTCTAAACTATTAGGCCTACCACAGTTCTCTAAACCATTAGGCCTACTGTGGTTTTGGCGGTAAGAACAAAACTCAGCGTTTCCAAAAACTTTTTTCGGGGGGACATCTTTTTGTATTTGTTGAATATCTTTGCAACCACAGTCCCAAAATTAAAACAAAAAATATCAAAAATTATAGTTCAATTTTAGCTATTGTAAACCACTGGAATTGGCTAGATGATTTACTGCCTTTAAACGGTTTTTCCGCCCAAAAACAGTAACTTTTTCTTCCCACAAACCAGCACTCAAATCTTGATGGGGGGACGCCTAAATCTCAATTGGGGGACGCTCAATCTCGATGAGGGGACGCGTCCCCCCCGTCCCCCCTACAATTTAAGTACTGGTAAAATGCATGCAAAAACACTGTTAGTAAAGATTATAGAGCGTATTTTCAGGCTCTAAATGAATTAATTCTTGGTAGTATTAAAGTTAAACGCAAGATAAAAGCCTGCAAAAACTGAAAAAGTTCTTAATTAGTAAGAATTCAGTTTTAGTCTGCTTTTTTAGTGACCCAAATCCGGCTTGCTGTTGAGAATCATGTAATATAGATGAAGGTAGCTAGCTTCGGTTATCAAATACGAGACATACTATTGACTTATTTGTGAGAAAATTAGAGTACTTTTAAACTGTTTTATCTCTTCATTTGTGGCAATATTAGTTTACTTTCAAACTTTTGTAATTTCATCAGTCTATTTTGAAGGATCTTGGTAATTTTTGCATTTCGTGTTGTCATTAGCAACTTACCGCTATGCCTATTGGTTGCAAGAATTTAAAGCGCAAATGCAGTTTTTTTATTGAGTTATTTCGTAGAGATGTCACTTAAATTTTAAACTAATTACAGGCCTCAGAGTAACTTTGATGGAGCCTTAATTCTATTTATTTCGACTTGGGCTAGTATGGTAAATATTATTCATAAATTGTGTTTAAACTAAACATTAATCTGCCATGCGTTAGTGCTGCAACGTAGAATTTTAAGTATTTTAGGATATGACCGAATTTACGATGTGAACCAAAGCTAAAAGCCTGTAAAAGTGGACAATATCAGGCAATGGACGATGAAAATTCACGAAAAGCGTAACTTTCAACACCCGCTAAGCTATGTAAGCTGCATAAATCGTTCCTGGTAGCTTTCATTTAAAGGGAGAGTGCTGCCTAGCCAAGTATGACATCAAAAGTCGCATTTAATTTTCTGATCACAAAGCAAAAAAATTTTTTTTCGAAGATTGTCTAGTTTCTGAAAAAATCAAAAAAATCCGTTTCAACTCCGCACATTTGGATTAGATTGGCTAACAATTTGATGACGTACTAGTTGGTTAGCAAAAAAACCGCAAAAGCTTTTTCACAATGGTAAACAATAAGGATAAGGGAGGTAGGAGTAAGAAATCATTCGTATACCGGAAGCATATAAGCTAAAGAATGTATTAAGCAATCGTTTTAAAACAATGGCCACTTCTAAAGCCATCTCTCTTTGGCAATTTTGCGTGATTTCTTACTCCTACCTCCCTTATCCTTATTGTTTAACATTGTGAACAAGCTTTCGCGGTTTTTTCGCTAACCAACTAGTACGTCATCAAATTGTTAGCCAATCCAATCCAAATGTGCGAAGTTGAAACGGATTTTTTTGATTTTTTCAAAAACTAGACAATCTTCGAAAAAATTCTTTTTGCTTTGTGATCAGAAAATTAAATGCAATTTTTTGATGTCATACTTGGCTAGGCTGCACGCCTGCACCCTTCCTTTAAGACCAGGCTATCTACAAAACTATTACTTTGCAATCAAATTCTTTAAGCATTTCCACTGAAGGAATTATATGTTGATTTGAGGCATAGGCGTAGCCAGAATTTTTGATGGGGGGGGTCCAAACCACAAATCACATGCAATGACGTCATCAGAAATTTTCAAAAAAGGAACTTTTTGTCGGGCAAAGATATCGTAGAATGGATGATCTGAAGTCGTGGTCTATTGTCACTTAGCCAAGATTTTGGTAAAGAGAGAGGGCGAAAACTAACAGTTAGAAAGAGAAAATGTCCAACTTAGGAGACGTGTTGAGAAAGCTGGTGTACTCAAACGTATCACAGACGGGAGTCTGGGGGCGGAGCCCCCAGCTTCCGGTGGTTATGGGGGTCTGGGGGCAAAGCCTCCAGCCGCAGGACGATTTTTGTAAGTTTTTGGAAAAAAAAGCTATTTTAATCCCGTTGGATCACATTTCGCACGTGTTCACAGCCAGTTGAAAGAACTAGACTTTTAACATTGAAAACCAATCGAAAAATTTTGATTGTTCAATCCTCCTTTTACTTGCAATTAAATTTCAAAACACGTTTAAAATCTTGCATTAAGGAGTAAAATTTTAATTGTAAGTGATTTGTTCCAGGCAGGGGTAAGTAAGGCACAATACCTTCTGCAATATTTTAGCAGTAAATAATAATCCACTCAAAGAATTTACTTTCATAAAATTAACCAGTTATAGGAGTACATGTACGGCCAGGGGACCTAGGACCCCTCAATTCAAATTCAATAATTTGTTCAATGAGCATTTTCCTAGCTATTTTTTTAAAAGTATTTTGTGCGTAAAAACTGGCAAGTTGGAGGTGAATCGTTATTGAAAAATGGTCCAATAGATGGTTACGCTTACTAAACATGTTATTTCAGGGCCGGATTTACATTGTGTGGTGCCTCTTGCACTTAGGGGATTTTTGCAACATCTTCCTGCCAAATATAAGTGAAGACCAAAAAAGTCCTACTATCTGAGGGCGGGCCCCTGGCACTGTGCAAAATGGCAAATCCGGCCCTAGTTATTTCATTACGTCCATAAAAAGTTAAGATGAGGGCCTGAGGTAGCAACTATTAGGACAAAAAATTTGATTTCACCCTGGTTATACGTTTAAATTAGTTGGAAAAAATTAAAATAAGGAGGTGCGCCAGGCCCCCTAGTCATCAAGATTTTTGCCAGAAAAAGCCTTCGGATTTCGGCGAAAACCTTTTTTTTTTTTTTTTTTGAGATCACCTAAGTTTCACTGAAAAATGGTTTCAATCCAAATCAGGAACAATGAAAATTTGGGTCAAGTTCATTCACAGAACAAACTTCCAAATAATCCTGGCTACATGCCTGTTCTTCGCTGAGGTTCAGTTAACGCTGAAAAATCGTCCCCCCAGCCAAAATTTTACAATTTAAGCACTGCATTTTACATAGCGCTGATCCGCAATTTTGACGTCCAGCGGTTTGACTTGCAGCGCAATGACGTCACGTGCAATCCATCAATATCTTAAAAACGGCACCTGGTTGTAACCGAAGACAATTCAATCATTAAGGTGAGTTTAGATTGGACG
This sequence comes from Trididemnum nubilum, assembly GCA_963965965.1. Classification (NCBI taxonomy): domain Eukaryota; kingdom Metazoa; phylum Chordata; class Ascidiacea; order Aplousobranchia; family Didemnidae; genus Trididemnum; species Trididemnum nubilum. The sequence goes on from OZ014486.1 coordinate 23,558,399, forward strand.
CGAAGCGAAGGTTGGCGACCTTCGCCAACCTTCGTGAGTGGTCGATTACGTCACTCTTCGTGACTGGTCGCTTCATAGGCTAATTTTAATAACTTAAGGTGCGTTTAGACTGGACGCGAAGCAACGCGAAGCGATGCGAAGCAACCAAAATTTGACGTCATCGACAGCTCGCGAAAGGTTGCAACCGCTTGCAACCTTCGCGAGCACTTGCGCAACATTGCTTGCTTGCTTGCAGGTTGCAGTAAGATAACCTACTAATTCACTGATTGGATTTTTACGATCGCAGTTTGCTAGAAAATAATGTAAATAGTATATTTGTATGGGTTAGCGCCTATTTATCAGTCCAAAAAAGAGTAGGTTGTTGGCAAAGTTAGATTCGCGATAGCCCTAGGCTAGCCAAGTTAATTTGGATCTAGACAGCTAAGGCTGTACATCCTAGAGTGATTTTCATAGCTATCCTGGATCTCAGAGCTTCATTATAATGAATACACCAAAGCAGTAGGCCTAGCCCCACGACATCTAGCTTTTAAAAGGCGGTGAATCATCCAGCCAGTTCCAATGGTTTACAATAGCTAAAATTGAACTATAATTGGAACGACCGACGCTCGCGTCGCGTGTTCCTTTGTTTTTACTCGGCCATTTTCTAACTAACGAGTGCGAGATTTCAGACTTTTGCTTATAACTCGAGAACCGTTTGATCTAACTACATGAAATTTTGACAGCAGTTTGAGATTAATGAGTTTTATGTTTGTACCAAATTTCGAGGCAATCGGTCACGTGACTTCGGGTTTATGACCCGAAAACCGCCCCGAAAGTTTGGCGTAAAAAGCGGTCTAAGTCAAAAACGGCTTAAGTACGGCAAAAAATATTTCTCATGGTCATATGTCTTAAGATATCCTTTCATCCCTACCAACCCACTTTCGGCCGCGATGAGGTTTTTTTCTTATTTTTTTCCTTTTTTTTTTCCTTTTTTTTTCCTTTTTTTTCCTTTTTTTCCTTTTTTTTCCTTTTTTTTTCCTTTTTTTTCTTCCTAAATCTTGTACGCTCGAGTTCTCCTAAACCACAAAACATAGAAATCTAATTTTTGTGTGAAGTTGTTGAGGTACATACGCAATTGTGTCTCCTGAAATTTTTTTGGGGCAACTCCCCCGGGAACCCCCCCAAAATGGGGCCCCAAAAAATCAATTTTTTGAACGGCTCAAGCTAAGGTGCCAGTTTTTTTGGATATCAGTAGATATTTGAGAGACAAATATTTTGACATAATTTGGGGGTACCACCCCCCCGGGGAACCCCCAAATGGACCCCCCCAAAAACAAATTTTTTTAACCATATAACCTAGGGTGCCATTTTTTTTTGATATCAGTAGATATTTAAGAGAGAAATATTTAGACATGGTTTGGGGGTACCACCCCCCCGGGAACCCCCCAAAATGGGGCCCCAAAAAATCAAATTTTTGAACGGCTCAAGCTAGGGTGCCAGTTTTTTTTGATATCAGTAGATATTTGAGAGACAAATATTTTGACATAATTTGGGGGTACCACCCCCCCCGGGGACCCCCCCAAATGGACCCCCCAAAAACAAATTTTTTAACCATTTAACCTAGGGTGCCATTTTTCTTTGATATCAGTAGATATTTAAGAGAGAAATATTTTGACATGGTTTGGGGGTACCACCCCCCCGGGAACCCCCCCAAAAAATCAAATTTTTGAACCGCTCAAGCTAGGGTGCCAGTTTTTTTTGTTGTCAGTAGATATTTGAGAGACAAATATTTTAACATAATTTGGGGGTACCACCCCTTCGGGGACCCCCCCAAATGGACCCCCCAAAAATAAATTTTTTAACGATTTAACCTAGGGTGCCATTTTTCTTTGATATCAGTAGATATTTAAGAGAAAAATATTTTGACATGATTTGGGGGTACCACCCCCCCGGGGACCCCCCCAAAATGGGGCCCCAAAAATCAAATTGTTGAACGGCTCAAGCTAGGGTGCCAGTTTTTTCTGTTATCAGTAGATATTTAAGAGACAAATATTTTAACATAATTTGGGGGTACCACCCCTTCGGGGACCCCCCAAAAATAAATTTTTTTAACGATTTAACCTAGGGCGCCAGTTTTTTTTTTGATATCAGTAGATATTTAAGAGATAAATATTTTGACATGTTTGGGGTACCACCCCCCCGGGGACCCCCCAAATGGACCCCCAAAAATGAATTTTTTAATGGGTTAACCTAGGGTGCCAGTTTTTTTTTGATATCAGTAGACACTTAAGAGATAAAAATTTTGACATGGTTTGGAGGTACCACTCCCCCGGGGACCCCCCCAAAATGGACCCCCAAACATAATTTTTTTTATTGGTTTAACTTAGGGTGCCAGTTTTTTTTTGATATCAATAGATATTTAGGAGACAAATATTTTGACATAGTTTGGGGGTGCCACCCCCCCAAATGGACCCCCAAAAATCAATTTTTTGAATAGATCAACTTGGGTGCCAGTCTGTTTTGATATCAGCAGATATTTAACAAACAAATATTTTGTCATATTTTGGGGGTCCCACCCCCCCAGGAACTCCCCAAATGGACCCCCCAAAAATCAATTTTTGAATGGCTCAAGCTAGGGTGCCAGTGTATTATGATATCAGGGGATATTCAACTGACAATTATTTTGACTCTACTTTTCTGGAGGTTCCATAATCAGATATTTTTGAATAATTGCTGATTTTACAGTAGACAAAAAGTACTTTTGAGCGTCACAGCATTAGCTATGCGTCGGTCGTTCACTGGGTTTGCTGGCAAACTCCCATCTAGTTTTTGATATTTTTTGCTTTGATTTTGGGACTGCGTTTGCAAAGACATTCAACAAATACAAAAAGATGTCCCCCCAAAAAAGTTTTTGGAAACTCTGAGTTTTGATCTTCCCGCCAAAACCAACAGTTCTCTAAACTATTAGGCCTACTGTAATCTTATTAAACTATTTGGCCTAACTATCTCTAAACTATTAGGCCTAATAGTTAGGCCTAATTGGGCCTAAACTATTTAGAAATAAACTATTTCTATGCTATTAGGCCTACCACAGTTCTCTAAACCATTAGGCCTACTGTGGTTTTGGCGGGAACATCAAAACTCAGAGTTTCCAAAAACTTTTTTCGGGGGGACATCTTTTTGTATTTGTTGAATATCTTTGCAACCGCAGTCCCAAAATTAAAACAAAAAATATCAAAAATTATAGTTCAATTTTAGCTATTGTAAACCACTGGAATTGGCTGGATGATTCACCGCCTTTAAAACAAAACTTTTATTCTGTGCAGCATAGCAGAAGCTATTGTATCAGTCCAGTGGTTCTTTTGGCTGAGCAGCTTTTGCTTTTTTGTCTTAAAGTAAACTAACATGGTGTTTTTTTTCAGAATATAAAATAACCCACCAACAGGCTAGTTTTGAATAAGTTGATAGTGTTTTTACCCATTGTTTGTTAGCTTGTTTTTTAAAAAGTAACCACAATTGAACAATTCCTTGAATACTGGAAAACTCGCAAAAGTTTTTCCACTGTCAACTTGACCAAGCCAACTTGGTGAATAAAACTGTATTTAGAATTGGTTTCAAGCTACACTGCTACATACAAGAGCTAGATAGATACAAAACATCGAAAAATTCCTATGAACTTTTGGATTGGCCTAATTAGTAGTCACTTCTTTGAATAGCTACAAACATAGAATTTTTTCTTCCGAATGTCGTCTTAAAAGTCTTTTTGTTTCTGAAGGTTTGTGACCGTGATCAAGTTGAACTGGAAGCATTGGTTTTGGACTACCCCAAGTTTTATAATCATGAGTATTGTAATCTGGTAGTGATTTTTCACTCCAGTCCTATGTGATGAAAGTAGAAGTGTCAATTGTGTTAAATATTCATTTACTGTGTCTTTGTAATATCTGAATTTAGTTGTTTGTGAATTTTAAAATATTTTCACTACCTTTTAAAATTTAGCTGCTTTACATTGTGGATAAAGTGACAAAGTAAACAATTTTAGGTTGGAAGTTCAATCATTACAATTACAGTCAGTGTATTTAGATGGACTAGAAAGCCAATATATATCTAACCAGTAGAAAGTGAGTTCTATTTTTTTGCTGAGGTTACTATTGGTAGAGAAGTACCCGCCATGCAAGTTCATTAATATTGTTCTATTCTCATTAGTCACCGCTAAACAAAAAACTTGATACAGCATTTATAATAATAATAGTTGGACTGGGGAAGGAAGCGTCAGTTACATGAAAATGTGAGAACTAGCAACACTTTTATTCAGCTGACTTTTCCTCAAAGCAACTGCTGGTATTACTGTGCTAAATTCTTGTCCTTCGATGATAGTGTCAAATCATGCAAAAACTGCGATGTTTTTTTGCTTTCTCCAGCAAATCAACAAAGCAATCCATTACACAATAAGCAAAAAATTCACTACATAACTGATGACAAATCCAGCTTTCAGTTTCACTCATAGCGTTAACATTGGGAGTCTTCATAAACAGCACTAAATAACAAATACAAACAACTGTTTAAGCTTACTACAGGTATCATAACATGCTTGCCTGAAAAAGAAAATAACATCAAAAAAACAACATAGTTTAGGCTATGCTTTAAATGTACCTGTAAACTAGCCTATTGGTCTACACTCTACAAGATACTGGTTGATCTACCACTACCATAATGAGACATGGATGGTGAAAGCGTTTAAAGATTTGTTAACTGAGTAAACACCTAAAGAGAACTTTTGACATCTGCTTCCAGCTTTTTGCGTTTCTGCATTAAAACCCAGCGAACTGTCATCGTCAAAACAGATTATGGCAAGTTTTCAATGGAAGAATCTAAACAAATCATTGATAGCTAGTAAATAGGCTAAGTCCGTATAGCTAGTAAATAGGCTAACGTTTTTGAAGAAATGACTTGTCTTTTCGTTTCCAAATTCGATCTTCTGTACTTCGTTTTTCACTTACGTATACTTTACAAACTTTTTTCTCAAATTGTTTTGTTACCTGAGCTATTAGTCTAGACTCTTCTTCACGGTTATTGCGTGATAACATAATATAATCTCAATCTTCGTTTTACCGGTAGTTCCAGCGCTCTATGACGAAACAGAACCTGTGATTACTATAACAGCGCTTCAATAATAAAGTACAGAAAGCTTTCTGCTCATTGAATACATTTTAAAAGTAAGCTATTAAAATTAGCCTATGAATGGACCAGTCGCGAAGATTAGCAACCACTCGCGAAGACTCGCGAGTGGTTGCCAACCTTCGCGAGTGACGTAATCGACCACTCGTGAAGGTAGGCGACCTTCACCAACCTTCACTTCACGTTGCTTCGCGTCCAGTCTAAACGCACCTTTACTTTTCAAATGTATTCAATGAGCAGAAAGCTTTCTGTACTTTATTATTGAAGCGCTATTATAGTAATCACAGGTTCTGTTTCGTCATAGCGCCCTGGAATTACCGGTAAAACGAAGATTGAGTTTATTTTATGTTATCACGCAATAACCGTGAAGAAGAGTCTAGACTAATAGCTCAGGTAACAAAACAATCTTGAGAAAAAAGTTTGTAAAGTATACGTAAGTGAAAAACGAAGTACAGTAGATCGAATTTGGAAATGAAAAGACAAGTCATTTCTTCAAAAACGTAGTAGGACTTAGCCTATTTACTAGCTATCAATAATTTGTTTAGATCCTTCCAGTTAAAACTTGCCATCAGGGGTGCCAAAACCCAGGGGGGATAAGGGGGATATATCCCCCCAATAATTTAACTGTATCCCCCCAATAATTTGAGTATGGTATACATCTCCATCCCCTCCAATAATTTGACTCTGGTGTGCATCTGAGCGCAGATCTCCACATGAATTCGGGGAAAAAAGTGTTTTGTGATGCATCATTTGCATACAACGTCAACCTGCTGCTACGCGCAATTTTTGCAGTAACGTACAATTGTGCAATCTGTTTAAAACACGCGTAGTTTTCAATTTGACTTCATTTACAATAAATTGTGTTCTATGAAAAACACTACAGTGGCGACGAGGATAAAACAGGAAAATTTTGATATTGATTTTTCAAGCGAAGTAACTATGTCCGAAAAATGTATAAGTCAGTTTAATAGTGATGAAGAAAGTTGGGAAAGCTATATTGAACGACTAGAACAATATTTTGTTTTACATGGAACGGCAAATGACAAGAAAGTGTCAGCTTTATTAACATTTATGGGTCCAAAGACATACCAACTTTTAAAAGATTTGTTAAGTCCTCAAAAACCTAGCAAAGAAAACTATCAACAAATCGTAGAAGTTTTATCTAAACATTTAACACCAAAAAGGATTACAATCGCTGAGCGCTTCAAGTTTTCAAAAAGAGATCAGCTAGATGGTGAAAGCATTAATAATTATGTTGCTGCTCTACGAAAATTGAGTGCCACATGCAATTACGGTGAATTTTTGGACGATGCATTAACTGAACGTTTTGTATGTGGTTTGAGAAGTTGAGTCATTCAAAATCGACTTTTGACAGAATCAGATTTAAGTTTTTCCACTGCTATACAACTCGCAAACAATCTGCAACAAGCATCTATGGAAAGCACTTCCATTCAATCGAGCTGTGCCGGTTTTTCGGAACCTGCTCAATTAAACAAGCTGGCAAGAGGCTGCTACCGTTGCAATGGACGAGGACACGGTGCAGATGACTGTTTCTTCAAGAACTTTCAATGTCATCTTTGTGGCAAACTAGGACATTTGAAACGTGCCTGCAAGAGCAGAACTAAAAGTGACCAGTCAAAGTTGGCGACGCGTCAAAATCAAGAACAAGGACTTAAAACATTAGCTCACGAGGTTAGTGTAACATCAAATGACTGTTTTAACTTATATTCGTTCATGGACAGTAACAAACCTTTGTGTATCACTTTAAATGTGAATGATAGCCCAGTACAGATGGAGCTAGATACTGGTTCGGCTCTTTCTATTATTTCATACGAAGAGTTCTCAAAAAAATTTAAACACTTGCCTTTGCAAAGTAGTAACCTAATTTTGAAGACGTATACCGGTGAAAAAGTTTCGCCTATGGGAGTGTGTAAAGTGATTGTTTCGCACAACAATAAGTCTTTTAATTTAGAGCTGTATGTGCTCAAAAGTAAGGGACCTGCACTTTTTGGACGTGAATGGTTGAATCGTATGCAGTTAAATTTAAATGAATTTTCTGATGCAGATTTGAAACAACGCTGCATGACGCCCGAGTTCAATCTTGACGATGAAATGGTGTCAGAACTGAACGCAAATTATGCTGAATCAAAGCAAGAATTTAATTGTATTGAAAGTGCCTTTGTTGATAATGATTGTTGTGTTAATTGTGATGATGAATTGCAAGCTTTGATGCGAAAACACACTGACGTTTTCAGCGACAGTATTGGTTGCCTTAAAAAAATCACGGGTTCATTGCGTTTAAAAGAAAATGCTACTCCTAAGTTTTGCAAAGCAAGACCAATACCTCACAGTTTAAAGTCCAAAGTAGAAACAGAGCTAAAGAATGTTCAAAGCGAGGGAATAATTCAACCTATTAGCTGGAGCGAATGGGCCACGCCCATCGTACCAGTTATGAAGAAAAACGGAGCTGTCCGCATTTGTGGGGATTTTAAAGTGACCATTAACTCACAGCTGAAGGTTGAACAATATCCTCTGCCAAAAATTGAAGACATTTTTGCGAATTTGGCTGGGGGTAAACAATTTTCCAAAATTGACTTGAAAAACGCTTATTTGCAAATGACCATGGACGAGGATTCTCAAAAGCTTTTGGTGATTAACACCCACAAGGGCCTTTATCAATATACAAGGCTACCTTTTGGAGTAGCTTCCTCACCAGCATTGTGGCAGAGGGCTATTGAACAAGTTTTACAAGGGATTTCTGGAGTCCAATGTCTTTTAGATGACATTATAGTTACGGTACCAAATGATAAAGAACACCGGAAAAATTTAAACGCTGTTTTTCAGCGATTGAATGATTATGGACTTCGTGTCAACAAAAACAAGTGTAAATTTTTTGAAGATCGTATTGAGTATTGTGGTCATGAAATTGATAGGCACGGCCTGCATAAGACGAAATCAAAAATTGATGCAGTGCTAAACTGCAAACAGCCAGTCAATGTCACTGAATTAAGATCGTTTTTGGGATTGGTAAATTACTACCATTGATTTTTGCCAAATTTGGCTAGCACATTGCAACGATTGTATGAATTGTTAAAAAGTGGCTCTCCTTACAAATGGACTAGCCATGTAAACAGGCGTTTGAAAAAGTCAAAGAAAACCTTGTTTCTGACAATGTTTTGGCTCACTATGATCTTAATCTTCCACTTAATTTGGCCTGTGATGCATCGCAAGCTGGTTTGGGGGCAGTACTTTTGCATGTTATGCCTGATGGAACCAAGCGCCCCATTGCTTTTGCATCTAGAACTTTGAATAAGGCCGAAACGAATTACTCTCAAATCGACAAAGAAGCACTCGCAATCGTTTGGGCTGTGAAAAAGTTCAATTGCTACTTGTACATGAGACATTTTTCAATCATTACTGATCATCAGCCTTTAACTGCAATTTTTCACCCCAACAAAAATATTCCTGCAACATCTGCTGCACGTTTGCAACGTTATGCCATATTTCTTTCTGGTCACAATTATAGCATTGAGTATAGATCGACTAGAGACCATGGTAATGCTGACTGCCTCTCGCGATTGCCAATTAATTTGTGCAGCAATGTTGTCGGGGAAGAATTGCCAGACGAAATTGATCTTTTTTACAATTCACATCTTGAATTGTTGCCGGTTACACAAGAATCCATAGCAAATAGTACCAGAAAGGATTCAGTGCTCGCTGGGGTTTTGAACAGCGCTCTGACTGGTGACTGGTACAACACACCAGATTTAGTACCATATTTCTCGAGAAGAAATGAAATTTCCGTACACCAGGGTTGTCTTGTGTGGGGTCTGAGAGTTATTGTGCCTTCTGACCTCAGGGGAAAAATTTTGCATGAATTGCACGAGGGTCACCAGGGAGTAGTAAAGATGAAAGCGTTAGCACGATCATACGTATGGTGGCCTAATATCGACAGAGATGTGGAGCAGTTGGCAGGGGCTTGTTTTGAATGTTTGCAAAAGCGCCCTGATCCTTCGCCAGTTTTGCATCCTTGGGATTGGCCCGAGCAACCCTGGAAACGAGTCCATATTGATTTTGCGGGCCTATTTTTAAACCACATGTTTTTGGTGGTAATTGATGCTCATTCGAAATGGCCGGAAGTGGTGCAAATGGCTTTGACAACTTCGACAGCAACAATTCGGGCGTTGGGCTCTATTTTTTCACGGTATGGATTTCCAGAGCAACTCGTCAGTGACAACGGTCCGCAACTGACTTCGGGCGAATTTAAAAATTTTTTGAAATCAAATGGGATTATACATATCACTACCGCCCCATGGCACCCTTCTAGTAACGGAATTGCAGAACGATTTGTGCAAACGTTAAAAAAAGCTCTTCTTGCAATGAAGGGTGAATTATCACTTAGCGATAATTTGAATAAGTTTCTTATAATGTATCGAAATACTCCACACACTTTAACTAATGAACCACCGGCATTACTGTTCATTGGCCGGCGTTTGAGAATGCGACTTGACCTTGTTAAGCCTGATTTGAAACGCCATGTTGACAATAAAGTCGCCAATAAAGCTAAATGCCAACGGTCTCCAGCGGAATTTAAAGTGGGGGACAAAGTGGCAGTACGAGATTATCAAAACCTCACTGGAGCACGTTGGCAGAAAGGCGTTGTTTTATCACGTATGAGTAAATTTATGTACAAAGTTAAAGTGGCGTCTGATGTAATTCTTATTCGTCATTTTGACAAATGTTGCCTGGTTCTAGATTCCCTATGCTTGAATATGATAATGATAATTTTCGTGCAACAGACGATATTAATGATGATTTAAAGTTGTGTAGTGATAATGTGCAATTAAACGCGTCCACTTCGACATCTGAAAATGTAACGGTATCGAATTCCCAACACCATTCCGAGTCAGAAAGTGACAAAGAATGCGACACCGATCCATGTAGAGCTGAAACTTCGAATGCTGAAAATGCTGGACGACGTTATCCGCTACGTGACAGAAGACCCCCTAAGCGATATGTACCTTGCTAACAGTCAAGTGATTTTCGAATGTTGGTGTTATAGCGAATCTATATTAATTGTTATTTGTGCATAATCAGTTTTCCTGTACTTTGTGTTTTGGAAGGGAGGTGTGATGCATCATTTGCATACAACGTCAACCTGCTGCTACGCGCAATTTTTGCAGTAACGTGCAATTGTGCAACCTGTTTAAAACACGCGTAGTTTTCAATTTGACTTCATTTACAATAAATTGTGTTCTATGAAAAACACTACATGTTCAGTAGCGTAAGCAGGGGGGGCAATAGTCCCCCCCCATTGGCCTATCAACCAAAATGCAGAATAAGGAAAATACCACGTTTTTATCTTTTCTGAGAGTGTTGTTTGAGCTGGAATGGACTAAACAGTGATTTAAAGCATTTTTTGAAACATATATTCAGGAGGAGGGGCTAATTTGTCAAAAATAAAAGTCACAAATCAATAAAAACTTCGAAAAATGCCCAAAAATAAGCAATCAAATTTCATCGCAAACGTAAAAATGCCAAACATGAGTTTTATCAACAGACATGTGGAGAGAACATTATGTTAATTTACTGAATTCTTGCAAGGGTGATGGTAATGTAAAATTGTTTGTCGAGTCCAAAATCAATCAAGTCTGCAATTTTACTGATATGAAAGATTTTTACTGTGATGTTGCGATGCTTTGCCCACTGCTTCATAAGCTCCCTTTAAGTAGTGCTACTGGTATTGACAATATCTCTGCAGAGCATTTGAGTTTTGCTGACCCTTGTATTGCGGTGTACTTATCTTTGTATTTCAATATGTGCCTTATGCATGGTTTTATTCCCTCCAATTGCTTGGAAACAGTAATTAATCCTATTTTAAAAAATCGAAATGGAAATGTGCAGGACACTTCTAATTATAGGCCAATTGCGCTGGCCACGGTAATATCGAAACTGTTTGAGCATGTTATACTCGCCCATATTGCTCCTATGTGCATGTCTAGTGACCATCACTTTGGTTTCAAAACTAAGCATAGTACTGATATGTGTGTGTTTTTACTGAAACAAGCGGTCTCTTTCTATAACAAGCATGATATTCCTGTATATGCTACATTTCTTGATGCCTCTAAGGCTTATGATCGAGTAGACCATTTTATGCTTTTCAAAAAAATGATTTTATGTAATATTCCACTCTGCCTCGTTCGCTTATTGTTGTATTGGTATAAGAGTCAAATGCTGTGCATTAAATGGGGTAGTCACTTTTCAGAATTTTTTAGTGTCTCTAATGGAGTAAGACAAGGAGGTGTGCTAAGCCCGTACCTGTTTGCGCTATATCTCAATGATTTGTCAACAAATTTAAATGCTATTAAATCTGGATGAGTCGTAGGCAATGCTCTAGTCAATTACCTTTTCTTTGCTGATGATATTTGTTTATTATCTCCTAGCTTCAGTGGTCTTCAGGACTTGGTCGACATATGTAGCAGTTATGCAGTGCCTCATAATATTGCATTTAATTATAAAAAATCAGTTGGTGTTCTTTTTCTAATTAATTTTTGTGATAGTGTGACGTATCTTGGTGTCAAAATTTCTGCAAACTTGTCTGATGATGAAGATATTTTTCGTCAAGTGAGATCTAGTTACTATGCTGCAAACAAACTTAAGGCTAGATTTTCTAAGTGTTCTTATGTGGTAAAAAATATGTTGTTTTGCAGTTATTGTATGCCTTTTTGTGCTTGCCATCTTTGGAATAACTTTCGTAAGTCGTCATACAATCGAATCAAAGTAGCCTACAGTGATGCTTATCGAATTCTTCATAATTTACCTCGATTTGTTAGTGCTCGTGAATTACAGGTTTTATTTGGTATTACTACCTTTGAAGCTTTGCAACGAAAATACATGTTTTCATTTGTCAGTCGATTACTGCAATCGGAGAAATTGCCTCATTGCGAATTTGATGAATTCGGACGCTTTTTACAATTCTGGATATTTTAAATCATTTCAAGAGCGCTTGTATGCCAAGTATTAGTGCTCAAGGAACTGCTTGCTTTTTGGAGTTTTTTTTTTTTTGTGTGTGTGTGTAATGTGTGAGTATTTTTCATATGGACTGTCTTGAGTCTGAAATAAATGTTATTATTATTATTATTATTAAATATATTATAAACTCAGAAATAAGGGGGAAGGGGGGGGCTATTCAGTATTAGTTAATTACCCATCATTTCTCTCAAATATCTTTCCATTATCCCCCCCCCAATTATTTTTTTTTTATAAAATATAAACGAAATACATTACTCCGAGTGAGGTTTATTGAATGACAGAATTTTGTGATTTACCAGCATATAAACAAGAAAATTACAATAGTATCATTAGCCACCTCCCACCAGGCGCGTAGTCAGAATTTGGAAAAGGGGGGCTATTTTGAAAGAGTGAGAAAAGTGCAAACGTCCTTGACCCGAATTTTCATTGTTCTTGAATCAGTTTCACACGGTTTGTCCGGAAATTAAGACGGAATTTCTCGGAAAGCTCGGAAATTCAAACGTTTTTTCCGCCCAGAATCAGGTGGTCTCCAAAAAAAAAAAAAAAAAAAGGTTTTCACCAAAATTGAGCCTGATTTTTCGGCCGAAATCGGAAATTCAAACGTCTGAGGGGAGGCTGTGTTCCTATGGGGGGGGCTATTTTCAATTTTTGACAAAAAATCGGCCTCAAAAGCACCAAAAACGTGCGATTTTGCATACTTCACAATCCAATGGGGGGCTCGAGCCCCCCCGCCCCCCCTGGCTACGCTACTGCCTCCCACATAGCCCATTAATGCAACCAGTTGAATCGTGCTACGCTGCCAATTTCTATGCTACGTTTAAAAAAAATTTATTTTTTATTAAAATAGCTCCAAAATTAAGCTATTTTTGCAAAAAAATGCAAAATTTTCGAGCGCTGGGGGTTCCGCCCCCAGACCCCCGTGCCTCCACCTCCAGACCAAAAATTACCCCCCATTGCGAATTTCTGGCTACGCGCCTGGTTCCATATTTAGTGAAAACCTTTTTTTAGTCTTCACCTGAATTCGAGGAAAAAAGTGTTCCATTTTTGGTGAAAACCTTTTTTTGCTCTTCACATAATTTGCTCACCTGAAAAAAATGGTGGACGAGGTTCATCCCCTCCAATGTTGAAAATAGGGCAAAATTGGGGTAATACTGCAAATTATTCCCCCCAATGCTCAACAAAGATTTGCCCCCCTGCTTGCCATAATCTGTTTTGATGATGGCAGTTCGCTGGGTTTTAATGCAGAAACGCAAAAAGCTGGAAGCAGATGTCAAAAGTTCTCTTTAGGTGTTTACTCAGTTAACAAATCTTTAAACGCTTTCACCATCCATGTCTCATTATGGTAGTGGTCATAGGTGGGCACAAGTCCGTCAATCATTAATCCGTTAAACAGTTTTTTCATGTTAACGGACTAAATTAACTTCCGTTAAGTTCTGTTAACGGACTAAATTAACTTTCGTTAAGTTCTGTTAACTTCCGTTAATGTTTTATCCTTAATATCTTGCACCATTCATTCATCGTACTGGTACAAACCAGTTTGCACTGATAACACTAGTTGCATATAAGCACGAGTTTTATAGAAGAAAGCGAAGAAAAGAGCTCTTTTTTGTGGCAAATAATAAACTACAGCCTCGTAGGTCTATTAATTATCGCTGATCACAGTTTTCGAAGATTTTCCGATAGCAGCTTCGTTAGTGCATTTGAACTTATTTTTATCTTCAAATTAGATTAGACTGTAAAATGTAACTTCCGAAACACAAAAAGACTATACTACAGCAATAAATATTTCCTTACAATCAGCTTAACAGCGTCAATACATGTTCTGGAAGCGAGTGAATAAGAAAAAATGTAAATTACACGCAAAATGTTAACAAATTAACGGACTTTATTAACTTCCGTTAATTAAAGCTGAAAATAACGGATTAACGTTAACGAAGGAGTGAAGTTGGTTAACGGACTAGTGGTTAACGAAGCTAACGTTTTGCATTAACTTGCCCACCTATGGTAGTGGTAGATCAACCGGTATCTTGTAGAGTGTAACCAATAGGCTAATCTACAGCCAGGTACATTTAAAGGCGGTGAATCATCCAGCCAATTCCGGTGGTTTACAATAGCTACAATTGAACTACAATTTTTGATATTTTTTCTTTTGATTTTGGGACTGCGTTTGCAAAGATATTCAACAAATACAAAAAGATGTCCCCCCGAAAAAAGTTTTTGGAAACTCTGAGTTTTGATCTTCCCGCCAAAACTACAGTTTTCAAAACTATTAGGCCTACTGTAATCTTATTAAACTATTAGGCCGAACTATCTCTAAACTGCTAGGCCTAATAGTTTAGAGATAGTTAGGCCTACTTAGGCCTAAACTATTTACAAATAAACTATTTAGAAATAAACTATCACTAAACTATTAAGCCTAACACAGTTTTCTAAACCATTAGGCCTACTGTGGTTTTGGTGGGAAGAACAAAACTCAGAGTTTCCAAAAACTTTTTTCGGGGGGACATCTTTTTGTATTTCTTGAATATCTTTGCAACCGCAGTCCCAAAATCAAAACAAAAAATATCAAAAATTGTAGTTCAATTTTAGCTATTGTAAACCACTGGAATTGGCTGGATGATTCACCGCCTTTAAAGCATAGCCTAAACTATGTTGTTTTTTTGATGTTATTTTCTTTTTCAGGCAAGCATGTTATGATACCTGTAGTAAGCTTAAGCAGTTGTTTGTATTTGTTATTTAGTGCTTTTTATGAAGACTCCCAATGTTAACGCTATGAGTGAAACTGAAAGCTGGATTTGTCATCAGTTATGCAGTGGATTTTTTGCTTATTGTGCAATGGATTGCTGTGTTGATTTGCTGGAGAAAGCAAAAAACATTGCAGTTTTTGCATGATTTGACACTATCATCGAAGGACTAGAATTTAGCACACTAATACCAGCAATTGCTTTGAGGAAAAGTCAGCCTCTAAAACTAAGTTTGGTGTTTTATTCGCTAGCAGAGCGCATACCAATGTTTAGTGCGAAGTTAAATGCTTTTGAGAGCATTTTATTAGTTTGCATTTTTTTGCGGTACCAGCAGGCTACGTTGCGACGGTTGCGTTTATCTCAAAGGGCTTCGCTCTAAACCACCATTTGTAAGATACGGACAAACTTATAGCTGTAAGGTCAAGTTCCCTCTTAGCAAGTTTTTGGTTAGGCCCCTGATAAAAAAACATTTAGATTTTTTTATGTGAAAATTGTTACTCAAGCATCTGAATAAAAGTGTTGTTAGTTCTCACATTTTCATGTAACTGACGCTTCCTTCCCCAGTCCAATTATTTTTATTATAAATGCGGTATTAAGTTTTTTGTTTAGTTTAGAGAATGGAACAATATTAATGAACTTGCTTGGCGGGTACTTCTCTACCAACTACATGGGAGTTTGCCAGCAAACCCAGTGAACGACCGACGCATAGCTAATGCTGTGTCGCTCAAAAGTACTTTTTGTCTACCGTAAAATCAGCAATTATTCAAAAATATCTGATTATGGAACCTCCAGAAAAGTAGAGTCAAAATAATTGTCAGTTAAATATCTCCTGAAATCATAAAACACTGGCACCCTAGCTTGAGCCGTTCAAAAATTGATTTTGGGGGGTCCCTGGGGGGGCGGCACCCCAGAACTATGTCAAAATATTTGTTTGTTAAATATCTGCTGATATCAAAACAGACTGGCACCCAAGTTGAGCTATTCAAAAAATTGATTTGTTGGGGGGTCCATTAGGGGGGTCCCCGAGGGGGTGGCACCCCCAAACTATGTCAAAATATTTCTCTCTTAAATATCTACTGATATCAAAGAAAAATGGCACCCTAGGTTAAATGGTTAAAAAATTTGTTTTTGGGGGGTCCATTTGGGGGGGTCCCCGGGGGGGTGGCACCCCCAAATTATGTCAAAATATTTGTCTCTCAAATATCTACTGATATCAAAAAAAACTGGTACCCTAGCTTGAGCCGTTCAAAAATTTGAGTTTTTGGGGCCCCATTTTGGGGGGGTTCCCGGGGGGGTGGTACCCCCAAATCATGTCTAAATATTTCTCTCTTAAATATCTACTGATATCAAAGAAAAATGGCACCCTAGGTTATATGGTTAAAAAAATTTGTTTTTGGGGGGTCCATTTGGGGGGTCCCCGGGAGGGTGGTACCCCCAAATTATGTCAAAATATTTGTCTCTCAAATATCTACTGATAACAAAAAAAACTGGCACCCTAGCTTGAGTCGTTCAAAAATTTGATTTTTTGGGGCCCCATTTTGGGGGGGTTCCCGGGGGGGTGGTACCCCCAAACCATGTCAAAATATTTCTCTCTTAAATATCTACTGATATCAAAGAAAAATGGCACCCTAGGTTAAATGGTTAAAAAATTTGTTTTTGGGGGGTCCATTTGGGGGTTCCCCGGGGGGGTGGTACCCCCAAATTATGTCAAAATATTTGTCTCTCAAATATCTACTGATATCCAAAAAAACTGGCACCCTAGCTTGAGCCGTTCAAAAAATTGATTTTTTGGGGCCCCATTTTGGGGGGGTTCCCGGGGGAGTTGCCCCAAAAAAATTTCAGGAGACACAATTGCGTATGTACCTCAACAACTTCACACAAAAATTAGATTGCTATGTTTTGTGGTTTAGGAGAACTCGAGCGTACAAGATTTAGGAAGAAAAAAAAGGAAAAAAAAGGAAAAAAAAAGGAAAAAAAAGGAAAAAAAAAGGAAAAAAATTAGAAAAAAACCTCATCGCGGCCGAAAGTGGGTTGGTAGGGATGAAAGGATATCTTAAGACATATAACCATGAGAAATATTTTTTGCCGTACTTATGCCGTTTTTGACTTAGACCGCTTATTACGCCAAACTTTCGGGGCGGTTTTCGGGTCATAAACCCAAAGTCACGTGACCGATTGCCTCGAAATTTGATACAATCATAAAACTCATTAATCTCAAACTGCTGTCAAAATTTCATGTAGTTAGATCAAACGGTTCTCGAGTTATAAGCAAAAGTCTGAAATCTCGCACTCATTAGTTAGAAAATGGCCGAGTAAAAACAAAGGAACACGCGACGCGAGCGTCGGTCGTTCCAATAATAGTAACCTCAACAAAAAAATAGAACTCACTTTCTACTGGTTAGATGTAAATTGGCTTTCTAGTTCATCTAAATACACTGACTGTAATTGTAATGATTGAACTTCCGACCTAAAATTGTTTACTTTGTCACTTTATTCATCATGTAAAGCAGTAAAAATTTTAAGAGACTGTAAAAATGTTTTGAAATTCACAAACAACTAAATTCAGATATTACAAAGACACAGTAACTGAATATTTAACACACTTGACACTTCTACTTTCATCACATAGGACTGGAGTGAAAAATCACTACCAGATTACAATACTCATGAGTATAAAACTTGGGGTAGTCCAAAACCAATGCTTCCAGTTCAACTTGATCACGGTCACAAACCTTCAGAAACAAAAAGACTTTTAAGACGACATTCGGAAGAAAAAATTCTATGTTTGTAGCTATTCAAAGAAGTGACTACTAATTAGGCCAATCCAAAAGTTCATAGGAATTTTTCGATGTTTTGTATCTATCTAGCTCTTGTATGTAGCAGTGTAGCTTGAAACCAATTCTAAATACAGTTTTATTCACCAAGTTGGCTTGGTCAAGTTGACAGTGGAAAAACTTTTGCGAGTTTTCCAGTATTCAAGGAATTGTTCAATTGTGGTTACTTTTTAAAAAACAAGCTAACAAACAATGGGTAAAAACACTATCAACTTATTCAAAACTAGCCTGTTGGTGGGTTATTTTATATTCTGAAAAAAACAACAACATCATGTTAGTTTAGGAGCATAATGATTGGAACGTTTAAGTAATTTTAATATAAAGCAAAGAGCCAAAACGTGAGCGAACATTTTTTACTGAACGTTTCAAGACATTACTAGTCTCATCATCAGCATATAAATGCATAGGTGGGCACGGTACTTTGCAAAAGTACCGCGGTACCGGTACTCGGTACTTTGCTAAAATTAGTACTGCGGTACCGGTACTCGGTACTTTCAAATTAAAAGTACCGTGGTAGTACCGTGGTATTTTTGCGGTACTTTTTTAAAAATTAAAAGAAAAAAATTGGACTGATTGACCTCGTTTACTAGATTATAAATCATCACTTTTAGCAATTTGGTTCGTCTCCGCGACTAATGCGAACTCTGTAGACCTACAGTTCGTTTTGGAGAAAGTTTGCCGTAGAATAGTAAGCAGTTGCAGTATTAGTATACTTCAATAGTGAGTACAGTACTAGCTAGTGATGAAATTGACTCGATAAAGTATCTAACTTATACGAACTACGGTCACCGGGCTACGTATTGTTCTAGAGCAGGGCTGCCCAATCTTTTTACTAGTACGGGCCACATTTACGGGAGAAAAGTTATTGCGAGCCAAATGCAATTTTACCAAGATTCAACTGCAAAGAATTGCAAGTTTGTTGTACAAAAATCGGTGCTCACTTTGGCCAGTATTTTGGGTACCTGTCCCCAAAAGTAAGTGAAGATAAAAAAAAGGTCTTCGCCGCAAATCGGTGTTGATTTCTGTCAGTATTTTGGGTATCTGTCCCCAAAAGTAAGTGAAGACCAAAAAAAAGGTTTTCGCCGCAAATCAGATCTGATTTCGGGAAAGCCAAACAGAAGAGGGTTTTGGTTTAGACCTTTTTATATGCCAGAAAATGCTAAGTAAGCCTTTCCATGAGGAAATCAACCGCGCTAAAAGACCTTGCGGGCCACACAGAACAGCTTCGTGGGCCAAATATGGCTCGCGGGCCACGGGTTGGGTAGCCCTGTACTAGAGTATCTTGTGCCCAATAATAACCAAACAGCAGTTATCTCTAAAGCATCACGTGCGTAAGTTGACACTGAAGGATACTCTGACGATCATCAGCTCCCAATTATTGCACTAGTGACATTTACACAAAACTTAGAAATTGGGGGATAAATTGCACTTTTGGCAAAGTAATAATCTGTTTTATTTCAGACAACTACGGTCCATAAGTTTAAAGAAACAAAATAAGCAAAAACAAACTAAGACAAGAGGCACATATGTACAAGCGACACACTTATTTACAGATTACACCAGAAGAGTACGATTGTAGTACTCGTAATATTTGGACAAACTGAAACTGTTCGAATTCATAAGAGACTTTATCCAATTATTAGGAGACTTCAAGCATCTTTGCACAAATCCATAAACATTTCTGCGAATTAGAGCTTGAAATGTTGGGATCTCTGCAGCTACGAGACCTTTATTGGCACTCATAAAACGGGGTATGCAATGCAAAATTCTGTGAGCATCGTTGTAGCCAACACGTATGCGATTAAAAGTATATTGCGTGTAATTGTGCCATAAATGACAACCATATAGGGGAGTACAGTAAGAACGAAATAACGTATTTTTTATGGTACTTGAACATTTTATAAATCTCGATCGCAATTTATTTGCTGCAGAATATAGCATTCTCACTTGGCGTTTTATGTCGTCATCATCCAGCAAGTATTGGTTTATGAGAATTCCCAAATATCTCACTTTATCAGAAAATTTAATTTTAGTGCCCGAAAGAAAAATAGAAGGGGTCGAATACACTTTAATTTCTTTAGAAGGAAAAACAACACCAACAGTCTTCTTAACATTAAATGAGATTTCATGAGTAAGTGCGTAATCACTACAGATATCAATAAGTTCTTGTAGACCTTCAATACTAGGGCTAAAGCAACAGATGTCATCTGCATAAATTAAATGATTAAGGCAATCATCTCCCACACAACAACCAGTTGCAATTTGGTTAAGACTGTATGACAGTTGATCAATATACACAGAAAATAGTAAAGGACTTAGGACACTACCTTGTCTTACTCCATTAGTTACATTGAAGGATCTGGATACCTCTGCTCCCCATCTCACCCTCATTGTTTGATTTTTATACCAAAAATATAAAAGACGAACAAAGCACAATGGAACATTTCGGTTAATTAACTTCTTAAATAATAAAGAATGACTGACCTTATCGAAGGCCTTTGAAGCATCAAGAAATACACTAAATATAGGGCTGCCTTTGTAAATGTAGGAAGACACACATTGTTTTAGCAAAAAAACACACATATCTGTGCTATGCTGTGCTTTAAACCCAAATTGATTATGAGTTGTATGAAGAAAGGTTTCAATGCGACTCAAAATAAAATGCTCAAGCAACTTAGAGATAACACTAGTTAGTGCGATTGGCCTGTAGTTACTACTGTCTTGCAAATTACCGTTCGCATTTTTGACAATAGGCACAATAATAGTATCTAGACAACCAAGAGGAACAAAATTATGATAAAGACACATATTGAAAAATATACTAAGGTACAGACAAATACTCGGGTCACAATAACAAAGATGTTCAGCAATTATAGTATCAGCCCCAGGAGAGGAGTCAAGTGGCAGCTTATACAGCAAAACATGTATTAAGTCAACAGTGCATAGCAAATTGGGAATGTTATGAAAACTGGAGCTATTGCCAATAGCATTTTGTACAAACAGATTATCAGTCTGGCCTGCTTGGGCACTGGAATTTAATATAGACTCATAGTGCAATCGCCAATGATCTGCAACATCTAGAGTCCCAGTTGCATTGTCGATTGAAATAGGAAGAGAGCTAGACTTTTTAGTACGTTTGACTTTTTGCCAAAATAACTTAGTTGATTTGTCAGTTTGTAGTGCAGTTGCTAAGGCATCGGCTCTACGCTGCTCAGACATGTTCTTGCATGCTCGAAGTTTTGACTTAAAAATCTTTCTGGAATTACTCATTTGCTGGTACAGGTTTCCTGAGCGAGGTTTACCATTGTCAATCCATTTTAAGTAGTTCTGCCTTGCAATTGAATGAGCTTGTTTGACATCTGAATTCCAACCTGGGACGTGCAATCCAGATCTTTGGGACTTGAAATTATTTTTTAGAGGAACAGATGCTGTCAGGAGCACATTAATAATAGCACCATAAAAATCTTTAATCTCAGATTTGTGAGAGGCATTAGAACAAACAGGATCATGGCACTGAATTGCATCACGTGGGAGTGAAATTTTTTCCAACAGTTGTTTTGTCTTTACACTGTATTCATATTTTAATTCCTGTGACAGCTTATTCCAATCAACTTTATGTATGTTATGAGTGTTGCAATGTGATTTGACCTCACGAAGCTCAGGCAGCTGGGAGCAACAGATAGTTACAACAAGTGGTGAGTGATCAGAAAATATGTAGTCATGCAGTACTTGAATCGATTCAACTGCTTGATGTACTGATTCACTAGTTAAACAGTGATCAATCCAGGAAGTTGATCCATGGGCCTCACTAAAATAGGTGAAAGTATCTTGCGGTAAAAACTCCTTGTCTGTAAATTTGTATCCACTGTCTTCACAAAACTGATTAAGTAGGGGACCAAACAAATTACTATCACTTGCATTAAAATCTCCTGATAAGCATAGGTTTGTACAGTCAAGGTTTTCACATAAATCATTTAATTTGGCAAGATACTGCAGGTAGCTGTCGATATTATTATAACAGCAGAATGGTGAATATACGTTAATTAAACAGATATCATTGTCTTCCTGGTGTATTTTAATTCCTATTATGGATTCATCCACATTTTTGAAAGTCGAAACTTTTAACGATTTATTCCACAACACCGCAGTCCCACCAAAAGGCCTTCCAGTAAGTATGCCATCTTCAAAATCTACAGAATAGTTTCCATAAGCAAATGAGTGTCAGCTATGTAGTTCAATTTCTCAAGATTTTGCTTGGCTAACCAAGTTTCTTGTAGAAAAATAATATCAAAAGCATTACACAGAGTTTGTATGTCAGCAAGAGAGGAAGATAGACCCCTGCAGTTGAAGGAAACAACTTTTAATCTTGAGCAATTGAATGTTCTTTAATGCTGTTAGCAGAAGATTCTGAGATCTTATGAGATATCTTCCCAGCATTCAAAGGTGCAGTGTAAAATCTCTTCACGAGCACTCCCTCAGACCAATTTTCAAGACTTAAAGATTCTTTGAATGGGATTCCAGAGATGACAACTTTGAAGGAGGAGTAAGTGTTGTATTTTGTTTTGAGCTTTGTGCATTTAACATGGGATGAAAGGGGAAATTGAGCTTTAGCATAGTCACTAATCTCTTTCTCATCAGTATCAGGACTAAGCCGAGAGACAAAAACTTCTGCGGGCTTTGCAGGAGGTTTAATGGTTTTCAATTCCTTAGATTGTTTCTTACCTATAAATGAAACTTTTTTCTTTTTGGTTTTTTCAACAGTGTGCCAGCTAAAGTTTTTATCATTAGAATCAGTTAGATGTTCACCCCTACTTGAGGAAGCTGGAAGATTGCTTTCATTTTTTGCCTTGCTTATGTTGGTAGAGGACTTCACAACAAAAGAATAACTTGCTTGTGAAAATAAGTTCAAATGTGAAATATTGGCAGCTTGAGAAACATCATTATGTTGAGATAATGGGGCATCAGGAATTGTAAATGTGGGTTTTTCTTCAATCATTGTAGCTAAATCCACTATAGCCTGTTTGAGACTTTTAATATCGGATATTTCAGCTTCCTTATCCATTCTGTACTGCTGAAAGTCCTTTTTCAAGGTGCTGATGTCATAATGCATTGTAGCGGCATCAATATTACTTATATCCAGAAATGGAAAATTTGATGTGGCTGTCACAAACAGTGGGGTAGCAAATTTTTCTGAAGTATGCATAGCATGAAAAACCTCCACCATATCTTTAATATTCATCTCAGATTTATGAGCACCTTGTCTCAGTTTTTTCCGTAAGTTGTTTGGTCGAAATTCTTGAGGAAAATGGTTATAAAGCTAATCCTTTGCTTTTTCAATTTCGTCATCAGAGTAATAATCCAGCAATAACTTCAAGAGTATGTCAAGACGTAGCAGCTTCATTCTTTGGTTGATAAACCAGAGAACAGGATTTATCACAATAGTATTATTGAGGTTAGAATCATTCATATTGTTGGTAAGCCTAATTACTATTTACAGTAGCCCTAGGCCTAAACCCTTATTCAAATAGAATATGTACTGTTTTGATTTGTTTTTAGTCGATTCGTTGCTGCAGTTACTTTTTGCATTTCTTATTTAAAGCTAGATGGGAGCTTACCAGTTGCCAGTCTATAAACGAACGACGCATGTAAATGGTGACTTCTAAAAAATTCTTTTGTTTCCCCGTCATGAGAACAATTTCAAAATTACAGCATTTTTTGTTGCTGTTGTATAGCATATTTATTCTCTTGTCACAACACAGCGTTAGACGCTAATTATTGCACAATCCGCACACTTTCATTGTGATATTTACTTCGTGCATGGAGAAATTTGTACCTGCTTAAGAGTTTCTAGTTTTCCAATCAGAGGTGGAGTCGAGGACACAAGGCTCGAGGCCAAGGCCAAGGACACAAAAAAAATCCGAGGCCAAGGCCAAGGCCAAGGACAGCCTTTCCGAGGACAGACACTCTCGAGGCCAAGGACAGGAATGCTCGAGGCCAAGGCCAAGGACCAAGGACACAAAGCGCAAGTGCTCTCCAAAAAAAAAGGTCTTCACAAAAATTTTTCAGGCGATCTCCAAAAAAAAAAAAAAAAAAAAAAAAAAAGGTCTTCACAAAAATTTTTCAAGCGATCTCCACGAAAAAACGCTTTCCAAAAAATTTTTCAACCGCTCCACAAAATTTTAACTTTCCAAAAAATAGTGCTGTCCTCGAGCCGAGGACAGGCCAATTTTCGAGGACTTGAGGCCTCGAGGCAAAGGCCAAGGACTTAACCTTCGAGGCCAAGGCCAAGGCCAAGGACTTCAAAATCTGTCCTCGAGGACTCCACCTCTGTTTCCAATGTCCCGTGAATTTCGATTTCTTACCACTGAATTTCTGGCTAGTTTGAAGCCACAAGCAGAGATAATTATCGTAAAGCGCTCAATCCAAGGACGCAACAACGTAACCAGTGTGTGGGTTGAACACAGATTATGCAATTAGAGTTGTCACAAAAAAGCTTTAGCACTTTTGGCCATGCTTTTGGGGGACTCTCAAGAAGATTCTTTGTCTCTTCTGATTATAAAAAAATTAGCTTTTTGGCCAAAGCCGTTAAAATACAGGGTGAGCCAAAAGTAGGTGGACAGTAAAAAAATCAAGTGTAACATAGTAATAGAAAACAGGTAAAATTAAAACAAATTTTAGTACTAAAATTGTAATTATATACTACAAATAACATAGTTGTAACAAAGTTAAAATGAACAATTTAATTAAAGTAACTGAGGCATAAATTCATACCATATGCCGTCCACCTACTTTTGGCTCACCCTGTATTTATTTTTTGTTCAATTTCGGGGGTTCTAAAAGAAGGGCAATCATAAAAATTGATTTCTGGGGGATTAATTTGTGCGGTTTCAGGGAAGGTGGCACCCAAAAATTTCCAGAGACAAAACCGTGTTTTTTACTCGACAATTTTGCACAAAAATTAAACTGCGTTGTTTTGCCCTGTAGAACTTATTAGAAGAGCGTACAATGTTTAGGAAGAAAAAAACCTCATCGCGGCCAAAGCCAAAGTGAGGTTGGTGCAGATGAAAGGATTTTTGAGATAATTTTTCTGTATAAGTATTACCGGGTGAAATACTTTTGGCCGTATTACACACCGTTTGTGAATGAGAACATCTTCTTCGCCAAACGTTCCAGGCATATTTAAAGTCAAAAGCTAATATAAATGGATGCCGGCAGTAACGTGCAGTAAATTTTTCTTCAAGCATGCCCGTAACCAAAAATCTGCAATGGGGGGGGGGGAGTTGCGGGGGTCTGGCGGCGGATCCCCCAACCACCGGAGGCAATTGGGGTCGGGGGCAAGGCTCCCAGCCACCGGAGGCATAGGGTGTAGTGGCGGATCCCCCAGCGCTCGAAAAAATTTTATTTTTTTGGAAAAAATAACTTAATTTTAGGCCTATTTTGATAAAAATCAATGCTATTAATTTGTGGCATAAAATTAGCAGTGCAAAAAAATCATTATACCGTACCAGTTGAATAAATGGTTTATGTGGGAGGTAGCTATTGCTAGAATTTCAGTTCTCTTATTTACAAGTTGGTAAATCATAAAATCCTATTTCGGTATTTTAGTAAACCTCGCAAGAAGTAATCTATTTCAGCTAAATTTTATAGTGAAAGATGTATGCATATATGGGGGCCAATCGAAGGAAGGTCGAGAAAAGTTGTTGAGCTTTTTCAAAAAGCGATCAAATTTGATTACCAATTTTCGGCTATTCTTTATAGTCTTTTTTCTGATTTATAAGTTTTATGTTTGACAAATTAGCTCCCTCCCCCCTTCAATAAACATTTCAAAATATGCTTTAAATAATTTTTTGAATCTATTCTAGAGCAAAAGACAGTATCAGAAGTGCTAACAATGTAGTATTTTTCTTATTCTGCATTTTGGTCGGCAGGCCAATGGGGGGGCTATAATCACCCCGCGCCCCCTGGCTACACTTTTGTATTCACGCCTGATGTGATGAGTATTCATTGCATAAGTCGTCTCTTACAATTTTTTCTTAGCGGTTTTGGTTTTGTTTCGCCGGTGCATGAATACTGGTGATGCATTAATTTGCCATTGCAAGAAAACGTCAATTTTTCAAATCGGCCAGCAAACTGCAAACGCTAAGTCCCTGCGGTGGTTGTAGCGAGTAAGACCAACAATTAAACACTAAGTTAAGAAAAAAGATTGGTTGTTAATCCAATTTATTTGCAAGCACTTTTACAACGTTTCAAGTTTTTAATGGTACCTACGTTCTTAAAATCAGTACTAAAAAATAAAAAAAACTAAAGTACCGGAACGGTACCGCGGTACTTTGCTATTTTTTGGCGGTACCGGTACCACAAAAGTACCGACGGTACCGGTTCCGGTACCAAAAAAGTACCGCGGTACTGCCCACCTATGTATAAATGATATAGGCAACAGCAACTTGTCACGAGCAAAGCACAGGAAAAAAAGGCAAAGGAATGACGCTTAACAAAAAAAGGAATGGAGCGTAAAATTAAAAACAACTAGATGGGAGTTTGCCAGCAAACCCAGTGAACGACCGATGCATAGCTAATGCTGTGACGCTCAAAAGTACTTTTTGTCTACCGTAAAATCAGCAATTATTCAAAAATATCTGATTATGGAACCTCCAGAAAAGTAGAGTCAAAATATTTGTCTGTTAAATATCTCCTGATATCATAAAACACTGGCACCCTAGCTTGAGCCATTCAAAAATTGATTTTTGGGGTCCATTTGAGGGGTTCCTGGGGGGGTGGCACCCCCAAACTATATCAAAATATTTGTCTGTTAAATATCTACCGATATCAAAAAAAGTAGAACTCTAGCTTGAGCCGTTCAAAAAATTGATTTTTGGGAAGTCCCCGGGGGGGTGGCACCCCCAAACTATGTCAAAATATTTGTCTGTTAAATATCTACTGATATCAAAAACAACTAGCACCCTAGCTTGAGCTGTTCAATAAATTGATTTCTTGGGGCCCCAATTTGGGGGGGTTTCCGGTGGAGTTGCCCCAAAAAATTTCGGGAGAAAAAATTGCATTTGCAGCTCAACAACTTTACACAAAAATTAGATTTCCATGTTTTGTGGTTTAGGAGAAGAAGAGCGTAGAAAAATTAGGAAGAAAAAAAGGAAAAAAAAAAAATAAACCTCATCGCGGCCAAAAGTGGGTTGGTTGGGATGAAAGGGTATTTTGAGACATACAACTCTATGAAATATTTTTTGCCGTACTTAAGCCGTTTTTGACTGAGACCGCTTTTTATGCCAAACTTGCGGGCCGGTTTTCGGGTTCTAAAACCGAAGTCACGTGACCTATTGCCTCGAAATTGTGTACAAACATAGAACTAATTAATCTCAAACTTCTGTCAAAATTTCATGTAGCTAGACCAAATCGTTCTCGAGTTATAAGCAAAAGTCTGAAATTTCGCACTCGTTAGTTGGAAAATGGCCGAGTAAAAACAGAGAAACACGCGACGCGAGCGTCGGTCGTTCCAATTATTGTTTTCACACGTTGAATAAATATTTCCACACGTTGAACCAATGTTTTTAGTTTTTACACATCAAATAAATATAATGGAATCGAAGCTTTGTCGGAGTTTAGAGCTGGATTTCTTTGTTGAATCATTAAGGTTTTTTTGATTAATAATTTTTGCCAATGGTCAGATCTAGCCAGGATGATGGGGTTATTAAAACAAACTGCGTGATTAGGGTTATCGGTCAAATGCCGAGTAACGTCCGTATCCTGTGGTGTTTTAGAAGAAGGATCGTGGTTATCGATACGGGTAATTAGATTCCGTGACGTTTGGCCAATATAAAAACTGCCACAGTTACAACTTATTTCGTACACAACGCCATATTGATGGAGAATTTGTTGTTGCTCTGTATGTTTAAACACATTTTTTAAACTATACGTATCGTTAATTAATAAAAATTTGACTTCAAAGTCAAGCTTGGCAAAAAAAGAATTAATTTCTTTTTCTATTTGCGGTGAATTTTCGCGAATAAATGGTAACCGCATAAAAAACTTTTTAACTCGAAGGTCCTTAAAAATATTTTCTTTGGGGATGTCTTTTCCGTAGTGTTTTTCCATAAAACGGTTAATGTGCTTGTTTAGAAAGTGTCCGGGGTAGCCATTTTTTTCCAAAACTAAAGAAATTTGATTAAATTCTTTATGAAGCAATGTGAAAGAACTACAGACCTATGAGGCTGCAGGTTATTATTTGCCACAAAAAAGAGCTCCTTTCTTCGCTTTTTCTATAAAACTCGTGCTAATATGCAACAAGTGTAACCAGTGCACACTGGTTTGCAAAGGTGGGCATCGGTACTTTAAAAGTAAGTCGGTACCGGTACTCGGTACTTGCCCCTAAAAGTAATTCGGTACCGGTACTCGGTACTCCGTTTAAAACGTACCGACTTACTTTTGCGGTACCGGTACTTTTTGAAAAAAATGTGCAATATCAAAGTTCGACCATTGGTGGCAAAAAAAAGTGAACTTCATGCATTATTCCGGTTAGGGGGTGTCCTCTCTCGTCTTCGTTGCCACACGTGTTGTAGGCACAGCTTCAAGTTCTGCTCATGTCGTCGCAGAAATGGTCGGAGACTTCTTATTGCAGAACCTGTGGTCATGAACTACGGGATATTTCAAGGTTTCAACGAAGTTTCAAACAGCGCAAATGGTGCTTTTACTTTAGATATTTAGATTAAAATAAAATCGCAAAAATTTAATAATTTAGACAAGACATCGAAGTAGTGAATCTTAATAAAACAAAACATTTACTAGCTCTCGGTGTGCAGAAATTTAACCTACACATGTCACAACAATGCTGCGTCTGAAACTCTTAGAAGAGCTACATTTGGAATTTTACTTTCGCTTGATGGGGTTGCTGTTTTGCTTGAGTGGGATTTACGGTCAATACCTTGATGGGGTAGCTAGCTTCGTAGAGTTTCTCCACCCTCAATCTTCAAACGGGATCACTGGTGTCCAACTATGCTGAGCATAAGGAGGGAATTTTGATACTTTACCCGATTTGGAACATCGTGGGGTTGCCACTTTCAAGGTTAAATGAGAGTGACTACCTCCAACAAAAATGTAGTAAATTTTCTCCCCAAATTAGTGCACCTCTTTAGAGATATTCTGCCTTCAATGTTAGGGGATGTGACTAAAATACTGGGAGATGAAACCCTCCAATACCCACGTGTTCGGCACCATTAGACGGGATACACAACCATATATATAATAACAACAGCTAACTTAATAGGAAATTAAAAGAATACAATCAACATCAGGAGTGCAAAAGTTGAGATTCTCAAATTTTATTCAAAAAATTTCAGAATTAAGAAAATAGCACGTACTGGTAAGTTTTTAAGGTAAAAAGCCAAAATAGCCCACAAAAACTTGTAGAAATGACAGGATTATTGCTAAATGGCATTAATCGATTAAATATTTCGTAAAGATATATGTACTGTTAAGTGTTAACATCAGTGGCGTAAAAACTAGTAATGAAATTAAGACAGGTTAAATAATTAACAACTACAACTTAAAAGGAAAAAGCAATACCGGTGCTAAAAATTATGTTAAAACACAGAATTATTGGCAGCTACTAGCTATTATGCTATCAGGAGAGTTTTACTGGCAATCGTTTTGAAGTCGCTTGAAACAAATAAAAAATAATGACGTCGTCATAAAAGAAATTAATCATCATAAAAGCAAAGCTTCACTTAGCGTTTTGTATGACGAATGCTCAATTGCCCCCTCCTTAAAATTTTTCTCACCGGTTTAGGACACAAAAACGACCAATTTGTTCAAAGAAAAGGGCAAGATATGCACGAAAGCGCTAAATTTGCAAAATCTTAAAAAAACTGAAGGGTTGCCACAAATAAAATCAAAAGTACCGAAAAAAGTACCGATTTTGCAAAAGCACAAGTAAGTCGGTACCGGTACCGGTACTATTTTCAAAAGTACCGGTCGGTACCGGTACAAAAAAAGTAATTCGGTTCTGTAATTCGGTACAAAAGTAATTCGGTACTGCCCACCTCTGCTGGTTTGTACCGGTACGATGAATGAATGGTGCAAGATATTAACGATAAAAACCTTAACGGAAGTTAACAGAACTTAACGGAAGTTAGTTTAGTCCGTTAACAGCACTTAACGGAAGTTAATTTAGTCCGTTAACATGAAAAATTATTTTAACGGATTAACGAGTTAATGAAAAAGTTAGCTTTGTTATTAACGGATTACCGATTAACGGCTTGTGCCCACCTATGATAAAAACTAAAAACATTGGTTCAACGTGTGGAAATATTTATTCAACGTGTGAAAACAATAATTGTTTTTAATTTTACGCTCGATTCTTTTTTTTGTTATGCGTCATTGCTTTGCCTTTTTTTCCTGTGCTTTGCTCGTGACAAGTTGCTGTTGCCTATATCATTTATCTGCTGATGATGAGACTAGTAATGTCTTGAAACGTTTAGTAAAAAATGTTCGCTCACGTTTTGGCTCTTTGCTTTATATTAATGTTAGTTTAAGTTTACTTTAAGACAAAAAAGCAAAAGCTGCTCAGCCAAAAGAACCACTGGACTGATACAATAGCTTCTGCTATGCTGCACAGAATAAAAAGTTTTGTTTTAAAAGCTAGATGTCGTGGGGCTAGGCCTACTGCTTTGGTGTATTCATTATAATGAAGCTCTGAGATCCAGGATAGCTATGAAAATCACTCTAGGATATACAGCCTTAGCTGTCTAGATCCAAATTAACTTGGCTAGCCTAGGGCAATCGCGAATCTAACTTTGCCAACAACCTACTCTTTTTTGGACTGATAAATAGGCGCTAACCCATACAAATATACTATTTACATTATTTTCTAGCAAACTGCGATCGTAAAAATCCAATCAGTGAATTAGTAGGTTATCTTACTGCAACCTGCAAGCAAGCAATGTTGCACAAGTGCTCGTGAAGGTTGCAAGCGATTGCAACCTTTCGCGAGCTGTCGATGACGTCAAATTTTGGTTGCTTCGCGTTGCTTCGCGTTGCTTTGCGTTGCTTCGCGTTGCTTTGCGTTGCTTCGCGTCCAGTCTAAACGCACCTTTAATCAGGCATTAAAAATCTATTTGTAAAAATTTTTTCAAGAGGTACCTCGATGGATATCACAAGATCTTTTTTCTCGACTTTTTTTCTGCTAGCGTAACAAGGCCTATTTCTGGCAAGTGCATGTTCAGAAAAGTGTAATTTCTGCAAATTGCACGTTCAGGAAAATGTAATTTCTTTCAAGTGCATGTTCAGGCAGATGTAAATTCTGGAAAGTGTACGTTGAGGAAAATGTAAATTCTGGCAAATGCACGTTCAGGAAATTGTAATTTCTGGCAAGTGCATGTTCAGAGAAATGTAATTTCTGGAAAATGTACGTTAAGGGAAATGTATATTTGGTATAATGTAGTTTCGGCCAAGTGTTTTTAGGGGAAATGCAATTTCTGCAAGGTGTTTTTCGGGGAGGTATATAGTATCCAGTACTGGTAGGCGGTAGCTCTACAGCTGTACAGCACAGTCTAGACTCGTAGCCTGTATTACAAAAATACCAAGGTTTATATATACAATTATGCCAATACTGTAATAGGCTGCTTGTTGGAAGTGGCTATTTTGCCGCTAGAGGTAAAATAGTGTTTTGGAAGTGTCTAGGTCACGGGTCCGGTTTAGGACTCCAAATCGCTGCTGCGCAGCAGCCAGTTTTATTGCTTTTTTCTCATTGCTTCGATTTAAATACCACTTTGACCCATTAAATGCAAAGCCTGACAGTGTAGTGGCAAGCGCGCATGCCTGCTGACCCGAGGGTTAGGGCATAGATCCTACTTCGATTTGTGCCAGACACGCTTGGCAGAAATAGCGCTAGAGAGCTATTAAGCTATGTAATTGAACAGCACAATGAAAAGACCGAGCCGACGGTGCAGCAGCGATTAGATGTTGGAAACCGGGCCGGTGCAGCAGACACTGCCTGCTGTTTTTCGTCTGTTTAGGTTAGGGTTTGGGTTAGAGTTAGGGTTAGGGTTGGAAATAGGGTTAGGATTAGGGTTAGATTTTGGGTTAGGGTTAGAATTAGGCTTAGGGCTATTTTGGCACTTGTGGCAATATACAGTAGCCGTTAGGACTATTGTATTTTGCCTTCAAATGGCAAAATAACATGGGGCTATTTTGCCTCTGAAGGCAAAATAGCCACTGCCTTTTAGAAAACAAAATGTGCTCGAAGCAATTTCGATTTGAACCAACTCATGTTTTTGCCAATATTTGTCCTCAGTTATTATCAGATGAATTTAACAAAGAACAACCTTTTGACGAAATTGCTCGCCGAGTTGAAGTAAGAATACATACAATTGCATTTGTATCTAGTGGTCAGAATCACGAATATATGTGCCAAATGGTGTAGAAAGTGTAAATCTGTCAGCAGCATGACCAAAAAAGTAAAGATCTCATTTTCACAATGACTGTGATCACAGTAGGCTAGTGATCTGGGTTAGCTGGTTCAACTCACATCTTTGTCACATTTTTGTGTCCTTGAATAAGACGCTATATGATGTTCAGTGTTTGCCTCTGCTTTGTGGCTTCAAACATTTCAATAAGTTCGAAACATTTTCAAACATTTTAACAGCTTTGATTGTAAAACAAGAAAGTACCGATAGTACTCTACCTTCAGTGTTGTATATATGTCATTCCAGTGCTGTCTTTGGCACCACACAGTTTGAATTTAGATGAATGTGCTTGTAATTGATGAAAGTGTTATTTTAATTGACTTTAAGCTGGTCGTTTTGTTTATCCTGTCATACTACTTTGAGCAGCTAATTGTGTGAAACAAGAAGCACATGTGTAAGCGGTATAAAGCGCCAAGTTATTATTATTATGAATAAGCTGCAAATATCAGTAGACTGGTAGACAAGATTCTGAAGAAATGCACTGTGTAGGGCAGGGATGCAGGAGCGGTACCCGTAGATCCAGTAGACTTTTGTGAGAGCTGGAAGTGGTAAAAGGGTATATACCGCTTCCACTTTTGCCATTTACATTAATATATTGAATGAAGAAACCTTGAATTAATGTGTGGTGCAGTTTTATGTAAAAGATACAATATGATAAAAAGTTTTTGTTTGATAAACCAGCTTTTGCAAAGAAACCTTTTTAAAACTTTTCGGTTTCAGCCCCCACCTCTAAACGTCTAGCAATTCAAAGATGGATTAAGTAGCCTACCAGCTAATTTTTAAATCTGTTTAAAAACCCACTGTTTTAGTTTTAAAATGTAGAATAAGCTATTTTCTAAAAAATTTGGTGCTTTGCCCATTTTTGAAAAAGTCTATGGGGCTTATATTGATACAGTGTTGTATAACACAGCATTCATTAAAATAAACAGTTAAAGTTTCTAGTTGTAACATTAAATTTTTCTTGCTGTGACGACATGTGACTATATCTGATCTATCATTCTTGAACATGGAAGATTGTAAATTAACTTCTATTTAACAGAGCATAATATTATAAAAAGTTTGAACATGATGCTCTTACTGTATGTGGTATGCTTATTGCAGAGTATCGTTACTATATGAATTAGCTTTAATTAAAGATAGTATCTATAACCCAGTGGCGTCGCTAGGGGGGCCCGCCCCGGGTGTTACCATTTTGGGGTGACACCATTTTCTAATACCAGTCAAACAGAAAATAAAACAACCATATGTTGAATATCATTGGAAATGCTTAGCACTCTAAAATTAACCAAAAAATGATTGAAAGCCCTTCTGAAAAAATTATTTAGAGGGCGAGCGCTAATTTGCAGAAATATAACTCACAAATTAGTAAAAACCTTTAAAAATTGCCAAATAAGCAATTACATTTGATCAGTTGTTAAAACATGCTTGATACCGTATAGGTTTCATGAAAAAAATATACTCGTGTAAGCTCAGGAATATGGGAGGGGGGGAAGCTATTCTGTATTGTTAATTACCAAGCACTTCAACTCAAATTCGTTCCATTAGCCCCCCTCCCCAATCATTGTTCTCTTATTAAATATAGACGATATGGATTACTCCTTGTGAGTTTTATTAAACCTGTAGCATTGCTAGGGGGGAATACAGCCTTTCCCTCACCCCCATTGGCCAGCCGACCAAAATGCAGAATAAAGAAACTATCTGTACCACATTTTTAGCACTTCTGAGACCATCTTTTGCATCGGAATAGACTCAAAAAATGATTTAACGCTTGTTTTCAAACATTTATATACGAGGAAGAGCTAATTTATCAAAAACAAAACTCATAAGTCAGAAAATAAAACTTTGAAAATGGCCAAAAATTGTCTTTTGATTTGATCGCTTATCGAAAAATGCTGTTGTTTCTATACCGGTACATTCCTGAACATAGGTTTTATCAAAAAATAAAATATAAGATGAGAAATAGGGGAAAGGGGCTATTCAGTATTAGTCAATTCGTAGTCACTAAATGCAATATTTAGTGACTATGGTCAATTACCAATAACTTTTCTCAAACTTCCTTCCATTAGCCCTTTGATTATATCTTTCTGTATAAAATATAGATGAAAAAGAGTACTCCTTTAGAGTTTTGTTGAACTCTAGTATAGGATTTCATGATTTATCAGCTTGTAAATACGAGAACTAAAATTCTGGCAATAGCTACCACCCACATAGCTCATTTTTGCAACTAGTATTATCATGTTTTTACACTGCTAATTTGTATGCGACGTTTCAATAGCATAAAGTTTTATCAAAATAGGCCTAAAACTAACCGATCAGTGGTCGAGTGGATAGAGCGTCTGCTACTGAAGCGGTAGACACGGGTTCGATTCCCGATCGAGTCAAACCAAAGACTATAAAAATTGGTATTCACAGCTTCCCTGCTTGACGTTCAGCAATTAAAGGGATAGTGTGAAGCCTCCATCGTGTGTGGTAGACAGATGGGCAGGTGGCAGCTTGACTCGAAGACCGAAAGGTCCCTTCGCTGTCTACTGGCCAAGGCAACTTGGTGAATAAAATGTAATTACAATTACAATTAAAAGTAAGTTAGTTTTTGTCAAAAATAGACAAAATTTTCGAGCACTGGAGGCTCTGCCCCCAGACCCCT
The DNA here is from genome assembly GCA_963965965.1 of Trididemnum nubilum. Classification (NCBI taxonomy): domain Eukaryota; kingdom Metazoa; phylum Chordata; class Ascidiacea; order Aplousobranchia; family Didemnidae; genus Trididemnum; species Trididemnum nubilum. The sequence continues at coordinate 23,593,281 of OZ014486.1, forward strand.
GAAACCCCCCCCATTGTAAATTTCTGGCTACACGCCTGAGTCTAATCATGTTTTTGCACTGCTAATTTTTATGTCTCCAGAGTCCTCCCTGAAGCCAGATTTTAAAAGCATTAACTTTTATCAAAATAAGGCTAGAATTAAGTTATTTTTGCAAACAAAAAACAAATTTTTTTGAGCGTTATGGGCTCCGCACTCAGACCCCCAATGGTATCCGGCAGATAGAGTGGAGCTTCCAGACCCCAGAAAGAGCCCCTCCCCACTGCAGATTTCTGGTTACTCGCCAGGTATTAAACGTGCAATGTAATATTAAACGCGCATACTTCCAAGTTGTAGAATCTTACAATGAGAAGTTATTGAGCTAGCCAAATAACAACCGCTATTTACAGTAATGAATTAGCACTGCCATCTTTAAAATATAACCTTTGCGGCCTACTATACATTAATATACTTTACCTACTATACATTCTTTAAAATGTAACCTATGAAAGGTGACACCACGAAACTCTGCTCCGGGTGTCACCATCCTTAGCGACGCCACTGCTATAACCACAAAATTTTAGCAGTGTTTATGATTTTGCAGTCTTTGACGTGAGGGCACAGACAAAAAGGTGCTGGACATAAGGGTGCTGCGACTTAAATTTGCCATCCGCAGGTAACAATTTCATGCTTCAGAAATGTTTTTCAAATAAAGTAAAACAAGTAAAAATTTCAAAAAACAAAACAACAAAAAACGATGTATTTCTCTATAACCTCTGAATAATGACTGCAATTAGTGCATGTGCATTTAATGAGGTAACACATTTGTTTCGCAGCAGGGCAAAAGATTATTTTGCAAGTTTTTCTTTAGGCGACGAAATTGCGAAAATAATCTCTCAGCAGTTGCAGTTGTAACAGATAGTGTCAACATGATTTAAAAGTGACTATCTTACTGTGATACAGCATTTGTTGTTATTGAACTTACAGGGTAATGATTTGCTTAGACTGATAGTCATGTATATACAGCCCATATATATTAGGGTGGTCCATATTTTATCAACTTTTGAAAGTTTTAAGTCTCACCCCTTCAAGTTGTGTCATTTCATGAAAAAATAACTTGTGTAAAATTTTTTTGAAAAATTTTTACATTTGGGGGTTGCCCAAACCCCTCAAAAATCGAAAATTTTGTCAAATTTTGGTATTTTTGGCATTTTGACTTTGATGTATTTTTTTATCAAAAACTGTGATAATTAATCTTTAAAATGTTTGTCACCTCATATTTGTCAAAATTTGACACTCATGTGTTGTAAATGCAAAAAATTGTGGTCACTTGATTTCTATCACTATGTGGCGCTATAGTTTAAATCATGAAAATTGGTAATATTGTGTAGTTTTTAACCCAAAACAATGGTATTGATTTCTGGAACCACATTTTCAGCAATGGGTGTTCTAAAACTTTTATATAATGCCATTTTTATATAGTGTCAGAATATAAGCTTTCAGTTATACTTTTTCATATATTTCAAAAGTTTGCCAGTGAAAATTTACGGTAACATTGTTCGTTTAAAACCTTTTAACTCGGTGCTTTTGTTAACTGAACAATTTAGAGTTATAACTGAAACTAAAGTAGATTAAAATATCATTACACTCCACATTGACTAACAATGTAACTGAAAGATTAAAATTTTAAATGAAACCTTGCTTGAAGAAAAGCGTTTTCATTTAGTGCAAGATTCTGCAAAAATTTGGGCTGCACTTGCTTCATAAAAATGTCGCAGCTCTTAATATCTTGTGAAGAAACAGTAGAGTATAATTATTTTGAAAAATAAGCAATTTTAATTTTTTTTTACTATAATCATTAAACAGACACAATGAGTCACCAACAAAACTGGAAAAAAAATTAACAAAAATAGACAAAAGAAAAATTACTTGTACAGAATTATCACCAATACTAACTTTTTTTATTGAAGCCATTTGTGATTAAACCCTGATTAAACTATAAACAAAAAACTTTATGGTGCAGTCTCAATTACAATAATTTGCAGTCAGTTATGACAACATTTGACAAAACTAAACTTCGGCTGAAAATACAACTAATGAGATAGCCACAGTTTTGCAAGTTGGACTGCAGCACTATAAAGTCAATGTTGAATGTTTTTGCTTTTAGTTTTTATTTGAAACTTGAAGACTACAGTCGAGGGAAATATTTTAAAAATTGACGAAAGAATTATGGTGAAACACAATTGCTTACAGTGGTAGTGTTAAAGTCTGGAGTATTATAATTGTAGGTGTATTGCATGTTGTGCAACAGAACCAAAACCAAACACTCCAAAATAGTTCTGCAGTGTCGCATTGTTGCTCCAACTATTATGATTATTTTTTACTGGAACTCCAAAACTGCAATAAGATTTTGCTTGGGAGAAAACCAAATAGCCTATACAAAACAAAAAAGGTGAGACTTTTTGTGAAGACAAAGTTGATCTCACGCTTAAAGTTTTGGTGATGCAGTAGGTTCTTTGCTGTCAACAGTTTTAATATGGATCTGTGACTAACTAACTTCAAGTCATATACCATGAAAGCTCAGAACATGAACATCGGCGTCAATGCCTAGCTTGAAGCTGAGTCAAGCCAAACTGAGAAAAGCTCAATGGATATTCACAGCTTTTTTGTTTGACATTCAGCACTAGAAGACAGATAGGTAATTTAAATAGTAAATATTCAACCATAAAATGCCAATCAAATGAAAAAAATCAATTCTGCTTAAAGGCTACTAAATCTGACAATAATATTGTCGTCTGGTCTAAAACTATTTAAAAAATACATAGTAATTGTTTGTTGTTCTGAAAATGAAAGTGAATTAAATGCAAAAGCTTTAAAATCACTGTGAAGGACAATGAAACAAGTGTATAGCTATTCTACACATAAAAATAGCATTGTATAAAACTTTTGGAACACCCATTGCTGAAAATGTGGTTCCAGAAATCAATAACATTGTTTTGGGTTAAAAACTACACAATATTACCAATTTTCATGATTTAAGCTATAGCGCCACATAGTGGTAGAAATCAAGTGACCACATTTTTTTGCATTTACAACACATATGAGTGTCAAATTTTGACAAATATGTGGTGACAAACATTTTAAACATCAATTGTCACAGTTTTTGATAAAAAAATACATCAAAGTCAAAATGCCAAAAATACCAAAATTTGACAAAATTTCCGATTTTTGAGGGGTTTGGGCAACCCCTAAACGTAAAAATTTTTCAAAAAAATTTTACACAAGTTATTTTTTCATGAAATAACACAACTTGAAGGGGTGAGACTTAAAACTTTCAAAAGTTGATAAAATATGGACCACCCTAATATATATCTTGCATTTAAAATTTATATTGCATTTATATATATACATTGCATCTATAGCTATCACTAATATCATAACTGATGTATATATATAGATATATGCAAGAATAAGTGATTTTCACAGCACCTACAAATAGTGCTCGATGCCAAAACAGAGCTATTATTTAGGTGAAACTATTCAACATGAGCTAAAATGTGCGACCATTGGTTTCATGTTTATTACAATCATCAGGCACATTAAATCTGTGAAAAAGCAAATGCATCATACGTCAACTGATTGGGTATTATAATTCTATATTTAATGCAAATGACTTAACCACTTACCGTCAAAAAGTTGCAGTCCATCCTGTTAAATTTTGCGTTGGGTCCCTTACTGAAATCCGAGTCTTTAGTACCAACTCACTCCGATTAGTTTATTCGCTGCAGTTTAATCTAGCAGGGAAACTGATTTCTGCTTATTTTTATGTTGCTATCGCGGTGAATTTCAACTTACAACTGAGAGGATCAAAGTAAAATATTATTATGCCTGTGTAAAAAACTATTGCATCACAAATCGTAACTACATATGAAAAAAACTTAATAACCAATTTAGGTGTACTAAAGTTTATGTTGGAATACTATCTTTTACTGTTGCAGAAATAAAAATTAATACTGTGGTAATGTTACAGAACAAATCGGGAAATATGCCGTATAATCTTAACACACTCAAAACCACAACCGTTACGTCACAACGCTATAAAAACTAACACGAAATACTAAAAAACATTAAGGTTTTACGCTGCTTAGCTTATACTTTCGGCAGTGGTAGCAACGAGACACAGACTCATATCTCTTGTTAATGCAAGTGTCATCAGCCATCGCAATGAGCATCTTTTCTGTTATGCACAAATCACATCTTGGTGTTCCGCACCTGTAAGCTGGCACCTTAGCTATGATTTTCCATTTGATGGAGTATGATTTCCTTTTGTCTTTTAGCGACCATACCAGTTTTGATAGCTCGGTTTCCATTTTGTTTTTTTTGTGGTTAAAAGATTTAGTGGGGTTTCTATAGCGGGTTTTAAAGTCGTTTTCTGTAAGTCCGATGTATTTTTGAGTTGTGTCGTCTGTTTCAATTGTTGCTTGATAAACCAGTCCTAATTCTAGACAATTTCCATTTAAAGGGCATTCGGATTTCTGTCTGCAGCTGCAGGTTTGTTGTTGTTGATCTGTTGAGCTCTGTTGCTGTTGTTGTTGTTTTAAAATTTTGTTGTTATGACCTTTGATCCTATCTGCCATGTTGTTCATGCATGAGTAACTGATTTTGATGGTGTTAGGGTTAAAATAATTTATGATATTTGTGATCGTTTGGAAAATGTCGGCCAATTAAATTCAAAATTTTTTTCCGATGTTTGTTTTGACATTCATAGAATATGATGGATTGAACCAAATTATTTTGCGTTTTCTTGTTCTCTTGGGTGGCTTTCTCTCTTCGTATTTTGACTTGCCATCATAACCACTCTCTTTCATAGCATGGCTGTAGGATTGTTTGGCTTTGTCAAATTCCTCTTTGGTGCATAAAAGTTCATTTAAACGTTTGTTAATCATAGATGGTAGTTGCTTAATAATGGTTGGTGGATGATTTGATTTGGAATTGATGTACAGGAGCTTGTTTCCTGGTTTTCTAAATGGAGAATATGTATTCTGGGATAGATTGAATGATACGTCCAAGAAGTCTGTAGCTCTCAGGTTTATTTCAGTTGTTATGCTGAGATCGTGCTTCTTAAAAAGGTCATGCATTTGTTTTCTAATTTTATCCATTTGGGGACCAGATGCATTATCAACTACAGCCAATCCAACATCGCGGTAAAGGCCAACATTGTTCTTTCCCATCAAATTACTTAAATCATTCAACAGAAACAGTCCCACAAGTTTGCATACTTCAGCACCATCATAGCTTCTTATTGCTATGTCAAAATTGCTTGATTGTCCTGTCTTTATCCAGGGTTCATTATTGTCAAAGAGCAGAGACTTTCTAGATTTAAATATAGTTTCTTCGACATATTCGGGTATAGTCGTGTGTAATTTGGCAAAACCAATTGAGTCCTTCAAAAGCTGAAGCGAAATTGTTGGATAAAAATCCACAATGTCATCTTAATGAATTTAGATTTCTGTTTGTTTGGAATTGGCTTAAACCACTCAATCCCTGCATTAGTGTTTCGCCACTGATTCAATGTAGCTGACTCTGCAACTTGGCTATTGATGTTTTCCAGGTATTTCTTACTAATAATGCCTGTCTCAGTTTTGGCGGGATTGATCAACCTGCATTTAGGGTTTTAAGAGGAGTGGACTGGTTTCCCTAATCTCCTTGGCTGTGCCAGTGGTCACGCAGCACTGCTTCCAGTGTAGGATGATAAAAAAACCCCTTCTCATAGCACTGATTTGCATCTTCGTACTGTAACATTAGACTTGCCAAACCAAAATTCTGTAGTGAGCACAACAAATAAAATGTTTGCATTATAACAATAATCTCTCTGTGTTTACATATGCAATTGAAGCAATTTTGATCTGTGTACATGCTAAATTAAAAGAATGGCCGGCAAATTGAATAAAATCTTAAAAACGGCCACTGTGTTATTGGAACGACCGACGCTTGCGTCACGTGTCCTTTGTTTTTACTCGTCCATTTTCCAACTAACGAGTGCGAAATTTCAGACTTTTGCTTATAACTCGAGAACAGTTAGGTCTAGCTAGCTACATGAAATTTTGATAGCAGTTTGAGATTAATGAGTTGCATGTTTGTACCAAATTTCAAGGCAATAGGTCACGTGACTTTGGTTTTAGAACCCGAAAACCATAGCGCAGGTTTAGCCTAAAAAGCGGTCTCAGTCAAAAACGGCTTAATTACGGCAAAAAATATTTCATAGGGCTATATGTCTTAAGATACCCTTTCATCCCGACCAACCCACTTTTGGCTGCAATGAGGTTTGTTTCTATTCTTTTTTCCTTTTTTTTCTTCCTAAATTTTGTACGCTCTTCTTCTAAACCACAAGTATGAAGTTGTTGAGCTGCAAACGCAATTATTTCTCCCAAAATTTTTTGGGGCAACTCCCTGGAAACCTTCCCAAAATGGGGTCCCAAAAAATCAATTTTTTTAATGGCTCAAGCTAGGGTGCTACTTTTTTTGATATCAGCAGATATTCTTATTTCCCCAATGCGCAGTTCTTTTGTTTTTTCCCTAATGCGCAGCACCAAAGCTAGCAAACTAGCCTTAACCCAAAACGCAAATTCCGATTAAGAGTTGAAACTGCTGTATCTTCCGAGCAGATACCACAAAAAAGATTCCTGCAATTGCATTTAACTATTAAAAAATATTTAATTCATTTTGCGCACTTTCAGATCTACTGCAAATGGTACCAGCAAACTTTTGAACAGCGGCGATTAACTTTGATATATTTTCCGTTCCAGATTACCTACAACTGCAGCAAATATACGGTTGGATTCAGCAAAGCTCCCGCTATCACCTTGCGGTGACAAAAAAATAATAATATAGTCACTAGAGGCAGAAAAGAGCAAAATGCGCATTACGATCTTGAGGTTGCGCAATACGGAAAATTTCGTATGACTAGATGTTACTGAGAATAATGAAGATTGTGAATTTGTTATGACTCACTCGAAAGCGCTGAAAAGTGATAACTTGCGCTAAGTAACCAAGACAGTTCTAAGTTTAGGACTAGTGCTACTTTAAACCGTAATAAAAGCGACGAATGCAACGATAAAAACATGTTTGACACAGCGATACCGATCGTCTTGCTTTAAAGCGAAAATTGTAAGCATACCAGCATATCCTATTCTTATCTTAAATAAATGCAAGAAATGGCTCGGCATATAAGCAAGCACAGTGTCTTCAAGCATGTCCGTTGCAACTAATCATTTATTTACAATAATCCAGAGCGTCTCATCCTGTGTAGATTTGACTCGATAAGGAGATTGAAACTTTTAATGGTTTCGAAAGTGTTGTTGCAAGGACTCAAACAGCGATAGCTTTGTGCAGTCAAAGAAACAAAGTTTAAGCAGCATAAAACTCCAATTCCACAACCCTCACGGAAAAGAGGGCAATGAAGAAAGAAAGAAATTTTATCACGTGTTGCAAAATAAACGATTGCAAAATAAATAAATCACGCGTTGCGATATAAATTTTATCAAGCGTCCTCGATAAGTAAGCCCAGGCTACTATTTAATTATAATTTTGTCATCAGTTTAATTATTAGTGATAGACAGCAGATTCAGGTTTATAAGTTTAAACAAAACATAATAAAAACAAATACTATCTAGAGAAGTAATCACAACTGTCAATCATATTTAATGACGTCATCATTTCCGTGCATCACGCTAGCACCTAACATGTGAAAAATCAGTAACCGCTTATTGGCAAGTTCAAAAAAATAATGCAAATTATCAAAAAACCATACTATTTAGAAAAACAAAAATGACGTCATAGATGTCATCGTCATATTCTACACTTTGTTCCTATCAGTTCTATATTGAAGATCGGTAAAAGAATACGGGAATAGACATTTTAAGACAAAGAAATTGTCGAAAAGCACAATCTTTTAATTAAATCGGCAGTTGGTGCGCATTACCGATTGCGCAGTTACGCAATGATCTTTTTCGCCTAATGCGCAGCATTTTTTCCCCAATTCGTTACGCCTACATTTTCCGCCCGATTTTACCGAAAATTTTTATGAAGAACCTTCAAGAGGTTTCCTACTAACCTTGCAAAAATCTTTTAAAAATATGCAGTAATAAAGTAGTCTGAGCGAAATCAACGAAAAACGCCTGCGCATTAGGGAAAAAGATATATATAACAGACAAACATTGTGACATAGTTTGGGGGTTCCACTCCACCCGGGGACCCCCCAAAATTCAATTTTTTGAATGGCTCAAACTAGGGTGCCAGTGTTTTATGATATCAACAGATATTTAACAGACAAATATTTTGATATAGTTTGGGGGTGCCACTCCCCCTGCAAACACCCCCAAATGGACCCACCAAAATCAATTTTATTGAACGGCTCAACTTAGGGTGCCAGTTTGTTTTATTTAATATTAGCAGATATTTAACAGACAAATATTTTGGCGTAGTTTGGGGGTGCCACCCCCTGGGGACACCCCCAAAATCAATTTTTTGAATGGCTCAAGGTAGGGTGCCAGTGTTTTAAGATATCAGCAGATATTTAACTGACAAATATTTTTACATAGTTTTGGGGTACCTCTCCAAGAACTCCCCTCCCCAAATAGACCTCCTGAAATTCAATTCTTCGAATGGATGAAGCTGGAAGCTAACTGTTTTGAATATTATTAAATATTAAACAAATATTTTGACATAGTTTAAGGGTACCACTACCTCGGAAAACCGAAAATTGGACCACTCCTAAATGAAGTTCTTTAAATCACTTGTTAAGAGAGCTAATTGTTTTCAATATTAAGTCTCTAAAAAACAAATATTTAGGCAAGGTTAAGAGGTGGCACCCCTCCCCAGGAACCCCGCAAATACATAGATTCCCCCAATCTTTACTTTTCATTTAAGCTAAAACCGTTTTTTTTGTAGATATTTGTAAGACAAAGAATTAAAAATACAAATAGTCACCTGTTCGAGATAGAAGTTTAGAATTGTTGTTATTAAGGCAAAAACATAGATCTGGAACCAATACAATGCAGAGTGTCTTATGTAAATAAATAATATGTACTAGACATTACACGATAGCTTTGTACGCATTTTGAATTTACGCTTGAGCTACAACATATGTATTTATAGCACTGATGGTGGAAGCTTCAACTGACAAATTGTTGTTGATCACTTAAGATGTTGGTTTAGCACGTAATTTGATACGGTAGGATTTTCACTACGCTATTAAGATTTTTCTATTTGTTCAACCTACAATATTGCTGACAAAAGTTGGACAGAAAAGCAGTCTCAATTTCGGTGAAGACCCTTTCTTTTTTTTGAAATAACCTGAATTTGGGCTTGAAAACCGACTCAATCTGAGTGAAGACCAATGAAAATTTTGGTCAAGATTGTTTGATGTTGTTTCCAGCCTCCAAAACAGCCTCCCTCCAATGCAAATTCCTGGCTACGCGCCTGCAACAATTTTTAAAATTGTGATTCAACATCACTCAACGCTTAACGTATTGGATGCTCTTCACCCAGACTGTTTCTATTTTTTTTTTTATAAATGTCAGAGCAGAAAATCCCATCTCACGTAAATATGTACTTGGAAAAGAGATAATAATTTTTAATGCTTCTTCATAGAATATTGGATATTCGTTTGCTTAACTATGAATTAAAGATAATCAAAGTACTGAGGGCTCTACTTGTGTCAGCAACCCATTCATAAAGCTTTGGCGACCCACATTTGGGTCGGGACCCATGCTTTGGGAAACGCTGGCTTAACCTGACGGGTTATTTTTATTTAGAATCAGAAACGATGACGTTGATATTTCTTGACATTGTTTGGGATTTCAACTTTTCTGGAGGTTCCATAATCAGATATTTTTAAATAATTGCTGATTTTACGGTAGACGAAAAGTATTTTTGAGCATCACAGCGTTAGCTACGTGTCGGTCGTTCACTGGGTTTGCTGGCAAACTCCCATGTAGTTCTCAAACAGTGATTTCATGCAGTAATGCAATTACTGTAGCTGAGAAAGTGATGTAATTGTGATGTCATAGAAGTAGCACTGCAAATTAGGAAATTATTTAAAGTTTTAGTGAATGAATATGATTCAGCTACTGCTATGACACTATTGGATCGAAAGCTATAACACAAGAGTTGAAATCACAGTCACAAACATTTGCATGAATTAAAACTTTTATTTGCATACTATGCTACAATCACTTCAAAAAAATGTCAAAAATTTTGTCTCCCCTCTTTTTATCCTGGCTGTGCTTATAGTCAAGTCTGCATCCACTTTTGATTCAACTCACACTACAAAAGTAATTCGAAAGTGAAATAATAATTTGAAACAGCCTACAATCCTGTACAACTTCAAAAGTTCTGTATGCAATTCGCATACAACAAGGTGTAACGATTATGAATAGGAATCTACTGGGAGATGACTTTGTACCAGTGGCGCACCCAGGGGGGGTTTCGGGGGTCGAACCCCCCCCTTTTGAAACAAGAACAACATTATGAGCGAACAAAGTAGTAAACAATTCGCAACTAACAGTACCTATTTAATTTTTTGCTGGGTGATCACGCAAGCTGTTATTTACTTAGATCGCGTAATCTACTGTATTTAGAAAGTACGATTTAATTAACATGCAATCGGCCAATAATAAAATAAAAGAATTCAACTTACACTAACAATATTTGCTTTGTAATTAAGAGTTCTGCACTAATTTCAATTCGCTATTGGTTACAGAATCGGATCGAAGTGCCGCAATATGTTCAGTGATCTGAAAGCGTAAACTGCTGAGCTGAACTCGACACTTGTCACTTACAGACGGCCTATTTGATACAGAGTCGCATTAGTGTATTGACAACATTGAATTTTGAAAACATAAAACCCGACAAAAACTACAAAGCCTGATACGCATTTACTACAAAAGCAACCAATTTCACAATTAGAAGACGAAAACCATTACAAAATTAGATTTAAGCGTCTGGATTTTTTTTTCTGCGAATGTATTAATGAGTTCTTGCGTTGGTATTTCAATTTCTCTATGCAGTTGAAGCAATGCCAAATCGTTCAAGCAGTCTTCTGCTGTAGTATTGCGGAGATACGTTAAAAGTTGGTGTAGTTGTGAAAAAGATCGTTCAGCAGAAGCAGTTGTAACGGGAAGGGTGGCTAAAATCTGGAAAAATAAAATAGCAAGCTAAAACTGGAAAAGTAAAAAGTGGAAAAGCAAAACATTGAAACGAGACGCTTATATGAAAATATAAATATCATTATCAAAGTGAAACCAAACTGCGGCAGTTTAGTCTACTAACTATTGGTAAATAAAAAAAACGAACCTGAAAATTTTTTCAGACGTTTGGATAAAAAATCGGCAAAGCGCAGTTAAAAGCATCCAGTGCATTTCTAGGCAAATTGGAGACATCTGTGTTTTGCCATTTAGCTTTCCATGCTTGCAGTTCTGGCTGCAAAATATTTCACTGATCTAAATCATCGCAATGCAGTTGAAAGATTTCTGGGTCCTCTGTCAGTTCTAATGCATCTGAAGTGTAATTCAATAATTAAAGTTAACTCAATATATTGTTAAGCGAGTTATGCGCAAAATTGCATTTTTTTATTTTTAAACTGTAAATAGTCAACTGTCCAGCATTTGATCTGGCGGTCATGGTCAATGCTAGAAATGTTACTTACATTCATTATTTTATGTAATACTAGAGTCGTACTACATAATTTTAATATTTCAAAAAATAAATTTAATCGATTAACGAGCGGCGTACGTGAAAAAAACGCAACTATTAACTTGTCCAAACTACATAGTTCACATACCCACATCTACTGCTGTAATCAAGTGGTAGGGAATTAAAGTGAAAAATTTTAAAACATTGTTGAAAGTTGCTCCAAATTGTTCGTCCAATTCTTCAACGGTTCTTCGTAACAGCGTCTTATATCGGTTCTCTCGTAAATGCTTTTCAGCGGCTTCAGAATTAGATAATTCTACGTTTACATTCTGGCGAGATGGTCTCGAAATAAGAGGAATGTCATGTGCATTTAAAATATCAACAATACACTTGAATATTTTGGAAAACTCTTTTAGCGAATTGACGAGCAATTTATCCAAATTTGCTTTTGCTGGAGCAATCAACTGAGTGCAAGACACGATATCAACTTCCTTTGACTGTAGAACAACCGAAAGACGGAAAGTATGCCCCAAAACGTTTTCTAATATTTTCAAGTTACTGACAAAATCCAACGTTCTAACTCTGAACTTGAATCCATCGGCTTTGTCAGAAACTTCATCGTCGAAAGACGTGTCTGATGCTATGAGTTCAAGGAAATGAACCACAGCAGGGCACAATTCAGCAAAGATCATAATTGCTTTGTGTCTTTCTACCCAACGAGTTTCACAAAGGGTCTGTAATCGAGTGTGTCGGCTACTGGGAAGAATCGCAGCAATCGCTTCTTTGAGAACCAAGGTTCATTTTGGGCTACTGGTAAAAAACACAACAATATCTTTAAGGGTACAAGTTGTCTTCTTTAAAGCTGCATCACCACATGCATGGGAAATAACCAAATTTAGTCAATGGGAACTGCAATGAGTATAGAGAGCTTTTGGCTGGGCTTCCTTCACAATCGCTTGAACCCCGTGAAATCAGTCAGACATGTTGGCAGCACCGTCATATCCTTGACCCACCATATTGTCCAAGTTCAAACCCCATTTAGCCAACGTTTCCATCATCAAAGCAGCCAAAGATTGACCGCTTAAATCTTTTGCTACTTCAAAGCCCAAAAAATCCTCCTGCAAATTGCCTTGGTTGTTGTTTTCTTCAGTGTAAATATAGCGTACACAAATTGAAAATTGTTCTCTTTTTTGGATGTCGCTCGTTTCATCTGCAAGCACTGTGAAATATTTGGTTTGATTGATTTTACTCCCAACTTTTTTTCTAATTTCGTCGCCACACAATTCAATTATTTCATTTTGTATATGCCAGCTAGTATACGAAGCGTTTAGAGGTGCCTTTTCAACCTAGTCCAAAAACTCTTTATCTCCTGCAGCAATACGAAATCTGAGGAGCGCGCGAAAATTTCCTTCATTTGTTGCAGTTTCAAATTGTGAAGGATTTTCCAAGACTCCTGAATCTCTATGCCCTCTCAGTGCAATGTTTTGCCGTCCACATAGTTTTACCGTGTCAACTATTGATGCGAGCCCATGGCGATTGGAGGCAGCCAGTTGCATTCTTGCAGATGACATACGCTCAACCACTTTTCCAGTCAAATGAGCTTGAATAAAGCTTTCTGCCTGGAGTTACACTGTGAGATGGTAGGCTCTCTTAGAGTGTTCAGCCATGTCTGCTTTAGCGTCTTTTAAATTGCACATAGGGGTTTTCACAAATGTTTTAAGGCGGCTACCACCTCCTTCTGGCGCAAATATTCTGCAATATTTGCAGAAAGCTCCATTTTGAGAGGGACTATAGGCAAGCCACTTAAATGTTTGAAGCCATTCCTGTTGAAATGAGAGGTAAACCGTCTTGCCTTTAACTTTTTGTGCAACCTTGGGAAATTTGTAAGTGCTCTCTGGTTTCCAGTGGTTTGTTAAGTAATCGTATTTAGTTTGGTCGTCAAAGTTTGAATGAGGAATAAAATTGGCTATGTCAAGTTCAACAGTTACTGCTATTCCTGGCGAATGCTGTTCTAGTGCCGCAGTCGATGAGCTAGAATCAGGATCATGTTCAACGGTGGTTGATGGTCTTGAAGTATCAATAGGCCTACTGCGCGTGGCTGCACTAGAGCTTTCTTCTGAATTACTTACAAAGAAGTCTGCTAGAGTTTTTTGCTTTTTATGTGTAGGACTTTTATTCATTTTGCTGGCTTGTTTTCATATATGCAATTAACTCCTCGAAACCTAACTAGCTTAAATAAGTAACAAGCGCATGTCTCTTGTATTATATATCTTACTTCGTAGCACTGGGGGGTAGGTGAGTGCGTGAATTTGTTTTGATTATTACCACACTTTTACGAGGTGGTAAAATGGCGAGAAGAACGCAGCTGGAATAGAGTTTTTGAAAACATTATTGGCTTTTGATTTGTGACAGCTGTAACCGCTTTCAAAAATAATTATGCCAAGAAAGAATTTCTTTCCGTGCTCTAGCAATACTGACTTAGTTTTGTTGACTCTTAGCAGTTTAGTAGACTTTTGATGTATATATACTGTAGCGTTGTGTTACGAGATACGACCGCGCACATATATATGCTGTAATTGTGATTGATCGAAAATGACTGAGGTGAGTGTGACCGCACGATGATTTCTCAAACCGCAGGTCAGAAAGTCCTAGCTAACTATTAGCAATTGAATACTCACACACATGGACGGTTAGTGAAGGCTTAATAAGTTTATTAAAAGTCAGTTCTATGGACAATTGCATTACATAAAGAAAACTTTGCTGTGCTATATGTAATTTGTTGTTACGGCTTTACTCCATCAAGCTAAACATTTTGCCCGATAGTGACACTACCGAGCGTTCACAACTAATTAGCTTAAATGATAGTAACATTCACTTGAATCGCTACTCTTACTTGTTCTATTGCACGCAGTTTTCAGAATTGGCAACTTTCGAAATTTGTTATCATTCATGAGCGTTTCTGACAGGAATAAAATCTATGTTTGATAAATATAATGCAACAGTATAACAGCACAGCGGAGTTCTGCCCTTCACCGGCACCGCATTACTGTAACTGCGAACATTTCTATCATTAACCATAGAAAAATTGGATATTGGTTGCTTTTGCAAAAATTGGAACCCCCCGTTTAAAAATTTCTGGGTGCGCCCCTGCTTTGTACTGTATTGTTTGGTACAGGGGACTAGAAATAACCATGAATTGTCACACAGCTTGTCGCGTGTGCCAAAATTATCGTGTTCATGCATAACAGAATTTCTAACTGCGGGCTGGAGATAGCATATGTCCGGCTTAGGAAAGAAAACTTTGCCAACATGTAGAAAAAAAATTTTTTTTTCACTTTTTCAAAAAAATTAAAAAAAAATTTTTAGCTCTGGCACTTCAAAGTTCTAGCGCATAATAGTCTCGTAGCCCAGTAGTTCTCGTGTGTGATTGGTGCATAATTCATTCATTTTTCATATGCAGTATTTTGCTAGTTTGCCTGTTGAGCAAGTAAACTAGGAAAATATCACGATCTACGACTTCTAGGCGTGGGATGTTTAGGTGCCGTTGATTATGCACTGGGACTTTTAGGCATCTGGACTTTTATGCACCAGAAGTAAAAAACTTATTGTTCAAAAACATTTTTTTTTCAAAAAAAGTAGTTGTTCCAAAAAAAATTTTTTTGAAACTAAATTGTTTGGTAATTCAAAATTTTTTCAACAAAATTTTTTTTGTTTCAAATAAGTTTTTTTTCAAAAAAGATTTTTTAACTTTTTCTTTCAAAAACATATTTTAAGTTTCAAAAACAATTTTTTTTCAAATGAATGCTTTTTTCAAGAAAAAAGGTTTTTGAAACAAAAAAATTTTACTTGGATTAAAGTGTTAATATCTTGGAAGCGTTACATCTGACACTTGTGTGGAAGAATCGTCAGAATAGAGAGCACAAGAAAAAGCGGCTGTAGAAAAAACCAAGCTGTGATTGGCGGGAAAAGGATCAATGAGAGAGCATCATTTTCGTGCAATCTTTGAGCTGTAATACACTGATTCTTGTTGTCGCAGAGGGCGGGGTTAGAAGTTTTGATAAAATTGGCTTCAAAAGCAGATTGATGGAAGGAGAGTGGAAAAAGTTTTTCAAAAAAATTGATTTCTTTTTGTCTTTTTTTTTAATAATTAAAATTGTTTTCCACTACATGTTCGCAAAGTTTTCTTACCTAATCCAGACGCATGCAATCTCCAGCCCACGGTCTCAAATTTTGCGGCGCATGAGCATGAGTTGCTGGTGCAATATTTGCACACGCAGCAAGCAACATGAGGTTTCGTGGTTATTTTGAGTCTACCTCTACCAAACAATACTGTACTAATTTTTTCAGGAGCTAAGGATATATCTCTTGGCAGATTCCTATTTATGATTGTTTCACCTTGTTGTAAATATAATAATAACAATGTTTAAATTGATATTTTTGACTTTAATCATTACACCTCGTAAATATCCTTACACGAGGTCTGGCAAAAAAAAACAAAGACTGTTGTCATAAAAGTTTTAATACAACGTTTTTAGGTAAATTACAAATTGTCCTCTTCAAAGTACTCCCTCTCTGAGTTAGTGCACTTCTGCATTCAATCCTGCCATCCGTGGAAGCACGTTTGGAAAACTCCTCCTGTTTGAGGCTCTTTAGCTCCTTTGTCACTGAGGCCGTGATTTCTTCTGAAGAAGAAAAATGAGTTCCTTTTATCACAATCTTCAGCCTGTGAAAAAGCCAAAAGTCACACCATGCTAGATCTGGGGAATACGGAGGGTGGTCAAGAGCTGTGATTTGTTTTTTGACCAAGAGCTGCCTAACACTGACTGTGTTGTGTATGGGTGCATTTGTCATGGTGGAGGAGCCATGACTTGTCACTCCACAGTGCTCACCTGGTGCGTCGAACTTGGTCATGGGGGCGAATGAGAACTTGCTGGTAGAAGTACTGATTTACTGTTTCACCTTCAGGCTCAAATTCATGATGAACCAAGCCTTTTTGGTCAAAAAATGTAATCAACATGTATTTGATCTTAGATTTTGACATGCGCACCTTTTTGGGTCGAGGTGATTCTGCGGTCTTCCGCTGCGTGCTCTGTCTCTTCGTTTCAGGATCATATTGGAAGACCCACGTTTCACCTCCTGTGATGACATGATAAAGAATGTCCGTATCATCCCTTGTCTTCTCCAGCATGTCTTTACAAAAATTGACTCTGTGCTGCTTCTGGTCTTCCGATAAAATCTTGGATACCAGTTTGGCACACACCTTCCGCATCCCCAGATCATGCAGCAAGATGGTCCGCACTGATTCCCTGTTTAAGCAGAGTTCATCCGCTATCATCCGAACCATCAATCTGTGATCACTTTGCACCCGCTGCTTCACTCTCATAATGTTTTCATTCGTCTTTGTTGTGGAAAGCCATCCTGACTTGGGATCATTTTCCACTTCCTCGCGTCCACTCTTGAAACGTTTGTGCCACTCAAAGACTCTTGGCCTTGACATCACATCTCTGCCATAAACCTGTTTAAGAAGTTTGAAACACTTGTTGGATTCTTCCCCAGTTTCACCAAAAACTTCAGGTTGATTTATTGTTCCATTCTCGACTTATCAACAGTTGCATCAAAAACAACACCACTGGCTGGGAACAAATGCGACACATAGCAACAAAATTCTGACAAGCGTTACCAACACTACCTAACAGAAAAGCCTGAAATGCAAGAACAGAATGGCTTAACTTTAAAATATTGCAACACAATAGAGCTAAGAGATGACCGTGCATGATGAACAAGTGGCTTGTCGATTGGCACTGGGCTAACAGTGTGACAGATCCAGTCTCGTTTCTTTTTTGTCAGACCTTGTACTGTAGTAAAAACAATGTTAAATTCTTGCAGGTAACTTCTTCAGAATTGCATCAAGAACTTTTGAAGTTGAGCAGGATTGTATCCCAGTGTTCCTTCTAACTTATAGGCTAATCGGCAAGTGCTCAAATTTTCTTGAAACAATTGTGCCCAATGCACTAAAAAGATGTTTATGTGTCGTAGATTTTGTACCAATTTGTTATTAAAATATACCAAATGTCATATTTTCACAAATTTGACGGCTTTTCTGAAGCTATGGTTACCATATTGCCAAAAATTATTTGCCCTTGTTCCAACAAATTGCTGATTTGCTGAAAAAAATCGGTTTAATGGGAACACTGTTGTATCAAATTATTGTTTTACTTTTGAATTATTTTGTAGTGTGAGTTGAATTAGAAGTGACTGCAGGCGTGGCAGTCATTTTCGGCAATTTTTCATGTAAAACTTTTCATACAAGTGCAATAGTTTAAATTTATCATGTTCAATCCATTCCCTTCAATACAAATAAAAAGATAGACAAAAGACGTATTAAGAAGAGCTCTTTTAATACTGCACTCAGTGCTGTCGTCGAGGGTAACCCTCCAACCTGTCATTTTACCTCATTCTTAAGAGGACTGTGATCTCAGGAACACCCTCCAACCTGTCATTTTACCTCATTCTAAAGAGGACTGTGATCTCAGGAACTCTGGGGAGACTCAACAATTTTACCTCACCCAAGGTCTGAGCCAGAGCTCAGAAGTCAATGATAGAGAAGAATGGGATCGGCAGTCACCTTTATCAAAACTTCTAACTTCGCCCTCTGCGACAAAAAGAATTCGTGTACAGTGTAAAGGTTGTACACAAATGACGCTCTCTTGTTGATCCTTTTCTTGCCAATCACTGCTCGTTTTTTTTCTATAGCCGCTCCTTTTCCTGTGCTGTCTATTTTGACGATTTTTCTTGACAAATGTCAGATGAAAAGCTTTGAATGATATTAACATTTTAATCAAAGTAAAACTTTTTTGCTTGAAAAACCTTTTTTTTGGAAAAAGTTTTATTTGAAAAAAAAGTTTTTGAAAGTAAGAAAAATTAAGAAAACTGTTTTTTTGAAAAAGCTTGATTTAAGCTAAAAGAAAACTGTGGAAAAAACGTTTGGTTGTAAAAACTACTATTTTATGAAAAATTCTTCTTGAAAAAAATTTTTTTTTTTAAATGTTTTTGAAAAAAAAAATTTGAAAAAAAATTTTACTTCTGGCTCATAAAAGTTTTGGCGCATAATTGGCAGCATCTAATCGGCAGTGCATAAAACACCCCGTGCCTAACGTCCGCGCTTTAAAGTCATGGTCTGAAAATAACATTATCTAGGTGATTTCAGCTTGCAAGTGGGCAAGTGTTGATTTTCTTCTTTCTTCATTGCCCGCTTTTCCGTGAGGGTTGCGGGGCAGCAGCTTGAGATTAAGCTGCCACACTTCATGGTCTTCCATCACCTCCATAATTTTGCTTGGTTGAAGTCCCAAGCGATTATATCCAAGATCTTCAATGCAATCGGTCCATCTAGTTCTAGGTCATCCTACTGGTCTTCTCCCATTTGCTTTGGCAAGTAAAGCTTGTTCGGGGAGTCTTTTCTGAGGCATGCTGCTTACATGGTCAATCCATCTAAGTTGAGATCTTTCAATTCGGAAAAGTAATTGCTTGATGTTCAGAGATTTTCGAATCTCAGAGCTACACACCTTGTTAAACAGTGGAACAGTGGAACTCTTGATTTTTCATAAAAACCTCATTTCGAATGCTTGCACTTGTGATTGCACTCTTTTGGTCATTACCTAAGATTCATTACCATAAGTAAGAATTTGGACAAAAACAGCATTGAAAATTGAGAGCTTTGCTTTTTCGACAATTCTCGTTTCATGACGACCAAGTAGTGCAAAGCTTGTATTACTGCACTAGTATTGCCTTTTCAGGTATTCAGTTCTTCGTCTTGCCTTCCGTCACTTGTAAATGCAACCCCAAAGTACTTGAACTTCTGTACCTGCTTCAGTGTTACTCCGTTCACTTGTAACATGCACTGATCAGGGTTTTTTGAAAGATGAAGTATCTCGGTTTTGGCCATGCTTATTTTCATTCCGGCGGTGTTGCATGCATCTGCAAAGCTATTTAATGCATGCTGGAGGCCAGATTCTGCGGAAGAAAGCAGAACCAAATGATCAGCGAATAGCAGACGACTGATTTTGCAATTTCCAATCGTGGCATGCTCATCAGCTTGGCTGCATTTGTTGATTCAATTCATGTAAACAATGAAAAGGAGAGGTGGCAAAACACACCCTTGCCAGAATCCAATGCCCACATGGAATGGCTTTGATTGCTTGCCATTTACCCGTACGCAAACCTGCGGTCGGCAGTAAAATGACTTAATGGCGTGCAACAATTGGTTAATAATGCCATACTCCTGCAAAACCTTCCAGAGTTTATCCCAAGGAACTCGGTCATATGCTTTTTCAAGATCGACAAAGCATGCGAAGAGATCTTTGTCATACTCCCAAGATTTCTCAAAGATTTGCTTCAGAGTGAAGATTTGGTCTGTGGTGCTGCAACCCGGACGAAAACTGCACTGACCATCTTCCAGTTTTGATTCCACTATTTCTTGGCATTTCCTTTCAAGGCATTTGGCATATACTTTCCCTGGCAAACTGAGTAGTGATATCCCTCTGGAGTTTGTACAATGTACAGTGATTGCAATCTCCTTTGTTGAATATCGAAATAATCACACCTGTTTGCCTATCTCTGGGAGTTTTGCCAAACTTCCACGCAACTTGACACACTTGCGTTAACTAGAGAATTCCTTCTCCTGTCAGTGCTTTTAACATCTTGAGTCTTCTGATTTCATCTTCACCAGCTGCTTTTCCAGATTTTATCCCTTTAATTGCCGTTGCCACTTCTGCTGCAGTGAAAACTTTCTCTATCCCTAAATGTGTCAGTTTGTGTGTGTCATGAGTCAATGCCTATACAGGATTCAAAAGATCTTCCAAGCATTCTCTCCATCATGAAAGGATTTCATTCTCATCTGTTAGAATGTTACCAGCAGACTCCTTGATGGAGTATGTGACACTCTATCTTTTGCCACATAAACGGCAGATGGTCTGCCAAAATACTTTGTGTGGCAAAAAATAGTTGGAATCCAGCCGACGACCAAACTCTTCCCATGACTTCTCCTTGGATTTCTTTACTGCCGAAGTTGCCGCTTTTCGTGCCTCAGTGTACTGGGATTGCAAATCAGATGACGATCTGTCCTGTAGCCAGGCCTTGAATGCATCTTTCTTTGCTCAAATAGCTTCTTTAACCTCTTGGTTCCACTAAGGTGTTCTTTTCTCACTATCGCCCGCCACTCTAAGCTGTTTTCGTTCACAACTTTCAGCAGCTGATGAAATGGTTGCTGATCTGAACAGCAGCCATTCCTGCTTGATGTCCTCGAATACATCAGGAAGTTGTCTGAACTTACATGATATACTGGATACAAACTGTTTCCTTACTTCTTTGTCCTCCAAAGCCTCCCATTTGATCCAATAAGTCACAGGTGTCCTGTTGGATCTCCTGTTTGGCCAAGGTTTCGAAAGTTGCAAGGAACGTACTACCAGATCGTGATCAGTTAACAATTCAGCACCTTGCTTCACTCCAACGTCCAGCACATCAGAAAACAAATCTGACAAAACCATGCAAAAATCTGTCAAAGATTTTTGATTCATACTAGATCAATACCATATATATTTTTGTTGCTACAAGGAGTTCGTTGCTACAAGAGAGCTGCAATAAATACCTCCTATTCTCATTTAGTTCAGTGACTCCATGTTTCCTGATCACACTCTTCCATGTATCTGTGTCTGTGCCAACATATGCGTTAAAATCCCCCATAAGGACTGTAGATTTAGTAGGTGATACTCGTAGAAGAGCATCAATTACTTCACCCAGAAAAGCCTGATATTCACTTGTGGCGTTGGGGGCATATACCTGCAATAAGCACAATGACCGAACCAATACCTTGAGCTTCAACATACAGACCCGTGATCCCAAAGGATTCCAATCTGATTCACAGTCTGACAACCGTGGGCTTGTGAGAATCCCCATACCCACTTGGGCAGACATACTAGGATCAGCACCAGAATGGAAGAGTTTTCATCCGCCATCCAGATTCACAGTTTCAGAGCAACATCATTTGGTTGAAGAAACTCCCATAATATCGAAATGATATCACTTTTCTTCCTCGACCAATTCTACCTATTTTCCTGTGAGAGTGAGGATATTCCAATTGCCCAACAGCAGTTGGTGATGGTTGATCTGTGAGTGTGCGACATTATCTCGAGTACAAATACTCAGCGTTAATTTTGAACTAGCAAAATACAAGTTGTGCTGGATAGACTCAGCACATAGAATCACAAAAATTTTGTGCGAAGTGGCTCAGAAAGCTCATATTTAACAATGGTGTTTTCTCACTTAGAAATTTATTGCAGAGATTTATATCGACTTTGTGTGGCGTAGCACATTGTTTAAGTTGTGCTAAGTTGGCGACAATATTTTAGGGAAGTGCATTTGTGACTGAAATTTTTAACGATAATGTGTATATTGAGATGTAATTTAGGTATCGGGAACAGCAGAATATTCTGTATCACCACAGCAATCAATCTTAACTGTTGTCATTTCTAACAAGAAAGAAAGGGCAGAAGAAGCAAGAATAAGTGTGACAAGACGATTGGATTATATCACAAACATGCTGGTCAACCATGGTGTTATGGTGAGTAATAAATTGCGTTATATTTAAGTGTAAATTAAAAATCTGCACTAGCATGTGTTTTCATGAAAACTTTTCATCACTCAGTTGATTATAGTCTTTACAAAATAGAACTGTGACCACCTAATAAATAAGCGGTTATAATTTTTGTTTTTTTTGGTGATTTTATTGCTTTATGGTGGAGACTTGCCATAGCATACCCATGAAGAAAATTTTTGTAGTTTTATGAAACTGTTTTCTTCGTTTACTTTGACTTCTTTGTTTCTTCGTAAACAACACCCTTGCTCTGGATTGGCAGAGTTTGTGTTGAAATTGCAATAGTTTTACTTTAAATACAGGGTGTTCGTAAAGTTACTATACAGTGTTATATGTAATAGTTTTTGTTACTATATAGTTAATATTTATTTTTTTACAAGTTTATTCAATCAAGCATGCCACGCAAGCTAACTTTGGAAGAGCGCAAATTTATTTTGAAGCGATATTGGAAAACAGAAAACGCACAGGATGTAATTCGTGATTGGAATCATTATTTTAATACAGATCCTCCAACACGTTTGGCTATTTATAAACTTTAAGACAAATTTGATGATACTGGCTCAGTTGCCGATGCTCCGCGTTCTGGTCGGCCAAGTGTGTGCACTGAACAAAATTTGGCTACAGTTGCTGAGGCATATGGCAGAAGCCCAAAGAAATCACTTCGCCGTGCTAGTGTAGAAATTGGTATCAAACGAACTGAAAGCCAAGAAGTGTTGAAGATCTTCGACAATTTGTTATTGATGCATTTACCAACCTTGATCATGACTTGTGCACCAAAGTTTGTCAGAGTGTGGTATCACGTTGTCGAGAATGTATTGGAGCTGAAGGCCTCCAATTTGAATATTTGTCATAGAAATTGTTTGCCTTGATTGTAACTTGTAAGACAGTATTATACAATGAAACTGTATAGTATCTTGTAAGACTGTATAGTAACTTTACGGACACCCTGTATATTCATTAAGGTATTGTTGTTGAAGTTTTGGTTAAGCAATGTACAATTAATATAAAAATAAAGGTGAATATGAAGAATTTGCTGAATGTTTGCAGAAATCTGATATAGAAGTTACTCAGAATATGAGTCGAGTAAATGGAAGAGGTTGGTTTTTAATGGAAGCACAAGTTGATGCTGTGTTCCGCAAGTAAGAAAACTAACAAATTATTCACTCTAGTAAACAAAAGATTTAATTTAAATTTTTCATTTGAGACATCAGTTTAGCAATATGGGACTTTTATGCGTAGGATATTTTGTTGTAGCTGGATGCCAGAGACAATTTTTTTTAATTGTCTTTACTGATCACTGGTCAAGTTACTGAAGCAATAGAATCTGGTTTGATTTCTGGTCTGATCATTTCAAAGACAATAAAAATTAGTATTCACAGCATCCCAGTTTGACATTTAGCAATAAAAGGGAACAGTGTAAAGCCTTGTGTGGTAGATAGGTGGGCAGGTGTCACTAGAAGATCTAAAGGTGCTTTTGGTATCTCCTGGCCAAGGCAACTTGGTAAATGAAATATTGATGTAATACTGTGTATTAAATAATTTGAACATATCAAACAGCATCAAAATGTATATGATAACCACATAGTAATTAAACTCAATAAGAAATTTTTCTAGCTGAAGCCATTTAAAAATCAGTTATTGAAAAGCTCGTTTGGTAGATCTGGGCAGTGGCACCTCACAATTATGTCAAAAAAGTTTGCAAAAATAGCGCTTAAGCCATTCAAAAATTGATTTTTAGGGGCTTTATTGGGGGAGTGGCACCCCCAAACTGTGTTAAAATATTTGCCTCTTAAATATCATCTGAGAGCCAAAAAGATTTATGCTCTAGCTTAAGTTGTTCGAAACATTGTTTTTTTTTTTTTTTTTTGAGATCTGTTTAGGGGAGGTGGCACCCTCACACTATGTCAAAGTATTTGTCTTTTAAATATCAACTGATTAGCTTAGAGCAAAAAATATAGCGCTTTAGCTTAAATGTGGGCTAAGGGCATAGTCAATGGAGGTATTTAAAGTTAGGTGAATCATATTAGACTAGTTTAGCATTGACTCCATTTTTTTTGACCCAGCTGTTCCAGAGATATTTTTTTTCAAACATGACATAGAGGCCTCAATTGTTATAAATTTTGATAATTTTTATTGGCAACCCTAACGTTGATAGCTTTAGCATTGGTCATTAGCGATGCTTTCCGGTTTTAATTTAAAGCAACTCCACTATTAAGCTAATGCATTGAGTCATTTCGCTGCATATTAATCAGTTTGGTTTTGATAACACAACCAATTCAAGCTGGTAAGAGTAGACTGTTTGCTAGCCTAGCGATCTCGGTAAACATCAAGCTGTCAGATACATTTCAGTCTAATTTATTTCCTAGCCAGCAAAAAGCTTTTATTTCTAAACTACAAAGTACAAACTCATATCTGATAAAAAGACTACCTGTACTTGAGTAGGTCTATTGTAGCCTATTTGCTTTCAGTGTTTTGTGACCCTGGAATAAACTTTTCCAACTAAGTTGCAAACAATGGTCTACTGCTCTAATAACTTTACTAGCCTACTTTCGCTTGCTCTTAGATGCTTGCTGCCTACGCTACCCTACAGTCTACTCTTTTTTCCAGCTCAGATCTGTTCTGGTGACAAGATCAAACCGATTAGTGCGCAGCAAAAGGACTCACTGCAGTAGCCTAATAACGACATTGCTTTAGGTTAGAACTGGAAAGGCATCGCTAACGACGCTAATGCTATCATCGTCATGGTTACCAGTAAAAATTATGAACATTTATAACCTTAGAAGCCTCTATGTTGTGTTTGAAGCAAAAATATCTCTAGAACGGCTGGGTCAAAAAGGATGGAGTCAACGCCAATCTAGTTTTATGCGATTGGCCTACCTTTAGATACCCCCATTAATTTTGCTTTTAGTTCTTGTTTAAGCCATTCAAAAAGTCAATTTTTGGTGTATGAAACCCTCAAACTATGTTGAAATATTTGTCTCTTAAATATCAACTGAGAGTAAAAAAAGTAACTTCCTAGCTTAAACTGTTCAAAAACTTGGTTTTAAAGGATTTATTTGGAGGGGTTTCTGTGGGGAGTGGCACTCCCACACTACTGGTATATACATCAAAATATTTGTCTCTTAAATATCGGCTTATATCAAACCAAATTTGCTTCCTATCTTAAGCTGTTTGAAAGATGTTTTTTTTTGGGTTTCAAGAGACAAAACTGCATTTGTAGTTCAACAATTTCACACAAATTTATTAGATTTCAGTATTTTGTGGTTTAGAAGAAAAGGAATGTGTAGGATTTATCAGCAAAAGTAACGCAAAGCTTGAAATTCAAAATCAGGTACTAAAGGTGCATTTACACTTGATGGCTTCTACATTTGACTCTTACGAACAAAGACTCCGAATGCTTCAAAACAGAGCCATCCGAATAATCACCAATGCAAGATACATTAATTCCTCAAATCCATTGCATTTTAAACTTTACATTTCAAAAATAGAGACTTGTTTAACTATGAATGTGCAAAACTGATGTATTTTATACAGTCGCCGGCTTCCTCATCAAAATCAGCAACTTAATTTTAAAAATGTTTCGACTGTACTGTCCTATTCCACCCTTCAAGCTAATGCAATGCAAATTCCTAGATTCTCCACAGCAAAATCCCAAAGATTATTGAAATACATAGGAAGGAAATCTGGAATAATATCTGCCAAGCATTACAAGATTCCAAATTTGAAAAAACTTATAAAAAGAAATTAATCAAGCTAGCAATACAACTCAATAATTCGTGAAATCTTTTTTGCATTTAGGTTTTAGTTAGCTCTCAACTGCAGCTGCTGTTATGAATTATTGTTTATATTCTAAAATATGACTATATTGCATCAGTTTTATTTTAAAGGATGGCTGCTTGACTCGAAGACCAATTTGGTCCAAATTGCAGTCTTCCATTGCAGAGAAATACAGAAAAATTCTAAACAACATGTAGTAGGCCGATATTTGTACAGTTGTACATATATGTAGTTTGTTTGCTGCTTTTATTCAATTTTTTTCATGTGCATAAAATAAACAAGTAATGTCTTTGTAAAGTGAAGTTTGCCAATTTTTGCTAGTGGTTGATTGCTTATGTCAGTTGCTCAAAATCGGCCAACCATTCATCAACAATTTTGTCTAAGTGAAGTTAAGCAACCACTCACGAAGTTTGTGACTGGTTTAAATCTTTTGCAAGTTTTGATAATGTCAAATTTTGGTTGCTTTGCGCCCAGTATAAATGCACCTTAAAAAAAAAAGAAGTATGAAAGTTAGTTCTTTGTTTTGGTTCTGGGACCATAGCCAGCTCCAAGGCAGCCCAAAGTGCACCAGGTCAGCAAAGAAAAAACATAATTGATCCTTTGCTACTCGAACAGCCTAATTCATCTGGGAGTCGAACTCGAGGCTCAGTATTGGAACTTAGATAACAAAGGAATATTTGACCTTGGATTGGTGATTGTATGAAAATTAACTGTTGATGTAAAACTATCGCTGCATATAAAGTTACCACTTTTCTGCAAACAAGCCCTTTTAAAAAGCAGATAGAACAAATGGATTAAGAGCAACAGAGCAAAGTGCGATAACATTTAAGTGGTATCGCATTTGATATTTTTCGATTTGAATTTGTCCTGTGTCGGCATTTGTTGACTATTTCAGAACATTTATTGAGAATATTAGCTCTGTTTGGCATCAAGTTCTGGTATTTTATTCCTGGCAGAGTTTTTACGTGCAGTTTCTGCTGTTATAGATGGGGGTGTGGCAAGCAAAATCCCACATGACAGTGTGGGGATCAATCTGTTGTCTTTGCATCTCCAAATATATTTTGACAATTTTGTGATGATTGCTCTATGTCAGTATCAGCATGATTTTGGATTGTTATAGTAGCACGATTTAAACTCAGTTTCAACTGCATTCGTAGCATAGCTTTTGTTTGCATGCACTGTCCTCTTGTAGATTACGGATTTTTCATGTCTGTCATCTAGTGGATAGTTCGATTTGTCTCGGCAGTTGCAGGAAAGCGGATCCAGTTTTGTTGCTGTTTTTCAGAGGAGTGTTTTGTTGTTTGAGGAGATAATGGGTGCAATATTGGGCGTGTAGCTCCACACAGTTTTTATTACTGGTACAAGTTTACTGAAGCTTGTGGTGGCTTAAGAAGTGTTGGACTGTAGCTTACAAATTTTAAAGAGCAACTCAAAAGCATCATCTTGTTATACAATACATTTAAAAATAGCAGTTTTACATCCGGCCTCACTTTCCAACAGAGACAATTTAAATAAACTCAAAATCTTTTCCCCAAAACAATATGGTTTTCAAAAAACTCTTTCAACTATACAAGCGGTGCTAAATCTCATAACAGCAACTTATGACAATATAAAAGATAACACTTACATGGAAGTATTCTTTTTCGATCTAACCAAGGCATTTGACAGTCTGTCATCAAATTCTCTTAGCTTACTTACAACATTACGGCATCCGTGGTTCATGTCTTTAATTGTTAAACTCTTTCTTGAAAAGGAAGCAATTCGTCTCACTAGATGGTGTCAATTCAGAGTTACAGTCCAATACTTTTGGAGTACCTCAGGGATGATTGCTTGGTCCTTCACTTTTACTACTCTATGTTAATGATTTGCCTAACGCTGTTTTGGATGCTCCTACCCTTTTTGCTGATGACACCTGTGTAATGCTAAAACATTGAAATTTCTCTACTCTCAATTGAAATTATCTCAATTACCAAGCTTCTTGCTTAATTGACTGGTGCAAATCCAATGAATTTTCTATCAATCCACAAAAATGCCATGTTATTTTGATCCCTCCTAAATTAATTAAAACTGGCACTTACTTTGTTGTAAAGCTTGATGACACCTTCATCAAGGCCGAAAGCTGTGTTAAATACTTAGGTATTCTAATTGACTCGAATCTAAGTTTTCGTTTTCTCCTAGAAGAAATTGAAAATAACCTTTCTAAATCTCTGGGAATACTCTATAAATTGAAACCAATCCTTCCACAAAATGGCCTTCTTAAATTATATTATTCTATGGTACATTCTCACTTAAGGTATGGTCGAGTTGTTTGGTGATCAACTTTTCCTTCTAATCTAAAAAAATTAAACTCATTACAAAATAAAGCTGTTGAACTAATTGGTGGGGGTAGGATAGAGCAATACTTTATTATGCAAAATTAAACATTAAAAAACTTCCAGACTTATATAAACATGAAACTGCTAAATTTGTTGATAGGTTTATGCACAATACCCTTCCTCAATCTTTATCTGACTTTTATGTTAAGGTTTGAGAAATCTGTGGTCGTACAACAAGGTCTTTGGGCAACCGTTACAGTCTTTATATTCCTCGCTATAACACCAACAGATTACAATGAAGTATCAAATATCAAGGAGTAAAAATATGGAACTCTATACCCCTTAAAATACAAAACCTCCCATTCTCTACTTTAAAAAAAAATACAAAAGTCATTTGATGCAAACGTTAGAAAAAAATATTATTTAAATTATGTAATATTTGTAATTGCCAGTTTTTTTGTTTTACCTGGTTACAAATCAGTTTGAATTATTAGTTGATATGTTATTCTCAAACAAAACAGGTGACTGCTTGACTCGATGACTGAGGAGATCCCTTTGCAGTTTTCCACTCCCCATTCGCTGTTTTATACAGTAACTGACAAGATTGCTTTTTGTTTTTTGAATTGTGTGCTTTATTGTGAGTGATGACGAAAAAATAAATACTTACTAACTTACTTACAATCAAAAAGAAAAATGTGAGTTAGAAAGAGAAATGGGATATGATTCAATTCCTTTATATAGTGACAGTGTCAAAACCAAGATCAGCAAGGAATTTTTTATTCTTCTGTCAAAACATTTTTGGTCGGGTGTTGCAAATTTTTTAACCTCTGACAAATATTATTTTCAGGTTCAAAATCTTGCAAAACTGGCCCTGAATTTTTTTTTGGAAAATTTTAACACATTGAGTGCAAGGGAACTTGTTATTTCGTCTTTCAATATTTTCTTTTTTGTCTGCAGTAGACACATTCATTTGTCTTACAGCTAAGTTTAAATTCGATTATTTCAGCATTTTAGATGAATACCACATCTTTTATTAAGGAGATAATTAGATTTTTTTTCTTTTTTTGGATAACCGAAAACAAGTTTATCATGCTGCGCTATACACTTTAGTTTTAAAAGCGATTTGTTTACCTTGCATTACATCACTCGTGCTGTATGGGGCAGCTGAGAAAAAATGCAAATTACTCTAAACTGTAACGAGACGCTATGGTGTGTGGCTAGAAATTGACGTTGCAGTCACTGTGTTAGAGTCCCACATTCATTTTTTGCCAACTATGGAATATGGCAATATTAAATCGTTTGTTGAGATTTCACTTTAGATGGAAAACGTAACATGTTATCATTTCAATCAGAATCTAATTTGGAAGAAAATGCAAAAAAATAAAAGAAATGTTTTGCTAAAAAAATTTTGATTTTTTTTAGATTTAAGCTTATGCCATGGTTATACATAGGCTCCTGACAGCGTTACGATATTCCTTGATGCGCTATCTGTTTCTGTCGGCATGCAATTTGACAGCATTACGAGACTGCAGTGACACTGCTCTAATACTGCTCGAAAACACTATGTGAAAGCAGCCGATACCATTACAACATCACACCAATTGCTTGTTGATACTCCTGACAGCCACCGCCCACCAATTTCAAAAAATTCTAGGTCTATAATAGCTAGTTTACTATTATTCTAAAATCTTTACATTCAAAAACTGGGAAGAGAAAAAGTTGCACATATAGTATCTCTACCGCTGCCGCAGATGTTGTAGTCGCAATGGCACAACAAAAACAAACGGATAAGAAATGTCATGAGGAAAAAAGAGAAATGGGCGGATCAGTTTTTCTAAAAGCATTTCAGTGAATATTACACTGTAAGGAGCAATTAAAAGATGGATCATTCCATGTCAAAACAGCAAATTTTCAGAAAAGTTCCCACTTGACCCCCTCAGATTTTGCTGAAACTTTATCAAAATGGGGTTTTTGATGAATAATGAAGATTTGCAAAATTTTAGCTTTGCGTTATTTTTTGTTCAAAAAATATGCCCCCCAAAGTTTTGCACCCCCCCGGCGGTAAAACTTTTTTTGCATTTTCTTCCAATTTTGAGTCCTCATATCTTTGAATTGGAGTTACTCAGATTGCTCAAACTTGGAATTTTTACAGACATTTTTCCACTAATTTCAGATATGGTTTTGACTTTTTGATACTGTGTTTAAATTTTGAGTTGCAGACCTTCAGAAATGCTCGTTTTTTCAAAAACATACTTTTTTACACTTTTTTTGAGGGGGTATATCTTACATAACAAATCTTACAGCCTCATCAAACTTGCAATGATCCTTAAGTATATATATGAGATTGCCTAAAACAATATGAAGGGGGGTAGCAGCAACAGATTTTGGCAATTATGAATCAAATACGGCCCATTTTCTGAAAAAGTTGAAATTGCGCCATCTTGTGAGCCCTGGTTGACAATGTGGGCAACATTTTAGAAATTCGAAATTTTGCACAAAGTTTGCTCACAGCCCTAACTATATCATATGTGAATTTCAAGAATGTGTCAAAACTGTAAAGTAATATTCTCAGATGCTAAACATTCACCTATATCACTAAATTTGCTTGTGTGATTTCCCTAGCAACGACCATAGCAACCACTTTTTTCTGTGCATTAAGATGCTTCAAATTGATAAAGAAGTTCTTTTTAATAATAAGTCAATTAAGATGTTTTTGACGTTTGCAGGCCAGATTTTTATTGTTTAATCGTTTTGCGTGCTTCTGTCCTAAAGGCTCCCAGCTCGGAAGCTTAGGAAAGAGCCACCAAAACGGCAACTACTTAAAACTAGCAATGCGACAAAGTTGTCTTCCCACACGAATCGAACCTGCAGCCTTGGATTACCGGTCCACTGCTCGACCACTTGAGCTAGAGTAGGTGTCTCCTCGCATGCTTAATTTTTGGCTGTTTAAACCCAGCAACTTGATTGTATGATTTCAATAATAAGTCAATTAAGATGTTTTTGACGTTTGCCGTTCTGGTGGCTTTTCCCAGTTTGCTTTTTTTTTGCTGGTTTGCCGTTTTGACGTTTGCTGTTCTGGTGGCTCTTTCTGGTAGCTTTTTGACGTTTGCCTTCTAGTCGCCATTCTGGTGGCTCTTTTCTAGGCTTCTGGGGCGACATGACAGAACGTGCTAACGAGCTCGTAAAGGCCATTCTCGCTTGCTAAAAAGCGCTAACGAACAAAAAATCTTCGTAGACAAACTGCAATTTCTGAGCCGTCTCGCCCAACACACGTTAAAACAGTTTGCTCGAATTTCTTAGCGAGATGTTTGTAACATGTGTTAGTACGTAATAAATACCCCATTGTGACGTCAGATGCATTTCTACTTCAAAATAATGCGTTCAAGCATACTGTATGTACTACATTGTTATGGAAAAAGATACTTAAAGCTATGCGTGATTATTCTACGCAAGCAAATTCTTCAACTGATAATAATTAGTAAATGAACGACAGAAGTTAATCATATTTTTGGATCAATGTAAAATAAGAACAACTTTTTCCATAATATAATTTTTTAAATGAAGTAAAGCGCCCTTGAGGTTGTTGGTGGGTAAACTCATATGTTAACAGTAACTTTAGGTCTTAAGGTTTCAAAATTTTTCAAAAGTGAGCAAGTCGAAGTACACTCTTCCTTTTTAGAACTGGTAAATCTTGAGTTTAGACTGGCTGTTTTTAATTTTTTGCCGATATTTAGTCTCATTCGTTCTTGATTTTGCAAAAATTTTGATGTAAAAATTTTGCCAATATAATGTAAAAAAAAAAGCATTGATGTCAATTTCAGCGGGCATGTTTGAAACACTGTTTGATTCGTATAGCACTGTCTGCCTAAGACTTAAGTGAAGGCTTATTTCTTGCTTTTGCAGCATCGTAAAATTGCAAAAGCAAAAAAGCAAGCTTTTTTCAAGTTGAACAACTGCCGAAAAAATTTCTCAATGGCTTGCGCAGAGCAACAGAGCTTTATAACCTTGAATAGTTGCAATTTTGCTTGCAAACACAAGAAAATCACTGAAATTTTATGGTTTTGAATCAGCACGAATTTTAGTTTCTTTGATTAGTTTGAATTTTTTTTGGTTTGTTTTTGGTTTGTTTTGCTGCCGAGGCTGGCAGTGTTTTTAATTTTTTCTTAAACTTTGAGCAAAAATGAACCTCGTGTTTTAGAAAATCTTTCTTATAAAAGGAGTGTGTTACTATTTTTGTCAACTTGCACTACTTAGCATTTTTTTATCAATCGAAACAGCAAATGGTTCTCAATGCAATTCACTTTTTTTAGCAGTCTAATAGCAAAACATGGTGACGATTTGAATTAATTTTCAGCAAAAATTCGCATGAGTTAGAAGTTTTCAACATTTCGCCATTAAATTTCTAAACCAAAAAGATTTCTCGCACGCTTAAAGAGTGCTTCAAGATCCTCTTTAAGTTGGCAAGGAAAATGTGACGTTTTTTTACTCGAACTGCTTTCCGCAATCGCTCAAAGCAAGTTAGCGAGAAAAAATGACGTAACGGATTTCGCAAGGCTTTACATACACGTGCAAAAATGACCTCTTATGTTTAGTGAGTATTTCATTTGTTAGCGCCTCTTAAAAAAAACTCGTTATTAATGCGAACGAGGAAATTTCTGAGATGTGCCCCCAGGCCAGAAGCACGCAAAACGATTAAACATTAAAACTCTGGCCTGCAAACTTATTAAACTTAATCATCTTAATTGACGTATCATTAAAATCATACAATAAGCCAGTTGCTGGGTTGAAAAAAGTTTTTAATGAAAAATAACAACTTCTGCAATGAAAACGTACAGTTTTTAATCAATTCTGTTATTTGAATCTGTGCTCAATAGCAGAAAAATTCAGTGAGTAGAACACCAAGGTAACATATTTTGCTCAAAAATAGCTTGTATCACTGTTTGTTCAAGACACCAAGCCAGCATTTCAACATTAGTCATGCTTTAGTGAGCGCCTAGTGCAGAACACATTGTACAGCAAAATATACTTGTATGCAATGTTTCAAAGCCTTGAAAAGCATCAAATTTCATTTGATATGTGTCTGCAATAAAAAGCAAATATCGCAACTAACAGATGTGAAGTTCTGCAGCTTTGAAGGCTCGTACACTGTACGACAACCAATTCACTAAAATGCATAAAACAATATTGTCAGTATCATGGTTAGTTAGCATTGCAGTGTATCATCAATGATTGTTGCATGTCAAGACGTAAAGAATTTGCATCAATTAAATTTGGAAGCAAAAAAATTTCGAAACAGAACCACCTTCTGTTAGTTAACTTGAAAGAACTTTACGAAAAAATTCAACAGAAACAACAGTGGTGCAATTGGGTTTTCAAAGTTTTGTAAACTTCGACCAAATGGTGTGTAACCGGTAACTTTAAGGGTGTGCATCGTGTGTGTGTTTGCTAGAAGAATCAGAATGAAAAACTTCTTTGCAGTGGTCTTCCTGAAAAAGTTTCATATCTCGACTTTCTAATGCACATGATTTGCAATTTGTAAAATTGAAACAGCACAATGCAGCAATGTTTGCAATGGTCTGGAAAAGATCAACTTCAGGATGTGTTGAAGCAGACCTTTGAGCAAAATGATGTCGACCTGGAAGATACTATTATCGTCAAGCAGTGGTTCACACGGGTAGGACAAAACTTTTGGACTTGAAATATACTGTAGCTGAGTTTATTGGAACCACTTGTGAAAAATTTGATTTGTTGAGACAGCGTCACTGTATTGCTAAATCTCAATCAGCTTTTTTGAAAACAATAAAAGAGCAAATCAATGGCAATAAAATGATTGTTTTTGTTCATTTTGGTGAAAGTTATAGCTTTCTGGTTCAAGACACTGTCCAAGGATATCATTGGGAAAACAGCCAAGCTACCATCTGCCCATTTTTTGTTTAATTCAAAAATGACGTTGGCGAGGTCAAGTGTTTAAGTATCTGCATCATATCTGATAGCATGAAAAATAACAGTAATGCTGTGCATTCGTTTATCCACAGGGTGCTCATCGGTATACGAGAAAAGCTTCCAACAGTTTCCGACGTATTGCATTTCGGTGATGGCGCTGCAAGCCAATGCAAGAACTTCAAAAATTTGGTGAATTTGTGCCACCATAAAAGAGATCATAGCCTTGATGCTGAGTGGCATTTTTTTGCTACTAGCCATGGAAAACCGTCCAGTAGCGAAAGTAAGCTTACAAATAACTGCTACGAATCAAATTTTAACTCAACAACAAATGTTTGCTTGGGCTATTGCTGGCATAAAATATCTGTACATCAGTGAAAAGGATATTGCCAAGAATTTTCAAGACTTTGCTCTTGAAGAGTGCCATGTCAGGTGTAAAACTATCCCAGGTACTCGAATTGATCACAGTTTCATACCTATTTCTGAAACTGTCCTGGAAATGAAGAGGCTTTCGGTTGTTGTTGGCAATCAATTTTCTTTTAGTAAAAAGCACAGAGCCAATACAACTGAAAACATTCTTTTATTGCTTACGTTTCAAGATTATACTTATCTCATTATCAAAGCTGATTTATGAGCAGGCAAAAAACTTGAACGAAAATAAGCAAATTTGAAATTACGTCATAAAAGTTCGGAATAATACACTGTTGAAGAACAAACAATGTTACCGTACAATCGTAGTTAGGGTGTTAAATTGCAAAATCACTAAAATATTGAGAATTGCGTTACGAAATAGTGAAATATTTGACGCCAGGAACAAGCTATAAATACATAAATACACTGCAAACCAGACAAGTCTGAGGCTTACAGGGGAGAAAAAAAACAAACATAAAAGACCTAAGGTCCAATGAAGTTATACAATTAAAAATTATGTATTGAATAAATATAGTGGAGTGGAGGTTTTGTCAATATTGAGTTGGGGCTGCTTTTCTTGTATAAGTAACGTTTCTTTTATTAACAATTTACACCAGTTACTTGCATGAGATAAGACAATGGGGTTGTAAAAATCAATGTGATGGTCCGGGTTTTGCCATAGATGTTTAGTGACATCAGTATCATTGGAAGTAGAAATGGCAGGGTTGTGGTCATTAAGCCGAGTAATCAGATTTCTTTGTGTCTGTCCAATATAAAACTCACCACAACTACAGTTGATTTGATACACCACATTGGAGCGGCATAGTGTGTGCTGTTTGTCTTATGTGTAAAAAACCGGCCAATGTTAAAAGTTTGATCAATTAAAATGAGTTTTGCATTAACACTGAGTTTTTGAAAAAACGAATTAATTTCTTTTCTTATTTGATTTGACATGAAATGCACATACGGTAATCTAATAAATAACAGTCTAGGTTTGGGAGTTTCTGTAGAATTAATTGTTTGGCATTTTTGGTATTTTTGGTTGAAAAATTTCAAAAATTCCAAACCTCCAAAACAAATTTTTAGTAAGTTTTGATGCGAAAAGCTTATTTACAAACATCCCACTTGACTTCACTCTCAATTTAATATTAGACAAGTTATTGATCAATCGACCAAAATATTTGGAATGAATAGGAAACATTTTAAGAAACTTCTTGACTGGACCTGCAAAAATGGCACACTTCAGTTAAACGGTAAATTTTACAAACAAGTTGACGGGGTGGCTATGCTTTTTGGCCCCAGCCATTGCTGACATATGTATGAATTGGCTTTTGGAAGAAGTATTTAAAAAGACCACTGCTAGTTTCAAAATTTTTCGGTACATCGATGATTTATTTTTGGCTTTTGATAATTCTGAAGATATTGAAGACACATTTAATACATCTAATTCCATCCACAATAAAATTCAATTTACTAGAGAATCAGAAGTGGAAAATCAATTAGCCTTTTTGGATGTCCACATC
The DNA here is from genome assembly GCA_963965965.1 of Trididemnum nubilum. Classification (NCBI taxonomy): domain Eukaryota; kingdom Metazoa; phylum Chordata; class Ascidiacea; order Aplousobranchia; family Didemnidae; genus Trididemnum; species Trididemnum nubilum. The sequence goes on from OZ014486.1 coordinate 23,629,565, forward strand.
ACGAAAACAAGGGAAGGCGTAGAAACCAAAATCTTCAGAAAACCCACATTCACAGGCTTATACATCAATTGGCAAAGTTATGTTTCTCTTAAATACAAGAAAAATCTGCTATCTACTCTTCTGGATCGTGCCTACAAAATTTGCAACAGCTATGCTTTCATTCATTAAGAGTTCCAAAAAATATCCTCTTTGTTACAGAAGAATGGTTTTCCAACTCACTTCATTGATCATCACATTGCCAAATTTTTCAACCAAAAATACCAAAAATGCCAAACAATTAATTCTACAGAAACTCCCAAACCTAGACTGTTATTTTTTAGATTACCATATGTGCATTTAATGTCAAATCAAATTAGAAAAGAAATTAATTCGTTTTTTCAAAAACTCAGTGTTAACCCGAATCAGCCCAGTGGAACACATATGTTCCATTACGAACGGTGGAATTAAATTGATTTTAATTAGCACAGTTAACATTTTAAAAATTATTCTATTGAGTTTTTGGAATGTCTGTGACTGCATTTGAGATGTTTTTATGGTTTTATTCGGTAGTTGCAACTAGTAGTGTGAAATCAGCCAGACAGATAGAGTCGAAGCAAATTTTTCTGGAAAAATGGCCGCTACAGAAAGATACATTTTAGTGTTTGGTTATTATTTCAAACTTAGAATAACATTTCGAATTTTTTGTATTTGAATATTGCTAAAGACTAATATCAAATGCTAACCAATACCAAAATTTGATATTTATTTTTTCTGCACTTCCGGTATTTGCATTTAAATTTACTGGAACATATATGTACCAATGGGCAGATTCGATTAGATTTTTCTATACTTTCTTCAATGTACGTGCCATGAAACAGTATCTATTCTGGAAGATGAAGACGCACCAGCAGTAATTTTTATAAAGCCGAATGATGGTTGTGCTTCAGATGAAAACTCTGCTAACGAAAATGATTGATGTCTAATTGACAATTTGGCCCGGAAGTCAACTCAATCCACCAGCTGAAGCCTTGCTTTTAGATGGACGGCGAATAAAAATTTGTCAAACTGACTGAAACAATAAATGTATTGAGGTGGAGCAAATTTACAAATAACTAAACTGGAAACATGGCAATTTACTTCTGGTATGAAATCTAGTATATACTTTATATATTTCACAATTATAACAAGCATATGGGAAGAACTGATCACCAAGATCAAAGCATGAAGAAAATGTTGTCATAGCGGCGGAAGAAAGCATGTTGTGGATGAACTGCAGTGCAATGGCATTGATCATTGTTTAATTGAGACTCTTGCAAAATCACGGAGAAGATTAGCAGGGTTTAATTGTTCTAAACGTGTTTCTAGCCGGTGCTCTAAATGCGATGTTGGTTTATTTTTAGGGTGTAAATTGTCCTTTCATAAAAGTATAAGCTATACGAAAGCGAACAATATCGCAATGATCAGTTTTCAAAAAACCTATGAACAACTCTATATTTTGTGCTATTTTGCACCACTGTATCTGTGCGTAACACCATCTTGTACGTAACACAGTACTGTATTGTTTGTTTTGCAAAGGGATTAAATAAATGTAAACAAAAAACCAAATTATTGTAATGTGACTGCGTAAATAGAGTCATTAGTGGAATTAGAATGCAGACTATTGGCTCACTAAAGCAAAATGTGTACTCGTTAACGCCCAGTGGAACATATATGGCACGCGTCATATCTCGTCAAGTACAAATGATGCAAAATTTTTTTCAACGCTTAATGACTCAGTACTTGATACTCACCGCTCATTATATAAAAAAATTCCAAAATTAAAACATTTTTTTTCTGGGCATTGATGGGTTAATGCAAAACTCATTTTAATTGATCAAACTTTTAACATTGGCCGGTTTTTTACACATAAAGACAAACAGCACACACTATGCCGCTCCAATGTGGTGTATCAAATCAACTGTAGTTGTGGTGAGTTTTATATTGGACAGACACAAAGAAATCTGATTACTCGGCTTAATGACCACAACCCTGCCATTTCTACTTCCAATGATACTGATGTCACTAAACATCTATGGCAAAACCCAGACCATCACATTGATTTTTACAACCCCATTGTCTTATCTCATGCAAGTAACTGGTGTAAATTGTTAATAAAAGAAACGTTACTTATACAAGAAAAGCAGCCCCAACTCAATATTGACAAAACCTCCACTCCACTATATTTATTCAATACATAATTTTTAATTGTATAACTTCATTGGACCTTAGGTCTTTTATGTTTGTTTTTTTTCTCCCCTGTAAGCCTCAGACTTGTCTGGTTTGCAGTGTATTTATGTATTTATAGCTTGCTCCTGGCGTCAAATATTTCACTATTTCGTAACGCAATTCTCAATATTTTAGTGATTTTGCAATTTAACACCCTAACTACGATTGTACGGTAACATTGTTTGTTCTTCAACAGTGTATTATTCCGAACTTTTATGACGTAATTTCAAATTTGCTTATTTTCGTTCAAGTTTTTTGCCTGCTCATAAATCAGCTTTGATAATGAGATAAGTATAATCTTGAAACGTAAGCAATAAAAGAATGTTTTCAGTTGTATTGGCTCTGTGCTTTTTACTGAGAATTGTTCGCCGATCCCGTCATTTTGCTCCGAATTTTCTTTTAGATTTGAAAAACATGCACCTTGCTCTTCTCAGATTGTACCAATTCAAAATGATGCACAATTCCAACCTGGTCACTACATAGCATGCAATTACGATCAGCAGTGTTATGTTGGGATTACCACTGAATGATGCGATGAGCAGAAAGATGTTTATGTTAAATTCATGCATTGCAATCAAAACCACACTTTAGTTTGGCCATATGATGCAAGAAACGAATGTTGGGTTCCATTTCAAGATATCTTGTGTGTTGTAGATGCTCCTGTTCTTCAAAATCAGTGCGAACGATACTATAAACTAAGTTCTTTAGATCTGAATTGCATTATTTCTCTTTTCAATCCCCTGTAATTTTTATCCGTTGAACAAGTTTCTTCTTTTTTAATGGTATTAATTCTCATGCTTATTGGTCAACAGAGTTAAAACCTCTCAGTCCAAATTTAATTCGTTAGCTGTTCTTCATTTCTTTGAATAAAAAGGATCAGTATCTCTAAAGTGATGGTGTTTTGGGTATTAATCATTTTTTTATAAGAACCTGTGAATTTTTAGTTGCGAATGGCTGTTCTTCTGTTCTTAAATGTTCGCAAATTTTCAGCCTTGTTTGTACTTGACCCAAACTTATTCTTGCTTGGTTAAAAAAAAGGGCTTTGTCTGTAGTTATAGATCATGACTACTGCTACACAAATCAACAATGGCCATAAAAAAGCCGAGGAAAACACTGCTGGTTACACAAATAAGTTGTGCTAGCACTTGTTCTGGATTAATTTTTTAATGCTGAGCCTAGCATTGCTCCTAATTTGTTCTTGAATTTTGAACAAAAACGAATCTTGTGTTCTTATGAAACTGTTCTTATAAAAAAAGAAGTGTAATACAAGACTATCTAGATACCAGTATACACAGTATTTTTGATTTTTTTTTAGTTGAAATGTAGAGCGCTGTAACGTCCCTACATGCAACGATCACTGATGATAAACTGCAATGCTAACTAACCATGATACTGACAATATTGTTTTATGCATTTTAGTGAATTGGTTGTCGTACAGTGTACGAGCCTTCAAAGCTGCAGAACTTCACATCTGTTAGTTGCGATATTTGCTTTTTATGGCAGACACATATCAAATGAAATTTGATGCTTTTCAAGGCTTTGAAACATTGCATACAAGTATATTTTGCTGTACAATGTGTTCTGCACTAGGCGCTCACTAAAGCATGACTAATGTTGAAATGCTGGCTTGGTGTCTTGAACAAACAGTGTTACAGGCTATTTTTGAGCAAAATATGTTACCTTGGTGTTCTACTCACTGAATTTTTCTGCTATTGAGCACAGATTCAAATAACAGAATTGATTGAAAACTGTACGTTTTCATTGCAGAAGTTGTTATTTTTCATTAAAAAAAACTTTTTTGTCAAGTTGGAGCATCTTAATGCACAGAAAAAAGTGGTTGCTAAGGTCGTTGCTAGGGAAATCACACAAGCAAATTTAGTGAAATAGGTGAATATTTACCATCTGAGAATATTACTTTACAGTTTTGACACATTCTTGAAATTCACATATGATATAGTTAGGGCTGTGAGCAAACTTTGTGCAAAATTTCGAATATCTAAAATGTTGCCCACATTGTCAACCAGGGCTCACAAGATGGCGCAATTTCAACTTTTTCAGAAAATGGGCCGTATTTGATTCATAATTGCCAAAATCTGTTGCTGCTACCCCCCTTCATATTGTTTTAGGCAATCTCATATATATACTTAAGGATCATTGCAAGTTTGATGAGGCTGTAAGATTTGTTATGTAAGATATACCCCCTCAAAAAAAGTGTAAAAAAGTATGTTTTTGAAAAAACGAGCATTTTTGAAGGTCTCATCATATCATCATATCACGTGTTGGATCCGGTATTTTCCCCGTCAACGGAGTTGGCCGGATTTCGTATGGTCATTGTCTTTACTATTCCTCGCCATTTTGTTCGATCACATGCATCCTCTTTCCCCAGTCCATTTTTCTTCATCTCATTCTATACCTGCTTTTTCCACGTTTGTTTCAGTCTTCCTCTTCCTCTACTACCACTTACTTCAAATTGCAAAGCCTTCACTATCACATTTTCATCTTCTTTCCTCAAAACATGACGGTACCACCGTATACTGCTTGCTTTAGCCATCCTATCTAAAGACTCCTTTATGCCCAACATGTCCATCAACTCCTCGCTGTTTCTTCGATCTAATAGCTTCACACCACACATCGCTCGAATCATAGCTCTTTCGGTTCTTCTCAAAATTGCCATCTCTTTTTCTCTCAAGCACCATGCTTCACTTCCATACAACATAGCTGATCTTACACAACTTTTATAAATCTTTCCTTTCATCTTTAATGAAAACTGTCTGCCTTTAAGTATTTCGCTGCATTCCCTGAACTTCATCCGACCAATTCTTGATCTAGCTGTTACCGTCGTTTCGCACCCACCAGTTGCATTCAATCTGTCACCTAAATAAGTGAACTTGCTCACAGTTTCCACACCATCACACAATTTTTCATCTGCTGATCCCTCAAAGTTATTTACCAGGCTTCTACATTTCTTACAAACAAAGTTTTTGTTCACATAAACTGAAACTTTCTTCTTATTCGTGCATCTTGCGTGGACCCACTTACCACATGCTCTACATAACACCGAGTTAGACATAACTCGTGTTCCACACACGCCACAAGGATCTATCTTACTGTCGAAAGCTTCTTCCTCCATCCCACCCACCATCAACTTTGTCTTTCCAAGATTGACTCTCATCCCTTTGCTTTCAAACGCCTCTCTCCATTCATCAAAGTTCTCTCTCAATTCTTCCATAGTCTCCCCCATTTGGACCAAATCGTCTGCATAAAGAATTTGCTTCATTCATCCTTTCCTTGCTTTTTCCGTTACTTCATCTATCACCGTTGCAAACAACAAAGGTGACAACACAGATTCTTGGTGTACACCAACTTTCACAGAAAATTCTCCTGACAAACCCGATCCAACTCTAACTTTCGTTTCTGCTCCTTCATAAAGACTCATCACCGCCTTGACCAGGATTTCAGGCAAACCTTTCTTTCTCATTGCCCATTCCATCACTCTTCTAGGTACTCTGTCAAATGCCTTATCCGAATCAACAAAACACATGTACATTCTTTTGTCTTTCGCTCGATGTTCATCTTGCAACCTTCGTACTAAGAATAAGGCATCAATTGTTCCCTTTCCAGGCATGAAACCAAACTGTGCTTCATCAAAATCAACTATTGCTCGTATTCTTCTCTCCAACACTCTTTCAATAATTTTCATGCCGTGTTCAAGCAACTTCACTCCTCTATATGAACCACAGTTCATCACATCTTCTTTTCCCTTAAAAATTGGCACCACAACGCTTGTTTTCCATTCATCTGGGATTCCCTTTCCATCCAAAACTCGTTGGCAAAGCTGTAACATCACTTCCTCTGCAATTCTGCCGCCTGCAACAATCATTTTTGTTGTTACTTCAGAGAGCCCTGCAGCCTTTCCCTGTTTCATTTTCCTGATCGCTTCTCTCACTTCTTTGCGAGAAACTTGCTCTACTGGCCCCTCAACCATAGCAGCGTCCACCTTGTGGTCCCAAGCATTTTCCTCATTCATAATTTTCTCCATATGTTCCTTCCATATTTTACATCGATCTTCTTGACTAAAACCAATTCTTCCATCTCTACCATTAATCCATTTTCCTCCTTCAACATCTTTTCCATCCCGTTTCATAAATTTTACAAATTTGAAAATCTTGTTTGGTTTCTCACGTAATTCTTCCATTTCCTTTTCAGCTTCCGTCTTCATTGCTTTAGCAATCACTTTCTTAGTTTGATTTCTCATTTTCCTATAGAATATTTTGTATTCTTCCAGTCCAGTTTTGCAAAACGTTTTGAATGATTCCTTTTTCCTTCCTATAGCATTCCTCACTTCTTCATTCCACCACCATTTGTTTCCTTCATTCTTTCTGACTTTCTTCTTCCCACATAGCTCATCACATGCCGTCAGAACTCCATCTCTAAAAGATTCTTACAAATTTGTTGTTTCAACATCAACTAACTCCTCATCTCTTCTTTCAAATTTTTCTTGCATTTCCCTTTCTTTTAATTTCCAAATCATGCGCTTTACCCTTGATTCTTTCTTGATAACTTTATTCAGTTTTCTTTTATCCACATTGGCAACTAGCAGTCGATGTTGCAATTCCCATGGAATTACAGTACCTTTACGTCTTTCACAAATTTTCTGTTTTCTTTACTAATTAAAATAAAATCAATTTCGGATTCATTATTGCCAGATTTAAACGTTATCTTTCTTTCGTCCGTCTTCTTAAACCACGTGTTTGCCACACATAATTCTCTTTCGTCACAAAACTCAAGTAGCATTCTTCCTTCGGCATTTCTCTGACCTATTCCATTTCCACCATGGACACCCTGAAAGCCTTCTATCTCTTCACCAACATGTCCATTAAAATCTCCCCAGTCCGAATACCACTTCACGAGGATTTTGTAGCTCGTATTCGCCTGCCAATTCATCATAGAATCTGTGCTTTTCTTCAAGCGGCCTCCCTGCTTGTGGTCCATACGCTGATATTACTTGTATCACTTGCTTTCCAAACGCTAACACAACCACCATAACTCTGTCACTTTTTCTCCGGACATCTACCACTTTCTCACATATCTCTTCTTTTACTAAAATTCCAACCCCTCCGATACCAGAGCTGTTTCCAGACCACCACAATTTATACCTTCGTCCGAAAACTTCGAGAAATTGAGTACCTTCATTCTTGCACCTTACTTCTTGTAAGCCGCACACATCTGCTTTCCTCTTTCTCAACTCTTCACGTACCTCAACACCTCTTCCACAAAGACCAGAGCTGTTTCCAGACCACCACAATTTATACCTTCGTACGAAAACTTCGAGAAATCGAGTACCTTCATTCTTCCACCTTACTTCTTGTAAGCCGCACACATCTACTTTCCTCTTCCCCAACTCTTCACGTACCTCAACACCTCTTCCACAAAGACTTCCCAAGTCTAATAGGAGAATGTCGCTGATTTTTCGAACGAGCCCCTCTGCCTAAAGCTTTAGCGCTCCAGGTTGCAGATTGACGATCAGTGGTAACCCTGGAGTGACTACTTAACCGACCGAGCGAGACCGCCTGCCTAAGGGGCCGACTCTCTTCCACGCTGTTATCTTTTACTTTTTTATTTTTCATTGGACCATACGTTTTTGGAGCAAAATTTCTACGAAGAGCATGCCCTTGGGTACCTCCAACCTCAGTTTTAAGACATGAGTGGTCTCGAGACGCAAGTCTCTCCCACAGTTTTCTAACGTGGTATAAAACTATGCTGACATAGTTTAGCTGACCAACCGAGGCCCTTACTGTGTCGTGGGACTAGGACCCATATGTCAGCAATTGGTATTTGCAGCAAGACCAGAGTATTTAAGCCTCACATATCACTACATGAGCGGCTGCCCAAAGTACAAAGGTACTACTTGTCTGCACATACCTACCACACTGTGTCAAGGTCTGTAACTCAAAATTTAAACACAGTATCAAAAAGTCAAAACCATATCTGAAATTAGTGGAAAAATGTCTGTAAAAATTCCAAGTTTGAGCAATCTGAGTAACTTCAATTCAAAGATATAAGGACTCAAAATTGGACAAAAATGCAAAAAAAGTTTTGCCGCCGGGGGGTGCAAAACTTTGGGGGGCATATTTTTTGAACAAAAAATGACGCAAAGCTAAAATTTTGCAAATCTTTATTATTCATCAAAAACCCCGTTTTGCTTTTTTGCTATACATTTTGCTCAGCATTTATATTTTTATGTAATCAGTGCTGGCTATTTCATTTTTATGGTCAATAGGCTAGTCTAGTTATTACCATATATCCTTGCATATAAGCCTATCTCGCATATAAGCCAACTCAAGAAAAACAGTCCTAAAATGATGATTTGATAAAATACGCATATAAGCCGACGCTACAAATCGTAACACGACATACGCACCCTACCACAGCAAAAGGTTGCAAAAAATAATAAATGAAAATGATAACCATCATTTTTACGTGTATGACCAACCAATCACAGCTTGGTAGTATCACGTGATTGAAAAAACCGATAGCGCAACAGCGTCTAAGCGCACATGCTGCTTTGCGTGTGTGCGTGGACGCTCTTATCGCGAGAGAAAAAGAGAAAAGAACAGAAAAAAGGCGAATTGCGCGGGTATCGTTGCATTTAGCATGGTTTGAGTTGTAGTTGCTGCAATTAAGTTAGCATAATATCATTTCGCTTGAGTACGATCCGAGTTATGCGCATATAAGCTGACTCCTTAGTTTGGCAGCTTTTTTTTTGGAGTTCTAAACTCGGCTTATATGGGGGGATATACGGTAGCTTAGTTTTTAGGCTATTATGCTGCTGCTTTTTTTTCAATGTGGTTTCGGTCATTTGAATTATATTTCAGTCATTTTCTTGTCAAAGTAAAATGTACAATATTTCGACTTATTGAGTTTTTATTAAAAGAATATGTATGAACACAAAACAAAATTTGCAAAACAAGGCCATAAAAACAAAGCATTTTAGGTCAAATAACTTTGGCATTTTTAGCTAAATTGATGCTAAGCTCTGCAGTGTGTACGATATGAACAGACGCTGCAATGATGCAAAAAGGCTTTAAAAACATGCGCTAGATAGCATAAGCAAGTTACAAAAGTCACTAAGTGATTTTGAGTTATTGTGATTTAACAATCACAGAATGATCAATCTTTAACTATAACTAACTGACAAAAAGGCATAGGATGAATGACACAAGGTCACTGTTGTGCTCATTCACAATGCGAGAACAACTAAAAAACATTACCTGTAGTCGTAATTTTTTTAGTTATCAGAACAATCTAAAACCTATAAGCAAGTAAAAATTTGCAAGACAAAATCACGACTTTAAAAAAGCATTAGATTTAACCAAATCGAAAAAAAACTACCGTACACAAAATATGTCTCTCAAAATCCATATTTTTTCTTCAGCCATTGGCATGTTGGGCTGTGAAGAAAAAGCACTGCAACCCCTACTTTTTGCGTTGCACCTGGACCTCTTTGTAAATTGTAACCAATGGCTGTATGTCGAACTGTAATCATAAGTTTTGTACGATTCTGCGTTCAAGAGTAGTTACCTCAATTGTCACAAGTGAATGGTAGTAAACGATTTCTTATGAGCATTTCCAGTCTTGCCAAAAGACTAAAAGGTTGTTCTACACTTGTATTTTCAGCATTTAAACTAAGTATTACTCTGGCGATCATGAGAGAGAGGGCCAATCCAATTCCAGTTGTGGCATTTGTCTTCAAGCGCTTCGGTTTCAGTAGGGTCAGGGCTGAATTTGTAAAACTTGGCAAGGGCAATGACTTTCTTTGCAAATTTTCTTCATGCAAGCTGGAGTTTAGTTTTACTCACTTGCTCTTTGTTTTCATTTCTTTCTCAGGTGCTCTCATTTACTAGAACCACTCAGCATACTCCTGTAAGTTGAGATGCAATTTTGTTCTTACTTTAAGATTAAATAGCGAACTGATCTGAATAAACTCAGTGCTAATATTTTTATCAACCGCTCCACAGGTGGGTATTATTTTTTGTTTTATCACTTACCTTTATGTAGCAATTCAGTTTATATCGGTAGTTGTTGTTCTGCTTCATTTGTTAACGAGTGTAATGAAATAATAACAGTTTTTTCTTGAAAATCAGGCGTTTTTTTATTTCTGCTCTTTCAAATCGCAAGTCTACCACATCAATTCCGACACTTGTGGTATGCGCAGATAAGAAAAGTGCTTCAAAGCAATACATGTAAAAGAGAAAAGATACTAACAACAACTAGTTTTATTTCTTGACATTCTTTAGTGGTGCTACGAATCTGCGATTACTGTGTTGGTCGTGGTGAAAAAAAATTCGGTCATTATGACTGAACATACCAAAAATATTTTGGCCAATGCACAAAAAAATTGGTCATTGATCGAAAAAAACCTAGCTTTTCTGAACTTGTAAGCATTGTGTCTAATTCTACTTTCATTGGGCAGTAAATCTAGGACCTATTTCTTATTTTTCTGGCGGTTTTGTTCAGTAATCATATGTTTGTATAGTCAGTTTTGGCTATTTCACTCTTGTGGTTAAATAGTTTTCTGGGCTGTTTTTGCTGCTTCAGTAAATGTCGTGTCATGGTTTATTTTGATTGAGTAGTAAATTATCTGCAATTTTGTTCAGCATTTATTCATCATGTTTTTTGTAGCTACTACCTAGTGATCGCTAATATACTTTTGTGGTCAAATAGTTTTAATCTAAAATATTTAATAATAGTCAAATTAAGCAAACCTAATTCTAATCTAAACTCTTTAAAAAGTATATAATGAAAAATATGCGAATAAATATTCTTTGCTTTTAATTTATTCTGGTTAGCTTAAAGTTTTTGGTGAAATTAGAATAATCATTGCCAATCAGCCATAGGCCTTCCACAGAGCCTAGCTCCTAGACCTACTAGCCTACCAGTAGATTTTTAAAAGCTGTGAAGTCTAATCTAGCCTACTGAGTTTTCATACCTAGCTTAAGTAATCCTAACAATCACAAAAAACTACTAGATGGAAGCTTGCTGAGAAGCATTCTTAGTGAACAACCGATGTCTGTTGAACAATGAGATTTTCAAAAAAAAACTTTCACTTTCCTGCAAAGAAATTAGTTAAGAAATATCTTCTGGGAAAAGAGGGTTTGGAATTTCAAACATTGTCCATATATATGTATCTAATTGACAACATGGTGACTGATTATATCAAAAAAACATCTATCGAAGCTTAAGCTGTTGGAACTATGTCAAAATATTTGTCTCTTAAACCAGTGGTTTTCAAACTTTTTGGGTTGTGGCACACTTTTAAGAAGTGTTTAATTTGACTGCGGCACATCTAGAACTGCTGCTTCAAACCTATAGTTCTGCATTTCTTGCTTGTTAAAAACTTTTTAAAACATTGCTACCCTTACTGAACCATGCAAAACAGAAAAACTCAGAAGTCGTTTTAATGTCAATCAATGCAGTGCACAGTACACTCAATGCGAAAAATGTGCTTGTTTTTGCGCACAAAGTTTCTAAATTCTGCGCTTGACCTCAGGCAAACATACTCTCAGCTTTTGTTCAACTGTTTGTAGCTTGAATCTTAGCTTGTTTTTTTATCAACGTCAGTGTTGAAAATGCAGTACAGTATTGAAAAGTTTACTCTTTCAATCTTGCTCTGGCACTGGCCGAAAAAAAATGTATGGTACCAGAATGCCATATTGTGATAATGTTATAGACTATAAAAAGTTGATACGGTGGGCTACGTATATTTTTATGAATTAATTATGCGGTTAAATGCAGTTACATACAACTTTGTATTGTAAAGTAAATAGCCAATTATTTTTTTCAAAACTCACAAGTAAGATGAATGGACATTATGTATAAGTATACATTTTAAAACCTTGCTGCACACCTGCAGCTCATTTGCGGCACACCAGTGTGCAGCGCCACACAGTTTGGGAAACCCTGTCTTAAACAACTGCTGAAATCAAAAAAATCAATGCCCTAGCTTGAGCCTTTCAAAAAATATTTTTTGTGGAGTCTCTGGGGGGGGTGGTACCCCCAAACTATGTCAAAATATTTGTCTGTTAAATATCTACTGATATCAAAAAAAGCTAGCACCCAAGGTAAAGCCAATTAAAAAGTTGGATTTTTGGAGGGTCCCTGGAGGGAGGATACCCCTAAACAGCGTCAAAATGTTTGTCTGGTAAATATCTTCTGATATCGAAGAAAACTGGCACCCAAAGTTAAGCCGCTAAAAATTTGTTATTTGGGGGGGTCCTTGGAGGGGTGTGCACTCCCAAGCTATGTCAAAATATTTGTCTGTTAAATATCTACTGTTGTTCAAACACACTGGCACTCTAGTGTATGCCATTCAAAAAATTGAATTTAGTGGGGGGCTCTTGGGGATGTGGTTTTTGCAAACTATGTCAAAATATTTGTCAGTTAAATATCTACTGATATCAAAAAAACACTGTCACTCTTTAGCTAAGCCATTCAAAAAAGTGATTTTTTGGGGGTTTCCTGGGGTTGGTACCCCCAAATTATGTCAAAATAATTGCCAGTTAAATATCCACTGATATAAAAAAAAAAACTGGCATACCAGGTTAAGCCGTTCAAATAATTATAGGGTCATTCCATGTCAAGTGATCCAGGCCCTTACACCCACCCCTTTGGAATTTTTTCAAATTTGGTTTGCTATCAGAATTAGGCATGCTGATTCCAAATAACTAATTTTTTCAAGATTGGTTAACAATTGCCAAAGTTGCAAGGCTTTAAAAATCGCCATTTTTGTGATTACTCAAGTGTAAAATGTTACTATTTTTTTAAGGCTGAACTTTCACTGCAGATATCTCGTGCTTCAGAAAGTTGTAAGAAGTCATCTTGACACCAATCATTAACTTGAACATACTCTATCATTTGATATGTATTTCATCTTTGTGTGACCTTTACTTTGACCTTTGACCCCTAATTTCAACATCAATGGTCTTCAAAATCACTCATGTGTGATGAATGTTCAAACCTTTATATCTCGAAGTGCTCATAAGGTACCATGACATGTGACATATCATCTAAAAGGTCTTGATAAGGGTAACTAGAATCAAGAATAAAATTAATGGCTTATTGTACTTTAAACACAAAAATGATCAATAATTGATTCTGATCGAGTAATAGCCTAAAAAATACCACAAGTTTTTTATTAGCCTATTGTTTTTCAATTAGTCTATGTTGAAAAGCATTAAATACATGTGCTTGATTTTTCGCAACATAAACAATCCACACTTTACTTCCAGCTAGAGATCATATGCATAAAAGTGTGACGATAGAGCAAGTAAGAATAAAAGTGTGTGACATCTCATTCGACATTGTGCTTTGTTTTATAAGTTACCAATAAAACACTAAATCTCAGAAACATTTGATTTAAATCAATCACTCTTGTATGAAAACTAAAAATCAGACACTGGACCAATTGTTTTTTGCTTCAAACTTGGTAAAAGTGGGCTCTGTGATGCACAAGATTAGACAGTATTGATAAAGAATTATTCAATAGTTTCAACATAAAATTTTAATACAATTCTTTTTTGATGGGGACATTTGTCAAATCTTCAACAATTTAAATGCCACGTACATTTTACAATGTTCACAATTTATGCTAGTGCTTGTCATGAACAACATTTTGATTTTCAGTATGAGCAAAGTTTGAAGCAAACAAGTAAAAAAATTATAAGTTTGCTAATAAATAGTATGTTAATTGTCCCCCAAAAAAGAAAAATATAGAATATCAACTATATATCGTATTTTACGGACCATATGATGCACTCGATTGTAAGGCACACTGTCAATAAATTGCTTTGATTCGTTTTTTTTTTCCCATACATAAGGCGCACTGGGCTATAAGACGAAATGGATTTTAGGGAGTCACAATTCAAAACAATACAATTAGCAAGTCAGTCACAATAGTACATACGCAAGTCACAGTAGTACAATTGGCAAAAGAAAAAATGAACCTAGTGAATATTGCAGTTGCTAGTTGCTATCACTGTAGTTTATTGCATAAGACGGCGATTTATTTATATACCGGCAACCATAAAACCTATACTGGTTTTGAGTGTATGCAATAAAGCACTACCTGATCCATACATTAGGCGCACCGGCTTAAAAGGCGCATGATCAGTTTTTGAGAAAAAAAAAAGGATTTAAGTGCACCTTATGGTCCGTAAAATATGGTACTTAAAAAAAGTATGTAGAAAGCAGAATAATTTATGGCTACTCCAAAAAATAAAAGCTTCAGTGCATTCGATGACAAAAAAGCACCGAATATCAGTACCGATTTCATTGAATTGTTTCAATCTTAATACAAAACAATGAGACTGAGAATGTACAACAAACACCCAGCATAAATTTAAGTCTAGGTTTTGCAAAAGTGTAGCCATGCGTCATTTACATTCTCGGCTCACTTAAACGATTGATTGATGATTGATTGATTGGTGCATCTTTATCCTCCTATCATGAGAAAGCGACGGTGCGCTATGCTTTGGACGAATCCGCACCTGCTTAGGAGATGATCATTTTCCAAGCTTTCCTGTTGATGTTTTGACTTCTTCCCACGTAAATTTGCTGCTTGTTCGAAGCCACCAAGCAGAGATAATTATCGTAAAGTGTCTTATCCAAGGACGCAACAATGTGACCAGGGTGAGGGTTGAACTCACGATCCTGCGATCAGAGTCGTCATAAAAACGATGCCTTTACCCATTCGGCCACGCTGCCGACAAATTCTTTGAGAAACTTTGAGATTGTCAATTTTTGTTCTGCAGTGGGAGCAAATTTTTTTTCCAGGAATGATATTGATTGTTGGATGCTGATTAATTACCTTTTTGTACCAATCTAAACTAATTACACAAAGACTTGAGTTTCGAATCGATTTTTTGTGATTTCCAAATATATTGCAGCATGATTGGTAATGTTTTCAATAAGAATCAATGTAAAAGTGCTTGCGGTATGTACAAATAGTATCCAAAAGAGCATCAGAATTGCAATCTGCTTTCACCCTAATTTGTAAGAGCTGTCTTTCTTCTTCATTAAGGCTTTCAACACAAATAACATCTTTTTTTAAGTTGAATATTTCTTTTTACTACAACCACTTTGCAACACATTGCCAACACTGCAGTTAATAAATGTACTAATTTTGTGCTATATTAATTATGTTATACTATTGCTGTAAAACAAAATAGCTGTGACTCAATACTCATTCTGGGATTGTTTATGTTGAAAAAAGATGTATATCAAAGCTGTTAAAGCAAAATTATGTATATTTGAAAAAAAAAGCAAAAAAATAAACTAATTTTGTGTTACAAGGCCTTTATTATGCTATGTTGCTTTTCTGCGCTTACTACTTCACTCAAAACAAAAAAATTTAATGGCCAACTGTCAGAATCAAAGGCATAGTGCCATGACTAATAAAGCACTTTTGATTCATGTCACAATTGGAATGATACAGAAAAGATTAGTTACGAAAGACACTTCTTGACTTAAAATAAAAATTTTTGAAATGTCAGCATGAAAAAACATTTGAAATAATAAGACAAGAAATAATTTATTTGTCAGAACTAACTAATTTAAACAACATATTGTGTTAGCAAATTTGTGTTGTTTTCATGAATTATTTATCAGTTATACCTTTGTTTTATCAAAAAATTTTGTTTTTATCAAATTTTTTAAGTTTTGTAAATATCAAGCTTTAAAACTCAATAAGCCATTAATTTTATTCTTGGTTTTAATAACCCTTGTCAAGACCTTTCAGATGATATGTCACACGTCATGGTATGTTATGAGCACTTGGAGATATAAAGGTTTGAACATTCGTCACGTGCGAGTGATTTTGGAAACCACTGATGTCAAAATTGGAGGTCAAAGGTCAAAGTAAAGGTCACACAAAGGTGAAATGCATATCAAATGAAAGAGTATGCTCAAGTTAATGATTAGTGTCAAGATGACTTCTTACAACTTTCTGAAGCACGAGATATCTGCAATGGAAGTTTAGATCTAACAAAATAGTAACATTTTACACTTGAGTAATCACAAAAATGGCGATTTTTAAAACCTTGTAACTTTGGCGATTGTTAACCGATCTTGAAAAAAATTAGTTATTTGAAATCAGCATGACTAACTCTGACAGCATACCAAATTTAAAAAAAATCCAAAGGGGTGAGTGTAAATTTTTAATTTTTCTGGATCACTTGACATGGAATGACGCTATATTTAGGGGGATCCCCGGGGGGGAGTGTGATACTCCTAAACTATGTCAAAATATTTCTCTCTTAAAATATCTACTGATACCAAAAAACTGTCGCCCTAGCTGGAGTTGTTCAAAAAATTGATCTTTGGAGCTCCATTTTGAGGAGGTTTTTGGGGGAATGGCCCGAAAAATTTCGGAGAAAGAAAATTGCATTTGCAGCTCAACAACTTTATGCAAAAATTGGATTTTGATGTTTTGTGGTTTAAGAGAAGCAGAGCGTACAAGATTTAGTAAGAAAAAAAAAAACGAAAAAACCTCATGGAAGCCAAAAGTGGGTTGGTTGGGATGAAAGGGTATCTTGAGACATATTATCAAGTGAAATATTTTTGCTGTACTTAAAGCCATTTTTGACTGAGACAACTTTTTTTCGTCAAACCTTTGGTGGAATTTTTGAGTCCTAAAACCAAAGTCACGTGACTAATTGCCTTGAAATATGTTACAAATATGCAACTCATTAATGTCATCTTTCTGTCAAAATTTCATGTAGCTAGACCCAATCGTTTTCGAGTTACAAGCAAGAGTCTGAGGTCTTACACTCATTAGTTTGAAATTGGCCAAGTAAAAGCAAAGGAACATGCGACGCGAGCATTGGTCGTTCCAACTAGGTAGGCTTATATGGCACAAGCCAAAGTTAAAAATGTTATCTGATAGGTCTAGGCCTATTCTTCAACTTTTTTTCCGATTGCACTAAACTGAATATCGTAGTATTAAAAGAAGAAAATTCAAATTAATAAGTGTGATTTTGTTTTAAAAACACACTTTTTTGCCTAAGCCACAGTAGAAGCCTGGCAAAAACACATTCTTACCCCAGGACTTACCAGATAATTGAGTCAGTGTGATACTGCAGATGCTAATTTGATACTGGCATGTTGCCACTGTCGAATTTTTTCAATCTTTTCTATTCAGCTATTTAACGTTAAACAATGAAAAAGTGGAACAAAAATGTTGTTAATCAATTACTTTTTGTATATTTAGCATTAAAATTCAAAAAGTAGGGTACAGTTCCCCATCAATTAAGAGGCATTTGTATGATTGTGGTATTGAATAACTTTTTTAATGGTTACTTTAATGTTACCAATTTTTCAAGTATGCTGCCAATGATAATCTTCTTTTGCGTTGCGACTGAATTGACTTCAACCTCTTTAGAAGTTCTTTATCATTTTGATTACTTGTTTGTCTGATGAGTGTGCTACTAAATAAATAAAAATGCAATCTGAAGAGTGTTGTAACACTTGACATTTGCAATGATGCTTAAAACCCACAAATTGCCTGGGCGAAGAATTTCTGGATTATTGAATGCTGCAATTGTGCCACCAAACTCCCATCAGTACATTCCCAACGTTCATGCTCTGCTGTAAGAAGTGCTTTTTTCAAGACTTTTCTGGGTCTGGATGGATGGATGAATTGTTTGTATGTCAGTGTTGTGCGTTTCTGCTCTTCTTTACACAGCTTGGGCAAGGCTATCAGCAAAATATTTATGAGTGTTGCGCTGAAAACCAAATGGCAGAACACAGGAGCTGACTGCCCACTCTATCGTCCATCTCATGGGACATTTGGATTGGTCTACTTGGATGAGGATACAACTTGCTGGTTGCAGGAAACTTGCCAAAACATTTGATGAAATGCTCAAATGATCAACTGAATGAACCCACAGATATGATTGTGAGAATTGTGATTACATTTAATTCACCACATTACGTTGGGTAGTAGACAGCGAAAGATACCATTGTTGTCTTGAAGTCAAGCTGCCACCTGCCTGCCTGTCTACCATACACAGTGGAAGGCTTCACACTGTCTGTGCTGAACATCAAACAGGGTAGCTGTGAATATCAGTTAATTAATTTTTTTTGGTTTGATCGACCCAGAATCAAACCTAGGTCTACCATTTCAGTAGTAGATGTTCTGTCCATTCTACTGCTGATCGTTTGTTTTTCTCTAAGTTTTCCTAATAATATTTCCTTTAGCAGATAGAAAGAAAATGCTTTGATAACATTAGTTACTACTTGGTAATGCAATTTAAGTTGATTCGGTTATGGCTCGCAATCAATATCGCACACTTTGGAACTATTTATTCAAGTACCAATCTGATACTTGAAGACATTGCAGACCTAACAAACCATACCTCTGCATTTAATAACAAATCATTTGCAGAAAAGCAATCTGGTGTGAGGACGCTTTTTGTAGCAGTTAACTTTTGGCAAAGAGCAGCAGTCACTGTGTGTTTTGTTAACAAATCTTATCAGCATTACTGCAGTTTAAAGGCATAAAATGATAGTAGCAAAGCTTGACAAGATATTGACATCTTTGAATTTAGTCAACGAAAGACTGAATACTTATGAGTCTAAGCTAAAAATACTCAGCAAAAAAATGGATAATATTGATACTAGATTTGACAGAATGAATGCAAAAGCTTAAAAATAAAACTTTTACAGAAGCTCTTGACAGAAAATTTAGAAAAAAGAATTTGACAGACTAGCTATGAGAATGGATTATATTTTCGACCAAGTAGGAAGCAACATCTCATGATTGATCTTTACAATAAACGCTTAGAGTTACTTATTTGTGGATATAAAGATAACCAGGCATGGAAGACTGAAGAGCAATCGAAAGCCATTATTGATGATTTTCTGCTTGATGCGCTTCAGATAGACCCAGTCGAAATACATCTGGTTGATGGTCACAGACTTCCCAGGCTGCACCCAATATCATCGATGTATATGAGTAACTTGCCCTATAATCATTAAATTACCAAACGTTTTTAAAAAAAAGAAAATAATGGATTCATTGCCTAAACTTAAAGCATACAACCAGAAACGAGGTGAGTTTGCTTCTTCTAAATTATCAATATTTATCAGCGAGCATCTGCCAAAAGAATTTCAGAATCATAAGAAGTCTTTAATGTCCAAGTTTAAAGAAGCAAGAGACGAAAATAAATCTACATCTGAAAAGTAGTTGATGGCGAATACTGTTTGTTCGTAGAAGATACTAAAATCTCATCATTTGAATAGTTTTGTTCGCTCATTTCGATTCATGATGATGACTGTTGATGACTGATTGCCCTTTGATTTTGTTTGAGAAAATTTTTGCTGACTAATTACTCTAAATTGTTTTATTTCTACTGTTTAAACTTTATCTAGTTCATTATGGGTCAAATGCACTATTGCGGTTTAATAATATTTGTAGTATAAGTTTGAATTAATGAATGGACCAATTGCTAAAATGATTATAATATTTGAGGATAACTTCTTGGAACTTATAAATTCAAATTAACTTAAATGTATTAAGCTCAATGTGCCAAAAATTAAAAATCAATGATGCATGTTCGTGATAGAGCTGTGTTGGTGTATATATATGATCCTGTGTCATGAACAGTTTTGAATTGAATTGTGATGAATAAGATGACCGAATTTGTGACTGGAAGTACTGTATGAGCTAATTTTCCATTTAAAATTGTGCTCTTTAAGTATCGGTAGAAATGTCCGTTTCGTTTTAAATGCTACATTAATGATTAACTGTTGGTAGATTAATTCAACAGAAGTCTGACATCTTTATTGGCTGCACCGATGCAGCCAGAAATAAAAAAAGGGGGGGAACTAAACTTTTTTTATTGTGATTAAAGCATGTACAAATCGGAAAATTTTCATTTAGGCAAATTGTAACAAATTGCAAGATTTAGCGATAACATACATGAGTCCTGCCGTAGTTCATGCAGAAGACGCATAAAAAATAAATAAATGAAAAAGAATAAAAGTGCTTTCACCTTGTTTTACAATTTTATTTTATTTGATAATGCAACAGCAGACGCAAAAAAACGCGTTTTCTTAACGTTGACCACACTAGACAATCGCAGATTGCCGTTATTATTCAGGCAAGCTGGCATAATATTATTTCAACTTTCAAACATACTATATTGTTACTAATTAAAAACAAATGAGATGTACAATTTGCAAAAACATACGAGCAACCCTTACCTACATCTGAAAATAATTGGTTTTTGGAAAAATAAGTGCTGTCTATTATAATTTATGTTAATTGGCACCACGTATGTTAATTGACGCCAAGTGCTATCTTCAAACAGAAAAAAATGCGCTATATCGTGGTTTGCCAATACAAAGTTTTGTTAATTACTGTAATGTTAATACCGTTGTGGTAGGAAATAGGGATCTAAGCAAGAATGATGCGCTAGCGATCGACCATTCCTTAGGTGCGGTTAATTGTCTCCACAGAATAATGCGAATCTGAACGCGGTGTTCGACGAAAATGTTCCACGAACACTGTTCGTGGAAAAAAGGTCATAAAGGAGTACAATCGGTTTATTTGTACAGCACCTCTGCGAACGAAGTTTGGTTCCCACCGAAAACTGTGTAAAATGCTTCCAGAGCGAATTTTTAGGCCCGACCGACACTGTGCGTAAAATCGCAAACGTATGAGCGTGTCATTAGTTTGTTTGAAACAACTGACTGCTCGTTTGCTGGTAAGACGATACGTTGTGCGTCCCAAGTTTCAGTTTTAGAATAAACTAAAGGCGAACTTTTGCGTTCACGATTTTACGCTCAGTGTAGATTGGGAATAGGCGGACGGCGTCAGCGCGACTTATTGCTTGCAACCAGCGTACTCTGTTTAGACTTCGTCACAGTTTGAACAAAGTCGCCAGACTTGCTGCTCTGATAGACAAAGAGAACACTGTTACAAATCAACACAGTTATTCGGTGTAGTATGCGGACATAGAAATTAATTGAAAAAGCTTCCTAAAAATAAATTCGAGTAACATTTACTGTAATAAACATTTGACATTGTGCAGTTTGAAGTTGTAAGATTAATTCAAACCAGCCAATCTCCCGTTCATGCAACTCCGGCTGGAAATAAAATTCAAGGATCAAACTGACATCGTAGCTATGCTTTTGCTTAACCACAAAAATTTTTTGTGCAATGTTATATTGATTCCTCCGTTTTTCATCAAACGGGCTCTCTGGAGGCTATGCAGTTAGCCGAAAAGTAAGCCTACATAGGCGGTTTAGTCCAATTATGTCTGATATCTTTTTTAGTGTAAGCGCAAAAAAAAATATTAAACAGACAAATGCATGCAATCAAATGAAATGCGATGCGTATATTTATATGCATAAATAAGTGTGATCGGTAAAACGAACCCAATACATTATGATAAAAACTCAATTTTGACATTAAAGATATATGGACAGTAGGGTGGTCCTTATTTCAAAATTTTGGAAAACTACATGGGAATCGGGTTAAATTAGTTCGTTTTCGATAAAAAACCGTACATGCAAAATATCTCTGAGAAAAATTAAAGTTTACAGGTTGCACATGAACAGCGAAAATTTGAGATTAGTCATATGTTACCGTATATACAATATTACACATCACTAGGCGAGCACGGCCCTATCAGAACAGTTCTAACAAAATGCACCTTTGTTTGGAAGAAAAATTTGCGATACTACAAGGTAATCCGGTTTACACTCTCAACCACAGAACCAAAATTGTACAAAAATGTTGACACAAATCCAAGTAAACCAATAAATCATCAACCTAATAAAACCACATTTAACGCAAATCGGTTGATCACTGTGACATAAAATGCCGCTTTGTGTCTAAGACAATGTTTGAAATTTTAACAGTGTTTTCACAACGTTTGACAGACATGCAGTAGCGCATCAGCAGTGTTTGATTACGATGCTTAGCCTCCACAGTTAATGCTTACAGCGTTTTGTACCAGCCATGGCTACACACCATTGACCCTGGTTGCTGCCCCAGGCCTGGACTCGCGCTTGCCACAGAGCTTCTGGTGCGAGGAGGGGGAAACCTTGGTGGTTTACTGCAGTCTTTTACTGTTCTTGTTTAGTTTCTACCCCACGTGACAAACCCATTAGGGGAAAACAGCCTGTAGTGTTTTTTTAGTTTCTAATTTTTAACTGAACTTCTTGTGCGTTAACTTGGGGCCCATGTCCATTGAGCTTTGTAGAAACTGGGAAGACAGTGTACAAGTCAATTATACATCATATATTTTCTATATGTCTTCTCCTGTATTCGGAAGTTGTTTGCCTCAATATGTTCGACTGGAATCATTTAAGTTGTCAAGTATTAATTTCTGGATAAATTTCAAACCTTCATACACTATTTAAACTTGTTTAGATACTTAGCAAATCTTTAAGGCTACCACAAGCAACAAAAAAGATGACCTGAAAAATTTAGATGAGGACAGTACAAATGCTCTGATCCATAGAGCCTCATGACAATGGTACCAAAATTGTCTTCTGCCTCAAACGAGAATGTTAGAGAATAGAATCAATGCTAAGAGGCAACTGGCAAGTCCAAAATAATAAACTGAGCAAAGAATTTGAAAGATCATCTTAAGAAAAATAATAGCCCGTAATATTCTCAACATATTCTTTTTTTTTAAATTTCGATTAATAACTTAACCACTTTCAATCTTATTCAAATTTATTCTCACAAATCCATCACCTGCCTCTCATCACCTCTGGCATCTGCATAAAACATCTGTTCAAAATTGCCCCAATTCCAAATGGAATCAGTTAGTCTCAAGCAAATGGCATTGTTTGAGCATTAAAAGAATGGAGATAGGCTTAGAAAGTTTTTGCTTTGGGATAATATGTTTTTTGACATGGATGTCTCAAACACTAAAAGCAAGAATCTGGTGCTTGTATCTCCGTTAAAGCAAAACTTGAACAAAATCAGAAATTGGTTAGGGGCGCCAGAACTGATTATGGCGCCCCTAAGCAGAGGTGGAGTCGAGGACACAAAGCTCGAGAACAAGGACAAAAAATTCGAGGCCAAGAACAGCCCTTCCGAGGACTGACCCTCTCGAGGCCAAGGACAGGAATGCTCGAGGCCAAGGCCAATGACCAAGGACACAACGCTGAAGTGATCTCCAAAAAGAAAGATCTTTGCTCAAAAATCAAAAAAAAGAGCTGTCCTGGAGTCGAGGAAAGGGCATTTTCGAGGACTTCCAGACTTCAAGGCCAAGGACTTCAAATCGTGTCCTTGAGGACTCCATTTCTGCCCCTTACTTATGCTGGCCATAATCAGTTTACCATAGGCCACAACTGCATGGTAAACTGATTATGGCAAGCATAGACCAAAGCATCATTCCTTGTATCTGCACTAAACTTGCCAAAATGTAGAAAATATCCTGGACTTGCAAAAAACGTGGCAAAATTGCATTGACAAGAGAATGGGGCAACCATAATGAAAAGATTCTCTGGTCGGCTTTGGTAAACGTCTAAGTAACTAGTGGCTTAGGTTTTTTTGAACCAGAGGTGCATGATGGCATGAAGTGACGAATGGTTGCAGCTCTTTACGAAAATGAAAACTTTACCATGCGTGCCATTAAGAAACAACAGTTGGATAAACTGGTTTATTGATCAAACGCAATTAATTGGATTTTTCCAAAAAATAAAAATTGATCAAAAATTTCTATCAATTGACTTTGATTCTTGGAGTGAATTATCAGGCTTATTGATGGCAGACCGAAATTTGGTTCAAAGAATCCAAGTCCCGCATGCAACTGCAGAGAGGCAGTGGCACTTATATAGTAGTATGTCTGGTTAATTGAAAAATGTGCTGAAGATCAGCTTCAGTTCCACATGCATTTTGTCTCATAGCATACCATATGCATGGTTTTTGCTAAGTGAGAATAAAGACAGTACACGTCTTACATGCCAATATACAATAAGTTGGGTTATACCCATAATATTACTGCTTTTGAACAGCATATACTCTGCCAACAGCGAAGCTCTTATTTTTGCAGAAGTGGGTATTTATGAAAACTTTACTGCCTTTGTGCAACCTCTAAATGTTTTTCTATCTTGAAGATTTTTCACACACGATGCTTTTAGTCTAAAAGGAACACATTTACTTCGGTTCCCATGAAAATTTTTATTGTTTAATTTTTGCTATGTATTTAAGGACCACCCTAATGGACAGTCATTCTCTTTGAAGAGATTTGCTTTTCTTCCGCAATTAGTTTTTTTTCAAATGTTATCAATTAAAATATTCTCGAAATTTATTAAGGTCGAAATTCGATTTGATTATGATGACATTTAATTCGTGGGCTGATACACGTCAGATCTCGGCCGCCCAAAATTCTCACCAGTACCTGATTCTACTTTTTGGAAAATGATAAGTTTTAAAATGGATTGCGTGTTTTGGTGCAAAATCGCGGTGTTTTCTGCCTCGTTTCTGTTCTCCCGCAAAAGCAACGCTGTATTCTAACGAGACATTATCATTCCAAGACATCGCGATACGGGCTACGCAATGATCGAACGTTTTCAAGAAATATCGATACTGACTATATACAAGCATTCCCACTCTCCGGGTTTAGTTTCTACCCTGTGTTGCAAAAAGGCAACGTGGCTAAATTCTTGTTTCAATGAAATCAAGTTGTTATGCGCGATTGTTGTATTAATGTGACATAATAGATACCGTAATTTTTTCGATCATATTTGCCAAAATTGATTTTTTGATTGCTACTCATTTCCATTGTTACGTTAGCTATGTTTCACTTTGCCTTTTTGCTGCTAACGTTTTTTCAACCCCAATATCTCAGAAACAATACTAGCTAGACGGCTGAAATTTTTTAAAGATATAGAAGCTAAACGACAGTTGAAAGAATTTTCAAAGAAATGCAAAAGTTTTGACCTAGCTTACTTGCAACTCAGGGAAGAATTACACTTGAGGTGAGCGTTTTTAAATTACTTATTTTACCATTATATCTTTTTTAAATAATTTTTGTGAAATTGTGCACTTTCAAAAGGAGGGACTGGTCCCCCTAATCCCCTCCCCCTTGCTGCACCGGTGATTGGCTGTATAAATTGACTTTTCATGTTAAATTATTTACAGTTTATAGTGCTTGTTACCAGTGTAATTGTTCAGCAGCTGACTGCTGCTCATTACTGAAATGTTTTGTTTTTGTTAACTTATCTTTTTAAGAAAGTTTTTTTTTGACACCCGTTTCTGAATCTAACTTTTCAGTGAGTAATTTGTGCTCTTGTGGATGCTCAAATTCTAAATAATTTTTTGTCTTCCAGTCAAGTGGTGAACTAAATGATGATCAGTGTGAAGTTAATAGTATTTTTCTAAATACTGTTTCTAGGAATTTATATCAGTGTAATTATTTTGATATTCATTCTCAATGTTTCCAAATTCCTAAAAATCAGCTTTTTTTGTTACATGTAAACATCAGATTCTTACAAAAGAATATTGAATCGTTTTTAGATTTCCTACAAACTTTAAAAAAATTGCCTGACTTAATTTGTATAAGTGAAACAAAACTCAAATTTTTACCTTTACTTAAGATATCGATTCCTAATTTTTGGACATCAAAAACAGAGATCAGCATCACCTTGGTTTTGGCACTTAAACACCCTCGCCTTTTTGGGTCTTGGTGACAATGCGCTTTTCCATTCAAGGCTCTGCCGTTTGGTGAGTGGATTGTACTCGAAGATCCATGACTCATCACCAGAAGCAACTCTTCAGCTAGTTGGGTTCAGTTTCGAGTTACTCCAAAATGTCTTGACACACTTGCACACACCGCTCCTTTTATCCTTCATTCAGCAATCTTGGTACCATTTTTGCACAAATCATCCTCATCCCCTGATTTACGGTAATGATCCTCCATACCCTCTCATTATTCATACCCAGCTCATCTATCATTCTAACAATAAGACGGCGATCGCTCCGCACCTTTTGTCTCACAGGCTTAACATTTTCATTTCTTCTGCTTGTGGATGACCTTCCACTCCTGTGATCATCTTCCACCTCCTCTCTTCCCTCTTTGAACCTCCTGTGCCACTCAAAAAGACGAGTTTTTGACATCGTGTCATGACCATAGACTTCTTGAAGCAACTTTCGTGCTTCCGTTGGAATTTTTCCAAGACAAACCAGAAATTTCAGGTTGATTCATTGTTTGGAGCTCATCCTTCTCACCAAAGAAAAAAAAAGTTAAAAATTCTTATTTTTATCAACTCTTCACAAAACGATCACAAAGAAAGTGCCGTGACAGAAAAACGTACAAAAAAGAATGTAGTTGTCACAGAATGCTAAAATTTGGTTTTCGAAACCATAAGACATTGTGACATCATAGAGAGCAATGCTTTTTTCTCTGCAATAAAAGTTGTTTGTGCAGCATGCACAGTCTCATTACTTTTTAAACACACCTTGTAATACAGTGGTCTTAACCTTTTTAAAGTGACTCAAACTTACCGTATATAAAAAA
The DNA here is from genome assembly GCA_963965965.1 of Trididemnum nubilum. Classification (NCBI taxonomy): domain Eukaryota; kingdom Metazoa; phylum Chordata; class Ascidiacea; order Aplousobranchia; family Didemnidae; genus Trididemnum; species Trididemnum nubilum. The sequence continues at coordinate 23,656,348 of OZ014486.1, forward strand.
TCAAATGTACAGAATTTTGCGACACATGTATATTAGGGTGTTGCAGCCGCCCCATAAATTTGAAAATTTTATCGTGGCAACTTCTACCTTAGCTTAAGTCAGAGGCTTTGCACAAAAAACTTTTTGGTCAAGTTTCGTAAAAATTTGTCAATGTTTAAGGGTCGCACAGTGACCAAAAGTTTGGCAATTTTAAAAAATATGTTTTTTTCATTTTAACACGTTGACTGCCAACTACAAGTATACTCGTAGTGAGGCGTTTGTTTGCTGGTGCCAACTACGAGTATACTCGTTTTTTTCTAAACGCCAATGAAAAAAAAACTACGAGTATATACGTGATTTTAATGCATGAAATTGACCCTCGGGCATATGTAGCACAACACGAAAATTATTTTGGCACTTGTAACACCAATGATAGCCTCCAAAATTAAAAAAGTCACTCAAGTTTGCCAAACAAAATTTTGGTCGAACAAACGTTTTATATGCAATGTATTGCATGCTTATATTGCTTATGAAACTTTGCTGCCACTTTGAGTAAAACACCTAAAGTTGCTAAGCAGTTTCAGCCCTAGCATTTAAACAGACTCACTAAAACGTAGCAGAGTTTGGAAATGATAAACTTTGTAGGATGTCCATCTTTTTTTGAGAAAAGCTACAAAATCTTTTTTTGAGAAAAGTTTTTTGAGAATATGGAAGTTGCAGCAGCAACTGCAGTCGAATGAACAGAAAGAGATAGGCTAGATACTGGCACAGGAGGTTGCACTTTTGCCTCTTCTTCATCTTCATCTAAACTTGATTCTTCTGTATCTGATGCTACATATAGTGCATGTATATCATTTTCAAAATCAGATAAGTCAGAAAAATCTTCTGAACGAGAGTCACTCAAGTCCAAGTAATCATCCCATTCATTCTGAGATACCTTTTTCTAGCCACATGGTACCAAGTCAGTGTTAGTAAACTTAATTTTAGACTGTAAGCTAAATTGAATTTGACCAACTTGGTGAAAACATAATAGTAATTAGAAACATGGAAAAGGCTAAAATATCTAAAAAAACATAAAGAACAAAAATTAGGATACTCAGAGTGATGCAACCTGTTAGGCTACAGTACCAGTATTTGAACAGTAGCGTAGCCTAATCAGGGGTGTGTGTAGCCGAAATTTTCATTCAAAAAATCTGGCTAAGTAGGAAATAGGAGTACTATCAGAGGTGGAGTCCTCGAGGACACATTACAAGTCCTTGGCCTCGAAGCCTCAAGTCCTCGAAAATTGCCATGCCCTTGGCTCAAAAACAGCACTATTTTTTGAACCGTTGAAGTGTTGTTGGAAAACGCCAGAAACCTCGCGAAAAATTTTGCGAAGACCTTTAATGTTTTCCTTAAGTGTAGATCACCTGAAAAAAAATTTTAAAGACCTTTTTCTCCTGAAAAAAAATTTTGAAGACTTTTTTTGGAGAACACTTGCTCCTGTGTCGTTGGCCTTGGCCTCGAGAGGGTCTGTCCTTGGCCTCAGAATTTTTTTGTGTCCTTGGCCTCGAGCCTTGTGTGCTCGACTCCACCTCTGATTACTATTACTCAGTTTATTAGATCTACATCCTGTCAACTGCTGAAAGAGGAAAGTGAATTATGCTACTCTGGTATATGGAACAGTGGAAGGCTATTCTGTATTAGTATTGGTGTACTGTAGAGGCCAGTACTGCAACTGGAGGTTGGTAAATATTGCTACCAGCTTACCGGTAGCCGGGTTGACTTCTTGCTCACCAGTAAAGAAGCATTATAAGAATTTGTCCATTAGCAATTGATTTCAGCTCACACTAGCTGTTGAATCCAAATTCAAATTTTATCTGATTCTAATCTGACTTCTAGCTTTCAAAACTTCTTCCTAGTAACGAGTGACCACTACACGTGCTATAGCTAAATAAAAATATTATGTGGTAATCGGAAAAGTTTTTTCAATACATATGCACGATGATATCGTAAGTTATTTTGAAGATTTTGTAAAGCAATATTTGGTCATGTGTAAAAAATGGTCATTTTCAGCTATGAGTTATCTTGTAGAGTGACATTTTTTGACAAATTTGTTGATTCAGGTGCCAACTACGAGTATACTCGTAGGTAGTTTTTTCGCGTGATATATGACAAATAAGTTTAGCTGTTGCCGAAAAATCAACTTTATGGCTTTGTAGCAGTCTTACTTTAGCTCTAATATGTTTGGCATTTTTGTGCAGTTTTGGTAAAAACCGGTCGGCAGTCAACGTGTTAAATGTTTTTGGACGGTAAGACGAACCTGTGATCACTTTTGATCATTTCTGCTGTTTTTGGAGATGTTGTTTAGTACATAGCTAACAAGTGAACTTCTTAGATCAAAGTTATCAAAAATTGCAATACAGACTTACTGCCACAAGCATAATTAATACCAAATTATTGCATATTTTTCTAATTTAATGATTATTTTTATATTTGGCTCTAATTTTAAACTGAAAAAGCGCTCATTATTGTTTTTTACCCAATGTCAGTCTTTTTTTTTTTATTCTAGGCAGCTGTGATTACAAAAAGCATCTTATAAGCTGTCATAATTTCCATTTCTTTTGACAGCCAAAGTTTTTCTCTTATTCTCAATCCTGGTTTTTCAATCAGACATCGTGCTACGCAAAAATATTTTATCTTCTTTATTTTTCGATCATGTTAAGGCGTTGGTTTGATGACCAAGATTACATTGTTGTGTTCAATTTTTTTTCAATGTTTGAGAAATCTTGGGAAATATGGCAAAGTTCTTTTTTGCATGCTTTAGCGGATTGTCTTTCTAACTTTGGAGGGTTCTAGAGAAGAATGGCGTTGATGGTCAGTTGTTACAGGCCATTAAGGCATTCTGTGAAGCCAAGTGGAGTTTTGTGGTCAATCAAAGCTCTATAGCAAGAATGCAATTTGTTTCTTCTCTTCTTCATTGTTTACATGAATTGGATCGACTAATGCAATAGTTTGCCACAATAAGACATTAAAAAATCAGTTGCCTACCATGTGCTGACGATTTGATTCTGCTTCTACGGAATCTGGCTTTCAGTGCACATTAAACAGGTTTGCAGCTGCTTATGACACTGTAGGAATAAAATTAAGTACAGTCAACCCTCGATTTAACGGACCTCGATTTAACGGACTTCGGATTTAACGGACTTCGGATTTTACCGTTCCGTAAGCATAGACTGCTGTACATGTAATTGTTACAAGCGAAAATCAATAGCCGACGAAACGAGAAATCGTGCTACGTTGTCGCAGAGACATAATGATTCCCCGTTTACTTGCATTGTGATAAGCTATGTTAGCAGTTGAGGTGCACACAATTGTAACAGAGTGAGCAACACTGCGTTTTCGTTTAACGGACTTTTTCCAACAACGGACTGTCATTGGTCCGCATTTGTCCGTTAAACCGAGGTTTGACTGTATGGTCAAAACTGACATGCTTCATGTTTCAAGAAACACTAATCAGTGCTTGGTGCCACTGAATGGAGCGACACAGAAGCAAATATATTAGCTCAAGTATCTTGGGGTTGCATTCACAAGTGATGAAAGGTAAAACAAAGAACTGGGTATCCCAATTGGTAAAGCAATTGCAATAATGAAAGCTTTACACTGTTTAGTAGTTATGAGACGATTCAGTAGTTGTGAAACAAAAATTGTCAAAAATGAAGCAAAGCTTTCAATTTTCTAAACAGTCTTTGTCCCTTCTTACCTACTCTATCTATGTATGGTTATGAAAATGCGGTAATGATTGAAAGGGTGCGATTGCAAGTGCAAGTGTCCAAATTGAGGTTTCTCCAAGAAATCAAAAGAGTTACAAGATTGACAAGGTGTACATCTCTTGAGATTTGAAAATCTTTAGAGCCGCTACTTCTTCAAATTAAAAGATCTCAGCTTAGATGATTTGACCATGTAAGCAGAATGAATCAGGAAAACTTCCAAACAAGCTTTACTTGCCAGAGCAAATGGAAAAAAAAAACAGTAAGACAACCCAGAACTACTGTAGATGAATCAGTATTACATTGAGGATCTTGGGTGGAATTGTTTGGGACTTCACTCAAGCGAAATGATGGGGGTGTTGAAAAACCGTGAAGTGTGGTAGCTTAACCTCAAGCTGCTGCCCCCGCAACCCTCACAGGAAATAGGGATATTAGGAGAGAAAGAATTTTCCTTGAAGTTTTCAATGGTTTTGTTTGCTTTTCTACTGTCTATACTGTTAAAGTTGCGTTTGCACAAATTTTTTATTTCATCTACCAGCTTATTTACTTCCTCAATTATTTTTAATTGACGATTTGTAAGAATTCCAGCTTCATGGAGGGAAAACATGTGCTTTTAATATTATTGTCATTAGGTCTAGAAATAGTCCCTGGCAGCCAACTGCAAGAATTTACAGATCTAGAAATAGTATATTGC